>CM041521.1:6957974-8157974 GCA_023091065.1 Dianthus caryophyllus | reverse complement strand
ATCCGAGTTTATTTGTTTGGAAACAATATATTAGACACTTAGGACGTGATTTAGGTCATTGGATGTTTTTATGCTTTATTTCTCTAGTTTAGTTTACTGCTTTCTTTTATTTTCTCTCAAAACATTCAAGTTTTAGTTTAGTCTTCAAGATTCAAGATTCAATTACTTTGTAACCGTCGGTACTCCGTAAGTTTCAGGTTTTTATTCAATTGCAATTATTTATTTTACCATGTCTTCTTATTATTGCTTTGATTTAATTTCAATTATGAGTAGCTAAATTATAATTAGGGTTTGAGGGTGATTTGTGATAGTTGATTCAGGCATGTTATATTTGTCATTTTGATTGAAATTGTGCAAGTCGGTTTCTTCCTACGCGTTTTATTATCAATTGAATTTAGGGACGCCTTTATTGAATTGAATTTAGGTTGTTTCAGTTTAAGATCGAAAGCCTAATTGAAACTAGACTCACGCGTATTTGATAAGTTGAATTTAGTAAGTTGCGAGAGCCCGCTAAATTTGCTTAAGGTTAATATTGACTCGAGAGAGCGTATTCCTAAACCTAGCCACTTGCATAGCTTCAATTGAATGTTATCTGCTTTTGAGTTGAGTTCCTGAATCACTGTCATAATGATCCTGATGCCCTAATCTTCCTCCTTATTGATATTTGTTGATCTGCTCTATTTCTGCTCTAGTTTATAGCGTTTTACAAACCCATTTTTCACACCCGAGTTGAACCTGTTATTGCCGACTTTAACTTATAACTGAGCTGTTTCCCTGTGGATTCGATCCTGCTTGCCACTAGCTACCCTGTTAGTTGTTTGTTAGGTTATTTTGATATTGGCGATACGACTTAGCCGTGTCAATAGATCCAAATTGAACAAACAAATTAAATTGCACAGAATTAATTCTATCCGAAGTTACCTTAACTTGCTTTTAAAAAGTTTTAAAAAAATTACTCATCCCATATTTATCCTTCACAATTTCGTGTGTGAGTCAGACCTTACAATAAATTATTGTAAGTCGATCTCATTTGTACTCAATTATATAATTTTTATATCATAATTATGATTAATTGTTACTCCGTACTAAATTTTATTTACTACTCCTGTAAGTGACTTTAGTAGATTTATTTCATATTTTTTTTACCATTTTAACTGCAATTTGTACATTGCTCTCAGATTAACATAATGTGAATTCTGTCTCACAGGAGAATTACTGTTTATCATTTAGCCCTATCCAATTTTTCATTATTTTAAATAAAAAGTGGAGAAAGTGGGGTATGGGAAGAAAAAACACTTGTACGGAATATAGTTTAATTCTAGGAAGTTAAAGTATGATATGTGCGAGAAAATGTAAATTTAAAAAAAAATGAGATTAATTAGACAAAAAATGGAGAGAGTGACAATAATTTCACTCATTTAGCTTCATACAAGTAGCCTTTAACAATGAAAATAATATTTTTAACCCTACTATTACACTCATTTTATTAAAATATCACACTTATTTTTAAAGTGGAACTCATTTAACCAAACTACCAATACTACCCTTAACTTTTTCCACTTTCTTAAAATTTGTGAGATACCGAATGTGGCTATCTCAATAAAATTAAGAGAGTATAATATAACATAATATAAGATTATATTTTATTATAATATTATGATAATATACGACAAACTTATAGATAATGTATTACTTCTTTCATGGCTTCATTCCATCATTTTCATTACATTCGCTTTTGGAAAGTGGAGTACGAATTTCTTTTTTTTAAAATCGAAAAGCAATTACAAATGGATTATATGATTAAAATAATACATTTATAATAAAAATTGGAGCTATAAAAAAAATATATATATATACTCCCTCTGTGTCATAATGTTAGTCTCCAACGTGCCTCTTCAACTATGTTTTTATCGCTTATATGCGATTGTTTTTCGTTAAAAATTATATTTTGTGAAATATATTTTGATAACAAATGTAAATATCTTATTATCATATAGCAATTATTATATAATTTAAGCTATATATGGTCAAAGTTATGAAACTTTGACTATCGTAAATGGGACTAACATTGTGGAACGGAGGGAGTAGTAGATTTAAAATGAAAAACGAAATGTGGGTGAAAAGTTTTCTTAGCAAAAATATGCCAAAAATGGAAACGTAAGACATGAACCTTAATGGAAATAAATAATAAGATCACACACGACTATATTTGCTCTTATATTATTCTAAAACAAATTGATAAAAAAAAAAAAGTTATCAAAAGAGAATAACATATTTAGATTTTTTTTCTTTTTTTTTTGGCAAGTGGAAAAAAACATTTTGGAATTGCAAATTATGATATGAACCTTTTCATGTGTGAACGACCAACAAAATTTGTCAACACCTCAGTTAATGCTCATAATAATAGAAATTTTATTGGTCGTTTTATACATGAAACGATTTCATAATAGAAATACTCGTGGGCATTATGATTAAAATATAATAAATGGGACAGACTAAATTAGAAAGTGTCAATTGGACTTAGATTAACGAAAAAAGAAAAAAAGAGTTTTTATATAGTGTACCCTTGAGGTTTTTTCGTTTTTTATGTTGTACCCTTACATTTTCTATATTTTATGGTGTACTTCAAAATTTATCTGTTATGAGCAATTTATTAGTCATCATTAACTTGGTCGTTTATTTAAGCTACTAACTTACGCTTTAATCCAACTGATTGCTTATCAACCCATTCATTTGCTTATTATAGTACTCTGTATTCAATTACACGTTAACCTATTTAATTATATATTACTCCCTCCGATTCACCAGATTCTTAACATTTTCCTTATTGGGGTGATTTTCCATTTCTTAACATTTCCCTTTTTGGAAAGTTTTTTATCTCACAATTAAATACTGCCCCACTTGTTTTCCCACTTGTCCACCCATTTTTTTGGTCCACCTTAATTATTGTGCCAAAAGTAAATGTTAAGAATCCGAGAATCGGAGGGAGTAGATGATTAAAAAATCACGCAGAAAGTTGTTTAACAATTTATGAAAAATATCTCTAATGCTAAAAAGCGGTATTAAGAGTGGCTTTCGAAAACTCTATGTAATAGGGTCATTTGGCGTTAATAGTTAAGAAAAGAAGTTAAACGAATGACACTCGAAAAGAAAATAGGTAAAGGGGGTTTAAGGGTGGTTAATATAAAGAATAGATGTGAAGTTTAGGGATACATTATAGACAATTTTAAAGTTTGGGGGCACACCATGAAATATAAAAAAGGCGAGGGTACAAAATAGAAAACGGAAAATCTCAAAGGTACACCATAGAAAAACCAAAAAAAAAAAAAAACAAAAAAAAAAACATGTCAATTGTCAACTGGTCTATTATGGAGTTTTAAAACTAATAAATAATTGAAGACGATAATCTTTGTGTTATAAAAACGGAAGCTGCTACACTTACATTCCATGTACAAAGGGTTTTGGTACATAGCCAATCAGGACATGACACGTGGCAATTCAGAAAATAAAAAAAGCTGACTAAATTAGGAGTCATTAGGCGGGATACTTAGGGGGTGTTAGGCGGGATTTGGGTAATTTCTTAAAAAAAAAAAACATTTGCGCCACTTACATTATGTAATTAATTTAATTAATTACCCAAATATTTATTAACCTAATTAATTTTCTGGAAAATTTTGTTCATCTCAAGTTAGTCAAAACCCTAATCCGAAATTAGCAGGAAGTAATTTTTTTTTTAACCGACATTAGTGAAGCCCTAATTATCAATTACTGTGGATACCCATATCCGTACCCTCCCAAACAAAACCCTGTGATGTAACACGGACTTTTATTACGTATGCTTTAACGTTGACTTAAACGGTTCTAACTAATGTCGAATTCATTCTGAGTCGTTCTAAATGTTAAATTATTTAGGTCACTTCACATCGCTTTAAATAAACGTTCATTTTGTCCATTTGGGGTCTAGCTAGGTCCTTGTCCCGCTTCATTTGGCATGAGCTTCGCATTTGCACTACAATTAGCCCTTTTACATTAACAAGGTCTAATTCAGCATTCCTAAATTCCTAAATTTAGGCCCGGTGGTTAGAACTCCCCTTTAGCCTCCTCTTACACAAAATATAGCCTCACGGGTTGCCTTATTTCACAAAATCTATGCAAATACACCCTTTTCATTTTTCCGGGCCTCGGGCCCAAAACCGAACCCAAGCCCAGCCTTTGGCCCACACTCCAAAGCCCTCAAACAACTCTCTAGAAGATCATACTAGGTCTACTTGGAGCACAAGCAAGAAGATTACACCGAATATTTTCAAGATTTGGTAAATCGGAATAAGGAAATACGAAATCTCGAAGTTAAAACCGGCCTGTCAAACCGCATGTCACTATGCGGTTATATGTGGTAACCGCATAGCTTAATGCGGTTACCCCACCAAACCGCATAAGCCTATGCGGTTTGATGGTGTGGTTTTATCCCCTGTCTTTCCTAATTTCTCTCGGCTATTCTCCTATATATACCCCCCTATGCACGACCTACTCACACAACTTTTCCACACAAGAAAACCTCTCTTCTCACAACCTCTCTTCCTAGGTTTAGTGCCCACTTGGGTCCCACAAAATATACCGTCTAGCACGGTATACACCTAAATACATTCACAAAAGCCTCACGCACTCAAATCCTTGAGTTCAACACATCATCCCGTGTTGAATTCATCCTCCTTTTAAGTTCATGAAGCGAAGCTCTGCCCAGATCTGAAGCGTCAGGACAAGGTAGGTACCGATCCACTTGGATCAAAGCTTTTTCTTATTTTCTATGGACTAACAAAGGGGACTACACTCTAGCCCCCTCTCCCCAGGCTTTGGCACCCAGTAGCTTGCACTCCAAGTGTTCTATTTACTTCGGGTACACTCCATATCCGATGACACGCCAAAGTCGCATAAGCAACCGACCCTTATAAAATAAACCAATGGACAATTGAACTTTATTTTATTTGCATGCATCTTGCACCTTCTTATTTTGCATTAAAATCAACTTAAACAATGAATTCGACCTTTAATCAACTGCTTTTCGTTAACAAGTTAAACATGCTAAACTGAGGGTTTTAATCAATCTTTTTGCATCTGCATCTGCATTCTTTTACAAACTTATCGCACTTGTACGTAGCGATAACATTAGCTCAATTATCATCTTACATGGATTGTTCTAGGTCAGTAGAGGCTATTTTTACATAGGCTTTTCTAAAAGGTTTTCATAAATCATTAATTGAATTAACTCTTTTTCTAAAGTACCCTCACCCCGAATCCAATCTGGTTTCACAAGCCTTAGATCTAGGGGTGTCGGCGTGCTCCAAAATCTAGGACATGTCTTTAGGCTTACGACATGATAGCAGGTTCCTAATTTCCGCGATAATTAGGTGGCGACTCCAAAACAGTTTTCAAAGGTTTTTCTAACTTAATCTTTTTAACTTTAAAAGCGCCCTTAAGCAAGACGCCGAGTTGGGTCCCGTCCGATCCCGGGTTCCACAGTTTGGCAGCTCCGCTAGGGAGATTTTATTTTTAAAACTTAAAACTAGCTTTTTCTTTTTAAAAATAAAGAGGTGAAACTTGAAAGCCTTGAACAATCCAAATATACATATTTGAGCTATGCACATTCGTTTAGGGTCCATTCCTTTTGGAATCTAGGCACCCTTTTCACCCTTGAGAGGTGGTTCCAACACGCAGGCTTGTCCACTCGATAAAGCACGTGCAGGACTAACTTTCCTCTCACCCCTCCACGGCTTGCCATAAAAGTCTATCTCGACCGCCCCAGTGCTCCCTTTAGAAAACCTATCGCTCCGGCGTAAGGAAATAAAGGGGTTAAGTATCTGCCAAAGCGTACTCGAGGTAGTTGGAGGCGTACCCGACTTAACCCTACCCTTGAGTCGAGTCATACGTACAAGTTCGAGGCTATACACTCCATGGTTTTTTTCAAAACGAGCACTTGCATTCATATCTTCGAAAACTCGCTTAAACTCTTCAAAGATAAACGAACCTAACACCTAACGAAATCAACACTTTTCAAACAAAACTCTCGCGAATTTTTGAAACAAGCTTTTTCAAAATTTCCTTTTTCACTAACAAGCAAAAACCCGAGCAAGGACTAAAACCCGAGCTCGTGGATTTCAATCCTCTAGGTCACACGGCCTAGACTCCACTTTTAACATCCTCGACTCGACTTGCTAACCGCTCTCGAATCGAATCCATTATCTTTTACACATCCGAACTCGAGCTCACCTCGGCAAATCACCGATACTAGTTCGACGGGTGCAAAGCAAAATTTTTGAACATCGAGACGAGATGTGCGCACACATCCTCGTCTCAAAAGCTTCCCTTTAGCCAAAACTCTTCGAAAATCTCCTTTTTGAAGCTTAAAAAGTCTTTCAAAACAATGAAATGAGCTAAAAATGAACGCCTAAAATAAACATTGAACCTAGTAGGTCTAACCGAATGCACCTCACACAAACCTACCCACTTCAACATCTTCAACTCAACTAACTAACCGCTCTCAAGTCAAACCCCTTTCATCCATCCCTTAACGATGAACCGTTAAATGGGCTCGACAAAGCTAACACCTTTCAACTTCGAGACGAGACGTGCGCACGCGTCCTCGCCTCAAAAGCTTTCTTTAGCTAAAACCTTTTCAAAAACCTCCTTTTTCAAAACATAAAAGGTCTTTCTAAACAAAGGAATGAGCTAAAATGAATACTTAGAGTGATCGTGAGTCTAGTGGGACGAGTCGTGTCACTAATATACGAAGTGAAATACAGGCCTCAGCTGGATACTCGCCGTACTAAGAATCACATAGTCATCCCCTGCAAGAAACGAACCTACACCCGCAAAATGGCCGGCAATGATGATGTTAACGCACTCCATGAACAAATCACCAAGCTGACTGACGACCTCGAACGCCTGCTGAATCACCATAAGACCGAGATAAAGCGATTGGAGCAACGTATCAAGGACAAGACCGACAAGCACGTCTCCATCCACACTCTCGAGGCCCTTAACCAACAGGACAATGAAGGCTTCACCGAGTATCTCTCTCGATGGAAAAAGCTAAGCGCACGAATTCCAAATCGCCCGCATGAGGACGAACTTGTGCCTAAGTTCATAAACAACCTGCGACCCGTGTATCAATTATACACGCGGTACAGCAACATCCAAGACTTCGAACAACTCATCAGGGTCGGCGCTCAGATTGAAGACGATCTTAAGACCGGTACGATGGCCAGATACACCGGCCATACCTACCAAGATAACTCACCAAAATCTCCTCGCGCGACCAAGAGTGAGGAAAACTACACTGTGGACAGCCTTGACGCATCTGCAACCAAAAGCTACAGGAGTTTCATGCCTTACACTAGGGCATTCCATAGGTTGGTTGAAAACAACTACCTACAACCAATCGGGCCTACTAGCGAGCCGCCCGAAGACAAAAAGCCAAAACTTTGGAACCCAAATGCTTACTGTGCATACAGAGGCAAAGGCCACGACACAGAAAACTGCTTCAAACTGAAGCACGCCATCCAAGATCTCATCGACCAAGGAAAGCTCGACAAACCGTCTCAAACGTTCAACGACGCCAACCCTTTCGCCGACCACACAATCTTCGTGGGATCACCTCCCATTATGAACTGCTCCAACAATATCAAACCGAGCGACAATCAAATCAATGACGCTCCGTTCAACGATAAAGGGGACAAATGGCCTATGTCCAACCAAGCCACGGTCCAAGATGACGAAAGGATTAAACCCAAGTCATCCGACAAAGATTACCCTCCATATAACCCCACGATCTTCACAGGATCACTTCCTCCCATAGATCACTCAGACTTTGTCATGCCCGAAAACAATCCAACCCCAACGCGGACATTGGGGATGAACTGACATACGAAGATGCGCCTATAAAATGCAAACCGTCACGACTTAAAAGGAAGATGGCGAGAATGGAGGCGTTGGCAAACGCAAAGAAAAAGAAATCCTCTTAGGATCTAATCCTTTAGGTGTCGGGTCATCTGTCAACCCACCTTCTAGTTTTAGCTTTGGCTTTTTATTTTCGAAGGCTAGCTTCAGCTCTTCTCCTGATTTGTCAAACAATTCTTCTTTAATGAATAATACGAATAAGTTTGCTTATGTCTCGTCTCAAGCTAAAAACAAACAAATAAGCAATGAACAACAGACAAAAATTAAACAAAACAATCAAACAACACAAAAATCCATGCGATAAAAAAATGAACTAACGAATGAACAATCGTTAATTAAACACATTGCAAACATCGTGAGCAACCCAACACAAACCCCACTTTCCCTAAGCCTTTGAAAACATAAATGGATTAAATAACCCACGGTTATCCTAACCCATTTATCGCATGCTTTTTCACAAAGCATAACCCAAGAATTAGGACACATTCTTGGTGAGTCTTTCAAAGCGAACTCACGGCCCTTGGCCTTTTCGAACCTTTCTAAACAAAACCTTTTCAAACGACTCATTGTCGAACCAGCCCAGTAAGCAGCATCCCTCGCCATACCCAAGGATGGCCAAGCCCAATCTTGTGGATTCTAATATCGGATCGAATGGCTCAAACCACCTCGATCCATTTCTCCTTTGACAAAATCCATGTGGACGAGCAAGCTCGTCCTCATCGCATTGTGACACCTTCGACTCAAATAGCTTAAACGCCATTTCGAGCATCCACCAATAGGATCTTAGCAACACACCGTTAACATAAACTTCTAGCCTTCTAGCACCAAACATCGCCGAGCATGAAACGTTTCAAAACATTTCTAGCTCAAAATCGGCTGCATGACTCGCGGTCATCACAACCCTTTTTATCACAAAACTCTTTTCAAACCCGAGAATGTCAGCCCATTCTCGAGGAATTTCACGAAAACAAATCGAACGGCTCAAGGCTTTTTCTTCTTTCAACATAAGCATTTTTCGAAGGTTTTCACTAGCCCAAAACCTTCTAGGATCAGGCTTTCCTCTCTTCGCAAAAGCACAAAACCCGAGAATGTACAAACTCAATCCTGAGGACTTTTGATGTCGGGCCAAGTGGCTCTAGCCGCTTCGGCCTAACTCTTCCTTAAGTAAATGCATGAAAACGGGCACTACCGTTGATAAGGCTAAAGTCGTATCACCTTAATCAAAATAAACCTAAATGATAACTAACAGCAGATAGCAGCAAGTAGGGATCGAATCCACAGGGAAACGGTGTAGTCTCAGGTTAAAGTCGAATGTGAGTTCAACTCAGGTGTGAAAAGGTTTGTTTTAAGCTAAACTAAAGCAGATAATAAGACAAGATGAAAATATATATGGAGAAAGATTAGGGCGTCGGGTTCATATATGACAACGATTCAGGAACTCAAATTTATAAGAAGGAAAAGATAAACTGTGCAATTGACTAGGTTTGTAAAACGCTCTCTCGAGTCAATTTTAGCCTTAAGTTCAATTCAATGCTCTCATGACTTACTAAATTCAACTTATCTAACTCGCGTAAGTCTAGTTTTAACTCGGCTTTCGATCTTAAATTAAAACATACTCAGGTTCAATTAAACTCAGTTAAATCGGTGATCAGGCGAAATAAACCTAATTCAATTGACATAAAACGCGTAGAAAGAAATCAAGAGCACAATTTAATCAACCAATTTAATCTCAAAACACGTTCCTAAATCATATGTCACAAATCACCCTAACCCTAATTATGAAATTAGCTAGACATAATCAAATTAAGAGCAAAGCAATTGAATAGAGTAAACATAATAAATGAAAGTAATTGCAATAAAATTAAACTTGAAACTTACGGAATACCGACGGTTACAAAGTAGATCGATCTTGAAAACTAAAACTAAAGAGGCTTAAAGTTTGAGAGAACTTAAAAAGGAGCAGTAAACTAAACTAGAAGACTAATGTAAAATAAAGCATGAGCACTCATTAGTTTTCGTCCTAAGCCTATATATAGTTTCCAAATCAATAAACCACGAAATAAAACAAAATCCGGAAAATAAACGCCAGCCGTCGGCCGCTTGGTCCACTGCAGGCCGTGGCTCGCCAAACTTGGGCCAGCTTGTATTCAGCTCATCCTTGGCCCATTTCCACCTTTGGGCCCTTAATAACTCGTATGGCCTTAGTCCTTTGGCCTTTATGCTTGTGTCCTCGAGCTCATAAGTGCGCTCGGGCTTGGTCTTCTCGGCTCAGTTCTCGTATTGCTCCTAACGTCCCGGGTTTTGGCTCAAAACCACCAAAACCTGCAATATGTAAACGAAATGCAGCAGTAACGAGAAATATAGCAAATAGCTTATAAACTGGTAATGAACACAAGTAAATGTAGCTAAATGCGACTGAACCGGGGGCATAAAACGTATATAAATAACATGTATCAAACTCCCCCAAACCAAACCTTTGCTTGTCCTCAAGCAAACATCGTCGGAGAAAATCAAAGTGACACGAACTAATCACGCTAGTATCTCGTAGTGGACGACCTATGCACATAAACATTACAACCAAAGTCTATTTCGCCGAGAATAGAGCACAGGTCTCAACCGTTCACACCACATTATATCGCTAGCCTCTAACGCTTACGCAAAAATAAAACTAACGACATTTGAATTCAAGCAAGGCCAACCGATCGTACCACTAACCATCATCCAATCTTTCCAAATCATTTCCTTTTGTTCTCTTTCTTTTCTTTTGTGTATTCTTTTTTCGCAAATGTGGAGCATCCCTCGTATGTAATACCGTTTAGCTTGACGTTCACTCGGTAAAAATCGCGCTCGGGTACACATATTTCCTTAAGGGTTACATTATTGCTCATACTCACGGTCGCAACCAAATTCATGGCCACTGTGGTTACTCAAATCAATGAGTCCCCTCCGAGAGCATCGAAGCATTGCTCCAACATATATAAAATGATCTTTCCAAACAAACCACAAACCAATCATACCAACATTCCACAAACCAACGCCAAGCTTGAATGTCAATAGTCGAAAGTAAACAAGCGAAAAGCAGAAAGAATTAAGCAAATACAAGTGGGTTAGTGTTGAGGCTCGCAATCTAGTAACAGGAAACAAACCAATTGTGCAAGCTACGACAATAGGAAGTCGACTCAAAGATACTAAAGATCAAAGTAAGCGCACTAATCAATTCTCCAAACTAGACAAAGCAGGACAAAGCAGACCAAAAAGACTCGTATTTTTGTAAATTTTTTGAATTTTTCGATTTTTTTGGGTTTTGGATAATAAATGCACACGAAAATGAAAATGCAAACGCGAAAACGCTTCCCTCCCCCAAACCAAATCACACATTGTCCTCAATGTGGAAAAATAGCATAACCACAAGCAGAGGAGGACACAAATCATAAGGGGTAAGGAAAGTAAAGACGAGAAAGAGGGTAAAAGAGATAAAGAGTGCTCACTTGATAAGGTTGGAGCTCCCCCAAACCGAAGTCAATCATGGAGTGGGGCTAAAAATCCCCGTATTTGCGTCCAAATCAGTCCAACGATGAAGCACTTTCAAGACAAAGACGCAAGAAAACGAAAACGAGTCAAGAAGGTGATGGGGGCGGCCCAGACTGGCCGTGGCCGGCTCCCATGTATTTTTTCGATTTTTTCGCTCTTTTTCTTCTGCTTCAAATTTCAGCTACGGTGCCGGTCTGAGCCCGGCTGCCGGTCGACCGGCTGGGATGCATACTCGTAGCGTTTTCTCCAAAAATACTAAGGACAAGGTCCTAAAGTACCTGCGCGCTAAAAACACATATAAAACCCTCATCCTCACGCGCTCAAAATCAAACCAAAAGTCATAAAAATCAAACCAAACAAAGTACAAATGCAAACTAAAGTACAACGTCATCGGGTTGCCTCCCGGAAGCGCTGGTTTATAGTCCCGCACGACTCTTCAAAGCTCAGATCATCATGTATAAGCAGGCCAAGGCGGTTGGCCATTTGCTACAGCTTCACTTGGCGAAATAGCATTCATTCGCCAAAGCACTTCTCCTCCTCGAGGTAAAGCAGCATAATCCATCAACGTAGGGCCTCGATCTCGAGATGGCTCGACTCTAGGCCCTCCATCCCCATTGCTTGCGTCGTACAGGTCGGCATTTATCACTTTCCGCTCCCCCAAACCAGCTTTGCAAAGAATCAGAAAGAACTCGCACACCTGGGAGACAAATGTAAACGACCTCCAAAGTGTCTCCAGAAGAGTGAGACGGAGGTATAGCATTAATCGAACAAACCGACTCAAGACGCATGGGAGACCGCGGGGTATCAGAATGTGTAAATGTGAGCTGTTCACCCCCCACCTTAAAGGCTATGGTCTTACCACCCACATCAATAACTGCACCGGCAGTGTGCAGGAAGGGTCTCCCCAGAATAATAGGGATGTGGATATCCTCAGGCATGTCAACCACTACAAAGTCTACAGGGATAAAGAACTTTCCAACCTGTACGGGGACGTCGTGTAGGATGCCTAAAGGGCGCTTAATCTGAGCGGCCACCATCCGCAAGGAAATGCTAGTGGGTTCTAAGGTCGACAAATTCATTTTTACGGTAGAGGAGTAGGGGAGGACACTCACACTAGCTCCTAGGTCACATAATGCATTACGAACCACAAACCGACCTACAGAGCAAGGAATAGAAAATGTCCCAGGGTCGCTAAGCTTAGGAGGCTTACTACCCTGCAGCCTAGTACTAGCTTCCCCCACAAAGGCCACTGTCGACACATCGTCTAAGGTACGCTTCCTAGCCAAAACCTCTTTCAAAAACTTAGCATACGCAGGAATTTGAGTAACGAGGTCTATAAACGGGACGTTTACCTGAAGGGCTCGAATGACGTCCACGAACTTTTTGAACTTGGCCTCGGGCTCCGCACCTCGTTGTCGACCAGGAAAAGGAAGCTTGACTTGAACTGGGGGCGTTGGAGCAGCAGGAAGACCAAAATCATCACCCAACACATTCTTCCTCAGCCATTACTGAGTCCAGTAGGCCGACTACGGCCGGCCGACCACCGAGGCCTCTTTTCTCTCGGAACAGCCACGTTTTCTTCATCCTTCTCCCCCAAGTGCTTAGAGCCATCATAGAACGTACCGCTCCGCAAAGTTATAGCGCATGCGGTATCATGGGGAGGATTAGGGGGATTACCTTGGGGCGGCAGGGTGCCCTGTTGACGCGATGCTTGCGAAGTGGCCAATTGAGCCACTTGATTCTCCACCATTTTAATCGCGTGCATCCTTGGCTTGGTCGCTCTTACGCATTTCTTTGCATCATTATCTCCTGCGACTTGGCCATCCGAAGCATCATGGCCTTCACCGCCACACCCGAATCAACAAGCGGGAGGCGAGGCGAGGTTGTACCGGTGGGACATATGGGGGTCTTTGGTAGTTCGGAGGGGTTTGTTGGAAATTTTTATGTGGGGGAATGTAAGGTTGATTTTGCGATGGTTGGGTGGTTGGGTTTAGGACATTCTGGTTACGGTAAGACAAGAGTGATCGATCGTAACCAGGTTGGTTCTGGTAGAGGCGAGTTTGGTTGTTGTTTTGATACGCAAAAACCTGCTCTTGGGGCGCAGCATACCCCGTAGTATAACCCATATCGTGCCCTGTGACAGCGTTCACGTGAGCACTAGAAGAACCACCACCTGTCATCATAGAAATTTGCGCAGTTAGCGCAGCAACCTGACTTGTTAGCGCACTAATAGCCCCCTTATCACGGTCATCATGTGCGGACCGTGAATTCCCTCTCGGCTTACCAAACTGTGCGGAGTGTACCGCCATCTCCTCTATTAAACCCCATGCTTTGTCATCATCCGTGTTACTGGCAAAGCGACCCTCAGCAGCAGAATCCAAGATAGCTCGACTCTCCGCATAAAGACCATTGTAGAAGGTCATGATCACCAACCAAGTATTGAGCCCGTGATGAGGACAGTCTCTAATCAGCTTCTTATACCTGTCCCACGCTTCAGCAAGCGACTCGTCGAACGTTTGTTTGAAGCCTTGAATTTGACTCCTCATTTGGTTCGTTCGCTCAGGGGGATAGAATTTTGAGTAGAATGCTAGAGCCAACCCACTCCAATCAGTAATACCGGCGTCCTCCTTGTTTAGATCAGTAATCCACTCGCGGGCCCGATCCTTTAATGAGAACGGGAACAGCATTTCCCGTATTTGCTCCTGCGTAATCCCTACCGCTTAATCGTGAGAACAAAGAGCTCCGTGAAACATCTGCATATGCCGACCAGGATCTTCGGTAGGATAACCACCGAACTGATTCCGCTCCACCAAATTTAAGAAGGCGGGGCGGATCTCAAAGTTGCCCTGCACCGTAGCGGGCAAAGTGAATCCACTCGGGATGGACTCCGGAGTAGGCACCGAGTGACTCGAAAGTTTAGGCATTGTCACTGGCGGTGGAGTTAACGGAGTATGAGGAGGTGTGTCCTCTTCGTAGGACGATTGCGTTGCACTAGACTCCGCTTGCGACGCTTCCTCGAAATCAGGATCAAGTAACTTTCTCGCTTCCTTACGTAGTCTGTGAAAAGCTCTCTCAGGTTCAGGCTCAAATGGAACTAAACCTGTAGGTGACCTGTGCATAAACAAATCTACAAGAAAACGATAAGAAACGGCCTCAAGGAACTAAGTTCCTTGAGACAAAGGAGAAAAACCTGTAAGACTTAACAAAATCTAAAACTAACTAAGCCGCTTCCCCGGCAACGGCGCCAAAATTGATAAGGCTAAAGTCGTATCACCTTAATCAAAATAAACCTAAATGATAACTAACAGCAGATAGCAGCAAGTAGGGATCGAATCCACAGGGAAACGGTGTAGTCTCAGGTTAAAGTCGGAGTAACAGGTTCAACTCAGGTGTGAAAAGGTTTGTTTTAAGCTAAACTAAAGCAGATAATAAGACAAGATGAAAATATATATGGAGAAAGATTAGGGCGTCGGGTTCATATATGACAACGATTCAGGAACTCAAATTTATAAGAAGGAAAAGATAAACTGTGCAATTGACTAGGTTTGTAAAACGCTCTCTCGAGTCAATTTTAGCCTTAAGTTCAATTCAGCGGGCTCTCGCAACTTACTAAATTCAACTTATCTAACTCGCGTAAGTCTAGTTTTAACTCGGCTTTCGATCTTAAATTAAAACATACTCAGGTTCAATTAAACTCAGTTAAATCGGTGATCAGGCGAAATAAACCTAATTCAATTGACATAAAACGCGTAGAAAGAAATCAAGAGCACAATTTAATCAACCAATTTAATCTCAAAACACGTTCCTAAATCATATGTCACAAATCACCCTAACCCTAATTATGAAATTAGCTAGACATAATCAAATTAAGAGCAAAGCAATTGAATAGAGTAAACATAATAAATGAAAGTAATTGCAATAAAATTAAACTTGAAACTTACGGAATACCGACGGTTACAAAGTAGATCGATCTTGAAAACTAAAACTAAAGAGGCTTAAAGTTTGAGAGAACTTAAAAAGGAGCAGTAAACTAAACTAGAAGACTAATGTAAAATAAAGCATGAGCACTCATTAGTTTTCGTCCTAAGCCTATATATAGTTTCCAAATCAATAAACCACGAAATAAAACAAAATCCGGAAAATAAACGCCAGAGCCGGCCGGGCCGCCGGCCCACTGCAGACCGCCGGCCACAAACTTGGGCCAGCTTGTATTCAGCTCATCCTTGGCCCATTTCCACCTTTGGGCCCTTAATAACTCGTATGGCCTTAGTCCTTTGGCCTTTATGCTTGTGTCCTCGAGCTCATAAGTGCGCTCGGGCTTGGTCTTCTCGGCTCAGTTCTCGTATTGCTCCTAACGTCCCGGGTTTTGGCTCAAAACCACCAAAACCTGCAATATGTAAACGAAATGCAGCAGTAACGAGAAATATAGCAAATAGCTTATAAACTGGTAATGAACACAAGTAAATGTAGCTAAATGCGACTGAACCGGGGGCATAAAACGTATATAAATAACATGTATCAACCGTTTCCATCGCATTTTCGTAGCACCCTCGGTTCAAGTAGCTCGTCACTACTCTGAATCATCTCTAGCACAGAGTCAAAATGTGACAACACATTTCAACTCGAAACACCCTCTCACTTTCATCAAAACCGTTTCAAAGACAAGGCGAATCAAAGTATGCGTTAATCAAGTCTCGACACCATGAGCATCGACGTGTACCCACGACACGTGCATCACGAAGCAAATGACAAGGCGTCCACTCAAGCACCATTCACGATCTGGCGGATCCCCTCAAGCAATTCGAGTCTTTTAAATACGGGTCAAGTCTTAAGCATCGAGTCAATCTCTGTCAGTCTAGGGCAATCGAGTCTCCGACGTGCGACATTTTTAACAAATCGATAAAGGAATCAGTTTGCCTACAACCCAGCTTCCTTTTTACACACTTTTGCCATAAAAGACACAATTTTCCACCAACATACATTGCATCCCAGGAACAGCTATCCTAAGGAAGTCTAGGCCGGGTACGAAGGTCCAAATCAACAACTGAATCAAAGACACAAAGACAAAGAAGGCTCTCGACGACTAAACACCTAAGGTTCACTAGTCTGCTTGTGGTCTACTACTCCGCTGCTTTTGGAGGAGGATCCATTAATTTGGAGTTCCACAGTGGTCATGAATTTGATCGCGATCAAAAGTACGAGTATTCCTGGATCGCCCTCCGCATACTCGATCGCGCGCCTAATAAGCAAACGAACTTGTTAAAGGAGCCCGGCGTGATAGACACACGATCACGAGTGACCACCGAGCCGCAGAGTTTAGCAAGGTCCGAGCTCAGGCCCAAGCCATACAGGGCGTGAGATATTCTCAAACCAAACGGGAATACAAGGTACAAAGATCAAAAACCAAAGTCACCAAAAAGGAAAAATCTCAAAGTTCCGAATCAAGGGGTAAAACAATCAAGCAAAAGCTCAAGAAGTGAAAAACAATCAAGCAAAAGCTCAAGAAGTCAAAAGTTTAAGAAGTCAAAAGCTTAGTAGTCAACAAGCTTAGAAATCAATAAGCGAGGGGCCAAAGCCCCAAAGGCAAGAAGTACCGAAACCCAGAAACGAGTGACCAGGTCCTTGAAATTCCAAATTGAAGACACAACATAAGTAGCAAACAACCAGCCTAGATAAACTAAGGAGAACCCAACCTTAGGATGCAATGTATCAAGGTCAAACACATAAACACCCTTTTGGACCAGCGGGTCCTTAAACACGCACCTTTCCACATAAACACCTCCTCACCAAAACAAACATATCCTTTTCGAACTACGCTAGGTTTGATTCCGTACCCACGGATACGTAGGCCGCTCGCTTGAGCTCAACCAACCCTTTTTCACAAAACATCCCTATGTCTAAAGCTTCCAAAGTCAAGGACATCCTCACAAAAATCCACAAAAATCCAAGGCAAACTGTTTCTTTATCGAGGCGTCAAAACGACTACGTCGAGACAAAGTTATGCTAGACCTAGGAGTAGTAATCTACTTTTTCGTCTAACCTTGTTCGTTTTGCAGGAATAACTTCATGCCGCTGAAGCAACCATGAGTCGCCAAGCCGGGGGCTTTACCGATGCACGTGTCACAGTCACTTACATCCCTATCAATGTTGAGTCTCGAGTCACGCATACGTTTCGTCTTTTGTTTTTCAAACTTTTCGGCATTTTAAGCATCTCATAAACATTGACTCGGATATCGAGTCAATCCACTTCCCATAAAACAATTTAGCGACATTTAAACCGCTCCTTTCCAAACTTTTCAGTTCTGGAAACGCTCCCACGAGCCGATACACTAATGCGTCCTCAAAATAGTTAATCACCTTTCAAATTTAACTCAACACTCAAAACTTCACTTTTCCAAACACATGCTTTCGCAGAAGCAAAATGTGCCTTTCGAGAATGCATTTCAAATCCTTGAAACGCATCTCGAATCTTCGAAGTCCAAGCTTTTCCCAAAAATTTAACTCACCACTCGAGTTAACATACATTGAGAAAAAACATTTTTCGAATTTAACTCACTCGAGTTAACACATTTTGAGCGAAAGCTCTATCGAACTACGCCGCTTTGATTCCACATTCGTGGATACGTAGGCAGCTTACGCAAAGTACAACCGAATCTAGCACTACATCCCACTCCGTGTTGTCATGAGATTCCCCCGAATTCTCATCCTCGACAGCTGGGGGCTTTTCAACCTTTGAACTCAAATGACCCTCCACGGTCTTCACAACTCTAGCTCAAGCTCACAACGTCAAACACTTTTTCATCTTGCATGAAGCCTTACAACCGACATTTCAAGGCTCATTTCGACAACTAAAATGAATCTTTCACAAAATGATTTTTTTTAACAAAAACATTTTAATCCAAACATCCCAATCGGGAATCATTTCATTTTCAAACCCGAGCCTACTAACTATGCAGGTCCACGGAAGCATAACACAACACGTAAGGTAAGACGACAAAAAGCAACTACAAGTTCAAGTCAAGCAAGGTCATGTAATGATGGGTTCACACAATCCATATTACACAAGATCACCAAAACACCTAGGGACTACGACGACGGTACTCGTCAAAGTCATGCTGAACTCGCCCACGCCATCCTCCACCTGTGAAGCTGTCCTCCATAGTTTCTCGTGCACCTCCTCGGCAACCTGCAACACACAACAGAACAACTACATTCTCTCCATTCTACCTTAACTTCACACAAATTAAGCCAAACTACGGGGGAAATTTCAAAACCAAACACCATACTCTTCACTTTGACCTAGTTTTCATTCAAAACTTAGTCAAACTCGAGGGGGTAATCCAAAAACTCCTCCTACTAATACACACCCTACACTTTGACTCAGTTTTCATACAAAACTTAGCCAAACTCGAGGGGGTAATCCGAAAACACCCTTTATCCTAATGCAACCCATAGCCTTTTACATAGTTTGACTATCGTTACACACCATAACTCAGTCAAACTGGGGGCTCACATACACCGACACCATAACTCAGTCAAACTGGGGGCTGACGCTTCCTATCAAGAATCAAACCTTTACAATGAAAAATGGGATAATTTTTCGCATTTTTTGCATTTCTGAAGACACCCTTGCCATAAACACACACACCTCCGGTTGAGCGACACCTCCAGAACCGCTACAGATACGAGCATGCACGCTAAAAGCATAACACTCTCATGTGTGCATCAAACAACGAACACCCGAACATAGGTCCAAACACCCCAACATGTCCAAGAAGCATCCCAAGCACCACGCATCCAAGCCCGAGAGAGATGAGTATCACATGAATCCAAACGAATCACCAGATACCACGTCTCATGGTCAAAGCAGGCGAAAATGAAGATTTCATAAGACAATCGCAGGATTCGAATTATTCCGGATTTGAAGCCGCGACATGTGTGAATAAGTTCACGTTTGAAGTCGCCGATTGATAAGAGATTCCCCTGAAGAATCACTAGTCAACAAGGCAATTTTTGAGGCGTGTTTTGTTCCACGTTGTCTCTCCATATTGGGCTCGTCAAACCCAAGTATTTTTCTTCGTGCACGCAAGCTTTCATGGTTAAGGCGTCACCTACAGTCCGCCACAAGTGCTAGCACATACATTATGCGCTAAGCCTTGGTTAAGGCGTCACCTACAGTCCGCCACAAGTGCTAGCACATACATTATGCGCTATGCCTTGGTTAAGGCGTCACCTACAGTCCGCCATACGCGTGTATTAAGCCTTTAATACACGGTACAGAAGCAGAAACACGAACACTCTTCACGAGCCCTCACACCCTCTTACACGTCCCTGTGGAGTATCACTTCCTCCCCATGGAGCCCGCACACCTATACAGACATTTCCCACGAGGTCCAAGACATTTCCTTTGACTTCCCCAGCGAATCACCAGCCTACACCCCTGCGGCATTCTTCCCAGTACGCCGTAGCAAATACACCTCTACAAAACGTCCTCCAAACTTCGGAGCATAAACGCCAAACGTCTACATCAGCACATCCAGCAAGACACGAACACATTTGCAATTACACGAAGCAGTATACATGAGCACGTACACCTTCCTCGGACCATAATTCCCGGCGAACATACACCTGCACCCCTTACAAGACGAAACACCATCATTCTTCCATAGGATCAAACAACTACAACTACACCTACGCTCCTCGGCGAGACCATACCTATACACCCTTCCCGGCAGACTAGTACTTCTCCAGCAGATACCACACTAAGCACCTGCGCTCCTCTGGGAGATCCAGCACGACATCAACAACGGCATCAGCATTAGCAACGGCATCAACATCAGCAACGGCATCAGCATCAGCAACGGCATCATCATCAACAACGGCATCAGCACAAGCAACGACATCAGCGACACGACGACGAAGGCACTCTGAAGGCCGGCAGGCCCTTATAGCATGCATGGACCGCCACGTCCTTAAAATGCTCACGTCCCTCCCCGTTTAGCCCGGTTCGAAGTCCTCGTCTCATCCATGGACACATGCTTCGTTCCGCTGACTATATCGAGACTGTAATGGTCCAGATATGGTCGTGGAGTTTGACTAGCGCTCTAGTCCGAGCTCAGTCAAATTGGGGGCTCTGTGGATACCCATATCCGTACCCTCCCAAACAAAACCCTGTGATGTAACACGGACTTTTATTACGTATGCTTTAACGTTGACTTAAACGGTTCTAACTAATGTCGAATTCATTCTGAGTCGTTCTAAATGTTATATTATTTAGGTCACTTCACATCGCTTTAAATAAACGTTCATTTTGTCCATTTGGGGTCTAGCTAGGTCCTTGTCCCGCTTCATTTGGCATGAGCTTCGCATTTGCACTACAATTAGCCCTTTTACATTAACAAGGTCTAATTCAGCATTCCTAAATTCCTAAATTTTGGCCCGGTGGTTAGAACTCCCCTTTAGCCTCCTCTTACACAAAATATAGCCTCACGGGTTGCCTTATTTCACAAAATCTATGCAAATACACCCTTTTCATTTTTCCGGGCCTCGGGCCCAAAACCGAACCCAAGCCCAGCCTTTGGCCCGCACTCCAAAGCCCTCAAACAACTCTCTAGAAAATCATACTAGGTCTACTTGGAACACAAGCAAGGAGATTACACCGAATATTTCCAAGATTTGGTAAATCGGAATAAGGAAATACGAAATCTCGAAGTTAAAACCGGCCTGTCAAACCGCATGTCACTATGCGGTTATATGTGGTAACCGCATAGCTTAATGCGGTTACCCCACCAAACCGCATAAGCCTATGCGGTTTGATGGTGTGGTTTTATCCCCTGTCTTTCCTAATTTCTCTCGACTATTCTCCTATATATACCCCCCTATGCACGACCTACTCACACAACTTTTCCACACAAGAAAACCTCTCTTCTCACAACCTCTCTTCCTAGGTTTAGTGCCCACTTGGGTCCCACAAAATATACCGTCTAGCACGGTATACACCTAAATACATTCACAAAAACCTCACGCACTCAAATCCTTGAGTTCAACACATCATCCCGTGTTGAATTCATCCTCCTTTTAAGTCATGAAGCGAAGCTCTGCCCAGATCCGAAGCGTCAGGACAAGGTAGGTACCGATCCACTTGGATCAAAGCTTTTTCTTATTTTCTATGGACTTACAAAGGGGACTACACTCTAGCCCCCCCCCCCCGGCTTTGGCACCCAGCGCGCTTGCACTCCAAGTGTTCTATTTACTTCGGGTACACTCCATATCCGATGACACGCCAAAGTCGCATAAGCAACCGACCCTTATAAAATAAACCAATGGACAATTGAACTTTATTTTATTTGCATGCATCTTGCACCTTCTTATTTTGCATTAAAATCAACTTAAACAATGAATTCGACCTTTAACTGAACTGCTCGTTAACAAGTTAAACATGCTAAACTGAGGGTTTTAATAAATCTTTTTGCATCTGCATCTGCATTCTTTTACAAACTTATCGCACTTGTACGTAGCGATAACATTAGCTCAATTATCATCTTACATGGATTGTTCTAGGTCAGTAGAGGCTATTTTTACATAGGCTTTTCTAAAAGGTTTTCATAAATCATTAATTGAATTAACTCTTTTTCTAAAGTACCCTCACCCCGAATCCAATCTGGTTTCACAAGCCTTAGATCTAGGGGTGTCGGCGTGCTCCAAAATCTAGGACATGTCTTTAGGCTTAGGACATGATAGCAGGTTCCTAATTTCCGCGATAATTAGGTGGCGACTCCAAAACAGTTTTCAAAGGTTTTTCTAACTTAATCTTTTTAACTTTAAAAGCGCCCTTAAGCAAGACGTCGAGTTGGGTCCCGTCCGATCCTGGGTTCCACAATTACAATCATCAAATTATCAACAATTATGAGTAACAATGGTGGTTTGTTTGATTTGAATGAGTATTTTGATGAAGATTTTGACGGGGATGATGCTTTTGATGAAGAAATAGAAGCGAATGAGGTGCATAATTATGGTAGGTCAGTTGAGTCCGTTCAAAATTCTATAGATGAAGTTGGATCGACAGAGGAATCGCCAAATCTTGTTCAGCAGGCTGTCAATGTAGTCGAGGCTGAGAATCTTAATAATGAGGACATTGTCGAACCAAAGGTAGGTATGATTTTCCCTAATTGTGAGTCTTTTGCCGCGTTTATTTTCACTTACGCAATGAAAAAGGGTTTCGAAGTATTCACTAGATCGAACGTAATAAACCCTGAATATAAAGCGGCTGGTGTTAGTCGTGAGTTTGGAGGGAAAAAAGAACCTCGTTATCACATGATGGATAGGCTTCGTCTTGCATGTAAAAAAGGCAGAAGGAAATGTAGCGAGAATTCTAATGTGACCGGCTGTAAGGCTGTTTTCGAAGGCGCGCTTGAGAATGACGGGTTTCAGATTAAATCCGTTCGTTTGGACCATAATCATGAGCTTGATCCTGCTAATAGTCGTTTTACGATTAGTGCACGTATTATAACTGATTATTTTAAGAAACGAATTTTGCTCAATGATCGTGCTGGTATTCCTATCACGAAGAATTTCAACGCAATGGTTCTTGAGGCCGGTGGTCACGAGAATTTACCATTTAATCGTCGTGACTTGCGAAATCTTGTGAACCTTGAAAGACGGTTAGAAAGAATTAATGGTGACGCGGCAGCTTTAGAGTAATATTTTGTAAAAATGAAAGCCGATAACCCGGAATTTTTTTATGCGATAAAGAAGGACAATGAAGGTCGATTGCAGAATGTGTTTTGGGCAGATGCGCGTTGTCGTGCTATGTTTAAGGTCTTTGGTGACGTTGTAACTTACGACACGACATTCTTGTGCAACAGGTACTCCACTATCATTGAACAATTACCGTCCATGTATAACTCTTGTCGTCCTAACGTGCAGATGCCCTAATAATGCGTTATGAATTCGACCTTTTTTTTTGGCGTTTTAATTTACAGCGACTTCTTTTTTGTTAATGGCTGGTCCGTTCTTGGATTAATATGTCGTTCTTTGATTTAACAGGTATCCTTTACCGTTTTCACCATTTATCGAAGTGAACCATCACGGTAACTCCATTTGTTTTGCTGCTGCTTTGATAACTAACGAAGACACCGACACATTTATCTGGGTGTTCGAGAGATGGCTCGAATGCATGGGTAAAGCCCCACCCGTCATCCTTTCAGACCAAGACAAAGCAATTAGCAAGGCTATTGAGACTGTGTTTCCGGGTACTCCGCATCGTCTTTGTCTTTGGCATATGATGAAGAACGCAGTAAAGAACTTAGGTCGTTACGGTTTTTGGAAGGAATTATGTTCGGATTTAAAAGTTGTTGTCCACGATACGTTGAGCGAGGAAGAATTTGAACAAGGGTGGTCGGTCATGGTGGATAAATTCGGTGTCCATGACAATGCTTGGATCAAAGAGGCCTACAATATAAGGAAACGATGGGTGCCGGCCTATTGGAGAGGTACGTTTTGCGCAGGTATGTCATCAACGCAGAGGAGTGAGCAGGCTAATCGGTTCTTTAAAATTCGTGTCAGTCTTGAGACCGGACTACGAAATTTCATAACCCAATTTGACCTTGCTCAACAATCTAGGGTCGAGGATGAGAGGACGCAGAATTTTATTTGCAAGGACCGACCTTTACCGTACGATAAATCTGTTCTTGTGGAGGAGGTGTTTAGTAAACTATACACTAATGAAAAGTTTAAAGAAGTGAAAGAGCAGGTTTACGCGGGAATACGTACGTTTATTGAGTTGGTTATGCAGATGGGTTCTTATGTCGTATACAAAGCCGAAGAGCAAATTGTTCAACTTTTTGGAAGGAAGGGTTCCGCACTTATGAGGTGACTATCGACAAGGACATGGGCGTCTTTAAATGTAGCTGTCAATTGTTCGAGTTTAAGGGTATTTTGTGCAAACACATCATCCAATGTATCGTTAAGGAGAATATTAAATCTATTCCCGAAACTTATATTTTAGATCGGTGGAGGAAAGATTTAATACGGGGTTACGAGCATATACGAGTTGGTTACTACAATCCCGAGGAAGTCGAAAGTGTGAAGCGCGCTATGAAGGTGAAGAACAAAAATGCGTACATTGAGAAGCTATCTTTGCACAATGACGAGACGTATGCAATGTACGAAAAGGTTAGTGACGACTTCGTTAAACAGCTAGAGAATATTGTTGGCATTGAAACTGTGAGGTCTACCTTGGACGCTAACGGTATTTCAAAGGTCGTTGGACGTAGGAGAACGCAACCGCGCGAATGCAACATGAGGCATATTGCTAGGAACACTACTCAACGCTCGAACTCACAATTGAAAGATCCCATCGACAAAAGGGGAACCGGTAGAGGTCCTAAACCAAAACAAACGACTACTAGAAAACGCAAGGGTGACGCCATACCACAAAGCCCGTTGAGCCAACGAAGTCGTGTGTCGTCGGAACTAGAGTTATTTCGATAATTTTGTACCTTCATACAATGCTTTTATTGTTCAAACATGTTTCTTTTGTTTCAATTTTCATTTCTGTTCAATTACAATTTATATTTCTGTTCAATTTTAAATTTTTATTTCTGTTTCTATTTTAATTTCGGTTCACTTTCAATTACTCTGCCATAAATTAAACAACCATATTGAGGAACATTACAAAGTAATCAAGAGATGAAGGATTAAACAGTAAAAGTGTTCGACCAAAACATGACCAAACAAACAAAAGATGAAGATTAAACAGTAACTACAAACCAAAATATGAAGATTACAAATAACAGATGATCAAGAGTTGATGAAACCCTAATCTCCTTGAAACAAAATATGACCAAACAAACCAAAAGACGATCATCTTTAAAGTGAAACTAAATTTCAGCAAATAAGGAAAAGCAAAATAATCAAGAGATGATCAAACCCTAATCTACAATCTACATACTTCCTTTTCTACGACGACTTCACGCTAATAGTCCTCCATCAAAGCAACCAGCTTTTCATTCTCAATCTTGAGAATGTCAATAAGAAAGCATGCACGCTTGTGCTCCTTGCGAAGATCGACAAGATGAACTTCCATCTCTTTAACATCGTCAACATCACCCAATTTACTATACCTTTCCTTCAAATTTTCGGACTTGAGAATTAGGTCTTCATAGTCGTGCTTGGATTTTGCTATTGATATGATCAATTCACAGTTCTGTTGTACCATTTCTTGTAAAATCTTCTTAGTGTCTTCCATTTTTTATTTTTTTTTACTGTAAAATTTTTTTTTTGGAAAAAAAAAAAAAAAAAAAAAAAAAAAAAAAAAAAAAGTGAAACGAATGAAGGGAAGAGGAAGTTGAGTAGTTGTGGAGAATTTTAAAGAAAAAAGAAGTCATTAAATTTGATAAACAACCCATGTCAAATCAAATTTGACAAGTGCATTATCTTTTTTTTTTTTTTTTTTTTTTTTTTTTTTTTTTTTTTTTTTTTTTTTTGATAAATTCTAAACGCATAAGATATACGATGAATGATTACATGCAATTGTTTGAGCCAATTCTAAATGGATACTCCGTAATTAACAGTTTAGAATCAATAAATATATTTGTCAAAAAATTTGGTTGTGCTGATATGACTTGGTTCAATGGTACCAACGTCCTACTTAAAACATGAATTGCTTATAGAGGTCGGGGGTTCGATACCCAACCTCATTCTTTTTTTTTTTCTTTTAAAATAATGTTACGTTACGTTAAAAAGCATTTCTTTTAAATTAATAAAACATTTCGTAATATTTTATGTTAAATAATCAAGCATTTCTTTTAAAATAATAAAGCATTCTAAATGGATACTCCGTAATTAACATGGTACGGGGTTATTGTTACGTTATAAAGCATTTTGTCAGTCCCATTTGACAATTTAGTGACGTCGTTGCTCAACCCTTTTATTAGTCACACCTTACAAATACAAGCTACGTTAAACCATTTTGTTACTCACACCTAACAATACACACCTAAAATTGCTACGTTAAACAATTTAGTGACGGTAAACCATTTAGTGACGTCAAATCATTTAGTGACGTTAAACCATTTAGTCACGTTAAACCATTTAGTCACGTTAAACCATTTAGTCACGTTAAACCATTTACTGACATTAAACCATTTACTGACGTTAAACCATTTACTGACGTTCAAATTCCAATTTTGTTAGTCACATGATCGAAGGTATCGCGGACACACTTATAACAATATAAGATTATGACATTCTATCAATTGAACATTGTAACAATAGAAAACCCTATTCCCGTTAAACATACACTAAACACGTTTTTAATACCCTAATTCCGTTAAACATAACCTAATTAAGTACAAATAACCTTAATTCCGTTTAAGTTAACCTAAATTTGTACAATTACCCTAATTCCGTTAAAATTAACCTAAAATTACCCTTATTCTGTTAAAATTAACCTTAATTTGTACAATTACCCTAACTCCGTTATAATTAACCTAAAATTACCCTAAATCCGTTAACTCTATCCTTAATTGGCGAAAAAAATCTAGATATTAAAGGTAATCATTCTGGCGCCAAAATTATAATTTTCACCATTTTTTTGGGCGCCAAATTTGCATTATAAAAGGAGGACTACCTCCACTAACCCTAATTCACTCATCCATCTCTAAGAAAACCCCTTAATCCTTCTTTCTTAATTATTTTTCATCCATCTTTAAACAATACACACCTAAAATGGCTTCACCATCAACAGAAACCGTGAAATTGAACAACCTACTTCGTTATTTCATGCGCAAAATGATGGAGGAAGTGGGTGACATTGAAGTCGGAAACGTTGTTAATAGGGTCGCTCGAAACACAAATAGCAAAATACTTAAAAGTATGTATAAGGAAGAATACAGCATGCACCACCCGGAACTACCCGTTGAGGAAAAATATTGGGTCACCATTGATGATGACATATATATGGTGGCCACACCTAAGGTCGACAAATCTATTATCAAAATTGAGGATTCGGATGAAGAATTGGAAATTTGTGAAACTCCATCGACATGTACTTCTACAACCTCAAAGAAAAGGAAATCACGCCAACCCGCAAAGAGACGCTCCGTCGTCAAGAGGATCAAGTTTTAGTTTTGTTATCCCTTTTAGTTTATTTCAGATTTAGTTCGATTCTAGTTTTGATAACCCTTTTAGTCTATTTCGGATTTAATCCGATTCTAGTTTTGTTATTCCTTCTAGTTTAATTCGGATTTAGGTACGTTCTTCATGGTGTAATTTTGGTAATTTTCATATCAATAAAAGTTGTTTTTAATCAAATTGACATTGTATTTTCA
Source organism: Dianthus caryophyllus (assembly GCA_023091065.1). Classification (NCBI taxonomy): domain Eukaryota; kingdom Viridiplantae; phylum Streptophyta; class Magnoliopsida; order Caryophyllales; family Caryophyllaceae; genus Dianthus; species Dianthus caryophyllus. The sequence goes on along the minus strand of CM041521.1, from coordinate 8,130,159 downwards.
GTTTATTTGCAACTGTGTTCCATTGAAGAAAATCAGAAAACATAATTTCAAGAAAATATGAACCCTAATTTCGAATAAATAATAAACAAAAAAAAAAAATCAAATTGCACATATTAAATAATTAAAATTCTACAATTATTAAAACAAATACTACTCCGTAATAAATTTATGAAGAATACGAAAATTCGTTTGCTAATTAATCCTCACATGGAAAACTTTAAAAAAAAACCCTTTAAGATTACAATGAATCCATTAATGCAAAAATGTACAGAATAAAAGTTTAGGGTTTCGAACTAATTTAATCGAAATAAATAGCAAAACACCAAATAAATACAAATGAGTTAGAATATTGAACGTGCTGATATGACTTGGTCCAATGGTACCAACGTCATACGAAAGACTACCCACTATGCTACAAGTCACGGGTTCGATTCCCCTTGGGTAGTCTTTTTGCTTCTTTTTTTTGGTTATTTAATTTGCCAAAACTTTAATCATACACTATCATAATCGACCAAGTTTTCTTCTTCAAATGCAGTTTTTTAATGGAGATCAATCGTTTTCAATATTACGTGAACAAGTCAAGAACAGAATACCATTAAAACTAACCCTAAAATTAAAATTGCAATTAAAATCGATTTACAATCGATTCAAAATTACCATAAAAATAAAATTGAACAAATAGCAAGATCAAATTGAACAATACATCAAAACAAAACATAATAATTAGGCTTTTTGGAGAATAATGGAATTAATTTTGGAATAATGAAAGAAATAAACAAGGGAAAACAGTTAAATGAGGTAGATTATTTAAAATAATTAATTTGCAAAATTAGTCGAAATAAAAAAAAAATAATTAATAAACTCGAATTTCAAAATCAGTTTGTAAAATAAGGAGGGAAGATTTAGAGGTTGAAAATCTGAAAATATAATTAAATTACTTAATTAACCATGCCACATGTCGCCCTACCATTTGCTATGTACCAAAGGCTTGGTACATTCAATGTAAGTGTAGCCTTTTTGTATAAAAACACTTCGCTATGCTTGGTGAGTTACATGGAAAATTTCAAATATTATCTTAGATACTCCGCATAAATTTTTGAGATTCATCATTGTATTTGTGAGCTAAATAAAGTCGTTGATTTTATGGCAAACTTTGAACACTCGTATCCAATTCTTTTGAGATGATTTGAAAGTCAATGGCTATCTCCAGCCATTCTCATCCGAAAGGATGAAATAGTTTGGTCCTACTCTCAGTAATCAATTTAGTTTTAGTACTTTATAAAAAAAAAATGGGTCTGCAATGAAAGGAGTATATAATACTCTGTATTGTAAACTCTTCTCGCCCATGAATAAGCCAATGCGGTCTTATTCAAAAACATTTAAATCTATCGGTAACAATAAGTTTCTTTCATGATTAATACGAAGTAATACGAAGTACGGAGTATTTGTTTAGCTTACAACAAGTCAAATATCACTATTATTTACATATATTAGACAAATTTTGATTTTTACAATACATTTTATTTTTATTTTAAAAATATTTCACACGAATAAACCAATCTAATATATGGTAAAAAAAAAAAAAAAAAAAATTATAAGGGAGTAAGTAACTATTTATCCTTTATTTTATTGTAAATACGGAGTAATATTCCCTCCATTCCACTATATTCTTCTCACCCACCCAATCCGTCATCAATACCATCATTTATTTTAAAATTGGGAAGAACATATTATGAGGGAGTATTTAATATGGATATATCCCTGTTAAATGATAACCTAACCTGGCTTAATCAAAGTGGGTAATCTCAATATTTCACCCCATCCTGTCTCATATCCGAATTCTGAAAGGATCTTTGTATTTGAAGTATCACAGCAGCCAACATGGCCGCCACTTCTCTGATTTCCTCTCTTTCCCTTTCTCCCATCCACCCCCATTTAACACCACTCTCCTTTTCTCATACCTCTTCTGTTCGTCTTCGTGTTCGTGTTCGTGTCAACAATCGACACTTGGGTAGTGCCTTCCCCTATCATCCAGGTATGTGCTTTACGGGTTTTATTACAGTTTGAAAGGATGTTACTGTTTCTTTCATGTGGTTAAACCTGTTTATTTTGACTTCTTATTTCTATGCCCTTTTCATTTCAATTCAATTCGATAAGGCTGACCCCGAGACACGATTTGTTTGACCCGAAAGTCGAACTGACTTGACTTGATTGAGATGAAATTAACTAATTTGATATTGCCTAATTGATTATACATGGAAAACCTAACAACAAAACCCTAAAGTAATTTAAACCTAAAATGTGGAATTCAAACAGCCACAAGACTCGAAATTGGCTTGAATCAATTCGATAGGTTTATGGGTTTACCAGACCAGATCCCACCCGATTGATCCGTTTCTTGGTCTTGATAGTATTTAAGTACAAGCGTGTGTTTGATGATGATATTGATACACTTGTGCAAGAATTCTCACTCATATTACGACTTCTGAGACCCATACAAGTGTAAGTGTAAGTGTACGTTTACGGTATACCTATGATGCTCTAATGTATGCATCCTGCCCCGAGCTGGTTTTGTAAATTCACGTGCCGAGATTGGGTATGTGATTCACGTCTACTGTATAGATCCTTTGCTACTAATGTCGGGTTTGTTTTTGTTTTGTCGTACGGAAATGCAAACACCATAGGGTTTCAAGGTGAACGTTTCGCATAATATGCACCTTCACATGGCACAATTAGGGACGTCTACCAAGCCGCGATAACCTAGGACTTGTACAATTTGATCTTAAGTTATCTTAGTTTGCAGTTTGGTGTTTTCTGAAATAGTTTCAAGTACTCATATTTTGAAAATATTTCAAGTGTTTGATAGCCTCAGAAAAGTAAATTGAAGAGAAGAGGCCTTTATAATATGGGTATGGATCCTCTCCATTTCTTTTCAATGGTTGAGATCGGTTTTTGTGAAAATCTAAGGGTTGTAATTGTTTGATAAAAATAATGTTTTAATGAAGGAGAGAGAAAATATATTAAAATATTAGTGTATTAGAGAGGAAATGGAGAGAAAGAAATGGAGAGGATCCAAATTGTTATACGGAGTAATATTTACTTGTTGGCCTTCTCCAGAAGACAAGAAGAGACATTGCTACACAAACTTTTGTGATAAAGTAATCTGTAGTAAGTTTGTTTGAAAATAGGAATGTGATCATCCCAAAATCACCACCTGTGTCCGGCTCTTAAATGTTATCGGTTTAAATTGTATTTCCCGTAAAAGACTAGGCTGGTACAATTAAAATGATGAAATTAGTTACAATATTCTAAACATCTTACACGTATGAGTTGAGCTCATTCGTTAAAAGAGTTCAATTACTCCACACCTAGCCGTGCTGTTATATTATGCTCTTTCCATCAATGCAACAATGAAACTACCGAAATTTTAGTTTGGTTTGGCCTTTGGTTAACTTAGTAAGAATCGCTCTGTCAACAAAAGTGACCTGATTTCTAATTAATATAAACTTATTCAGTTTGTGGTGGACTGATGGTCAGTACTCAGTAGATGTGTTTCAAGAAGTATTTCCCGATAAATTTTCAATGTAAGTGCATTTTTCTCGCTGAGCGCTGACTATTTGTATGAATGAGAGGATATTAGTTGCTTGTGCCATAGTTAGTTAGTTACATTACCTGATGCTATTTGGTGGACAATGAAACGAAACGTATTGCCCCATTTGAGATTACGTGTCACAAATCTTATCTTGAAAAAACCACTGTTATTTTGTGCTCCACTGGTTGTATAATTTTTGTATTACTTCCAGTGCAGCACTAAATGGAAGAGCTTCTGTTCCCACACTCCAACGATGGAAAGCAACCAGTGATAGCTCTGGTAGAGCAGTAAGCGGTGAAAGCATATTACTAAATGAGCAGTCGTTAGACCGAGAATTACAAATTGCAATCGAACAAGAAAACTACGCTGAAGCCGCAAAGATCAGGGACAAACTTCAAGTCCTCCACGAAGACAGTGAAGCCTCCGTACTTGCTGTAAACGCTCGGTTTTACAACGCTTTCAGGGTTGGTGATCTGGCCTCGATGCAAACCCTGTGGGCCCAAGGAGACAACGTGTGCTGCGTGCATCCAGGTGCGTGCGGGATTTCAGGGTATGAGCTCGTAATGAGGAGCTGGGAGTACGTGTGGATGCACTACGAGTTCCCGTTAGAGATCGAGCTTAGAGACGTTCAGGTGCATGTTCGTGGAGACGTTGGATATGTATCTTGCATAGAATTGGTCAGAACGAACGGGAGTAGCTGGGGACGACAGTTTGCAACAAATGTTTTTGAACGGATTGATGGTCAGTGGTTTATTTGCGTGCATCATGCTTCACCTGTTGACTTGTAACTTGATGTTATAAACTAGGAAAAAACTAATCAATAGAATTTTCAGTGTGTATTAATTATAATATGTTTGTAACGACTGTGCTCTTGCTGTAGTTCACCAAGTATTCAACCATGATATATCCATCTTTAGTTAAAACGAATCATCCATTTTTTTTATGTCCATTCATCACTAAAAATCAATATGAAGGGCATCATTTAGGCATTTACAATGTCCGAAAAAATAATTACAAAGTTTGACAAAGATTAATTGATTTACCGAACTCGTAATAATTTTGATATCTTTCCATGGGTGTACTAAATAAATGAAGAAAATCAATAAATAGAGGAAATAGTATATTTTCCATAACATTTCTTCAAAACATTTCATCAAACAAGTTCAATGCACTATTATAAACTACAAACCATTGAAGCAAATAATATGTTTTCCATAGCAACATTTCTTACAAACATTTCATCGAACAAGTTGAGTGCACCACTAAACTAAAAAGCATTGAACTTAGATTACAGCAGCAAAACCAAACAAAGTACTCCGTAACGAAGAAGATTAACCGCCGAAACCGTAGAGGGTACGACCTTGCCTCTTAAGAGCATAAACAACATCCATAGCAGTAACAGTCTTCCTCCTGGCGTGCTCGGTGTAAGTAACGGCATCACGAATAACATTCTCCAAGAAGATCTTGAGGACGCCACGGGTTTCCTCATAAATGAGACCGCTGATACGCTTGACACCACCACGACGAGCGAGACGACGAATGGCGGGTTTAGTGATGCCTTGGATGTTATCCCTTAACACCTTCCTGTGCCTCTTTGCTCCTCCCTTTCCTAACCCCTTTCCTCCCTTCCCTCTTCCTGACATTTTTGATGTTTTTTAATTTTGTGAGATGAGATTGGTTTGTGAAATAGTTGATGAGAAATGTGAGGGGAAGAAGGTTTGTTTATATAGGAGGGTGTGTTGTGAGGAGGGAAAAGTGTTTTGAAATTTTGGAAATGTGCGCTTTAATTGTGGCCTTTAGATGGTGTTTCATCTAACGGTCAAGAGTGTCGATCCGTGTGAGTAGCGTAGATGTTTTGTGGACCGTTGGATGCTTTTGATCCAACGAAGCATTCTACGTGACGTACCAGCGTCAGATTTGTACAATTGGAGACTTGGAGTACGATCGATGACATATTCAAATTTTTAATCTTCAAATTGATTAGTAACAGAAGATATTGAAATATGTCAATAATTTTAGAGCGGAATTTCTATTTTATTTTATGTCTTATTTGGTACTTCCTCCATTCCATTTGATTCTATACATATTCCTTTTTTGGAAATTCCAATCAATTCTATACATTTCTATTTTAGTCTCTACTTTATTAAACTAAAAGACCAATATACCCTTCACTAATACCCACCCAACCCACTTGCAAACAATAAAGTAGGGGTATTTAAGTAATTTCATTATCTACCCCACTTGATTTTCTTCTACCTTAATTACCGTATTTTGGTCAAACGTATAGAATCAAACGGAATGGAGGAAGTATTTCACTATCTTTTATAATAATTAAATTTATTTTTATATAATTATTATTTATAAATCTTTTACAATTAATGAAATTTATTATTACCATATGAGACAATGGGACATGAAAATGGGAGAGGTAATCCGCTCTGTAATAATTTTGTTCTTTGATGTTGTTAATATAAAAATCAAAACAATTTGCTCCCTTCATTTCAATCGGACAGTGAAAAAGTTAATGGTGCTTTTGGCACTTGGTTTTGTGGGACCATTTTAGAAGATAAGCGGCGTAAAAGGTAAATGAAACTAAATGAGTGAAATGGATGGAGTATTTACAAAATCAATGTACGGAGTACAATTTTTTACCCACTATTAAGTTAAGGTTTGAGAACGATAAAAAATACACTACGTGTTTTTTAAGTACTTTAAAAAAACAATAATTTCTACAACTTTACCTCCAAAAAATGATAATCACTGTATGGTGTTTTCTTCACAACCCTCGCTTTTTATAATATATTTTTTTTTTTTTTTTCAAAACTCCCAATTTATATGTGACTAAAATGTTTTAAAACATGCACCACCAAATATTCATTTTATGAAAGAATAATAAGGATTTGATAATATGAGTTAGACTAAATTATGAATAAATCCTTCTGCCAAAAAAAAAATAAATAAAAAAAAAAAAAATTATGAATAAATCATCGTGAGTTTTTAAGAGTCACATAAATAAAAGTTAGAGTCGAATATAATTGAAGCGGGATTTGGTGGTGTTTTTAATCATTATGGTTATATAAGTTAAGAGTCTTGATAAAAAAAAAAGTTATAAAGGTAAAAGTTTTAAAAACTTGTATTACGAAGTATAAAAGGTGAGAGTTATAAAAAAAAAACCACTATAATTTATATTTGTGATTTTATCAACATCTAATTGGAAGAGTGCCTTATTAATGTACTACGTACAATATAGCGACACAATATTTTTTTTTTGGCAATAGTAAAAGTATTTGTATTAAAATAACTGTTCCTGACGGTTAAAGTCAGGTATTACAATTAAGATACAAATACAATATAAAACACATACGGAGTACAAGATTATATATAATCATAAGAACTATTGCAAGATTATATATAGCGGCACAAATAGTTAAACAACACTACCAAAAGTATCGCTTTTTGTCAACTGCCCTTCGTTTTTAGGTACCTAATTGTGTGATTATTTTAAAAATTGAGTAGTAAGTATCTTAAATTATTGATAAAAATGGGGTTTTTCTAACCTATGCCCATTGGGTATAGGTTAAGCACATAAATTAAAGAATAACCACCTTTAATTCATGAATAAAAAATATATAAAAAAAAAAAAAAAATCCACCTTCCCATAAGTGGGAAATAAAAAAAGCTTTTTAAATTCTTTACCTTATTCTATGCCTAGTGGGCATAGGATAGAAAGACCATAAAAATGAGTTTTGTCATCGATTTTGTCTCTAACAAATTCTTCAACCTACGACATCAAACAATTTTGTCGATTTCCATAAATTAAATAATTAAGTAAGTTCTATAATTATCGTTAAAAAATAATAATAAAAAAATAATAATAAAAAATAAAAAAATCATATTTGAGCAAAAGATTCGAAAACCACAGTTCATTTGAGCAACTTACTCAAAACAACCATGGTTCATTCGAGCAAAACACTCGAAATAACCATAATTCATTTGAGTAAATCACTCGAATAAATCATCGTTATTTCGTCTCATTTGCCGGAATGAACCATGGTTATTTTGAATAATTTACTAGAAATCTACCCATTTAGTGCCATATTGATTTTTTTTTTTTTCTTTTTAAGATAAATTTAGCGAAAATTTTAAAATATGAATTCAAGATTAAGAGGAAGGGGAATCATCAAAGAAAATTGAAGTACGAAGAATTCAAAAATATTCGAAGATCTAAAGAAAAACGATTTCAAACAAGATTCAAAATTATTAACTATCCAACACTGTTCAAATTAAAGGGGAGCGGAATCTAGAATAATCTAATATAAAATGATCCAAAATTGTACCCGAAAAAAAAAAAAAAAAAAAAAAAAAAAAAAAAAAAAAACAAAAAAAAACCCTACCCTTCAAATTAAATACGGAAGATATGTCACTAGAACAATCTACCTTAGGGGTGGACATCGAGTGAGTTGTGCCAACCGACAGTGTGGATCTAGTGGGTTGGGTTGGGGATGACTGAACCTGGCCCAACCCACAGATTGGTGGACTGGGTTTTGGTAAGTGGTGGACTCTAGGGAGCAAACTCTGCCCATCCCATGGTTTGGGTTTGACCGGGTCGAGCTGGCCCACGACCTATTATAATTACTCCCTCTATTGTACGGTTTTTCTTATATTTGATTTTGGCACGTTGATTATGACTTTTTTTTTTTAAATTTGAAAAACAAATACAAATGATTGATAAAATAATCCATTTATACTAAAAATTTGAACCATAATTTTTTTTTTTGTAAAATAAAATGGATTAAAAAAAAAAAAACGAAATATGGGTAAGAAATTTTCTAAACAAAATAATATCAAAAATGAAAATATGTAAGAAAGCGGTGGAATTTCCTAAAATAACAAATGTAGGAAAAAAAAGTGGAATAGATGGAGTATTTTTTAAATTTTGAAATTAATTTTTTTTTAGAAAAATATCTTTTTTTTGTTGGGTTTAAGTTAGTGGAAAAATAAATTAATGGGCTTAGACCAAATTATTAAAATATTGAATTTTAAAAGTTCATAAAATTATACGAGTAATAATATGGATGCCTCCAAATCTCAAAAGAATTAAAACCCACGTACGTAGTTTGTTACTTACCTAACTTACCTAAATGATAATGGTGGGTAAGTGCATGAAAATATTAAACCTTCGACCCCAAAGCCCTACATGACGATTCGGGTTAGCGTGTAAATCAATCACGAATCATCTTCTAATTCGATTGGATTAGGTACTTTGCCCGGGTTGGATTAGGTTGGGTTGAGGCCTCGGGTTGGAAAAACCAAAGTCAAGCCTAATCGATGAGGATGTGGGCTGGGTTGAAACCAACCTACAGGTTGTCGAGCTGGATTGTGGATGACCCACAATCCAGGTTGGACTAGGGTTGGCTGGGTCAGCCCCCGCTTTTGGGCACCCCTAGTCTACCTTAGAAATATTCAGTAACACTTTACGTTGGAGTACAAATAGGTTTTATGAGTCAAATCATAATTTGTAGATGTACGATTCCTATTGAAGAGACATTAAGGTCTATAGGTTTTATGAGTCAATCATAATTTGTAGTGAAGAGACATTAGGTTTGACTTATTTCTTTAACATTTTGACATATCGATTGAAATAATCATGTTTTAGAATTTCTGGTCTACAAGATAAATACTTTCGTTGTCAAAACTCCAACAATTTGAGACGATAAAAATATTACTCGTAATTTTTTAGTACTTGAGGTAACAAATAAAACCCTTTATTTTTGTGAAAAAGTCTAAAAAAAACTTTTAACTAAGAAAGTAAAAGATAGGACCAGTTTCTTTGATGCATAAAAATGACTGCCTTTAGATTATTTATGACCATAATTAGGTATAGCGGACTTAAAACTGGTCACGTCTCAGTCAATAGAATCACAATCAGCTTAAATGTTGTCACATTTTATATATTAGAAAATCCATTTTTCACTTGGGTGATTTTTCGCAATACTTGTTGTAATTTCTATTTTTGCATAGCTTTCCCTCTGTCACCAAGTCGTAAGACATGGTCTTTCAGCCATGGTGGAATTGATAGCAGCATACCACTACTGCATCTGTAATCATAATGGCGCTCCCTCTTCAATTTTTAAAACCTTCTACCTACAACACTTCACTTATGCATTACAAGTGTCAAACATTTATTAGCTAATTGCCTAAATTTAATCCAATGTAATTGCCTTTGTAACTTTGTGTTCATTTATTTGTAACATAGTGGAATTTCCACTACATCACGTACCCTACCCAACTTTTTTGCATTATAAAACCAAACACACTCAAAAACACTACCTTCATTCACAACTCAACAAACCAAAACAACTATAATTGCCAAAACAATGGAAGCAAAACTTCATGTAGTTCTGATTGTTGGAATCATTATTGCCTTCGTTTGCATTGCAAAGGTGAATGGTGCTGGGGAGTGTGGGAAAAACACGACTCCGGACCAAGAGGCGTTCAAGCTAGCGCCTTGCGCAATGGCAGTCCAAGATGCTAGTGCACCAGTGTCGAGTGATTGTTGTGCTCAGGCCACCAAACTTGCCCAAAACCCGGCGTGTCTATGTGCCGTGCTCATGTCTAATATGGCCAAAATCTCCGGCGTTAAGCCTCAGATTGCTCTCAGTGTGCCTAAGCGTTGCAATATGGCTGACCGTCCCTCTGGATACAAGTGTGGACGTAAGTTTATTCTTCGTATTGACTCGTAATTGGACTTTTTAAAGAAAATGTTACTGCTTTAGTTAATTTCAATTAAACTTCATTTTTTTTTTCCATACTCAGTAGATATTTCAACATAATTACATATGGTCGAAATAATATATACGAGTACTTTTTATATTAATGTGGCCGTTAACTCACACGAAAACAGCAACGATCACACTCTCACTCGTTGCTGTTATAGTGTTTTAATAGTTCAAGAGTATATATTCTAATTTTTTTATCAATTCAATATCATAATTTTTTTTGTGTTCATACATTGCAGCTTACACAGTGCCATAAAATAAAAGGCGTTGACTTCAAGACCAGGGGATTGATGTACTCCGTGCTACAAGTCTACAACCTTAAACTACTCCGATGTACTTTTATGTTTGCAATAAACCATTGTAATCTTAATTAAGCATGAAAGCTTGATGTTGCATTTATGTATAGTTCATATTCATATATATTATTATATATAATATATGTATTGTCGGAAAATTACTTTTCATTAATCATGCATGTTTGATGTATGTTTGATATTTTAAATTTCTAATGGATAAATCAATATACTCGTATTAGTCCATATATTATCAGAATATATTCGAATAGAAATAAGAGCTAGCTCTGTTTAATTCCAACCGCTAAAATTAGCGACTTCTAATTTAGAGCACGTATCATATATCATATCGACATTGTTATTTTGGATTGAGTATTCAAACTCCAATCTATATATCTATACTAAAAGAATGCCATAAGGAAGTACTAAAATTGCGCCAAAACTCTTGAAGTGTAATTAAGGAATGAATTTTGTAAATTGACAAAAAATATTCTATCAAAATTTAAAGTTTATACATATGGTAATGTAATACTCCCGCCAAACATGTGTATTTGTAATTACGGAATAAAATAATAGATTATATAAGAGATATTCAATTAAGGTTTACAGTTTAATAATGTACTCCACTATACATGGTAACACAATATCTTTTTCATATATAAAAGGGACGACTCATTTTCCACACATATAATATAATGAGAGTATGAACAACATACATATATGTCATTAAAATTGGTTATCATGTATGAACAACATCACTATGAAGTAAGATTAATAGCAAATTATGCTCCGTACATGTTAATTTTATGTACGAAGTAGTTATATACGGGGTAATTGATACTTCGATTATAATTGTTATCTATATAAATTATAGATAATATATACAAAATAATTAATGAAATGAAGTTATATTGTGAATGTAAAAAAATTTACTTTATTTATATTTTAAACAAAAAGTGCCATAATGAAGCACTGAATTCCAGTCAAATACCTTTAATATAAGTAAGGAACAAATATCATATATTAAACAAACAGTATTCTATAAGGCTTAAGGGTTTTAATTTATAAAATTATTGATGACCCTAAGAATCGTTTTCGTTAGAAAACTGTGATTGTAAAAAAATTATTTGTTCAAAAATCATGTTACATAGTAATTTTGTGTTAAATAAAATTGAATTATATATTTGCTATTGATGTTATCTAATAGAAGTATTTTATAAATAAATTATAGACAAGTGCAATAATAATATTACATTAAATACTTTTAAATATGATTTATATGTCCGTGTTTACACGGGTGTTATACTAGTAATTAATATTCAGATTCGATTTAAATAATTCTAAGATCAAATATTCAGGTATATACAAATATTTCAGTTCAAATACGGATATCCATTTGAATATCAATATATCATCATTTATTGAAATAAAAATATTAACAATTCAACAATTGTATTGTTGTACATGTTTATTCTTTTCCAACTTTGCTTTAGTTATGTTGGGCCCAAAAATATAGCAATTGTCCAATAGACAAATACAATATAAAGCAAATAAAGGTCTAAATCGGGGAGAGAAAATAAATCGGCCAAGAGGATATAATCAAACCCCCAAGAGTCAAAGTAACAACCCCTATATTCAAGCTAAGGTGGAGCGAAGATATCAACAATCCACTCAAAAGAGATGTTGTGGGAGAGAAGAATTAGGGGAGAGCAAGTCTAAATTACCACCTAAAAAGGAAAAAAATAAGCTACAAACAAGGATGAATGTTGGAAGCTTAAGAAGACTATATGTAGATACCCGTATCTGTACCCCAAAAAACAAGCCCGATGATGAAAAAGGAGTTTTATGCATGTTTTATAAATAAACGAAACGGTACAAAGTGTCTAAAACATTTTAGTCGTTTTTAACGTATTAATTTAAAATTGCATAGTTCGTAAAATGAACAATAATTTTGTCGTTCTATTTCAAGCCGAGAAACACGACACGATTATTTACTCACAAAAGCAACCCACAAAAACAACCCACAAAAGCAACCCACAAAAACAACCCACAAAATCAACCTACAAAAACAACCCGCAAAAATACGCGCCCGAAACGGGTCGACACGCCTCCCGAGTCACATTTTCGTAAAATCAAATTTTACGACATCACAAAATAATACAATACAAAACAATTTTATTTCGAGCCAAAATCGAAAAACACGACAAAAACCGAAACACGAAACACGAAACACAAAACACAAAAACATGGCCCAAAAAGTAAGACTTTGTGTAACACCCCGTGTTAATTTAAGCTAATTATAATTAGGAAATCAATAATTAAACATCCTCGCTCACTTATTCCTCTAAAACAATACACTATAATCAATATTGCACCTAAACTAAAACCATTTTGAATTACTTAGAATTTGAACTTTATGTTTACATTTTCAAACTCGATAAATCAAATGGAGAATCCTCGACAATTTTCTCAACGGCAAATTTTGGCACGCAAATCGAGGTCAAACGTTGACTAAATGGCCAAGCCACCTAAATATGATTAAGTCACCTAATCTTTTCTTAAATGTAACTACTCATAATCCAAACCTAATCAAAGTAGCTTAAGCTTAATCATATTGATTATTACTAACACAACATATAATAATAATATCAAATTACTATTCCACTTTGATTTAACTAACACTTTCACTAAAACTCGATATATTGAGTTACACTAAGCCTAAACTGATAAACTTTTTGACGTTTGAGGATAATGATTTAATTAGATAACATTCAATGAAAAAAATATATATTTCGATCGAATAAAATTTTAATTCAAAGTTCGAGACAAACTAGTACCCAAATTTTGTTTGAATTCGTTTTGAGGCTTATTCTCATTTTTATTTTCGATCTCACTTCTAAACATTATTTCAAGACTATATATTTCATTTCGGGACTTTTGACGTCTGTAAATCGAAAAATTTCAAAGACGAAAAATCGGGCCAAGTGACCCATTGTGGCCGAGATATTGAGCTTACAATGCTCTACATTGTCTTCCTTTTTCCTTTTGCTTTTCTTACACACTCTTGTTCCCTTGTCTCAAGCATGCATGCCACTCTTACACCCATGCTTCTCCTCTTACACATTTGTGTCCCCTTGTCTCAAGCATGCATGCATTTTCATTACACAAGTTTGCAAACTAATACTACACATACATACATATCACACGCACAAACCAACAACAACACAACATACATCATTTTTTTTTTCTAAGTCTTCAACTTCTTTTCTCTCTAATAAACTCATATTCTAAAACCCTTGTAAGCTTATCTTCATGTACAAGCTCAAGATCCTACATGATCTTCATCTTCTTCCTCTAGTTTTCCTTCTTTAAATTTCACCTCTTGTTTGTAAATTTCACTAGAACATTTAAATGATTTCCTCACCATGTATAATTAGTATTCACTCACTCTTTTTACATACAAATAAATATGAACATGAAACCAAACCATGAAAAATTTAACCATCACCTAAACATAAAATACTACAACACTTTACAATTTTAGTTTAGCTAGTTTGGTTTTAAAATAAATTACTAACTTGTTTATTTCATTCTTATGTACCTCTCCTAACCAAAGACGAGGAGCAAGGTGGTGGAGTCGATCTTAGCCAATTCGATCATATCATTGATCCCGACAATTGCTAATCTATTTCACTCATAACCTAACTAAGGTGCTTCCCGCACATTTATATGATAAGCGCCTCGAATTTGATTATGTGTTATTGTTTTGATGCATGTATGGTTTTATTATATCACCTAGTATTCATATGTTAAATTAGGAGACAAAAATCAAAAAAATAATATTTGTGTGACCCATGTATAACCCACGGCCATCACCCTATATTTCACTTAATTTTTCGTTTTAATTTTTGTAAATTGCATGCTTAAAATACTTGTAATAAAATGAACATGAAAATATAATTAGTTTATGTTTAGGAATTAAAATGAATTTGTTATGAATTTAAATGTTATAATGTGTTTATGAGTGTTCTTGAACTTTTATATTTATTCATGTGTTAAATGATTTTCATTTATGTATGATAATGTTTACTTATGTTTTCACATATGTCAAATGTATAAATGATATAAAGTAATTTAGTATTTGAATTAGAAGTATAAAAATCAAAAATCAAGAATCATATACATACATACATACACACGGCATTTTTGCCTTATTTGGACCAAATTTTAGTTTTAATTTTTCTAAATAACATATTATGATTAGACTAGTTAAAATAGACATGTAGGAAAAATTTGAGAAAATTTCATAAACATATAAAATTTTGACTAAATAATGTTCATATGAAAAACATTAAAATTCATCACACATTCATGTGTTCTTCACTTAATTGATTAATTTGATTCATAAATTTTATAAGTTTTAGTTATTTATCGTTTTCAAGTACTAAGTTAAATCATTTTAGCATAAACTAAATAATTAGTATATAAAAACTTTAAGTCAAAAACCGATAAAATTACAAAACGAAAATAAATTGCTAGGTAGTATAAGGCCACGGTTTAGGGATCAATTTTAGACTTAAAATGAATTTGTCACTTTTTAATTTTATCACTTAAGTAATTAAAATAGTTAAAGTAATGATTTATTAATAAAAACAACAAAAGAAATAAATAGCTAAATAAATAAAGGCTCACGGCATTAGGGTTAATTTTGGGTCAATTTTGGTCAAAATGAATTTATCACTTAGTCACTAAAATTGAATAGTAATTAGGTTTATATTTGTTTATGTATTAAATCGTTAATAAAAAGAATCAACGAAACCGATAAAAATAAACGTTACACGTATTAAAATGAATCTTGTCGAGTGCTACTACCTATGCTTAAATTTGGATGTGGACATACGGACTATTTAAAATGAACTACGACAACCTCACTAAAAATGGAAACCGCTAAAACCTTAGTTAAGTATACGACTAAATTTAACCGAGTTTTACTTTTGAAATGTTATTAAAATTGACCAAGTACTAAATGAACTTAACAACTTTGACTCTAGAATTTTGTACTTAGATTATATTAAATTTTACTTCCGAAATCATTTTTCAAATCACTAAATACAAAACGAACCTAACGACTTTAAAACTAGAATTTTACACTTAGTAAATAAAAAGCTTAGTTTTATTTTCCAAAATATCCTTAATATAACAAAATGTATAAGAGTACAAAAATACTAAGTATAAATAAGGTCAAATAATAAATACTAAAGTATAAAGAAAATAAAATAAAAATACTAAGTATAAAGAAAATAAAATACTAAGTATAAGAATACATATACGTATGAAATACTGAATAAAATACGGTATAAAAATACGTACAAATACGAATAATTGAAAATACGAATACGTATAAATACGATGAATAGTAAATACGATGAATAGTAAATACGGTGAATAGTAAATACGGTGAATAGTAAAATAATGAATAGTGAAAAATATTTAAAAATTACGAACAGGACTCAAATAAATAATTAAGTTTTTCTATGTGTTCTGTTTACTCAAGAACTGTTGTTACTAAAATTTCATTATACAAGTTCGACGTTATATTTATATTACAAGTTAGTCATTATTATTATTATTTATGAACGAGAGAATGAGAAATTGAGAAAAAGCGAACTACTTGAATAAAATACTAGGATTGTTCGCCATGTTGCGACTCTTGAAGTTCGAAGTTAACGAGGTAGCTGTCTATGGGGACTTGGGCTCCCTACCAGAGTTGCCCAAGGCTATTCAACGATCTTGAGATTGCTGTTTGACGTGTGGTATCAACCTCAGGGATGGGGCATACTTGATACTTCCGCGGGCCCATAGAATAGTAATTGGAAACGCCAACCCCATCCGGGGGTACCCGTCTCTGGTGGTAGTCGAACTTTTTCGTCGGTGATACCTTTTGAATAGCGAATAAGTATGATCCTCGATAGGTAGTGTATGCATACATTAGACAAGGGATTGAATCATCCTTATTACCTTAGATATCTTTAAGCCTGGTAGTCACGTCCAAGTTATGTTGGCCCTGACTGCTACTGCGCGGATTATGTCTGCATGCTTCCGCCTTACTAACGAAGACTCATTTGTTGTCACATGTTGAGTGCATTTCCTTGTTTGTTTGATGATTATCGGAATGACTTGGTTGAGTATTGAAATGTGATTTGTGGAGTATGATTATTTGTGAGCGTGGTATGTTATTTGATTGGTTTATACTCGTATTGAATCATCATGATCACCTTATGTGTCTTACTTGCATAATTGCTATTTGTTTCCCTTTATTTATTTATTATTCATGTTGCATGTTGTATTAGAATTGCATGTATCGAAAGAATGTGCGGGAAAATGATGAGAGTTCAATGCAAAAATTGAGTCTTGAACGTTGATCTATCAGGGGATTGGGAAGCCTTATTTTGTAACCTATTTTGAGAGGATGTAATCGAATTTATACTCTGTTATTCTAAACTCGTACTATGTACTTAGAGTTTTATTACGATTAACAGCTGGTTTTGTAATATATAGACTTAATTAAATTTCCGCCTTAGTTTAATTAAAGTCACGAAAAACCAGGTTGTTACAGTTGGTATCAAAGCTGTCTTGCGACCGTGAGTGACTTAAAGTTATCTCATCTAGCGAGACGACACCTGGGCCAGACATTCATATCGTATGTCAGGCATAGACTTATAGGATCTAATAATAAACTAGGAATCTCTAGATCGCTAAAATAATAACTTAGATCAGTTTAAAATGTGAGAAAGGGTAGAATCTTAAGGACCGACCAAATAATAATGAACTAGTTAGATGAGCGTTAGAATCTTAACTTTACGATTCTTTACTTGCTATTTGCTCTCTGGCTAACTCTAGTTTGACAAAGGCCCTTAGGATGACGTCTTTCAGTTACTCCCGTAACAATCTACCTCGACGTCCACCGATGATGCCACGAGATGCATATATATGTAACCATTCCCACGTCATCGAGCAATACGTGGAAGCTAATGGGATCTCGACGACCAGACCCTACCACACTAGGGGCATTGGCTTAGGCCTGACGCTGATTGAGAGCTTCCACCCGTACGACGAATTTTGGACACCACTAGGATGGCAACTCCTCCTGGATTACGACCGATATATGGATCGCATGTGTCACCCCGACCCACTTCTGAGGGAGATGCAACCACCAGGGTGGATGGAGCACGAAGAATTACTTGAGAACTTGATGTATCAAGAATTAAGGCACGACTATCTTCCATTGCCAGCTGAACTACTCCCAGTCTGGGAGAGGGATCTCCTATCAGGGAGACTCTTCAGGGTCGCAAATCACATTTAGGGTCTTTGGACTCCAGTTTGTAAAATATATGTAACCGACTTTTAACCATCCTAAGAACGATCTTAATATCGTCTTCTTTTCCTACGGCTATGGGTGTTATTTCGGATGTGACGTTTCGTGAACTTATGTATTATATCCCTTGAAATGTAATATTTTACCCATGTATATGTTTATATATATGGAGACGTTATGTTACTACCTAGTCATGTGCTTTTCTTAATTCATTATTTTAAATTTTTACATACATGTTGTACTTCCAAATCTCATTTGAACTACCTTATCTAAATTGATTTCAGATGAGACTACCGTGCGGTAAGAAGTACTCTGAATGGACACCAAAAGAGAAGGCCCGCAAGAAAGCCATCGAGGCTCACGCGCGACGTCAACTATTGAAGTCCTGGAAGAGATGGCTGGACGCGAGCAATGCGGAAGTCGACTGGAAGACTAGGGCACTTAAGACTCCGTATATGGAACATCGAGTTCCTGATCATCTCCGCCGATCCTCAGAATATACAGATGTGATCGAAGCGTTCATGCAGGGAAAACCTGAGACATTTGAGGGGATCAGTGGGACACTATACCCATGGATCAGGAGTATGAATGCGAGGTTCCTGGAACACTCCGTTAGAGAGGAATGGAAAACCTCCCTAGCAGCTGCGTGCCTTGACGAGGAGGCCAAAGCATGGTGGAGGCGACTACGCTCCCCAGCTATACTTGAGGGTGAGTACTACCTAAGCTGGGAGGATTTCAAACTTGGTTTGAGCGACATGACTTATGCTGTTAAGTATAAGCATAGCTTCATGGAGGAGGAGCATCGCTACTCAAAATTTGCTTAGGTTTTAGGGTTAACCTTTTGTCATTCTCGATTCAATTTCATATCTCTTGAGAATGTATCTAAACTTTTATGTTATTTTGCTGAACTTATGTCTAAGTTTTCACCTTAGTTCATTTCATAGAGAATGTATTAGGAGGCTTGTAACGTTTTGATGTAAACCTTTTACATTATCAATGAAATGTCTTTTACCTTGCATGTTATATGATGTCTATCTTTGAACCACTCAAAATTTATACAGCCTTGTCGTTATTTTATTTTATTTTCAGAATGGATGCAAACAACTTAAACAACATGGCTAACCCGAACTTCGCCCAACATTTTGCTGAAGAAGAAGCAAGGAGAAAAGGGTTCGAGGATGCAATTACAAAGATTGCTCAAAATATGTATCAACATCAAGGCGGCGGAAACAATCAGTCTGCATTTGAGAAATTCTCCAAACACCGACCCCAAACATATTCTGGCTCTGTCGACCCCACAGTCTTGACAGAGTGGATCGAAGAGATGGAAAAATTACTGGAACTGAGCAAGACACCACCAAACGAAATGGTGAACGTGGTAGCGTACTACCTGAAAGGAGAGGCTAATAGTTGGTGGCGCCTGATCAAAGCCCAATTTCCCCTAAGGCGCTATAACTGGAGTGAGTTTAAGACCTTGTTGGAAAACAAGTACTTTGGGGAAGAGTTGAAGTGGGATAAAGAAGAAGAGTTCAGGAATCTAACCCAGGGTGAAATGTCCCTACAAGCTTACACAGAAAAATATCAGGAGCTGTCCAAGTTTGCTCCTAAAATATTGACTAGCGAAGAGGAACTCGCAACTCGTTACGTACGAGGCATGGACAATAACCTGAGGATAAACATGAGCGGATTCGGCTGTAAGAACTTCGCTGAGGCCTACGAAAAGGCAACGTGTATCTGGGCACCCATCCGTAAGAGAAGGCGAGGAGAAGAAGAAGAAGAAGACGTTCACGCCCCGTGGCGAGTGCCGCTTTATCCATAAACCCATGTTTGGTCGCCCGTTATCGTAATCAAGATAACCGCACAGGAACCAGGGCAGTCTCGCTTCTCCAACCGCAATACCACTCCTTACGTTGCAAAGAATAATTCCCAAATTCAGGACCACCGCCTTCCAAGCAAATCGATTGTCGTTTCTGCGACAACCTAGTCACCCAGGAAAGCGTTGTAATGGGAACCCGTGGTGTGCTTCTGTGCAAAGTTGTAGGGCACAAAGCTAATGAATGCCCTAAGAGGAATCTTTGGTAATAAGGCAAATGCGGACCACCGCCACCGCCGAGTTCAGTTGGCGTGTCTACGCCCTGTCGGAAGGCGAGAGAAATCGACGACATTATCGATGTCGACGTCCTCACCGGTAAATTTTTGGTTAATTCTGTACCTGCTTTCATTTTATTTGATACCGGAGCATCCTTATCGTTTATCTCCTCAAAATTTATCAAACAATCCAAACTCACAAATCCTGCACAAATTAAAACGAATATATCACTACCAGATGGTAAAAACATCCCTTGTTCGTCAAAATACAATAATGTAAAAATCTCAATTCACAACACAGAGTTCTTGTCAGACCTTATATTGTTTGATCTTCCTGAGTTCGATGTAATACTGGGAATGAATTGGCTAGCCCGTCATAATGCAACGTTCAAATGCCACGACCAGGAAGATCACTTTGAAAACTAACCAAGGGAAGGAGGTATCATACCGAGTTTTAAAAGGAAAGGAGGAGTGAAGTTAGTATCCAGATCTTGAAACTTGAGTATGGAGAGAAAGGGGCACCGGGTGTATTTTTGCTCCATTACTAAGGTCGAGGACACCCTACGCATCGAAGATATCCCAATCGTGAGTGAATACCCCGATGTTTTCCCAGACGTATTACCAGGCATGCCTCCTGCACGAGATGTTGAATTCTCGATTGACCTCATACCGGGCACAGCACCTATATCAAAGGCACCATACAGAATGGCGCCTGTCGAACTTCAAGAACTCAAGAAACAATTGGAGGAAATGATTGAGTTGGGATTTATAAGACCGAGTGTTTCACCAGGGTGCACCTACTCTTCGTAAAGAAGAAGGATGGGAGCATGAGGCTCTGATCGACATGAGGAACTGAACAAGGTGACGATCAAGAATCGTTATCCTCTGCCTAGGATAGACGATCTCTTTGACCAGCTCAAAGGAGCAGGAGTGTTCTCCAAGATTGACCTAAGGTCAGGATACCATCAGATTGCGGTCCGCAAAGAGGATATACAAAAGACTGCTTTCAGATCAAGGTACGGACATTACGAGTTCAAAGTAATGCCGTTCGGCCTTACCAACGCCTCCAAAGAAGATTTATGGACCAAATGAACAGGACCTTTCATGAATATCTTGACATCTGCGTGGTCGTGTTCATTGACGACATCCTGATCTACTCCAAGGATAAAGAAGAACACGCAGAGCACCTACACATTATCCTAGGTATCTTGAGAGACCATAAATGGTATGCCAAATTTTCAAAGTGTGAATTTTGGTTAGGCCAAGTGGCGTTCCTAGGCCATGTAATCTCCAAGGAGGGAGTAATGGTAGATCCAAAGAAAGATCGAAGTCACAAAGAATGGATAGCGCCAAAAACAAATCTAAGTCGAAGCTTCCTAGGATTGGTGGCTATTATCGAAGGTTTGTTCTCGATTTCTCAAAGGTAGCCCGCCAATGACGAATCAAGCTACAAAAGGAATCAAAGTTCTTATGGAGCGACGATTGTGAGAAGGCGTTCAAGAACTTAAGAAAAGGCTTACTATCGCTCCAGCTTTTAACCTTACCAATGCATTTCGGAGATGAATATGAAGTGTATAGTGACGCGTCATTAAATGGTTTGGGATGCGTGCTTATGCAACAAGGGAAAGTAATAGCATACGCATCCAGACAACTTAAGGTGCATGAAAGAAATTACCCAACTCACGACCTAGAACTTGCTGCAGTCGTGTTTGCACTGAAGATTTGGCGTCACTATCTCTATGGAGTCAGCATCAAATTCTACACCGACCACAAGAGCTTAAAGTACATCTTTACCCAGAGGGAATTGAACATGAGGCAGCGTAGGTGGTTAGAATTGATCAAGGATTACAAAATCGAGTTATTATACCACGAAGGAAAGGCCAACGTAGTTGCTGACGCACTGAGTCGTAAGACAATACACACTCTGAACAACATTTGGGAGATCCCCTCAGACATCGTCCAGGATCTAAAAAGACTGAGCTTAGACCTGGTACAATCAGATGACACAGACCTAAATGCAATGGCGGTTGAACCAGAATTATATCATGACATCCGAGTGCTACAATGGGAAGACCCGGCATTGTTGGAGATTAGGGAAAGAGTTCCATCAGAAGGAACAGAAGGGTTTGAGATCTACACTGATGGAAGTCTACGCTTCAACGGCAGGTGGTGCATACCTAACAATGAAGATTTGAAACGCAAAATCCTTGACGAAGCACATAGTACCCGCTACTCGGTACATCCTGGTTCAGACAAGATGTACAAGGACCTGAAATTGCGTTTCTGGTGGATAAGGATGAAGGCAGAGATCGCCGAGTACGTGGCTAGATGTATGATTTGCCAGAAGGTAAAATTTGAACACCAGAGACCAGGAGGACTACTCCAACCGTTGGAAATCCCTCAAGGGAAATGGGATTCCATATCCATGGATTTTATCATGGGGTTACCAAGGACAGCAAGTGGAAAGGATGCGATATGGGTTATTGTGGACCGTCTAACTAAAGCAGCTCACTTCGTTCCGATCAAAGAGACTTGGGGATTGGAAGATCTGGCCAAAGCTACTTAAAAGGAAATAATACGACTCCATGGCATTCCCCTCGACATCATATCAGACAGGGACGCAAGATTTACATCGCACTTCTGGAAGAAATTGCAAGAGGCTTTGGGTAGTAAATTGAAAATGAGTACGGCTTTTCATCCAGCAACTGACGGTCAGACAGAGCGAACTATCCAGACACTGGAAGACATGTTGAGGGCATGCACGATGGAATTCAACGTGAACTGGGAAAAGAGCTTACCTCTCGTTGAATTCTCATACAACAATAGCCATCATGCTAGTCTAGGGTGTGCTCCTTTTGAGGCACTGTATGGCAGAAAGTGTCGCAGTCCGGTTTGTTGGGACGACGCTAGTGATAATGTGGGTACTGGACCCCAGGTTATACAGGATCAGATTGAACACATAAAAATTATTCGGGAACGACTACAAGCGGCTCAAGATCGCCAAAAGAAATATGCAAACGAACACCGTCGACCTATTGAGTTCAACAGTGGAGATAAGGTCTTCTTAAAGGTCTCACCCATGAAAGGGGTAAGACGCTTTGACCGAAAGGGAAGCTTAGTCCAAAGTACATCGGACCCTACGAAATACTTGAACGAATTGGCGAGGTGGCATACCGACTCGCCTTACCGCCAAACTTATCCAAAGTGCACGATGTATTCCACGTATCTCAGCTCAGGAGATACAGAAGCGACCCGAGCCACATTGTTACGCCCGATGTGATCGCCATCGAGCCTAACATGCTTTACTCTGAAAAACCAGTGGAAATTCTCGCCAGAGAGACCAAGTTCTTACGACGCAAGTCGATACCCTTAGTCAAGGTTCTCTGGAGGGGACAGAAGACTGAACAAGCAACATGGGAAACCGAGGCGTCGATGAAGGAAAAGTACCCGGAGCTGTTTAGCACAGGTAACCTTAACCACCCAGATTACTTTAAGTTTCGGGGACGAAACTTCTTTAAGGGGGGAGGATTGTAACACCGTGTTAATTTAAGCTAATTATAATTAGAAATCAATAATTAAACATCCTCGCCACTTATTCCTCTAAAACAATACACTATAATCAATATTGCACCTAAACTAAAACCATTTTGAATTACTTAGAATTTGAACTTTATGTTTACATTTTCAAACTCGATAAATCAAATGGAGAATCCTCGACAATTTTCTCAACGGCAAATTTTGGCACGCAAATCGAGGTCAAACGTTGACTAAATGGCCAAGCCACCTAAATATGATTAAGTCACCTAATCTTTTCTTAAATGTAACTACTCATAATCCAAACCTAATCAAAGTAGCTTAAGCTTAATCATATTGATTATTACTAACACAACATATAATAATAATATCAAATTACTATTCCACTTTGATTTAACTAACACTTTCACTAAAACTCGATATATTGAGTTACACTAAGCCTAAACTGATAAACTTTTTGACGTTTGAGGATAATGATTTAATTAGATAACATTCAATGAAAAAAATATATATTTCGATCGAATAAAATTTTAATTCAAAGTTGCGAGACAAACTAGTACCCAAATTTTGTTTGAATTCGTTTTGAGGCTTATTCTCATTTTTATTTTCGATCTCACTTCTAAACATTATTTCAAGACTATATATTTCATTTCGGGACTTTTCGCGTACGCGTAAATCGAAAATTTCAAAGACGAAAAATCGGGCCAAGTGACCCATTGTGGCCGAGATATTGAGCTTACAATGCTCTACATTGTCTTCCTTTTTCCTTTTGCTTTTCTTACACACTCTTGTTCCCTTGTCTCAAGCATGCATGCCACTCTTACACCCATGCTTCTCCTCTTACACATTTGTGTCCCCTTGTCTCAAGCATGCATGCATTTTCATTACACAAGTTTGCAAACTAATACTACACATACATACATATCACACGCACAAACCAACAACAACACAACATACATCATTTTTTTTTTCTAAGTCTTCAACTTCTTTTCTCTCTAATAAACTCATATTCTAAAACCCTTGTAAGCTTATCTTCATGTACAAGCTCAAGATCCTACATGATCTTCATCTTCTTCCTCTAGTTTTCCTTCTTTAAATTTCACCTCTTGTTTGTAAATTTCACTAGAACATTTAAATGATTTCCTCACCATGTATAATTAGTATTCACTCACTCTTTTTACATACAAATAAATATGAACATGAAACCAAACCATGAAAAATTTAACCATCACCTAAACATAAAATACTACAACACTTTACAATTTTAGTTTAGCTAGTTTGGTTTTAAAATAAATTACTAACTTGTTTATTTCATTCTTATGTACCTCTCCTAACCAAAGACGAGGAGCAAGGTGGTGGAGTCGATCTTAGCCAATTCGATCATATCATTGATCCCGACAATTGCTAATCTATTTCACTCATAACCTAACTAAGGTGCTTCCCGCACATTTATATGATAAGCGCCTCGAATTTGATTATGTGTTATTGTTTTTGATGCATGTATGGTTTTATTATATCACCTAGTATTCATATGTTAAATTAGGAGACAAAAATCGAAAAATAATATTTGTGTGACCCATGTATAACCCACGGCCATCACCCTATATTTCACTTAATTTTTCGTTTTAATTTTTGTAAATTGCATGCTTAAAATACTTGTAATAAAATGAACATGAAAATATAATTAGTTTATGTTTAGGAATTAAAATGAATTTGTTATGAATTTAAATGTTATAATGTGTTTATGAGTGTTCTTGAACTTTTATATTTATTCATGTGTTAAATGATTTTCATTTATGTATGATAATGTTTACTTATGTTTTCACATATGTCAAATGTATAAATGATATAAAGTAATTTAGTATTTGAATTAGAAGTATAAAAATCAAAAATCAAGAATCATATACATACATACATACACACGGCATTTTTGCCTTATTTGGACCAAATTTTAGTTTTAATTTTTCTAAATAACATATTATGATTAGACTAGTTAAAATAGACATGTAGGAAAAATTTGAGAAAATTTCATAAACATATAAAATTTTGACTAAATAATGTTCATATGAAAAACATTAAAATTCATCACACATTCATGTGTTCTTCACTTAATTGATTAATTTGATTCATAAATTTTATAAGTTTTAGTTATTTATCGTTTTCAAGTACTAAGTTAAATCATTTTAGCATAAACTAAATAATTAGTATATAAAAACTTTAAGTCAAAAACCGATAAAATTACAAAACGAAAATAAATTGCTAGGTAGTATAAGGCCACGGTTTAGGGATCAATTTTAGACTTAAAATGAATTTGTCACTTTTTAATTTTATCACTTAAGTAATTAAAATAGTTAAAGTAATGATTTATTAATAAAAACAACAAAAGAAATAAATAGCTAAATAAATAAAGGCTCACGGCATTAGGGTTAATTTTGGGTCAATTTTGGTCAAAATGAATTTATCACTTAGTCACTAAAATTGAATAGTAATTAGGTTTATATTTGTTTATGTATTAAATCGTTAATAAAAAGAATCAACGAAACCGATAAAAATAAACGTTACACGTATTAAAATGAATCTTGTCGAGTGCTACTACCTATGCTTAAATTTGGATGTGGACATACGGACTATTTAAAATGAACTACGACAACCTCACTAAAAATGGAAACCGCTAAAACCTTAGTTAAGTATACGACTAAATTTAACCGAGTTTTACTTTTGAAATGTTATTAAAATTGACCAAGTACTAAATGAACTTAACAACTTTGACTCTAGAATTTTGTACTTAGATTATATTAAATTTTACTTCCGAAATCATTTTTCAAATCACTAAATACAAAACGAACCTAACGACTTTAAAACTAGAATTTTACACTTAGTAAATAAAAAGCTTAGTTTTATTTTCCAAAATATCCTTAATATAACAAAATGTATAAGAGTACAAAAATACTAAGTATAAATAAGGTCAAATAATAAATACTAAAGTATAAAGAAAATAAAATAAAAATACTAAGTATAAAGAAAATAAAATACTAAGTATAAGAATACATATACGTATGAAATACGAATAAAATACGAAGTATAAAAATACGTACAAATACGGAATACGAAAATACGAATACGTATAAATACGATGAATAGTAAATACGATGAATAGTAAATACGGTGAATAGTAAATACGGTGAATAGTAAAATAATGAATAGTGAAAAATATTTAAAAATTACGAACAGGACTCAAATAAATAATTAAGTTTTTCTATGTGTTCTGTTTTACCTGAAGAACTGTTGTTACTAAAATTTCATTATACAAGTTCGACGTTATATTTATATTACAAGTTAGTCATTATTATTATTATTTATGAACGAGAGAATGAGAAATTGAGAAAAAGCGAACTACTTGAATAAAATACTAGGATTGTTCGCCATGTTGCGACTCTTGAAGTTCGAAGTTAACGAGGTAGCTGTCTATGGGGACTTGGGCTCCCTACCAGAGTTGCCCAAGGCTATTCAACGATCTTGAGATTCTTTGTTTGACGTGTGGTATCAACCTCGTGGATGGGGCATACTTGATACTTCAAGGGCCCATAGAATAGTAATTGGAAACGCCAACCCCATCCGGGGGTACCCGTCTCTGGTGGTAGTCGAACTTTTTCGTCGGTGATACCTTTTGAATAGCGAATAAGTATGATCCTCGATAGGTAGTGTATGCATACATTAGACAAGGGATTGAATCATCCTTATTACCTTAGATATCTTTAAGCCTGGTAGTCACGTCCAAGTTATGTTGGCCCTGACTGCTACTGCGCGGATTATGTCTGCATGCTTCCGCCTTACTAACGAAGACTCATTTGTTGTCACATGTTGAGTGCATTTCCTTGTTTGTTTGATGATTATCGGAATGACTTGGTTGAGTATTGAAATGTGATTTGTGGAGTATGATTATTTGTGAGCGTGGTATGTTATTTGATTGGTTTATACTCGTATTGAATCATCATGATCACCTTATGTGTCTTACTTGCATAATTGCTATTTGTTTCCCTTTATTTATTTATTATTCATGTTGCATGTTGTATTAGAATTGCATGTATCGAAAGAATGTGCGGGAAAATGATGAGAGTTCAATGCAGGTACCCCGAGTCTTGAACGTTGATCTATCAGGGGATTGGGAAGCCTTATTTTGTAACCTATTTTGAGAGGATGTAATCGAATTTATACTCTGTTATTCTAAACTCGTACTATGTACTTAGAGTTTTATTACGATTAACAGCTGGTTTTGTAATATATAGACTTAATTAAATTTCCGCCTTAGTTTAATTAAAGTCACGAAAACCAGGTTGTTACACTTTGGTCCATTGGACCAAAGCCTAAATCAACCCAATCAATCAAATACATCACAAGCAAAAGGCGGCCCAAATCCAGAAAAAGCACACACAAGTCGCCAGTTGACTGGCGACTTGTATACAAATCACTAGTGCACTGGCGACTTGTATACAACTCACCAGTGCACTGGCTGCCAGTTGACTAGTCGCCAGTCCACTGGCGACTTGTTTTTGCTCTTAAACACCACTGGCGACTTGTTTTTGCTTCCTGTACGAGTTCAGCCCACTTCTATATATACCCATTCATTCCCTCATTCATACACATCACTCATACACACTTGACAAACATCTCACAACCATCTTACAACCCTCTAACTCACTACAAAATTCACACTTAGCATTTTCTAATTACCATCTTTGCGTTTTAAGGTAAACATTTTACCTTCGGACCGGACTTTTTAGACTCGGACAAAGGGTTACCTTAACCCAACTCAATATTGATTTAACGAACCCGTATTCGTAATACGGTTGTAGTAATTCGGATTCCTAATCCGTCTAAACCTCGCCAATATTGCATAAACAAACGACTCACTTTCACTAAAGCAAACCGACGTTACATTTTACAATTATGCAAATTCTCATTCATGCATTAAATATTGACTAAACACGGATTCGACATAAACTTGTACCGTTTCAACTAGTCTTTTAAACATGCAAAACCGAGGGTTTTTAAAATACTAGAATTAGACAAAAGTCGGAAAATAACGTTTTATATTAATTCAAATCAATGAATTATTATTTCTCGTATATTTCCTATAGCAAAACGTCATAGCTTTGACGATTCACATTCATTATTTCGCATTTTTATCGAGTCATATTCGTACTTGTACGTAGCGTTTTATTAGCTCAAACATCGAAATTAAGCACTTGTTTTCAAATTAGTAGAGACTACTTTACGTAGGCTTTTTTATTTCAGTTTTTCATAAAACATTTTGATAAAACTTTCGAAAAGTAACCTTGCCCCGAATTCTCTCTGGTTTCACAATAACCTTAGAAGGATAGGTATCGATGCGCCTTGAATTCTAAGACTCGCGTCTTATAATTCAAGACGCGTTAAAAAGGTTCCAAATTCCTTTAAATATTTGGTGGCGACTCCATTTGCAAAAACGATTTTCAAGCAATTAAGCAATGATATCCCCCATAGCAACTCGCACACTTTGCACACTCGCATTTTTCTCGCGTAGCGACCCGCCCCCTGATCGGGCGGGGCCCGCGCGAGGCGTCGAGATGCGTCCCGATCCGGTACTTTCACTATATAAAGAAGCATTTGTCAGTTGAAGGCACGCATTAGATCACATTATAATTTACTCTACAAAACACTCATTTATTTTATACTCAATTACTCTCGAATTTCAGTCTTGTAAATAATGTCATGTAACTCTGTGTCCTAACTTGGTTCTCATGGTTTTTCTCTAATTCAAAAGGTTTTTTTTTTTCCACGTAAACATATATTGTATCGTTGTTTTGTTTTGCATTATTTTCGTTTTCTTCATACATAATCACATCAAACCCTAAATCCATAAAAACTCGTATATGAAGGATAATACTAGTCAACCCACCGAGTTAATTAATTCAACCCCGTGAGAAAAATCACCCAAAAAGATTGGCTAAATATGTCTAAGCTACATTTTCTGAAGGCTATATATGTCTACATTTAATTCATAGTTGAAGGCTAAATATGTCCACATTTTTTGTGATATATTTTCTTTAACTAAATTTTAATATTCTAAATTTTAATATGAAGTGTCTAAAAGTCACATGTAACTTATTCATTGAGATAGATAGGATAAACATTACTAGTGAAATGTATCTTTAATTGAAAATATGTTTTTTTTGAATGTTTTTTAACTGGCAAATGTAGATATTTTTGTAAGAGTATAAACAACTGATGTTGATCGAGCCTATATTGATAATAATTGGTTGAGTCGACATCTGACGTTATTTTAGTCTTTTAGCACCATGTATGACGAACTAGTAGTAGCGTCAACATCTCAGACCCAAAGGACATCTAACTCATGTCACCGTATAAGAGTATAAAATTAATCTTTGGCTTCAACTACCATCATACACTTTTGACTGAGTTATTTTCTGGCAATTTAACATTATATTATAAATGCTTATAAATTAATATGATTGAATATTTGAATATATTCTCCTATTGTGAAGAAGAGCTCCACTTGTAAGATTTACATCAACCAAACTAAAGAGATTTGACTACTCTATAAGTCAATGGGCGGCCAAGCATCGCTAAATGGTTTTGGGATGGAACCTCCTTCGACTTATGAAGTGCTTACCTTTCTTGACAGGCGCGGCTGGGACCCGATGCATGAATCTAAAATGGTATCAGAGCCCATAGTTGCGTGATTTGGGCTAGATGAAAATGAAACTGGTTCGAAAAGCTACGGCGTACCCATGTGCCCATGTGCGTGATTCAGAAAAAAATGGTGTTCTCTTGCGACGGGTTCGAAAAGCTACGGCGTACCCATGTGCCGATCTAAATTGGTTCGGGGAAATAAAAATCTACGATGTTCCTTTTGACTGACTGAAAATGTGACTTTACACATGAGGGGGCGTGTGAAAAAAAACTTCGCATGTAAGGTCCCACATCGACTGAGCTAAAGAGACTTGAGTACTTTATAAGTGAAAGCGTTACTCTTCCCATTACCAATTGGTGTTGAGATAGAACCTTCTTTGACTTGTGAAGTGCTCACCTCTCTTGACGGACGCGACCCAAACCCAATACATGAATCTAACATATTCAAACATATTTTCAATTTTTTTGAACAATTTTTTTTTTTTTTTTTTTTTTTTTTATGGTAAACATACACATATAGAATGCAAACATGTAGAATTTTTAAGGGGGAATGTAATTAGAGAGAAAATCGAGAAGTTAATTATATTAAACTTGCTCAAAATAATAGTATAACAACTACGTCTTTTTTATATAGCCTAAGATACATAAAGGAACTAAATGTTCCTAAATAATAAATGACACACTAACTACATGCTATTTATTAGGAATACAAGTTGCCACTCACTTAATTAAAGGAATTAATTATTTGACTATTATTTTGGATCACCATAATCCAACACACCCCCTTGATCCAAAATATATCGGATCTTTGTTCGACTTTCTACCATGTCAAACTATACTAGTCATTTCATCTTTTGCAATTTCTTGTTTTTTACGTCGATGATCAATCTACCTTCAAACGGTATGCAATCCTTCTCGCACCCGCACATGTTAGGCTCCACACCCAACTTTTAATATAGTCTCCTTCCGAGACTAAGACTGAGTCTCCTTGCTTGGACTCCAAAAAAAAAAAAAGGTGAATTGCTCGATCAAATTTGTAAAGCCCTTATCTTCACTTTGTGACACACTTCTCGTCACCTTCTTGTTGGTGTGCACCACCAACTCTCATTTGGAGCACGTCTCTCCAAAAACCGATTATCGATGGAGCACTTCTCTCCACCTCTTCATTTATGGTGCACTTCTCACCATACTTGTGAAGCATATCTCTTCACCAAACATTGTGTAGAGCCATTTCATCTCTACCAAATTTTATAGAGCACATATCTTTATCTCTCATCAGAACTTTTCTCACCATTTTATTTTTATTTTTTTTAACGCCCCATTTCTGAATCGAACCTGGTTACTTAAGCAGAGGTGACAATTGTGTCATCCTTCTCGACTTAAGATAGCTTTGATACCATGTAGAATTTTTAAGGGGGAATGTAATTAGAGAGAAAAGGGAGAAGTTAATTATATTAAACTTGCTCAAAATGATAGTATAACAACTAAGTCTTTATATAGCCTAAGATCGTAAAGGAACTGAATGTCCCTAAATAATAAATGACACACTAACTGCATGCTATTTATTAGGAATGCAAGTAGCCACTCACTTAATTAAAGGAATTAATTATTTGACTATTATTTTGGACCACCATAATCCAACAAAACAACGGTGGACCACGCACTTTTACAACAAATTCCTAAAAATTACTCTTTCTATCTCATGTCAAATGTCTACATTTTTCGGGTGGGTGGATTTAAGATTTAGTTATAAAACCAAGTCGATAATTATGAAAAGGTAGATTTTACGGTACCGGAGAGGCGGCTATGCAGTTCTTTGAACCGCCTAACGCCACGAGAAGTAGAGCAGGTGACGCGCCTACTTAATTATATTCCCGGCATCCTAGCGAAGACAATAGCCGAAAACGAACAATTAAAGGCGAAACTGAAGACTTTTGAAGACCGCCAGTGTAATAACCGTAAGAAAAAGAATTATAAATAAAATAGATAAATAAATTTGTAAATAGTAAATAGTATATAATGGTAAATAATTATATTAATACAAAATAATATAAAACAACAACAATAATAATAATAATAATAATAATTAAATATATGATAATAAGACAAGAAAAAAAAAAGAAAAAAAAAAGAAAAGAAGAAGTCAACTTAACTATAAGTGCACACCAAGAAATAAGGTGGTAAAAGTGATTTTGATCACTAATCCCACGTACATATACAATCAAAGACATATTGCTGCTATTACTACACCGCTGAACATAAAGTTACACCGCCATATTACTACTATATAAATAGATGATCAATATTTTCCAATGGAACATACGGAATTAATAATAACAATGTAATAATAATAAAAATAGTACTTGTGATAATAATTTTGGTAAGGTGAAACAATTAACAAAGGGTTAAGGGTTGTACAAATGATACGGAGTACTAATAATAAAAATAATGGGAAAGAATCAAGGAAAGGCTACGGGTTGTAAGGGGGATTATAAATCAAGTCTAATCTGTTGTTATAAGGTATGTTTTCAGAACCTTTTTCAGTAGTAATAAGTAATTTGATAAAATTGGGCTAGTTATGTAAGCTAAATTGTAGTGATATACTTTAAAGAAGGAGAATGTTAATGTAATAAGATAATGTTGTACCTTTATTTGATACCTACATTATATGTAACATGCAATAAAAACGTATATAGAGTGGATACCCTACTAAAATAATTATACTTATATAATTAAAATTAGTGTACTATATATAAGGATAAAGTCATAAAGAATAAAATTGTATAATTCTGATTGGAGGTTAATTGTAAAAGATATTTGATGTGTCTTATATTTACGTACTTATAGCCCCCTGTTCACGAGCTTTACTTTGCGTTTCCCGTGTTTTTACATGCGTTTCGCTTCCTATTTCGCTCCGTTTTGACTCTGCTGCGTTTTTGTGTCCATTTTGCAGGTATAAGCAGCTATTTGGAGTTTAGGATGGTGTTCGGGAGGTTTCGTGACGTTTCGGAAAGTTTCGTGAAGTTTCAAGGTGTTTCGAGTTGTTTTCGTCGCATTTCGGTTGCGCACGAGCCTCGTTTCAACGAATGAAGGTGTCCCGGGACCTTGGGACGGGATTTGAAACTCACATGATCATCCTAAGCCTTGTCCCTACCCCTTGGGACGACATAGGCCTCGTCCCTATGCCTTGGGACAAGAAGAAGCAAGAAAAAACTAAGTACAAGTCAAGAACAAAAGCTGAAAAAAACTGAACAACACGGGACAATTCCATCCCGTCCGGGACAACACCACCCCGCCCGGGGGCATCCTCACCCCTCCCGGGGCAACCTTGTGACTCTTCTTGGCTTAAAATAGATCGTCTATTTGAAGGAGCAAAACACATTATTTTCGGACGAAATTTTTACAGTAGTTCATAGACACTTTAAAGTACTTTCCATAAAAAACTTAGGGCTTGAATCATTTTTCATCTTGTATTTTGAATTCTCGACTCGAAAACGTTCTTTGATCATCTTATCTCGGTATTGTTGTCTTTGTTCTTTGATTTCTCTTGCAATTTCTGATTTGTGTTTGTTCTATACTTCTCTAATTTGATTACCGTTTCATTATATAGTATTGTTGATCATGATTTCATCTTTCTCATTTGCTTTTGTCATTATTCCCGCTATGTGTGAGTAGTTCTTTATCTAGGGTTGAGGGGTGATCATGGGTGAGTAGTCTTGGATGATTTTGGTGATGATTTGATTAGGGTCTTGCATGTGTCTCTGGTTTTTCTCGTTTTGTTTGTGTTCGTTGATCCCTTGGCCAAGGTTTTCATGAAGGCCATACCCTTAAACTTAAGAACGAAAGCCTAGTTTAAGGTAGGGCACGAGACTAACCATTAGGACCCTCATTTGTAAGTTGCGAGAGCCCGCACTTGAGACCTAGAGGACGCTTAGGACCGAGAGGCCGAGCCTATTCCTTAGCACATGCGATTCCCGACTCATTTCTATCGCCATCCTTTATCCTTGCTTTACCCTTGCTATCCCCGATTCCCTAGACCTTTCTCTTCTAAGTTTATACCCTTTTCTTGCGCTTTAGCTCTAGTAAACCAACCCTTACTCGACCCGAGACTAGAATCGTTCAAAATAACCAACTTAAGCGACCATCTCCCTGTGGATTCGACCCGACTTACCCTTGCTATCTAGTAGAGTGAGTTTGGATTATCTTTGACTAGGCGAGTGCGACTAAGCCTTATCAAATTTTGGCGCCGTTGCCGGGAAGACGGCTTTGTTTTTTGTTGTTATTTGGTTCTTTTCTCATTGTTACTCTTGTCTCAAGGAACCTCAATTCCTTGAGGCCGCTACTTACGGTCTACTCTAGTGTTGTGCATGCCCAGGAACACACGTACGTCTCAAAAAGGTTTGGCAATTCTGTTTGACCCGGAACCGGAGCGTACATTTTGAGGCGCAAGAACTTGCTAAAAGACTTGGAGGCTACTTCCTCATCTACTTCACCACCAAAGGAAGCTCACATTGAACCCATACCTGAACTAAAGAAAATGGTGAAGCTATCCGATCACTCGAGGCCTACCGCCGCTCAAGTTCCAAGGGGCAATGCTATGCCTACCATAGCGGCCAATAATTTTGAGGTGAAGCCGGATTTTATCAACTTGATCGAGCGCACTCAATTTGGAGGGAGTCCCGGTGAGGACCCTAACTTGCACATTCAAAATTTCTGCGACTATTGCTCCACGATAAAGCAAACGGGTGTGACCCAAGATCAAATACGGGAGATGCTCTTCCCGTTTTCCCTCCGAGACAAGGCAAAGTTGTGGTTGAATTCTTTAAATCGTGTTGCGCTTGCCATCACCGATTGGAACTCCTTGGTCTTAGCATTCTACCAAAAGTACTTCCCGCCCGAAAAGACCGCTATGCTAAGAAGCCAAATCACGAGCTTCCGCCAAAGGGGAGATGAGTCTCTCTTTGATGCATGGGAACGCTACAAGGATCTCCAACGTCAATGCCCTCATCATGGCATGGACAAATGGTTTATCGTCATGCAATTCTATAATGGGTTGTACAACGAATCACGCCAAGTCCTTGACTCCGCCGCTAATGGGAGATTCGATAATATTGATGTGGAAGAGGCTATTGACACAATAGAAGCTATGGCCATCCATAATGCGCAATACGGGAGCTCTGGAAACGTTCCTAGAGTTGGCGGTAAGACCGATGGTGACGCGGTGGCCATGCTTTCCGCAAAGATGGATGCTATGACCGCGATGATTATGAGTCAAATGCAAGCGGGTTCCTCAAATGCTAGTGGACATACGGTAGCAGCTATGCATACTTCCAATGATCCTACTTGTGGGTCATGTGGCGTTTCCGGTCATTCTTCTTTAGAATGCCGAGGTATGTACCCCGTCCTAGCTTTTCAATCTCAACAAAACAATCCTTACTCTAACTACTATAATGAGGGGTACAAGAATCACCCCAATTTGTCCTACAAGAGCCAAAACGTGTTGAATCCACCTCCACAACAACAAAATTTCAGTCCACAACAAACACAACACAATACTTCTCAAAATTTCAGCTCATACAATCCTCCACGACCTTACAACCCCCCGGGCTTTCATCGCCCCAATTTTCAAGCTCAAAATGCTCCGCCACAAGTGCAAGCCGCTCCGGTTCCCGATGATGAACGAGATGAGGGCCATGATGATGCAAATGGCCAAGACTCAAGAGACGATGATGGCTCAAATGCAAAAGAGCGATCAAGCTAAAGACGCGGCCATCAAAATGCTTGAAACGCAAGTGGCTTCAACTTGCTTCTTCTAATCCTCAACGGAAGCCGGGTAATCTTCCTTCGCAAGGGTCACAACCACACGATAGCGTTAATGCAATTTCCTTGAGAAGCGGCACTAGCTACGATGGTCCACCAATGCCTACGGTGGTAAGTGAGGTAGACCCTCCTCTTTCTCCTAATAATTTGCATGCTTCTAGTGATGGTTTTGCAGGAGCGAGCACGAATGGAACCAAAGGAGGAGGGATGGCCGTGGATAGGGGTGGCAAGGGAGACCAAGCCGTGAGTGGTGATGGTGGTGCCGCCGTGGGTGGACAAGCCACAGGGGCCGAGAAGAGCAACAAGAACAAGGAGGCGCAGCAAGCGCAGAGCAAGCCTGTCGAGCCGCCGATTCAAATCAAACTACCATTCCCGAGTCGAGTGGTAAAATCAAAGCTTGATACGCAGTTTGGTAAGTTTATGGAGGTAGTCAAGGACTTGAAGGTAACTGTACCCTTTACTGAACTTGTTACGCAAGTCCCTGCATACGCTAAATTTTTGAAAGACATCCTCACCCGTAAGCGGTCGTTCAGTGAGGTCGAGACTGTGGCTTTCACTGCCGAGTGTAGTGCACTTTTACAAAACCAGTCTCCTCCTAAGCTAAAGGACCCGGGTAGTTTCTCCATACCTTGCACTATTGGCACTGTTTCGATTCCTAACGCTTTATGTGATTTAGGTGCAAGTGTCAGCGTTCTGCCTTACTCCGTATGCGAGAAGCTCAACATGGGACCCTTGAAAGTAACAAACATCACGCTCCAAATGGCGGATCGTTCTGTCAAACGCCCCCTCGGTGTTTTGGAGGACGTTCCTGTCAAGGTTGGTAAATTTTTCATCCCTGTCGATTTTGTCGTTCTTGATATGGTCGAAGACTCCCAAATTCCAATTATATTGGGTCGGCCTTTCTTGCACACTGCTGGTGCTATAATAGACGTCAAGAACGGCAAGTTGACGTTGGATGTCGGAGGTGATCAAATTACTTTTAACTTGTCTAACGCTTTGAAGCGTCCTATGTTGGAGGAGCATGTCTTTGCCTTGGATGTTATTGATGATTGTATGGACGAGTACTTACCTCAAGTCCTCGAGAGGGACCTTCTTGAGGCCGTGCTCTGTTGTGATATGGTTGCAGGTACTTCAGGGAGGACGGACGCGGGTAGAAGTGTGATCAAAGACAACATGAGTGCTGCTGCGTGTGTTGATGGCCGAGTGGCTGCTGGAGTTGATGGCTGAGCTGCTGATGATGATGGATATGATGATGAAGAGGATGACGGTAGTGGGTTCGTCTACGACGAGACCCACGGATGGTGGTACTTCTAGTACCCGTGCTAATCCCCCCGTTTGAAGCCGGTTTGGGGGGACGGTTTCTCATTGTAAATAAATTGTATGTACTTTGTTTTCTTTGAGACTTTTTATCGTTTTATCTCCCTTATTTTTAAGGTCCCTGGTTGATGTGCTTTAGGACACATTGGGGACAATGTGTCGTCTGGTTTGGGGGGAGGAACGCTTTGCTATTTGTTCTGCTTTATTTTTACGCTTTCTTTTTCGTTTGCTATTTGTTCTGCTTTATTTTTACGCTTTCTTTTTCGTTTTTCATTTTCAAAAAAAAATCACAAAAATCCAAAAAATCTGAAAATTTCAGAAAAATACAAAAAAATCAGAAAAATTCAAAAAATCCAAAAATACGTATCCCGTTCCGTTGTTTGCGAGCTCTTTTTACCTTACTTTTTCCCGACATCCCTTCCCTTGTATGCTCTTAGCTTTGGCATGTTTTATATTGTTGGATTAGCGCTACGGGGATGTTGAGACGCGCTTGTAGATGATGGCATGTGCTTTTACTTTTGTTGGCTTTATCATTCGCGGACTTTAGCTACTTATATTGTGAGGTTTTTAGCCTCCTGCGGCCGGTTCATCTATCCCGGTCCCCGTGCTTTTATTGTGAGTAGTTCTCCTCGTGGGGTACGTAATATCAACACGCATAAGTGTGGCCCCTATCCCGTGTTTCCCACGATTTTGTCACTTGTTTATGCATATAAGGCTTTAGTTGATTGCATTTTATTCACCTTATTCTTGCATTGCTTTTATCCTCTCATATATGATCCTATTACCCTTACCCACTTGAGTTTGCTAGCTACATTGCCAAATAGCCTACCCTAGCCTAGCTAGTTACCGCTTTTGCTTAATCTTGTGCTCGTTCGTTGGGTTGTGATCATTTTATGCTACGACTTGCTGATGTCGTTTGCTTGGAGAGTGATGGTGAATATGAGTCGGGATTGCTGTTTTCCCGACCTTTTATGAGGTATTTCCGCAACCTTGTGAGTGTGCTCTCTTGCTCAAGAAAAAACAAACAAAAATCAGAAAAATCAAACACAACACAAAAAAATCAAAAGAAAGAAGATGTGTGCACAAAAATCGAAAGTTGTTGTTGTTGATGAGTGAGCACTTGTAATTTGTTGCTATGTTGCGTGGATGTGTAAAGGAGACCGATATGCTATTTTCGGTCTATTTTTCATGAGAGTTGGGTTCCGTTTTGGTTGGATGAGCACTTGAGTAGTACGAGTGGTTTCTAGCGGCTTAGCTCCACGATTCCATAATCATTTGTTCCACCTTATCACCCTTATCCTCTCTTTGGCCTTTACACCCTCATTTCCTATGTAAGCCCTCATGTTTACTTCGTTTTTGTGACATTATTCGTGTACGGGAATACGAGATTTGGTCCACATTAGATTGCGGGCGTGCTTCCACTAGTCGAGTAGGTGAGTGTCATCACATATATCACCTTGTTCATCATTTGTGCTAGAGTGGAAACCGCGAGGGGTCCGTGATTTGATTGCTAGAGAGCCTTTGTTTAAGCCATGCTATTCATTCTGCGCCGTCTTGTAATTCTCATCCGTTAGCTTGCTATATCCATACGTCCCACGCTGTTTCGGGATTGATTGCCATTTGCTTGAGCTGCTTGCGGTAAGGTGATTGTTGGGGAAGTTCTTCTTATGCTCGCTTTGTCCTCTATTTTCTGTCATGCTTTGTTGCTTGAGGACAAGCAACGGTCCGGTTTGGGGGAGTTTGATGTGTCTTATATTTACGTACTTATAGCCCCCTGTTCACGAGCTTTACTTTGCGTTTCCCGTGCTTTTACATGCGTTTCGCTTCCTATTTCGCTCCGTTTTGGCTCTGCTGCGTTTTTGTGTCCATTTTGCAGGTATAAGCAGCTATTTGGAGTTTAGGATGGTGTTCGGGAGGTTTCGTGAAGTTTCGGAAGGTTTCGTGAAGTTTCAAGGTGTTTCGAGTTGTTTTCGTCGCGTTTCGGTTGCGCACGAGCCTCGTTTCAACGAATGAAGGTGTCCCGGGACCTTGGGACGGGATTTGAAACTCACATGATCATCCTAAGCCTTGTCCCTACCCCTTGGGACGACATAGGCCTCGTCCCTATGCCTTGGGACAAGAAGAAGCAAGAAAAAACTAAGTACAAGTCAAGAACAAAAGCTGAAAAAAACTGAACAACACGGGACAATTCCATCCCGTCCGGGACAACACCACCCCGCCCGGGGGCA
Source organism: Dianthus caryophyllus (assembly GCA_023091065.1). Classification (NCBI taxonomy): domain Eukaryota; kingdom Viridiplantae; phylum Streptophyta; class Magnoliopsida; order Caryophyllales; family Caryophyllaceae; genus Dianthus; species Dianthus caryophyllus. The sequence goes on along the minus strand of CM041521.1, from coordinate 8,090,440 downwards.
TCCTCACCCCACCCGGGGCAACCTTGTGACTCTTCGCTGGCTTAAAATAGATCGTCTATTTGAAGGAGCAAAACACATTATTTTCGGACGAAATTTTTACAGTAGTTCATAGACACTTTAAAGTACTTTCCATAAAAAACTTAGGGCTTGAATCATTTTTCATCTTGTATTTTGAATTCTCGACTCGGAAACGTTCTTTGATCATCTTATCTCGGTATTGTTGTCTTTGTTCTTTGATTTCTCTTGCAATTTCTGATTTGTGTTTGTTCTATACTTCTCTAATTTGATTACCGTTTCATTATATAGTATTGTTGATCATGATTTCATCTTTCTCATTTGCTTTTGTCATTATTCCCGCTATGTGTGAGTAGTTCTTTATCTAGGGTTGATGGGTGATCATGGGTGAGTAGTCTTGGATGATTTTGGTGATGATTTGATTAGGGTCTTGCATGTGTCTCTGGTTTTTCTCATTTTGTTTGTGTTCGTTGATCCCTTGGCCAAGGTTTTGCGAGCGTTTGCTACCCTTAAACTTAAGAACGAAAGCCTAGTTTAAGGTAGGGCACGAGACTAACCATTAGGACCCTCATTTGTAAGTTGCGAGAGCCCGCACTTGAGACCTAGAGGACGCTTAGGACCGAGAGGCCGAGCCTATTCCTTAGCACATGCGATTCCTGTAACACCCCGGCCCCAACCAAAGGCCGAAATGTCATTCACGGTAGCTCGCCAGGCTGCGTACATCGCCCACGGACCAACACGGGCCCTTTCCAGCGCACTTTGTCCTCACTCGTGCGCATCCTGAGAACTTCCCAGGAGGTCACCCATCCTAAGACTACTCTCCAGCAAGCACGCTTAACTGAAGAGTTCTTAAGATGAGCCACCAGAAAAGAAGATGCATCTTGTTGATATGAGTAGTACTTACAATCCTTTTAAGCACTATGTCACTTGAGCTATTACATGAACCTCTTCAACAGGGAACCCGGCCCGAATAACCTCGGACAACACCGGGTGTTACAATTCCCGACTCATTTCTATCGCCATCCTTTATCCTTGCTTTACCCTTGCTATCCCCGATTCCCTAGACCTTTCTCTTCTAAGTTTATACCCTTTTCTTGCGCTTTAGCTCTAGTAAACCAACCCTTACTCGACCCGAGACTAGAATCGTTCAAAATAACCAACTTAAGCGACCATCTCCCTGTGGATTCGACCCGACTTACCCTTGCTATCTAGTAGAGTGAGTTTGGATTATCTTTGACTAGGCGAGTGCGACTAAGCCTTATCAATATTCTAAGGTCAGAGGAATAGAGGATATTGTACCTCTGTTGGAAAAATGGTCCTAATAAGCTAGTTTACGTAAAATTTGGTACCAGAATTATTGGAATAAGACCACATTACTGTTACTATCCTGTGTACATGGAGGTGGGGCATAGCCCTGGGGAACATGTGTTCCAAGGTTACAAACGATTTTATCACAGAGGATCTCAGATCCAGTTTTATTATCCTGTGTACATGGAGGGGGCCTTAGCCTGTGGGAGTATGAACTCCATATAATGTGTCTTATTCTAATAATGAGCTAAACCCTAAAATGATAGGTATTCTATAATATTGTGGGAAAATTATTGAGGATTTTGGAATTAATATGAAAGAATATAGAGTAAAATGAATGCTATTATATATATATATATATATATATATATATATATATATATATATATATATATATATATATATATATATATATATATATATAGAGTTAAGATCCGGTGAGAACTACATACTCGGTGAGAACTGTGAGAACCAATAGTAGCCATTAGATTTAACATGATCCTACGGCTTTAATAAACCCCCCAAATTAAGCTGTCAATCTCTTTTCTGGGCTTCTCACTCAATTATTAGTTATTATCTCCTTAGTAGAGCACAAACCACCATTAAATCACCGACAAACTACCACAACTAACTACACTCACCGCCACCAACGAAACCACCAATGTTAACCACCACGCCGATCATCGCGGCGATAGCCGAAGCTACCACATAAAACAAACACGTCGATTATCGCGCCGCCACCCTCGTCCGTTTCATGTCGCTGCCGAAAACCATCGCAACGACCATTGTGCCTTACTTTAAAGTCAATAGAATAAGGTATTATCGATTTCTCATGTGCTTAATTAGTATTTAATTTATGAAATTAGGGTTTGTGTTACCATAAAAATGATTATGTTTGTTTTTGATTAGTTTTACAGTAATTGCAATGTTTGATGTATGAAATTAGGGTTTCTACCAAAGAAAAACGATTTCATTATTATTTTTTTGATTAATTTTATTGTGACTGCAATAGTTAATGCACTCAACCTTGAATATCAAATTACATAAGTATTACGGAGTACTAATATACAATTATAAGCACATCGATCACGTTTGGTAACACCAAAACTCAAGTTTTGAAAGTTGTGTATAATAATTATCTAGTAATTAAATGTTCTACTTTTGTGTATCTCAATAACATAGAAGTGTATCTAGATTACGTATTAATGTATCTAACAACAGTTGTTCATCGGTGTTTCCCTATGCTGTGGGATTTAATAAATCGTCACATGTATCCACAGGTACAAACTCTTGAGCGTGGTGAAGATGTAGACGTTGAGTGAAATTGAAATCCAAATTTTCGGAAAGCGTATGTATGTTGAAGTCCATGTTAGGTCAAAATGATCAATTTTTTTGTATTTACATAATATAATGTATCCAAATGATAATATTATTGTAATCTTTATATTGTTGCGTCATTTTTTAGCAAGGGTCGTCGTGTGCTTCTTCTATTTTCATTACGAAAACATATTAATATATGTGAAATTTTTATGTATCTAATACACATACTAGTGTATCTAGATAACATATTACCGTATCTGGTTATACATGGCATACGGTTATTAGCAACTTTCGATTGTTGTGTCCTTTTTTCTAGCAAGGGTTGTCATTGTGCTTCATCTTATTTCATTACGATAACATATTAATATACTTGGAACTTTTATGTATGTATACACATACTAGTGTATCCTGATACTATATTATCGTATCTGGTTGTAGTTGTGATTCGCTTAATTATTTATAGAACAATTTCACAATAATCAATTTATTACCCTTAATCTTTTTTATTTTCTTCTTTTGATAGGACAAAATGAGCCAAAACGCTAAAATGAATTAAAAACCATAATGATAAAAAAAAATTAAGAAATAAGGCAATACCCATATTTAATGGTGGAATAAAAGAAACGTAAGTCACAAAATAATATGAAAAAGCACTCTCTTCTTAATTCGTTTTTTATTTTTTCATCCTTTCAAATTCATTTTTTTCTACTTTAGGTAACTTCATATACCTTTGAAGTTTTCCACTCAAGACTGGTGTATGTTAACTCTTTATGATTCTATAATTTGCTGCATTTTTATCTAGTAAACATATTATCACACTGCTATTTAAAATTATTATTGTATCTAGATTATATATTATTGTACCTAGATTATATATTATTGTACCTATGTTGACTGGAACAAACAATCAGCCGTTAAACTGATTATCGACCTATATACACCAAATGTCACTAATAAAATCACATTATTAACCATAAATAGAACGATTACATGTCACAAAAGTGTATTTTCATCATTATTCACGATCCCGTTAACAAGATTAACATGTAAGTTACACGTGCTGTAAAAGAGGAGCATATTAGACAACCAAAGCAAATTGAGGACGATTAAATCTGATACTACGCTCCTGCTAAGTGTCTGTCAGAATCAGTCCCGTTATTGCATTATATATGCACTTGATATCTAAAACGATACCTACATTGTGTTAAAAGAAAACATAATTAGTATATTTGTAAATGGAATTAAGATTACATTACCAATCGCAACAAAAAAAAAAAGAAAAAAAAAACCATAATCGAGAATCTAGTTGCGTAATAACACATTTTAATTAAGAATTATTGCAATCAGTGTCCAATTCACAATCAAATACAAAAATCAACTCATAATAACACAGAGATGAAAATTGCATGTGTTTCTTAAGTAAAAATCAATTTAATTTGTTAATTTTTATTAACACCTAATGACTCTACTAACTAATGCATAAATTCTCTCATCCCTGAATAATTGTATTATACTCACGCATTAGACAAATCTAATTGTTCCATAAAAAATGCTTTATGAGACATTTCATCAAACATTTGAGATGCGAAACTAACTTAAATACAATTTCTACATATCATAGTAAAAATGTGTAGCTGATTTGGATTATACCAATTAACATATTTTACCACAACAATAATTAAATTTTCAAATCAAATACACACAAAACACATTAAAAGTTTTTTGGGTACACTGGCGTATATATTAGATACAATATGACAATAATTAGATACATTATTATTTTATGCTGAAATTTGTTTAATCGAGCTTCCAAGAATGAACTTTTTTTCTTTATGTCTATTCAAACATATAAGTAACACTAGACATGTAAAACTACAATAATTAACGTAATAAAGAAAATAGTAGCAGCCACCATCAACAAAAATAAACGTAGCTAAATTTAATTTCACATAAATAAAAAATGTTCTCAATTAAAAGACCATCACTACACAATATATGAAATTGAGATTTCAAATCACACAATTAATAGCATTATTTCTCAAATTTGCATGTCTGGAATTCAAATCTCAACTAATTCATGAAATAGAACTGGTAAACAAATTAAATATCAAAATAAATAACAAATTCACACTAATATAATTTCAATTAGAATCAATTAAAACTTTTAAACATATATTCAATCAATACAAGAACAATTTCACATATATTCAATCAAATATTGAGAGAAAATACCTGATAAAATTGATTGAAAGTGTGATCGTTGGGGACGAAAATGAAGAACTAGGCTCAATTCTGGTAATTATGGACCGAATTTGGAAATTGTGAGAAACCTTGAACTTAAACAAATTTGATCAAAGAGATGAATGTAGAAGAAAATTGAGGAAAAAAAGGGGGAAAGTTAAAGAGGAAGGAGAAAGTTGGGAGAGAATGAAAATAGATCGTACCATGTGTACGACAATTCGGTTGTTTTGATTGAGTGATATAATCTTGGCCGTTCATCATTATTTAATCTAAGGGCATATATTGGTTCTCACAGTTCTCACTGAGTTAATGGTTCTCACATGATCCTAAATCTATATATATATATATATATATATATATATATATATATATATATATATATAGAGTCAAGTTCAATTAAGTTGACAAATATTGGTACGCTCACTACGCTGGCGAAACTGTTATTAATATTTTGTGAAACTGTTGTTCTTTGTAAATGAAACTGTAAATTTAATAAATTTAATACCAGACTAATAAAGAGAGAAATACAGTGAGGATCCGGTGAGACCACCTCTTAAAATGAGACCGTCCCGCGAATCTGGACCGTCAGATGAGAGGCGATCAAAGGGCTGAGATGAAGCCACGTCATTAATGAAACACTTTTACCCGCACAACAACCTTCCCCCTTCCTTCACTTTCAATAAACACTTTCTCTCTCTAAACCTCCCTCTCTCTCTCTTAAACACCTTCCTTCGTCTTTCAAAAAAACACACTTACTTACTACAGAAATCAACCGAAAAGACATCAATCGATCGATTATTTCCGATTTTCAACAATAATGAAGAGGTAAATCGTTCTTTAACAGCGTTTTATTACATTATTCTTATTATTTTGTTCGATTTTGTGTTGATTATGTTCGTTTTTTTTTTTTTGTGTTGATTTTGATGTAGCATCTTCAAATTTCTTAGTTTTTCATCTTGATTTTGTAATGTAATTGCGTTTTGAAGCTTGTAGTTGATGTTTTGGTCGCGAAAATTAGGGTTTCAAATTTGTGGTATGTTGATTTCGTTTGATTATGTGTTGATTTTGTTTGTTTTTCTTCGTTTTTCATCTTAATTTTGATGTTTTTCGTTTTTTGTGTTGATTTTGATTTTGTATTTGATGTTTTAATTGCGGAAATTAGGGTTTCAAATTTGTGGTGATTAAATCTGAAATTATATGTTGATTTTGTTTGTTTTTCTTCGTTTTTCATCTTAATTTTGATGTTTTTCGTCTTTTGTGTTGATTTTGATTTTGTATTTGATGCATGCGTTCTTGTATGAACTGAAAATAGACGTTTCTTGTTATTATAACATTGTTATTAAAACATAGATGTTTCTTGTTGTTATAACATTGTTATTATAATATGAAATTTGTCGAGTTTCAAATTTGTGGTATACTTATTTGATTTCATTGTTATATGGCCAGGAAATCAAAACCAGTTTCTGCAGAAGAAGGAAGCGAATCTCCAAAAGCAAAGTCACAAAAAGTATCAGAAAGAACACCTTCACAAACTGGAAAAAGGAAATCACAAAGGTCAGACAAGAGAAGACATGATCTCAATGCTACCGACAATGCATCTTAAAAACAGCGTGGTTGAGTGTTGGGCTCTTCTCTTGAATGAAATAGCGCACACTGAAAAAGGCGACGTTAGTTTGTTGTTCTTCGGACTAAAGCATATGGTATGTTTTAATTAAATTTCCACTCCAAATATGTTTTTAATTGATATAATAAATTGGAAATGTAGTGATTGTATTTTTATGACTTTGATTTGTTGTGATTGTATACAGAAAAACATTCTTCAAATGCTTGAGGCGGAAAGTCAGAATGAAGCGGAAATGAATCAGTTGGTGGGAATATGGGATGAATTCATCGAGAAGAATACCATACCTTGCGACTTGAATGCAGATCTTGTTTTTATTTCTATTCAGATCCGATCTCATTACTTTTGTGTCTGTGTTAACTTCAAAGCCAAAAAAATTGAGGTTCTCGATAACCAGTCACATGAAAAGTGGGAGACGTGCGAGGTTTACAAAGTCGCAAAGTTGGTGGTAAGTTATGGTAGCTTTACTTCTTAATTATAAGTGAAGGGATATTAGTGACTTGTAATAAAAAAAAATTCTGAATGTTTGACTGTGTTCAGGCTAATGTATTGAGTGACTACTTGGAAGGAAAGAACAACAGATTTGCAGCCGACGTACCGAATTTTCCAGTGGTGAATGTTGCTTTCAAATGGCAGAAAAAGGAAGCAATTGATGAAGAGTCGGGGTTGTTTCTGTTGATGCATATGATATGCTATGAAGGTGAACTTTACGAGTCAAACATAGGATCCAAGGTTGCTCGACGTGAATATTGTGCAGAATTGGCTGCTGCAATGATGTTGGCTGACATGAATGACTTAAGAGAGACACTTTTGGTGAATTTAAAGCAGTTCCAGGTGAAGAAAAAGATTATCGCGCCATATGTCGAATCAAAAAGAAGCGGTCTGAAAAAATTTCATGCTGCTGAAGCGAAAAAGCAGAAACAAGTTGCTGAAGCGGAAAAGCAGGAACAAGCTGCTGCGACATTGGCTACGGAGATCCCCGTTCTTCGCCAAACGAAAGGAAAAAAAAACAAAGCAGTGAATTGATGAACAATTGTTTGAAAGTATTTTGTAATTAATGATTGTATTAGAGAAATATATTTTGGTCAGAGGATAGCTGATGTAAAGTCTAGGATGTTTATTATAATAACATTGTTACTATAATGTAAGAGTTGACATTTGCATTATTATTATAATATTGTTATTACAACAACTATTTAAAGACTATTTTTAACTATTTGAAAATCGACACACACAAAAAGAAAATTGTATGTGACTTATCACACAAAAGAAAAACAAAATGTGTGACTTATAATGTCAGAAAATCGACATTGTAATCGTGTTGCGCACGAACTTGCTTATTTGGCTTTGGGAGTGTAGGATCGGTGTTTTTGTAATGGCTTTGTGCCTTCTAGTGTTGACGGTTTAGTTCAACTTGATCGTGATAATATATGCTAACCCGAAATGGGATTTCAAAAAAAAAAAAAATAATGTTAGAAAATCGACACACAAATTAACTATTTGAAAGACAAGAGCATTACTACCAACAATTGTTTATTATAATAACATTGTTACTATAATGTAAGAGTTGACTTTTTTGACTATATAAAAAGACAAGAGCATTACTACCAAAAATTGTTTATTATAATAACATTGTTACTATAATGCAAGAGTGTTTGTAACACGAAAAGACAAACCTACAAAAGAAAAAACAGAATGTATGTGACTTATAATGAAGACAAAAGTATTTATACCAAAATCTGTTTATTACAATAACAATGTTACTATAATATAAGGGTCGACTATTTTTTCTTTTTGGCGTGAGCCTCATCAAAGAATACTGACAGTAGCTTTCTTCGATCGTGACTTCCCATTTCTTTGCAGTAAGCACATAGCCTCTTCGGCTTCTCTGCTTTTTCGATACATTGAGCCTTTGTAGATATTAATCGTTTTCCGCTGCCCTTATTATTTGATTTACTTGGTGGAAGAATTGAAATAGTTGATGTAGACGAACATCCAAGCAACATCTCTAGCTCTTACTCTTTGGTTAGGTCTTGAGCCTTTGGACAAATTCCTTCTCTAAACTGCACAAGAAAACCACAAAGCTCTTGCGTATGAATATCAGGCAAGGTTTTTAAAACGCTCACAGTAGCGTGAATTTCAGACCAAAGCTTGGCCAAGTGAGTTTGAGGATTAGGGTCGTTATCCTCAACTACATTCCCGTCAGCATCAAACAGAAGCTGTCTGATTGCATTCTTTGTCCAACGACTTAGAATGTACTTTTCCGGTATGCTTTGAAAGCGCTTACCCGAGTACACCCAAATGACATGCCTACAAAGAATACCTTTCCTTTCAAGAAGTTTGCATGTGCAGCTTGCGTCCTTAGTTGCGACATTAAATACAACCTGATATGTCTTATTCCGTTCAGCGTCTTCAACATCCGTCCTCTCCTCCTCATTATTCTTTGTAAAGCCTGCAACACTGCAAGAAGATATTGAGGCTTTAACTTCTTCTTGAAATTCATAAAATATCGGATGTGTATACACACGAGAAGCATGCAACTCCAACGGCAAAGGGCTGATCAGAATAGGCAACGCGTGGTCGCTGTCATTATCAGCACACCTTTGAGAGTATCGTTGCTGGTCAAGAGCAGTTTGAAACCTCATCCAAAACTCGACAAGGGTACCAAAATGGTTCTCATACCGCTTGAAGAAAGAATTCTGACTTTCCGACCTTTGGGTCGTTCTCAAAATGCAACCCATGGATAAATCTCGATGATAAGCAGGGATCCAAAACTGCCTCAGAGAAAACATCGAAGACAACCAAGAGTGATCACCCATCTCAAAATCACTGATAACTTGAGTCCACTTTTGCTCAAAATCTGACGGGTCTAACTCAGCATCCCATACAATAGAATGCAATCTGCTCAAGAAGTACAGATCACGACAAATAGAGGAACCAACTTTATCGTTTAGTTTCTCCATAATGTGCCAGATACAAAAACGGTGACGAGCTTTTACAAAAACAGATTGCACAGCTTTTTTAATGGCTGGATCTTGGTCTGTGATTATAATCTGAGGTTCTTTTTGGCCCATTGCTTCCAAGAATTTCTCAAAACACCATCTGAACGAATTCTCATCCTCATTTGATAGCAAACAAGCACAAAAAAAGACAGACTTCTTGTGGTGATCTACACCGGTGAAAGGAGTGAATACCATAAAGTATTTATTAGTGCCATAAGTAGGGTCAAAACTAATTGCATCGCCAAAGAGAGAGTAGTTCCTAATTGGTTCAGCATCAGACCAAAACACCCTGGACAAACTTGTCGAATCATCGACATGATACGAGAAGAAAAAACCCCTTTTACTTTCAGACATCATTTGAAAGCGATCGATAAAGAGTTGAGCGTCCTTTTCTCCAATAAAACACTTGATATCTCGCTGGAAATTTTTAAAATCTAATAATGAAGCACCAACATTCGAATAACCATTGACATATTCTTTACAGATTCTAAAACTTTTCGACGCACCAATATTCAATTTCAAATGATCCACGATCAGCTGCTTGTGGAAAAGGGTAAGATCTCTCGACACCTTTTCAAAATCTCTCTCATTAGCAGAGAAAAGTCGATGGTTATGTGACTCATGAAACTCCACAACTGACCAGGCTCCATCAACTAAGCAAAAATTTATAGAAGCCTTACATCCAACCCTTGTAATTTTTACTTTCCTGCGTCTCACTTTTTTCGACTCGACACATGAAGGATCACGAAGTTTCTGAGGATTATCTCTAAAACCTTGACGATTACACACAAGAATCTTATTTTTCAAAACATAACCTCTACGATGTCTGGAAGTGTACAATCGAGGAGTAAAACCACAAGCAAAAGCATAAGCTCTATAGAATGAAACAGCCTCATCCAGTGAAGGAAATACCTTACCAACGGAAGGCATAAACTGATGTTCTACTCTCCTAACCCATTGTTCACTACCGCCAGGTGTATGCGACAAAACCAATGGGTACTGCCCTGGTATAGAAAAAACTGACTGCTTTGTTGGTGTGAGAGGGAAAGATTGTCCTGATTTAGAACCTAAGACAAGAAAGAAATAATCAAATTATTATAACATACAACATTGTTATTATAACAGGTAAAATTGTTATTATAACATGTCACATTGTTATTATAACATTTTGTTTCTACGAAAAGTACACATTTGTGAAACATGTATTACAATAACAGATTACAAAAACAAAAGCAAAAACAATCTAGCAAAGAAGATGAATGCATTATACAATGGAGAAACATTTGAAAATTCTATTACAGAAACAGATTTTTGCGTTATTATAACAACAAAAAAATTGATCAGAAAATATAACAGAAAACAAATATGATTACTAAAAACAATCACACTGAAGGAAGATGCATGTAGCGAAACAAATTCACACTGAAGGAAGCTGAAGAAAACAAATATGATTAATGAATCAAACAGAAATTGCGATTACTAAAAAAACAACTGAAATTCAGACAAAGAAAACAACAAATATAAATTGATTTTGCAGGAAAAACGAAAATATTCAAGAAAATTACCAGAAATTGTGTCATCGTTCTGAGGTTGTGAATCAATCATAGTTTCAACTTCAAAACGAACCTGCAACAATAAAATTACAATTTAAACGATCAATTACACAATAACTGAACAATTAAACTGAGAAATTGATCAATTACAACACTTACAATTCAAATCGAAAATTGATTAAAATTGCGAAAAACAGAGGAAAATTGAGAAGAATAAGCATCGAAACAAATTCAAAACAAACATGCAACAATGAAATAACAATTAAAACGATCAATTACACAATAAGTGAACAAATTAAACTGAGAAATCGATCAATTACAGCACTTACAATTCAAATAGGAAATTGATTAAAATTGAGAAAAACAGAGGAAAATTGAGACGAATAAGCTGACGAAACAAATTCGGTGAAATTTGAGATGAAATTGAGTGAATTTGGAGGTGAATTTGAGATGAAATTGAGTGAGGTGCGAATGTAGAATTAGGTTAAAAGAATTGCGTGAATTGCGTGAATTTGAAGAGGAAAATTAAAAGAGAGAGAAAGGAAAATTGTTAAATTTCAGCAAGGCTTTGAATAGGAAGGTATTTATAGGGGTTGGGAAGGGTAGATCTTAGGGTGAGATGAGATCTAATCTCAACCGTAGGATTAGTTTGATCCAACGGCCTATAATTACGGGACGGTCTTATTTTAAGGGGATGGTCTCATATGATCCTATTTCTATATACATATATATATATATATATATATATATATATATATATATATATATATATATATATATATATATATAAATGATAATAATGGCTGTCAAAGGTAATGGAGACATACTCAGCCAGAAGTTGGCTGATCCTGTTAAGTTACATTTTTTTCAGGTACTAATAACAGGGTCATTCACTGCATCAAATGGAACATTGCTGCTCTGGGGAAATATGTGTGGTGGATTGCAAACAAGAAAGACCATCTGTGGGTAAGATGGGTGGCTGCTATCTATCTGAAACGTCTTCCTTGGATGGAGCATGAGCCATCCCCTACATCAAGCTGGGCTTGGAGACAACTTTGCAAGGTGAGAGACTTGTTGCGAGCTGGTTACATAGGGGATCAATGGTATGATAAAGGTGGCTATTATACTATTCAGAGTGGTTACAAATGGTGGCTGGTCTCCAAGCATGGCTAGTATAAAGGTGGCTATTATACTAGCAATCATCTTTTCTTTGGGTGTGTTTATAGTGAACTATGTTTGGCTGGTCTCCAAGCATGGCTGGGCATGAATCTGAGCAATGGTAGATGGCAGCACTTGCGAAGGAGTTCAGGTTCCACAAGTTTACAAATATCTGTAAGTATGGCTGCTGTTAATGGTCTTGTTTATTATCTCTGGTTTCAACGCAATGTGTGTCGACTTGAAGCCTCCCTGTTACGGCCTTCTGTGGTGCTTAAGCAGGTGCAAAGTTCCTTGTTGTTACGGTTGAGTATATTGGATTTTTCAGCCTTGTCCAGTAAAGATAGGATTTGGTTAGATCAACTAGGGAGATAAGTTTTATTGCTTACTCTCTTCCCCTTGTAATGCTTGATGTAAGTCGATAATATTTTGTATTGGGCTTCTCATTATTAATACAAACTTACCGTTTACCGAAAAAAAAAAAAAAGTAGATTGTGAATATGTAATAATGTAAGCCTTGTATTTCCTGCTAGAGGAAATGGGAAATACGGCGGTAGCGCCCTGTAATAAGTATGCTTTCTATAGCTTCTGCTGTAAAACAAATAAAAGAAAAGAATTACTCTGATTTCTCTATTATTTAAAAGTGAGGGCGTTACAGCCAGAACATGATGATGACATTCCTGCAACAGAAGTTCGGTTTCCGCCCTCCTGATGAATCATGTAATCCCGGCCCGTCGTCGTTTCATCCTGACGACTTCTCCGACGAACATGGCGATGCTCACGGGTTCGGTAGCATTGTCCCTCCCACCTAGTTATGTGAATGTAATTAAGTAAACTTGTTTTCTCGACTTGTGCTTGTGAACTTGTAACGACATTTTGATGAACTTTGTATTTTTTAACCTCGCAAATTTATGGAATGACGACATTTCAGTATTTAGGTACAGCGTCAGCTACCCAATTGGTAGGAGTGATTTGTATTGTAATTGTGACAAAAAACACCTTAAAGGTTTGAACAAAGGCAGAAAGTTTCTGCCCATTTCGGTAAAAAAAAAAAACCTGCGATGGAAATTCCATCGCAAATAGTCAAATTTGTTTGACTTTTAGTGACTCAAAAAAGGTCATTTGCGACGGAAATTCCGTCGCAACAATAAAAAAATAGCGACGGAATCTTTACTTTGGCGACGGAAATTCCGTCGCAACCAGTCAAACATTTTGACTTTCGTAGCTTTTTCCTGACGCCTCTCTGCGACGGTTTGTCTGTCGCCAATACCATTTGCGACGGATATTCCGTCGCAACTATATATTTTTCGACGTTTTGTTGCGTCGATGCTGTTGTGACGGTAAGTCCGTCACAAAAGGTAGTTTGGCGACGGAAAGTGACATTTGCTATAACCTGTTTTTTTTGTAGTGCTTGTTCTAAATAAAAATGTTACATTTAATTTGGGAATATATATTTAAAAAGAAGAAGAATGGGACATTTAAATTAAGATGTAGAGAATATGCTATGCCAATTATAAAATACTAGTTTAGTTCCCTTGCAAATGCACAGCTCATATAGATTAATATATATTTTAGTAATAGTTTTATAGTAGAAATTCTGTTGTTTTATATTTGTCGTTATTTTAAGATTACATTTTATTAAAACTTAACCCATCTTTTTGAGAAAAAAAAATTAATACATTTGAAATTATAAATACGAACATCATGGTCTACAAATTCAAATTAAAAACTTCTTTTGTTGCCGATATTTGTACAGGTTTAATTCACAATTTTATTTTGAACTTTCACGGTTAACGTCATGACGATAGTCAAATTTGATGTCCTATATTATAATAATCTATATATTTTTTTTTGTCTTTTTTCCTACTTTTCCTATTTTTTAAATTATGGGTAGAAAATTTGAGAACTGAGAGTTCAAAATAGAAAAAGAAAAAAAAGAAAAGAAAAGAAGGAATTAAGATATAAGGATATTAAAATTCTTAGTCAAGAAGATTAGATGAAATTTTTATTGTAATCGTATAATTATAGCATACGAAGTATATGATACACAAAGTAATTTAGTGCATATAATATAAAGGTCTTTGTTAGGGTATTAATATGGTATGTAAAAAAATGGATTTAGGATATGTTAAATTCCACGGGCCTGGGCCACACCCGAGAGTATGAGAGAGTCCGCTTATAAGGTCTAGGAGGTTCCATCCTAAAACCAATTGGCAATAGGAGGAGTAGCCCCTAGGCCTTATAAACAAGACCAACTCTCATCTCACAACCGATGTGGGACGCAATGTGGGAATTTATATTAGTCTGGATCCATATCCAACACGCCCCCTCACATGCGAGCCCACTTTCAAACCAGACTGGGGGGCACTTGCCTCTCTTCCAGCTGTACAACGCAAACTGGGGGAAAATTGTCCTCTCTTCCAGCTGCACAAAGGGCCCAGTCTAACGAGAGTCCCAGGTCACACAACCATGAGCTCTGATACCATGTTAAATTCCACGGGCCTGGGCCACACCCGAGAGTATGAGAGAGTCCGCTTATAAGGTCTAGGAGGTTCCATCCTAAAACCAATTGGCAATAGGAGGAGTAGCCCCTAGGCCTTATAAACAAGACCAACTCTCATCTCACAACCGATGTGGGACGCAATGTGGGAATTTATATTAGTCTGGATCCATATCCAACAGGATATTAAAATTCTTAGTCAAGAAGATTAGATGAAATTTTTATTGTAATCGTACAATTATAGCATACGAAGTATATGATATAATTTAGTACATATAATATAAAGGTCTCTTGTTAGGGTGTTTGAAATATGAGATTGAGATGATGAACTTAGTTGGTAATGATATATGTGTTTGAAATATGAGGTCTAGGGTTCAATACCTTATAGTTAATTTTTTAAGGATTATTTTGTACTTGGAAAAGCACTATGGATGGAAAATAATTTCCCGACAGTGCAAGTTTCTTTGAGCGGTTTCTCAATTAGTATATATAAAAATGGTTGTATGACAAGAGTAAGAGAGGAATATAGTGAGTATCATATTTACAATAAAATTATACTCCTTATTAGGATTTAGAATACCGAATACGGAGTAATAATATTTTTTGGAAAAAGATCAGATTTCATTAATATTCCAATTCCAAGTAATTACATCAAAGAGTTAGATAAGGAGCAATATCCTCCTCCCTCTCACTTTTCTCACTCGCATACAAATGTATACAAACTAGATGTTTAATGGATGAAAGTAGGTGCTCCACAGATAAGCGACAATCAGTAAAGATGCACCTATTTCGTTCTTGCCATATAGCGTAAACACTTACGACAAGAGAGCAACAAATCCACTTTCGTTGCCAGTGCTTCCCCCTGTTGAATTGCAGCTGCCACTTGAGCTCACCGGTTAAGGTCTTTGGCCGTGTGTAGATTCTATTCCTACGAAGAACACCTTCCATAAGCTGGTAAGAAAACGGTCATTGAAAGAAGAGGTGCTGTAGAGTTTCGGCCTGGCATTCACATAGACTGCAACGATTAACCAAATAATAGCCTCGAGGCACAATCTTATCAATCGAGGGTAATAAACCATTTACTGCCAAAGAGCATATCAAAGCATCCCTCGGTCTATTAACAACATTCCATACAATCTTGCTGCATCTGCATTTGCGCCCCCGGTCTCGGAATGAATCATATACCACCTAAGTTGGGAACGTGGCAGAATATTCATACCTCCAAGCCTGCAATTGAGCCTCCCCTCCCAGCTTATGAATAAACTCATGCCCAAGTGCAAAAAGCTTTTTCCATGTATTAGAGAAATTCTCCGTGTGCAACACATCAAATCATGTCTTCCCTTTAAGAATATATGCTTTTACCCAATCAACCCATATGCATTCTTTATCAATCGACACCTTGTAAATCCATTTCAATCAGTGGCGGATCTTCCCATGTGTGGGATTGGGCCCAGCCCACCCTGAGTTAAGGAATAAATATATGTTGTTGCTGTTAATAACCAATAAGGCGTTGATAGCATAGTGGTTCACTGGTTCATGTTGAGCTTTCACATAGCTATGGTTGTGGGTTCAAGTCTTATCATTATAAAGTTTTGTTTTTTGTTTTTTTTTTTTCTTTAATGCCTTCTCACTTTAACTGGGGAATTTTTTTAGTTGGTTTTTCTTTTTAAATTCGTTCTAGCTTTAAATAGGATTTTTTTAATTTTAAAGAAATTATTTTACCGTATCTAATATATATATATATAAAGCAGAAACCATGGTCTCTATGGTCGACATTTGTCACAATATAATTGGTCTAAAAAATTAATATTAGTATTATTTATAATTCTACTATTGCTAGGATTTTAGATGAAAAAATATTAACATATGTAACTTAAAATATAAAACTAAATCTACAATTGAAATCTTTACTATATTAGAACTTAAAAATTAATTGAAGATGTTTTTAATTGAGAAGAAAAATAATAATTTCAAAATACACAATTACGGAGTATATGACACATAATTACCTTATTTAATTTTTAGGTAAGTCTCCATCCCTTTTTGTATATATATACATCAAAAACTTTAGCTAGATCTTTTTAGGTACGTACTTTGTTAAATAGTTTTACTTTATTATGTTTTAATTATGATTGCAATTTGTGTTAAATTTAGGGTTTTTTGTCAGACACTACCTTACATTTAAGCCAATTTGTGAGTTACTACCTTACATTTTATTTTTTGTAAAGAACTACCTTACATTTTCAAAATCTTGTGGAATGAACACTACCAAACACCATTTTGCCGTTAAATCTAACCGTTGACCATTATTGACTGATGACTCTTCTTCCCCAAACTATTTTCATTCATTTTAACCCCATTTTTCTGGTTTCCCTTTTCAATCTATTCTAATTTTCTCTTTTCATCTTCCTTGCTAATTTAATTAACCCACATACAAATACCAAAATCATCATTAAAACCATGAATTTTTTTTTCATCTTCAAGACCTTAGTATGAAGCTTGAAACTAAACTTATTTCAGTGTGGGTTAGTATATAGTAAGTTTGAAACCCTTAAATTACCGTATTACACAATTACTAACACAAACATAAACCCTAAAGTCATTTTCAAATGTATTTTCCTCCTAAGTTATCCAACCCATTCTCAAGTTCTTCAAACTTGAAGATTTTGTTAACTTCTTGACCTTTTTCAACTTCAAAACTGACATTTATGCATATTTGGAAATGGAAGGTCCTTGAAATGAAGAGCCAATTTTGGTGTGGGTTAGTGAGTTTGAAAGGTCAATGATGTTTGGTACGCCGTGGAATTCCACATCGACATTTATGCGTCTTTGACAATGAAGCGGATGACTATTCACTAATTAAAGAAACCGAGGAAGAAAACGAAAAAAGAAAACTGAAAAAGAGGAGTGAAGAATAAGGGGACAAATAATTGAGTATTAGAGAGCAACTAATGTAAGCAATTAAGTGAAAACTTAATTAAAAATGGAGGAAAAACTACATTCTAAAGAGTTAGAAGAAGTTGTAGTTAGTCAATGACGATCAATGGTTAGATTTAACGGCAAAATGGTGTTTTGTAGTGTTCCACAAGATTTTAAAAATGTAAGGTAGTTCTTCGCAAAAAATAAAATGTAAGGTAGTACCTCACAAGTTGGCTTAAATATAAGGTAGTGTCTGACAAAAAACCCTTAAATTTATTTTTTACAGTGTATTTGATAAGTGCGTTTAAAATTTGAATATTTTTATTTCTTAAGTACTATGTTTGATACTTAAACATAGCTTGATTAAATTACTGTTGATTTTTTTTTTCTTTGTATGTTGTAGATTTATATTTTACGTTCAAGATTTGAAATTTTTTATTGAACAAACTTGATTATAACCCAATAGAAAAACTAATGAATACGTAATATGAAAGGTAAAAATATGTAACATGAAAGGTAAAAGTGATGTACAATATCTATCGATTATCTTATTTTTAAATCAAGTAATTAGATATAGTTGTATAATAATATTTGTAATGCTTAATGTGTAATCTTATAGTTAGTTTAATAGTATTAAGTTTTATTTTGATTGTTCATCTCAATTTTGTATGAAAATATCTGCTAATTAAGAAAAAAAAAAAAAAACATGTTTAGTATAATGATAGGGTAAAGTTTGATTTAATGACAAAATTCCAATTTCTTTATTACCCCAATTTAACGTAACAAAAATGAGAATATAAGTAATTAACAAAAAAAAAAAACAAAAAAAAAAAGAAAAAAGAAAAAAGAAGAAGATGGTGTAGTATAATTAACATATGTAATCTAAAATATAATACTAAATCTACAATTGGAATCCTTAAAATTGTAGGATACCAAAATTGAAGAATACATATTTTGCCTTAAATATATTGGATTAAATATTCAAGTTAAGAGAAAAAAATATAAGTAAGTTATATTTTAAAATATTAAAAAAAAATGAAAGAGTAAAAGAAATATGGTAATTCATAAAATTTTAAAAAGTCAAATAATTGTTGATTTAATAAATAAGTTAAGGGAATAAAAAATAGTATTAGGTAAGTATCATAAAATATAATTAGCAAATAAACAAAAACAAATATGATAAATCATAGATTTTAGAAAATTATCATATTAAATACGATAAAAGCCGAAAAAGAACATGGCCTTAGTATTTATATTTTAGAAGTCATATTAAATATCATAGAAAATTATATCATAATTGGTAAATATATAAACTAGAAAAAATATATAAAAATTACATTTTATACTTATTTTTAAATCTTAATAATAATGATAGATGGCCCGGACGGGGACGGGCACGCCAACTAGTTATACATATTGGGAGACCGTCTCGTATGAAAATTGTGATCTTTAGAACTATTAATACTACAATCAAATTTTAAAACATAATATGAAGATAACAAACAATTTTTAGTTAATTTTCGGCTTATTGTTCTCGTTTAAGCAAAAAAGCACAAGACCTTGTTATTAAGGTGGTGAGTGATACTAATAAGTTTGAAATTTCTTTTCTTTTATGTTGTGCAATATTACTATTTTGGCTCTCATGGTCCAGCTCATAAATTTTTTATATATATCCTGTCACTTATTTGGCCGGCCCACCTATATAATTTTCTCAAGATCCGTCACTGATTATCACTAAAAATGGTACAAAAACTATATAATCGAGTACAAACGAGACTGACTTACAATAACTTATTGTGTTAAATTTCACGGGCCTGGGCCACACCCGAGAGTATGAGAGAGTCCGATCATAAGGTTTATGAGGTTCCATCCTAAAACCAATTGGCAATAGGAGGAGTAGCCCCTAGCCTTATAAACAAGACCAACTCTCATCTCATAACCGATGTGGGACGCAATGTGAGAATTTATATTAGGCTGGATCTATCTCCAACACGTCCCCTCACATGCGAGCCCACTTTTCAAACCAGACTGGGGGGCACTTGCCTCTCTTCCAGCTGTACAACGCAAACTGGGGGGAATTTTTATCCTCTCTTCCAGCTGCACAAAGGCCCAGTTTAACGAGAGTCCCAGGTCACACAACCATGGGCTCTGATACCATGTTAAATTTCACGGGCCTGGGCCACACTCGAGAGTATGAGAGAGTCCGATCATAAGGTTTAGGAGGTTCCATCCTAAAACCAATTGGCAATAGGAGGAGTAGCCCCTGGCCTTATAAACAAGACCAACTCTCATCTCATAACCGATGTGGGACGCAATGTGGGAATTTATATTAGGCTGGATCCATCTCCAACATATTGTGAGACTTGACTCACACAAGAATTTGTGTTGGACAATATAGAGGAAGTATTTCACTAGAATTTATCATCGTTATGATCTAGCCATCTATGTTGGCTCAAATTAGTAACACCGATTGGCACTTAATCTATAAAAAAAATAATTATGTTATTTTTCAATATCTAGCTAGTATTGTAATTTTTATAGTATTATTTAAAAGATGCTTTGGATAAAACTAATACATACGGAGTACGTAGGAATGGACTAAAACCAAAAAAAAAAATATATATTTTTTAACTTATTCAATGCGCGGGATCAAAACATTTTTGTATTTATATATGTAATCCTGAATTTTGTACTTAACATAAAAATAATTAACTTGAATTCGCATATTTTTTTGAAAACGATAAGAATAAACCTTAAAGATGATAATGCTTTCATATATGATTATTATTCTCAATCACAGAAAAGTTTGAATGTTCAAACGACCGAAGGTAGCAGAATATAAAAGAAAGCAAGCATGGTGGCCCCTGAGTATCTAAACTCTAAACACATAGATTTTGTAACACAACATCTCTTCTCTAACAAATTGATGATGAGATGACTATATTAGGGCAAGTTTTCATTGTTGTCGAACAATGATTGTTAAGTGTGAAAGGATGATGCCCTAGAATATCTTAAACTTTTGTATGAGATATATGTCCTAGCACCACGTCGATCCAATAATTTTGTAGAAAATGATAGCGCATCTTACCGAGGCTTTCGGTCAGGTTCGTTACGACATAATTTGAACTCGTTTCAGTTCATATATCTCACTTCAATATAGTTGATTTGGGTTTTCTCATTTATATTCTCATATTTTTCATTTTTTCCAGTTGTACGTCTACATTTGGCGTATTTCCAACTGTACCCTTAAATTTATATAGTTAGTCCCAATTTTGATCAAATAAGAGTAAACCGTTAAATTCAGTCGTTAATTTTGTTTTCTATAAATTTTCACCCTTTTTTTTTTCCTTCCATCTTTTTGCATTAAATAATGAATGAGTAATGTTTGAAAATAATAGAGGGTGCAGTGAATCAAAATATTTAATGTAAAAAGATAGACAGAAAAGCTGAAATTTTTTCAGTTAATAAAATCTAACAATATTAAATGATAATCTCTCTTTATTTCAGTTAATTGTTATCTATATTTAGAAATTTTCTCACATAAAAAGCAAATGGAGTAGATCACAAATAAAGAGTAGTAAGAATTCCACGGGGGAATTAGTATGGGGCACGCGATTGTGAGGCATTGAAAAAGTGGGCCACTCATTGCAGTACTCTTATTTTCCCGTGAAGTGGTTCATTCATTCCGTGGAATCATCACCACCCCAAATAACTGAGATGGAGACCGAGGGAAACATTCATCTACTATAATGATATTAGAATGGTTATTAGATACTGTGATTAATTGACCATTGTCATGAAAAGTGCCATGAACTAAAACGATCAATACGGGATAATAAAGTTGTTATTAATGTCTCTAAGGGCGTGGTCTAATTGTTAAAACATGTGTGATATTCTCATGGGTCTCAGGTTTAATTTCGTCTAAGAGCAATCATTTTGGAAATGTTAGGTCTGAGACTATACCTAATAGATCACTAGTCTGTCGCTTCGCTAAAAACGGTGGTTGACCTGACGTGTATGATTTGAAGGCTATCATCCATACTTGGAGAATTTACAAAAATATTAAATATATCTACTAAAATCATTAAAAAGATTCTTAAATTAAAACATTTAGTCATAATTAACCATAAAAGGGATACAAACGCTAACAAAAACGTTACTATATTATAGTACCACAATTATCACTAAAAATAGTACAAAACCTATAGATAATCAAGTGTTCTTTTGGCAGCTCTGTAGAGATGCATTAGCTACCAAAGGCAACGTTGCTACTCGAATGGATTTGACGGATTCTCTTTGCTCACGATGTCGAGGCTGCGTGGAGACTTGTCTTCATGTGGTTAATGAATGTGGGTGGGGTGGGGGCGGGCGGGCATACGGAATGTCCGTGAGCGGATGGAATGCGCGTTTAGGGAGCTGGAAGAGTGGAAGAGAGCGAAATTTATGACTGGATGTTGGGAGATTTGGGAACGCCGTAACAAGGCGCTGTTTGAAGATGGTGTGTCGAGTGGGTAGTGGAGCGTACTTTGGACCTGCTACAGGAGATGAGGGCTGCCGAAATGGGTGGGGGGTCAAAGTAGCAGCAGAAGCAGGGGTAGGGCCAGGGGTGAGAGTTCAGTTCAGGGCGGGATCGAGGGAGGGGGTGCCGGTGATTGGCGTAAACCTGAGCCTGGGGTGAGGAAGTTGAATATTGATGCCGGTGTTGTGGCAGAATTCGGGGTTGGGTGTGGGGTGGTGTGCCGTGAGCCCGTGATGATTTGGGTTGCAGGGGAGAGGGACCTGAGCTACGCGGAGGCGTTGGCGATCTTTCACGGAGTCAAGGAGACCGTGAGACTTGGGGTGAAACGTGTTATCGTCGAAAGTGTTTCATACAAGAGTTAGTGTTATATATTGGACCTGTTCCTTCGGACTTTTTAGAGCTGAATCGAATCGAATCGAATGAATCGAATCGAATCGAAATGAGTTGAATCGAATCGAATCGAACCGAACTGAATGGAGTTGAACTGTGTTGAATTTAATAATATAGATGAAATTTGAATCGAATCGAACTTAATGGAAGGCCCAGAATCGAATCGAATCGAAGTGGTGAATGGAATCGAAATGAGCTGAAAATAAGCTGGAAAGAACAGGTCCATTGTAAGAGCGTTTGATACAAGAGTTAGTGTTGTTGTGAATGCAATTTGTTTGTATATATTGGACTATTAGAGGTTGTGAGTTTAATTCACGTTACTAATTATAAGTGAAACTTTTGTTATTCGTTTGTGTCTTTATTGTTATCCTTTTATTTTATTTAAATAATATAACATTTAAAAGTTTTTCTTTTATTGAATTGTTTGAATCTTATTTATGTTAACTATTATTCTTTTCATGTTAGATATTAATGCACTTTATACGCGAAAAAATAAATCAATACCCTTATAAGAAAATTAATTTTGTTGTAGAACTATTTTTGTAACGTCAAACTACCTTGAGCCTACTTTTAGATCCGCTACTCATTTTGATTTATGTGATTACTCATTATTATTTTTCGTTACAGAAGTAACTTATGAAACTAAGCCGAGAAAAAAAAATTATATATTGAAGAATAGTTTGCATTATAGGACATTGTTACATAAATAAAATTTGGATTATGCTTTTTTCATCTAATACGGACTCTGTATCTCAAACAATTTGAAATGATTAAAGAATCACAAATTCTTGTTTAACTCTAAATCTACCAAAATTTTTATCCTTATTTATAATATGTGATACTCCATTCGTGACGAGAGAGGTTGAGAAAAAACTAACAAAATTTAATATCTACTTTTTAGAACGAATAAATATAATCAATGTTGTTTAGTCAAGTCCGAGGGGACATAATTCACTCTCACAAAATCAGCATGGACACATGAGATTGGCTGGCCAATGAAACCATCGCCTGTGTAAAAGAAGAATCTCATACTTGAAGTCCCACATGAACCGAGTATAAATATCCACTTCGGATGCCTCTTATTGACACACCCAAACATGGAGATAGTTCTTCCAAAAGAAAAACATCATTAAGAATTTGAGATAGTTTTACTAATAAAATTGCTTTTTAAGAGGATATAATTTTAATAATTAATCCTCTAAGTTTTTTTTTTTTTTTTTTACTTTTGGTTAGAAATGGGTAATCTGCATCCTGAGGCTCACAACCGTATAATTCTCAAATTATTAAAAAAAAAAAGAAAGAAAACAAATGAAGTTGTACTTATTATGAGCCTCTAGATGCAGATGATCTAATTCTTGCCAAAAAGCACTGCAATATTATGGCATTTTTCAGCAAAAGTAGCAATATTTAATTTTGATATTGTTTGTTTCGTTTTACTTTTAACATAGTCTTGTTAAATTTTGATGAATTAGCAATGTGAGTCTTTCAACTAAAAAAAAAAGTACTCGTAGTTCTTTTGCTAAAAGCTCATTTGACCAAATTTTTATTCTAAAACTAGTGATGTGACCCGTGGTTTTACGGGCCCGCTTTAAAATTTATTTTGTGACTGAACTATGATAAATAACGAAATATTAAGTTGTTTTGCAAAATTATGTGCTTGTTTCCTTTGTGGCGTAAGTGGACATCGTCTCCCCATCACATCATAAACAATTCATTGAGTTTAATTATTTTACTACGTCGGTCCAAATTTAAGTCATATTCATCATTTTTTCCCAACATAAAATAAAATAATGTCAGATGGGTGTAGTAGCATTATTTCGCACATGGTTGAATAAAGTCAGATGATTAAAATTTTTCGATGTCGGTTAATATTGTGTACTCCGTACCAATTAAGATGTAATGCGCATTCGATAATTTCACTGAATTTTTTTTTTTTTGAAAATAACAGTAATGTTAAAAAAATTATTCCTAATTAATATGGAAAATTGTTTCGTAGGCGTACCTTTATAATACACCACTTTTCCGATATTATTATTATTATTATTATTATTACTTGGTCGCCTGTGTCGGAAGTAGTTGTGTTCTCGTTTATAAGATCGGCCACTCGCTCCCATAATGTCACTCCCTTTCTTGTAGTTATTTCTTTCTTGTCTTCTATAATAGTTAGCATGCTAATGACATCTATTTCAGCACGAGTTAAAATCAGTTGGTCATTTGTTGGTCATTCAAATTCCTGTCTTTTTTTTTTTTAATTTTTTTTTTATTTTATAGAAAAAAACGATTAGTGATCATATAATAATTCAAAAGTTAAGATAATACTCCGTACAAAGCAAGACATAATATAAAAACCCAAAGCAATTTGATTTATTGAAATTTTATTCCTTCAACAGAATATTCCCCTAATTAAAAGTATATCAAATATTCAAATCTCCAACAAATAATATAACAAACCAAAAACAGTGCATAAAAAATAAATAATAATATACGAAGTACAAGCTTCACATATCACCGCAATAATGAACATTCACATTAAACATTGATTAATTAACTAAATTAGTTAGTTAAATTACCATTTCCATTAACATAATCGGGAGTAAATTAAAACCGTTACTACGGTGGTGGTGAAGATCTGCGAACTTATACGACGGGGATTCATCTATCATCGCCGTGAAATGCGCCGAACAACAGTGGAAACTGACGACATTCCGGTGAGTTTGATTTTCCAGTGAGATACGGTGGCGATGAAGCGGCAACGACGCCGGCGATATGTCTTTCATTGTGTAGTTGCTTCTTGTTCATTTCTTTTTTCAGTTTTTTTTTTCCCGAAATCATTGATGGTACATATTCTGTGAAATTAATTTATGGAATTTGAGGAGGCACAATAACTTCATGGGTAAAATTGACGTGGCACAAATTTTTGCTGAAATAGCTGACGTGGCGAAGTTTTAGAGTGTCTCCAAATAACATGTTTTTCAATATTCAAAACAAAGTCAATTCCCTAGTCAATGATTTAGATTTTAAATGTATTAGATTAGATTAGATGTCAAATTTTCATTTTTTAACAGTGTTTTGTTTAATTAAACTCAATGTAGCGGTTACATTTTTTTTTTTTTAAAAAAAAAAATTAATGCCAAACATCTTTTTTTTTTTTTTTTTTTTTTTTTTTTTTTTTTTGTTTGCATTCTACTATCTAAATTTCGCAATTTTTTTCGCGGAAGATTACCAAAGTTAGTACTAGTATTCCAACTAAAAAATAAATTTTTTGATGTTGCCTTGTTTTTTTAATTATTATTATTATTATTATTATTATTATTATTATTATTATTATTATTATTATTATTTGTTAGTTATTACATACGGAGTACTAGCTAGTTTGTTATCAAATCGCCCCAAAATCTTAAAAAAAAAAAAATTCTAAGTTCCAATCCAAAACCCCATGACGAGGATAAGAAAGTCGAAGCGAAGATGATGTAGGAAGAAAGATTGGATTTTTAAGGGAGACATAGTTGAAGATACAATCCTAGGAGAAAGAATGTAAATGAAGGGGATGAATGTTCTTCATAATGTTGGAAATATAAGGGAGAATGTTTAGTAAGGGAAAAATGGTAAGTTCAAGTCCATATTTTAAATAAAAGGAGGAGAAAAATAAAGATTTATAATTTCTACGATTTCAGGATAGTAGTGTTATGCAAACATTTTATAACATTTAGCTAATGATCTGAATAAAAATTGTGTTGTTATGTAGTTGTTTGAAAAAAAAAGGTTTTTTCGTAACTCCCACTTTTTATTATACCTTTTTTTTTTTTTTTTTTTTAAAAACTCTCACCTATTATAATTTTGGGTATTTCTACATGGTAACCCTGTGTTTTTTCGGATTCCACGTGGTAACCCTACTTTCAGAAAGTTACACATGTGTAGGTACCGGAGTTTAAAGGGACCACTCGACGTCTTGCTAAGGGCGTCAAAAGTTGAAAAAGATTAAGTTAGAAAAACCTTTAGAAACTATTTTGGAGTCGCCACTAAATTATGAGGGAAATTTAGAACCCGCCTTCGTGTCCCTATACTCAAAGACACGTCTTAGAGTTCAAGGTACGTCGACACCTATCCGTCTAAGGCTATTTGAAACCAAATTCGGATTCGGGTGAGGGTACTTTTCTAAAGATTAGTTCAATTAATGTTTGATGAAAGATATTTTGGAAAAGCCTATCAAAGATAGCCTCTACTAAGCTTGAGAACAGTGCAAAGAATGACATGTGAGCTTAAGTTATTCGCTACGTACAAGTGCGATTTAAGTTGTAAAAGTGTATGAATGCATATGTAAAAGATTGTTTAAAACCCTCAGTTAAGCATGCTTAAACTTGTTAACGAAAACGGTTATGCTAGTGTCGAATTCATTGTTAAGTGATTAAATGCAAGATGAGGATTTGCTAGATGTAAACTTAAAATAAAGTCCATTTGGTTTATTTTAAAGGGGTTCAGTTGCTTATGCGACTTTGGAAGGCTGTTAAGAATAGGGTGTGTATTCGAGGTGCATGGCCGCCTTATGCGAAGCAGACTTGCGTACCAAAGTCGGGTGATCCTAATGTAGACCCTTGTAAGTCTAAAGAAGAAAAGAAAACCCTTAATCCATGCTAGGATTAAGACCTACCTGTCTCGAACTAGGAAACCGGCAGCGCTTCGCTTCAAAGAGGGGGAATTCAACACAAGAAAATGAAGAATTCAAAGGATTGTATGTGTGAGCCTTGTGATAGATTTTGCTGTGAATTATGCTGTGTAAAAGTTGTGTTTGAACCGTGCATAGAGGGTTGTATATATAGTAGAGAGCTCGTCAAGATTTAGGAAATCAGGGGATAAAACCGGCTGTAGCAATCGCAAGGGCTGTTGCGAATGCCCCAGGAAATCGCAAGGAGTCATGCACCAGGACATGGGATACTTTTGGCAAATACATATGTTGATACTCTGACAGCCTATTGTGACTTAGATTTGGCTGTTTGCCCTTATACAAGGAGATCATCTACAGGCTTTTATGTTCTTCTTGGTAATTCTCCAATGTCTTGGAAGTCTAAGAAACAAAGTGTTGTGGCTAGATCCTCTACAAAAGCTGAATACAAGGCTATGGCTCTGACCACATGTGAAGTGATTTGGATGAGGAGTCTTCTCAAGGATTTGGGGATAAAGAATCTACCAACTACTTCTCTGCACTGTGATAATCAAGCTGCCCTTCTATAGGCTATAGCTGCCAATCCTGTATATCATGAAAGAATGAAACATATTGAAGTGGATTGTCACTTCATTAGGGAGAAGGTATCAACAGGGGTAGTTCAACTATTCTACGTTCCAAGTCATCAACAAGTAGCGGAGATTTTTACAAAGCCTCTTGAGATTGTTTCACATCACAAGCTACTAAGCAAGATGAGAGTGATGAAGGCTCCACACTCTCATCTTAAGGGGGAGTGTAAAAATACGAAGGCAAATAACTCTTCTCAAATTGGTATGAGTTGGAAAATGCAGGCTCAAAGGTTTTGGAAGGAAAGAACAAGACAAATGAAGAATAGGACAAAATAGTTGTTGGGCTTAGAATTATAAGGACAAATATACATTCCATAATTTTGTAGCCTACAAATAGAATGTTCCTAGGGTTTTGTGTACCTTAATATATAAGGGATAACCTCATTGTAAGGAAGGTAAGAAAAGAAGAAGAGAGAAAAAGAAGGAGATACAGAAAAAAAAACATTACCATTGAAAACAACAGAGCTTTACCTCAGGTTTTCGTTTTCTGTTGTTTTAGCACTACAATCAGTGACTATCATGCTATGTGAACATTAAAATCTTCAGACGAAGTTAAACAGATTATGAATACAAGTTGCAATCCTTGTTATGAAAAAGTTTCATGGTATCAATGTCAGGGTGGGTTAGTGTAAACCGATTAGTATTAAGGAAAAGACATAGCCTTTGCAAAGTGCAGGATCTACCTTTTTGAGATCGTAAAATGATATATAGAATAACGGTATTTGTATTAAGATTTGTGTTTGACGTGTTTAGCGGAGTTTTGAGTGTGACGTATACGTATGATATGAGATGCGAATGTTTTAAAACCTCGAGTGAATGCTTGAATTTATAATCGTCTTGTGGAAAAGCAAGGGACTAGGATTGGGACAAGGCGCAAAGGCTGATTTTATACGTGAGAACTAGCATAATACCCGTGCATAAATGCACGGGATGTATAAAAATAAGTTAATAGTTAATTGAAAATTTTGGTAATTGAATTGAATATTAAATTAAAATAAGAATACTTCGTAGTAATAATATAAGCGCAACCTAAATAAACATGTATTCTTAGACCCAAAATACAACAAACTGTATTTTACCCAATCACGTATTTATTTAACATGTAACCCGCTTATTCGACCCGTAATTGTCTTCAAATTAACCTGTTTAATAGGTTTAAAAGTTTCAATTTTGATTTTTCGTAGTTAACTATCAAAATTTAGATGATAGAATCGTTGAAAATTGTAATAAAACAATTAGAATTATGGAACATCTAATTTTTTTTTATACAAATATAGTTATAAATTTATTTTAAAATATATCATAATGTGACAAAAAAACCGATCAAAGTATCGCGATACATTGTCTTAAAATTCATCATGTATTATAATAATATGGTAAAACGCGCTTAAAATGTTATACTGAAAACACATTAAATAAAAATGGATAGTTTAAGAGAAAAAAAAAAATATTCTGTTGTACATAGAATATATTGACTTACTTATATGACATAATTTCAAAAAGGAAATAAAATAAAAGGGGTAAAAAAATAAAATAAAAGCAAGGGTAAAAAAAGTTGGAGGGAAAATTGGAGGAAAAATTTGTGCAGGATGGTTTTTGTTATATATAATTAATATAGAATATAGATAGATATTTTCTCCTTGATTAGCGGGAGTAGATTAGGCACCTTTATGTTTTGCTTATTCTCTAAGGTAAAAACTTAATTAATTCGGGTTTTTAATGGAGATATTTTCTGAACTTGGGCTTGATTTGCGGGCTTGAGTGTTTTGACATAGGATTTGGGCCATGGGCTCAAATTTTCGACAAATACCATCTTTATTGGAAATTCTATTCTATGCTAGTAAGCTTAGTTTTTGTGTTTAGTGTGCCGAAAAGGCGGCTTTTAGTCAATGGGTCGTATGACTCGGGATTTCAATTGGCCCAAAATAAATTACTTGGGCTAAAAAGGTTCGATATTTTAGGCTATGCTAAGAAGTAAACTCAGTTTGAGTAAAGGATGCTCCGGGATTCGGGTTTAGGTAAATAGGCCTAAATTTAAAAGTTAGGAGGCTCGAAATTGGGCCTTTAGTTTACAAGGGCTTTGCTTGTGTTTGAGTTGTTTGTTTTTTGTGTAGTTGGGGTCATTTTGTAGCTACAACGGGTTGGCCCAAAGCTAAAATGAAGTGGATGAATATTCAAATTAAACGACTGATTGCATTTTTATCAATTTTCACGCTTTTTATCTGAGATTTTTTGGTTTCGTCATTTGTATCAATCTATCTATTTTGTTATATTTATATATATAGTCGAAACCATAGTCAACATTTGTCCTAATATAATTTGTTGATAAAAAAATTATTATTTAAATATATATAATCTAAGCTATAATTTGATATTTTAATATTATTAGGATTATAAAATAAAACAAAAAAATTTTAGTAAACATTTAAGGGAAAAAAAAACTTACCTTAAACAAAATCAAAATATACTTAAACATATCAAATCAAATATTGTAAAAAAACACTCTATATTTCTAAAATAGAATTGGATAAATAGATACATATATATTTGAATGGTGTGAAAAATAAAAATTAAATAAAAACAGAAATAGTTGAAACTAATATATTTTTTTTTTAATGAAAATTAAATTAGTTAGGTTATATTAGGAAAATTTAGTATTTAATTTTTAGTGTTATTTAAAACAACTAATTTTATATAACATTTAAATAAAAACTTGCCTAAAAAATATTATGACCACATTAGGAAAATTTAGTACTCCGTATTTAATATTATTTTTTATATGACACTGTTATATCTTCATATAAATTATACATGTTAAACTATTATTTTACTTAATATTATTTCCATATCTTATTGTAGTTATTTTTATTCATAAGTTAATTATACATGTTAAACTTTATTTTACTTATTGTTTAGTATATAATACAATATAGTACTCTTTAACTCATGAGCTCAATTCTACTAAAAGTGATTTAAAAGTCGCAATACATATCTATGGGCTATATTAAGCACCAAAACACTCAAGTCGATACAGATAGATTCTGATTGATAAAGAGGTACAAAATATTTTTTATTGATTAAAACTCCCATATATATTTATTTGTATCGGCACCTTATATTTATTTACTTTCAAAGTATATTTACAATATTTTATACTTATGTACAGGGTGACTACATTCACAATATTTATCGGGTTATAACAGTTTAAGTTTTCCATTAGAAATTGGTTGAAAGGAAAATCTAAAAAGTCAAAAATATTGAAGTAATTTTATGTTATATAAATAAATTATGTTGTATATTTTTTCATATTACTGTACTTTTTTTTTATTGTGTAGATAGATTTTACATAAGTGATCAAATAAGAATAAAGAATATTATTATTCTTCTTGAAATTCTAAATCTGGTTGTATATAATACGAAGTAGTATATAAATAAATCTCAATCTACACGATTTTAATTAAATAATTTTAGATTTTAGTGAATATGAAAAAGCCATTAATTCATTTGTTTGACCTTATCATTTGTATTAACTATATTTTTGTACTTTTTTTTTTTTTTTGTAAAAATTAGCTCATTGTCATTCATTCACCAAAAAGAGTTTACAACTCAGTAGCCATTTAAGGCATCGATAACCCTTACATCATCCTCATGCACTAGAGAATACAAAACTCGAAAGCTAACATCGCTCTTAATACGACGTACAATTTGATCCATAGAGCGATCAACATTAGTGAAATACGAGCATTACGCTTCAACCAAATACTGTAAACCGCAGCAACCAAACCGCAAACGTACCAACGAGTTTTCCAATTGCGTCGCCGAAGCGTATGTCTCGCTCGTCGCAGTTCATAGGATAGGCTACGCACCCTCCGAATAATACCTAACCAAAGCCATATTTGATGCAGAATAGCGCGAGAAAAGGAACAAGCAAAAAAAAGATGAGAATGAGATTCTGCTGCCCTTCGACTCAACACACACCAATTTGGTAAACATAGGCCTCGACTAACCAATTTATCAACAGTAGGCAGTTGTTCGAGAACAGCAAGAGATGAGATAACACCATGCTTAGGCACATTGATGGAATCCCAGATTACAGCATGCCATGGCATCGCCCTTTTGGGATGACGGAAGAAATCATATGCGTTACGTACCAGATTGGATGAGTACCAGTCCTGCAACAATCCTTTAGCTTCCTCTAGTCCACCCGATGTAGCTATCAGCTCATTCCGCACCTTCAAAATATCTCTCCAGCTCTCCGAGTCTTGAACCGAACCGTTGACGTGCCAAAAATCACCCTTCAATTTATACACACACAGCCATTGCGTCCAAATACTAGATGATCCCGAGATGATATGATGGATACATTTACATAACAGGGCTTTATTCCAAGATAGTAGCTCTTTAATGCCAAAACCACCCTCCACCTTTGGACTACAGATATCCGTCCATTTCTTAAACACCATGCGTCGCTGACCATCTCCAATTTGCCAAAGGAACCGCATACACATACGATTCAGGCGTTTTATGACCCCTTTTGGCAAAAGTATAGCACAACACCAAAATTTTTGTACTTATTTTATTCAAATTAATAATGATTATACTAATAATTTGTGTAATTTATATGACAATACTAATAATTCATATAATTTATATTTTTTAGGATAATGTCACAACATTAAGTGTATTTTCAAACTGGCGATTGGTGAAAAAAATATGGAACCATGAAATGATCGAGATTAAAGTAATTATCCATCTTAACGGTTTAGTTATGTTTTACTTCGTCAACACAGCTTTAGAACATTATTAGCATTATTTCTTTGTACTACAATGTTGACTGTAGCGAATATTAATTATTTACGTATAATTTTATTGATTTCTTTTTGTATCTTACTAATAATCGTTTTATGTGTTAATAGGTCTTTAAAAAAAAAATGTCATCATATTCCCACCATGATCTCAACTTAAGAAGAACAATAGTCGTATTGAACATCCCTTCGTATGAAACTCGTGGAGAAATACTAAGATCAAATTGTGTGCAATTTGTTTTTTTTTTTTTTTTTTTTTTGTTGCGTTTTCACTTTAATTGTTTTTATTAATTATTTGATTGAAATTTGTGTAAGCTAACTATTTTATATACTACGTTGGTGCATAATTACAACTATTACAAAATTTAAATAATGTCCTGATTAATTTTCTTTGTTCTCTATCATTACTTAGTCTTTTTTTTTTTTTTAACAATATTACATATTTCTCATTTTTTAATTTATTTAAAATATTTGTGAGTTTATATTTGACATAAAGCATCAAGAAAAAATCATAAATTTAATATCACTTTTATATCAAACAAATATTTCTCATTAGGGTATACATTGATAATGGATACAATGATAATAATTTTATATTAATTGAAGTGTAATTAATAATTATACTTAATCGTGATTTCAAGAATTTTCATACAAATATGTCATATTTAATAAATGTGGACAAGTACTTAATGTATTACAAATTTGTACTCCGTATACAATTTAAATTTACAATGTAAACATAGTTAGCTGATGAGGCTAAGTCGTAGTCGCCTATCAAAAATAAACCTAAAAACAACTAACTGGGTAGCTAGTGGCAGTAGGGTCGAGATCCACAGAGAGAAGGTGCAGTCAGAACGTTTAAGCTAATCTAGCCTAATCTCAAAGGTAACAAAATCAGTGTGTAGGAAGAGAACTAAACTAAGAACAATAAATAAAGAGGGTGTAAAAGTATATAAGAGGGAGATTAGGGCATCGGGTTCAATGTGACATCGATTCAGGAACTCAACTCAAAAGAAAATAACAATCAATTGAAGCTATGCAAGTGACTAGGTTTAAGAATACGCTCTCTCGAGTCAATATTAACCTTAAGCAAATTTAGCGGGCTCTCGCATTTTTTCTAAACTCAACTTATCAAATACGCGTAAGTCTAGTTTTAATTCGGCTTTCGATCTTAAATTAAAACAAGCTAAGTTCAATTCAATAAAGGCGTCCCTAAATTTAATTAATAATAAAAACGCGTTGGAAAAAATCAACTTGCACAAGTTCAATCAATTTAAGCAATTAAAACATGTTCCCAAATCAAATATCACAAATCACCCTAAACCCTAATAAGGAAATTAGCTACTCATGACTAGGGCAAAAGCAAAATAATAATAATAATTAAACATGATGAATGAATAATAGCAATTGAAATTAAACCTGGAGTAAATCGAGATGCAAGCGATTCTGATTGAATCAATCTTGAAACTAACTAATCTTGAGAGTTTGTAAAGAGAGAACTGAAAATAAAACTAGCAGTAAGTTAACCGAAGAGAAAGTATCAAAAGTAAAGCATCCCCATAAAGTGTTTCGTCCTAAGTATTTATATACAATTTCCATAAGAGCAAACTCGGATTAAATCAAAACCCGCAAAATTAACCCATGAGCCGGCCTGACCCAACCGGCCTGACCCTTTTATTTGGGCTGGCTCTTTTGACTTCAATTCAAGCCCAATTCCTTCACTTGGGCTTTCGCTTTTCTCGTGGCTTTTTGATCTTTTGGTCTTTGTTTCGCCTTCCCGAGCTTCCGTATAAGCTCGAGCTTGGTCTCGTAGTCCCGGTACTCAAAATGCTCCACTCAACTCAGATTTCGGCTAAGGACCGCCAAAACCTGCAAAATATAAACGAGGAACAGCAGTATCGCAATATAAAGCAAATAGCTCCTAAAATAATAATGAAATAAATACAAGCTAAATGCGACTAAACCGGGGGAAAATAATCTATATAAATAGCACGTATCAAACTCTCCCAAACCAAACATTTGCTTGTCCTCAAGCAAACTACCCAAATATAGCACATAATCACGAGGACAAACTAGTACAAAAAATCGTAGCTCAAAATCACAAGTATCGTCTCATCATACAAAAGTGAATCAAATCAATACTCGCTTCCTCTTCAATAAATTGAAGAGTGAGGGAGCAAACTAAACAAATAAAAGACGGCGGAAAATTATAACGTAAACTCCATGCAAAGACTTTCGACCGTATGCATCCACTAAGACGCTGAGACTATAAATAATCTCACAAACATCGACAGCTAGGAAAACTACTAGAACTAAGCATGTCGTCACCCAAAATGTCTCAAAATCACATTGAGCGAGGTTTCCAAGGGTTGTAATGTTAGGCTCGGGTTAAGAGGGTAAAAAGGGGGTAAATGCATTTGGAAATGTGGAGCTCAACGACGTACAACTGCATCTAAAATCAACACTCACATCCAATCAAAACTCCTCCTCAACCGTCTAACAAAAAGAATCACAACTCCCGCACAAGAATGATAAAACATCGCTTCCAACTTAACACTTCCGATCTTTTTATTGAATTAAACAACATATGTACAAATCAACTCTTTCTTTTTGTTTTCTTTTCTATTCTCTTTTTTGTTTTTGGATTTTCGTTTATTTTTCTTTTCTTTTTCTTTTGAACTGAAATGAAATGAGATCATGTAAACTTGAAATTCGTAGGAAAGCGCAATATTAACGGGAATACTCGCTTAACAACAACCCATAACTCCAACTCACAAAATAAGCAATCACGGACTTAACTCACTTCCTTCTCAACCAAATACTCCGTGAAAACATGAGATCCCTAATGCAACAGGCTCAAAATATATAAGTGGCTCAAGAAAAATAGGCTACAAAGGCTAGGATGGGCTACAAATGGGGGACCTGAGTCTAAAAGGGTAAGAAAAATAGGCCGTTTGGCTAATGTGGAGTTAACATAAAATAGTAACCAAAATCAAGTACCTCTTCGTGCAATGCTTGATCATTTAAGAACAAGTAGGCTCAAACGATGACATAAATTCAAGTTTTCATTTCACTAGTACGAGTATATACAATGTCAAGTGGATGGTTAGTCTAAGAAACGCGCCCCGTCTACGTGACATGTCCCTATGTCAAATATAAGTCAGTCTACTCAAATCACCTCAAGGATGAAAGGAAAGGGTAGGCAAAGCATATCAAATCAACACAATCAAGAGACTCAACTAAGCGACTAAGAGCGTATCTCAAAAGACACTAAAGCTAATCCTGCACAAAAGGAATCTAAGACGACAAAAGGACTCGTATTTTTGGATTTTTTTTTCAATTTTTTAATTTTTTGGATTTTTGAATAAATGCACACAAAATGAAAAATGCAACTAATAGGCACGAAAGTCGCTTCCCTCCCCTAAACTAGAATCGCACATTGTCCTTAATGTGGAAAACAACATAACCACAAGTAGCAGAGAAAGACAAATAATATACGGGGTAAGGTAAATAAAGCGAGGAAAAGAGTAAGAAAGCTCACATTATTAAGTCGGAGCTCCCCCAAACCGAAGCGAAGCATGGAGTGCGGCAAATAATCCACGAATATGCATCCAAATCAGTCCAGCTATGAATTACTTCGGTCTAGTACGCGAGAAAAGGCAAACCAAAAAGCAGAGGGGACCGGCCGGTCCAGGCCCGGCAGCCGGCCGGCCGGCTGATGCCACCTGATCAATTTTTTTGTGCTTTTTCCCTGTTTTCAATTCTGGGCTACGTCTCCTGTCCAGGCCCGGCTGCCTGGAGGCCTGCTAAGGCCCTTCTTCGAAGCCTTTTCTCAAAAATACTAAGGACGAAAAATCCTTAAGTACCTGCGCGCTAAATCAAATATAAAACCCTCATCCTCACGCGCTCAATAAAAACCATAAAATTCGCGAAAGTCAACACACAAAACCAAAGCAAAGTACAATAAATTACAATTGTCATCGGGTTGCCTCCCGAGAGCGCTGGTTTTTACGGTCCCGCACGACCGTCTTCAAAGCTCATTAAGTATAATCATGCCATGGCCGCTGACTACTCGCGACCGTCTCACTCGTCATCACTGCATCCGTACACCATAAAACTCGATCTCCTCGAGCTGGATCATCAAGGCTCAAAACACATGGGACTCCATCACGAAATGGCTCACCATAGCGACCTCGGGCTCCGGGCGACTCACTCCTAGGACGTCCTCCTCCATCACTAGCATCAAATATGTCGGCTTTTAACAGCTTTTTCTCCCCCAAACCAATCTCGCAGCTGTCCTTCGAAGAACCTGCACACGGAGAGACAAAAGAGACGACCTCCATAGTGTCTCCAATAGAGTGAGACGAAGGTATAAGATCAATAGAGCAAACCGACTCTAGACACATAGGGGACCGCGGAGTACTAGATTGGGTGTACATAAACTTCTCACCCCCCACCGAGAATGTCAAGGTCTTGTTCCCCACATCGATAACAGCACCTGCAGTATGCAGGAAAGGTGTCCCTAGAATAATCGAGATGTGAGGGTCCTCGGGTATGTCCAGCACCACAAAATCTACGGGGATAAAGAACTTTCCAACCCGTACAGGAACATCTTCTAGGATACTTAGAGGGCGCTGGATCGAAAGATCTGCCATCTGCAATGTCATAGAGGTA
The DNA here is from genome assembly GCA_023091065.1 of Dianthus caryophyllus. Taxonomy (NCBI): domain Eukaryota; kingdom Viridiplantae; phylum Streptophyta; class Magnoliopsida; order Caryophyllales; family Caryophyllaceae; genus Dianthus; species Dianthus caryophyllus. The sequence continues at coordinate 8,053,129 of CM041521.1, read as the reverse complement.
CAATCTAAGGCAGTCATATTAAGTTTCTTACAGATGGAGTAGGTGATGATACTCACACTAGCCCCGAGATCACACAAAGCTTTATCAACCACATATTTCCCTATAGAACAAGGGATAGAAAAGGTCCCGGGGTCACTCAACTTTGGAGGTGAACTACCCTGCAAAAAGGCACTACCCTCCCCCAAGAACGCAATGGTCTCAACATTATCAATAGTACGTTTCCGAGCTAAGACCTCCTTCAAAAATTTAGCATAGGCAGGAATTTGCTTAACCAAATCGATAAAAGGAACATTTACCTGCAATGTTTTGAGGACCTCCATGAACTTGTGTAGTTGAGCTGCCTTCCCCGAATTTCTCTGCCGACCTGGAAATGGAAGCTTTGGTACGTACGGGGGCAAAGGAGTAGAAGTATTAGCACTAGCATCCGAATCAATTTCGCCCGTAGCAGCAGGTCCAGCCGGTTGGGCAACCGGCGGCCGGTGGGCCTGCAACAACCCGGATTATTTAGCAAAATTAAAATAAGCTTTAGAAAGGTATAAAAGAGAAAATGAAAATGCAAATGAAAACCACGGCGGCGAAAACACCGTGAATTCGGTATTGTCACTCACAAACGACTAAAGACAAACTAAACAAAGCAGAGTAGACCTCATGGTCTAACATCGGGGAATAAATATCCCTTACATGTTCAAAACCAAAGTACAACGAAATAAAACTGAAACAAGTCTAATCCAATCTAAACATCTCAGCAGCTAGCTAGTCAACTCACCCAAGGCATGCTACGGGTCACAATCTCACGGTATTTTCACACAAAAGCCCGTCCCGCGCGTACCTATATAAAGGAAGCAACAACCACAATCAGTGGGGAGTAACTAGGTGCTCCCCAGTCATATTTCAACACCATAAACATGGAAAACAATGTATACAAGCTTACTTAGCCTACGGCCTACAATCAGAGTACAAAACAAACGACAATACATGAGACAACAACAACAACCAACTCGGCACCCACAACAACACCACACGGCACAACCAGTACACACACCATGCGTCACTAACAACCTCCTCTACTCAATCCAACTCGTATCCAATCAACACAAGCGCAAGAGTAAGCGCAGAGCACTAGGTGAAGCAACAAGAATCACCCCGAGTGAAGCAACAAGAATCACTCAACCCTATGGCGGAACAGCAACAAGAAGTTCCTCAATCTCATAATCTGAATTTGGCCAAATCCCACCGAGCAACAAGAACGGTGACGACATTATACAAACCATAGTCTTTAACCAACATGGTTGAGAACCCATAATAGCTGTAACTAAGCAACAAGAATAGTCGAGGGGACTATGGGCGGTATCCGTCCAAACTAGGACGTCGTAGCTCCTCACATACGTGCCAAACAGTACACGCATGCAAACTTAACTCAAGCATAAGCAACATGACCAAACCAACCATCAAACCAACTCCAATACCGTCAATACAAGCCATAGTAACCTCATAATCAACCAACATTACTCCAATGATCATCACAATGTAACCAATACAACAATGACATGCCTTAGACAACACAAGTATACTAACCAACATTTGGGCATGAGACAAATGATCATAATTCAACCAAGTCACCATCTTTAATCATAGTTCAACCTTCAAATCATCATTTTATGTGAAATAACAACCTAGCATGATACTAGACTCAAGTTAGTATGAGGCCGACCCTTAACTGAATACGTATGATCACAACTCAACCAAAACAATGCAAAGGTCACAACTTTACATCATACAATCATAACCAAAGACTCATACAACAATAAGGCCTTACACTTATCAAAATACAACCAAGGCTACACCTAGTTACCTTGTTCAAGAGATGAGAATAGCCCTAGTCTTCTTCTTCCTCGATGAGAATAGTGTCCTCTTCTCCTAGCTCTTCTTCTCCTTCGATTGGGGCACAATTAACACATACAAAACATAAGAACACACAAAATTCACATACAATATCAAAACAATCAGAAAACTACAATAAATAATAAGGATTATCGAAGGAATTAGCAAAGGAATGAATAAGGGCTGATTAGGGCTTGAATAGGAGATGAATTGTATGAGTTTATGTGATGATTTAATGAGAATTAATGAGGGAATTAAGAGAGAGAAGAGAGAATTATGATGTAGAGGATGAAAAGCAGCTAATAAATGATATTAGGGTTAAGGGGAGTTTAGGTATTAAAAGGATTTCGTGCAAAACAATTAATGCAAACACGAAACGACTGATCCAGAAAAACAAGCAGAACCGGTCGGTTCCCACCCGAACCGGTCGGTTTGACCATGGAACCGGTCGGTTATGTGGGTCACTTTTCGAGTCAGAGATTTTAGCTTCAAAAACCAACTTTCTAACTTAGTTTTTCACACATATTCTTCTCCATACTCCTCCTAACACCACCCTAGCTACTCACACACCTTCACTTCGAAAACCACTTAGGTTAGAGCCTCCAAGACACGTCAGAATGACACGTGATCAAGCTAAATGACTTCTTCGAGCCAAAAATGAGAAAGACTAAGAGAAATGAAAGACGAATTAAACGATATGAATAATATAAAATGTGAAATGAGTCGGGGTGTTACAGGGCCGGCTCTGGGCCCTGATCTCTCGGGTCTTCTACGTTTACATCCCTCTTCTTTTCCTCTTCCTCCAAATGCTTGGGGCCATCATACATCAACCCACTTCTCAACGTAATCGCATATGCCGTGTCATGCGGAGGTTTAGGAGGATTACCTTGAGGTGGAAGGGTACCCGGTTGACGTGACGCTTGTGAGCGGCGAGCTGCGCCACTTGATTCTCCAATAATTTAATCGCTGCGTCCTTAGCTTGCCCGTCCTTTTGCATTTGTAGCATCATTGTTTCTTGCAACTTCTGCACGACCAACGTCGCTTGCTGCAGCTGCATCATCATGACCTTCATTTCCGCCAGAGGATCGGGTCCCGGGTTAGGTGGTGGTGGAATGTAAGGTGGTTTTTGGTAAGTGGGTTGTGGTTGGAAAGTCTTGTGGGGGGGGGGGGGGGGGGCATAAGGCGGGTTTTGTGGCGGTTGGGTCGTCGGGTTAAGGACATTCTGGTTACGATAGGATAAGAGTGATCGATCATAACCCGGCTGATTTTGGTATGACAAGTTCTGTTGGTAAGATTGGTAACCATGAACTTGGTCGTGGGGTGCAACATAACCCGGAGAATAGTAACCAGAATCGTGCCCTGGAACAGCATTAACATGAGCACTCGAAGAACCACCGCCATGCATCATATCAAACTTCGTAGTGTACGCAGCAAGCTGACTAGTAATTTCGCTCAAGCTCTCCTTATCACGGTCTTGATGTGCAGACCGCGAATTACCCCTCGACTTTCCAAACTGTGACGAATGCATCACCATCTCCTCAATTAAGGCCCACGCTTTATCATCATCCACGTTGTTAGCAAACCTCACATCAGCAGAAGAATCCAAAATGGCTCGGCTCTCAGCATATAGTCCGTTATAAAAAGTCATAATCACGAGCCAATCGTTCAACCCGTGGTGAGGACAATCACGTATCAGCTTCTTGTACCTCTCCCAAGCTTCAACTAAAGATTCATCATAGGATTGTTTGCAGCTCTGGATTTGACTGCGCATGTGGTTAGTACGCTCCGAAGGATAGTACTTCGAATAAAAACCAAGGGCCAACCCATTCCAATCTGTAATTCCCGCAGCAGTCTTATCTAAATGAGTAATCCACTCGCGGGCTCGGTCTCGTAATGAAAAAGGGAACATCATCTCCCTAATCTGATCCTGCGTAATCCCGGCCTGCTTGATCGTCGAACAATAATCCGTGAAAACCTGCATATGTCGACCTGGATCCTCCGTAGGATTCCCACCGAACTGATTACGCTCCACCAAATTAAGAAAGGCGGGGCGAATCTCAAAGTTGCCCTGTAAAGTAGCGGGCATCGTGAATCCATTAGGAATGGACTCCGTCTTGGGCAAGGAGTGACTATAGAGTTTCGGCATAGTCATAGGCGCCTCAGTAACAATAACAGCATAAGTAACCGGTGGAGTAGTGTCCTCTTCGTAGGACGATTGCTCCGCACGAGATTCCTCGTCCGAAGATTCCACAATCTCAGGTTCGTAAGCCTCAGCGATCTCCTTGAAGAAATTACGCGTCCGGTGAAAAGTACGCTCAGGTTCAGGATCAAAAGGGATTAAACCTGAAGGTGACATGCGCATAAATAACTCAAAGAAAAACGGTGAGAACGGTCTCAAGGAACTAGTGTTCAGGCTAGTGTTCCCTGAGACAAGAGAGAAATAAACCTAAACTAAGCAAACAATCTAACTAACTAAACCGTCTCCCCGGCAACGGCGCCAAAATTTGATGAGGCTAAGTCGTAGTCGCCTATAAAAAATAAACCTAAAAACAACTAACTGCGTAGCTAGTGGCAGTAGGGTCGAGATCCACAAAGAGAAGGTGCAGTTAGAATGTTTAACCTAATCTAGGCTAATCTCAAAGGTAACAAAATCAGTGTGTAGGAAGAGAACTAAACTAAGAACAATAAATAAAGAGGGTGTAAAAGTATATAAGAGGGAGATTAGGGCATCGGGTTCAATGTGACATCGATTCAGGAACTCAACTCAAAAGGAAATAACAATCAATTAAAGCTATACAAGTGACTAGGTTTAAGAATACGCTCTCTCGAGTCAATATTAACCTTAAGCAAATTTAGCGGGCTCTCGCAACTTACTAAACTCAACTTATCAAATACGCGTAAGTCTAGTTTTAATTCGGCTTTCGATCTTAAATTAAAACAACCTAAGTTCAATTCAATAAAGGCGTCCCTAAATTCAATTGATAATAAAAACGCGTAGGAAAAAATCAACTTGCACAAGTTCAATCAATTTAAGCAATTAAAACATGTTCCCAAATCAAATATCACAAATCACCCTAAACCCTAATAAGGAAGTTAGCTACTCATGACTAGAGCAAAAGCAAAACAATAATAATAATTAAACATGATGAATGAATAATAGCAATTGAAATTAAACCTGGAGTAAATCGGAGTACCGACGGTTACAATTAAATCAATCTTGAAACTAACTAATCTTGAGAGTTTGTGAAGAGAGAACTTAAAATAAAACTTGCAGTAAGTTAACCTAAGAGAAAGTATCAAAAGTAAAGGATCCCCATAAAGTGTTTCGTCCTAAGTATTTATATACAATTTCCATAAAACCAAACTCGGATTAAATCAAAACCCGCAAAATTAACCCATGAGCCGGCCGGCTGGCCGCCGGCCTGACCCTTTTATTTGGGCCGGCTCTTTTGACTTCAATTCAAGCCCAATTCCTTCAGTTGGGCTTTCGCTTTTCTCGTGGCTTTTTGATCTTTTGGTCTTTGTTTCGCCTTCCCGAGCTTCCGTATAAGTTCGAGCTTGGTCTCGTAGTCCCGGTACTCAAAATGCTCCACTCAACTCAGGTTTCGGCTCAGGACCGCCAAAACCTGCAAGACATAAACGAGGAACAGCAGTACCGCAATATAAAGCAAATAGCTCCTAAAATAATAATGAACTCGAATAAATACAAGCTAAATGCGACTAAATCGGAGGCAAATAATCTATATAAATAGCACGTATCAATAGCCCGGGCGGGACCGAGCACCAAAACTAGTTACTTTACAAATCAGATACATGCTAGAGTCAGTCAAATTGGGAGGTTTGTTTTGAGGGGTACGGATACGAGTATTTACAACAGTAACTATCTACAACTTCACTAACACATTTTTAATTTAAGACGACAAAATATTCAATTTTTAAGTAGCAAATTATGATGTTGGGTCTAGTTCTTAAAAAAAGTTCGTAAAATGGGTTATATTTTATTCATCATTTTTTAATTATGTGGACAAGGGATTTTGATCCACGCGATGTTTTATTTCAAAAACATTTTTTAATTTGAAATGAGTCGCCACTAAATTTTTAGGTGGAATTTAGAAACCAACTTTAGAGAAAATGAGTTCGTGTGAGTTTACGTGTTAGGAAGTTTAAAAGAATTTCATTAATTTAACGCCTAACCCCGCCCGTTACAGAAACGGTCTTTACTAAGTAAAATCATGGCTATTACGAGTACGTATGCAGGCATGCAAACAAATATTTTAACCCTAAATAAATAAAAATTCATTCTACGTCGTTTAATGCACACATAATTTCGTCGAAGTTGTTTAACAGGGGTTCATTTACTATTCTAGCAAACAAAGAAAAGAAGTAGAAATACTTACCGATAGCATAAGATAGATTAACAAACGTTAGCGGCAGACGAATATAATAAATAATAAACAATCAAACATGACTAATATATAAACAATCATAGATGAGTAGTATAAATAACAAAACACTACACACAAATACAAAGAGATAACAAAAAACATACACAGACACAAACACGCGGGGGCCTAAACAAACAAATACACACAAACATCAGTAGACCACATAAATACACAAACATGACGTGGTATAAGCCATACCAACTCACATGCCCAATGAATACACGATTTGAGATTTAACAAGCAAGAATATCATGAAACTGATTAACGAGGCTAATTCACCAATTCATATGTCAACGTGCACAGCCCAAATACACCACGAATGCTAACGATGAAACAAAAATCACGAGAGCTAATTTGAAACACAAACATGAATTATAAATTTGGAAAGACAACAAAGATCAATTTCAGATAGTTAGAACAGTTAAACGTGAACGAAGCCTAATCATATACTAAACTAACGAACCAAAACGAAGTCAAACGAACGCAGAATACAAGTCGTAGTACATAAGGAAATTAAACATACATATTAAATAGACAAGAACACGACGCATCCATACCTACATATCAACATTATGCGAAAAATATGAACCTAAAACGAACAATAAAAACAATAACTACGATGATGAACAATAGAGCGACAGAGAGTGATAAAAACGACAGAGGGCTATAAAAACGTTAAAAAAACGATAGATTAACAAAAGGAAAAGAGTATTTTGCACCCTCAACTTACATGTATCGTTGACCAAATATCCGAGTCGTAATCGATTGTAAGATTTTATCCCAAGGGGCCGTCGTCGACGAAACAATTTGTAAAAAACCGTAACTTTGAACCAATTCTGACAGCGATTTTCAAAAGCTTGTAACTTATTCGTTTCTCAACGAAATTTCGAACCGAAAGATGTTTTAGAATCGTGGTGAGGTGAACTTTAAGATTAGGTAAATAAATCAGAGTGACTATGGTGTTTTCAACACGAAAAACAAGGTAGAGGAGGTGATATCAGCATGAAAATCAGAAAAAACGCTGCTCTGTTTTCAAGCAGCTATCCCGTCTTCTTTGGGGACTTTTCGATGGCTTTTTGTGACTTGATGTTATGTGTGTCTGCTGTCTATCTCGTGTGTCTTGAATGCTTGAGGTTAGGGTGTATTTATAGTGTCGAAAGGTAGGGTTTAAGGAGGAAAAGAGCAGCTCTTGCTCTGTTTTCGGGCTGCTGCTGTCCAAGGTCGGTTTAGGGCTTTGTAGGGGCTTTTCTTGAGTGGCAAGGCAAGGTTATATGGGTAGGATAGTTAGGATACGGGTATGGGTCATGGGTAGGCAAATAGGAGTCGGTTTCGGGTCAAATAACGGCTGATTTTGGGCTTACGAGCTGATGCGGATCAGCTCTATGTTTGGCTTCGTTTTGGCTGGTTATGGTGGGTTTAGGATGTGGTTTTGGGCTGGCTTAAGCTCGGGTATGTGGGGAAGAGTGTGGGTAAAAGAGGCCTCGAAGTTCGTGTTGAAACGGGCTCAAAATCGCTCTTAAAATCAGGCTTAAAACGAGCTTCAAAACTTGCTGTTAAGAAAACGAATTCATCGAAAACGATTTAATAAAAAAGGTTTAAAGGCACGAGAAATGACTTTTCAAGTCAAATATCGACTTTATAAAAGCGATTTTTCAAATCGAATTTCTTAAAATGATTTTTCAAATCGAAATACTTTATTTTCAATAAAATACTTGAGGCAAACAAATTTTGACAGAAAACATTTACCTTGTTAAAATAATAACTTAAATGTCATTTAAATTAATAAAACATTATGTCGACAAATGTCAAACACATCGTAAAACGAACTCAAATAAATGACACGAAGTACAAGTTGTCCTATCATCATAGGGTGTTTGTCGGGTTTTCTATAAATTTCCATATCGACAGATACGGGTATCTACAGAGCCCCCACTTTGACTAAGGCTTAGACAGGCGAAAGTCAAAGTAGACACTCAAGTCGATCGATGATCACAACTTGAGAGCCTCGCGGGTCGTTTACGGTCCCTTAGACCTGTGTATATAAGCTCACCAGCCATAAGAAGAAATCATACCTGAAACACGATCATGGATGTCTTTGAAAATATGGGTTGAGCCTTATCCTTAGGCGCCTACGTATCCGTTGTGACAGAATCAAACCCGTATCGTAGTTCGAGCTCGCTGGCCTGTAGCTTTCTGCTGCTTCGGCCCAAAACAAATGATATTTGTTTACTCGATTCAGTAAAGCCAATATCTGCATTCTTTTTGGAAGTGTCACTTCTTTTAGCTTCTGCTAGTACTTCTTCATTTCGAGGATGTCATCCTGTCGTCGGGGTCTAAGGTTGATGGCTTTAGAGCCCCCGGTTGGAGCGTTCCTGCTCAATCTTAACAACAAATCATAGCACACGACTCACATAGTGAAATCTGCGACTTTTGAAACAAAAAGGATGGATCATTGATCCGAATTGCGAATTTTATTCGAAAATGGGTCATCGACCTACTTTTTAAACAAAAGGGATGGATCATCGATCCGAACTGAGAATTTTAATTTGAAAATGGGTCTTCGACCTGCTTTTTAAAAAAAACAATGGATCATCGATCCGAACTAAGACTTTTACTTTGGAAATGGATCTACGACCTATTTTTTAAACAAAAAGGATGGATCATCGACCCGAACTGAGAATATTAATTTGGAAATGGGTCTTCGACCCGCTTTTTTCAAAAGGGATGGATCATCGATCCGAACTGAGGATTTTACTTTAGAAATGGGTCTTCGACCTGTTTTTTAAACAAAAAGGATGGATCATCGATCCGAACTGTGAAGTTATTCAAAAGTTTGTGTCCTCGACCAATATTTTGAGATTAAAGAGTGGTGGGTCTTTGACCAGAATCCGTAAACATCTTTTGAAAACGAGTCGTCGACCGAAAACCGTAAACATCTTTTGAAAATGAGTCGTCGACCGAAAATCGTAAACATCTTTTGAAAATGGGTCGTCGACCCGCATCTTGGAAAGTGGATGAGTCATCGACTCGAACTATAAACATCATTTGAAAATGGGTCTTCAACCCGCATCTTGAAAAGTGGATGAGTCATCGACTCGAGCTATAAACATCATTTGAAAATGAGTCTTCAACCCGCATTTTGAAAAGTGGATGAGTCGTCGACTCGAACTATAAACATCTTTTGAAAGTGAGTCTTCAACCCGCATTTTGAAAAAAAGGATGGGTCATCGACCCGAAACCGTAAACATCTTTTGAAAATGGATCGTCGACCCGCATCTTGAAAAATGGATGAGTCATCAACTCGAACTATAAACATCTTTTGAAAATGGGTCTTCAACCCGCATTTTGATTTAAGTGGATGAGTCATCGACTCGAACTATAAATATCTTTTGAAAACGGGTCTTCAACCCGCATTTTGATTTAAGTGGATGTGTCATCGACCCGAACTATGTTCATCATTTGAAAATTGGGGCCATCCACCCGTATTTTGAAAGAAAAGGTGGATGGGTCATCGACCCGAGCGCAACACATCATCTGAAAATGGGTCATCGACCCGCATTTTGGAAAGTTGGTAGGTCATTGACCAACATAGCAAATTTCATTTGAAACTCGAAAGAGGTCATCGACCCGAACTTTGGATTTTGAGCGCTTCGAATAATTCGACCATTAACCTAGTTTAAAAACATCGTTTTTAAAGTTGGATTGCGGGTCCAATCTAGACTACAAAAATTACTTGAAAATTGACACAGGGTATTGGTTAGCATGCATCAAATCGAATTGGGTCCTCGACCCACATTGCAAACATCATTTTATAAAATCAAGAAGAGTCATCGACTCTGAATGTAGACATCATTTAGAAATTGAAATGGGTCATCGGCCCGCAAGCATCATTTTGAAAATTGAAGTGGGTCATCTGCCCGAATTTGAAATTTGACCTCGGATCATCGACCCAGACTTTGCAAAACGGTTCTTGAAATCCATGATATTATAAAATCGAAGCATGGCCAGTCAGCATGAAATACGACACGAATGTGACATGAATACGACAAGAACGTGACACGAGCAACTGACATTTGAACGTTCGACCATGACCGACGCGACCTAAAACAACGTTTCAAAGATGAGTAGACTAGTAACTGTGCAGGGTCTTTTAGGATGATTGACACGTGGTTTGAAATAGACGTGGGTTAATAGTATCGTGTTCTCCCCCTAGGCAAATTCTTTGTCGAGATGCGAACTAACTGTCAAAGTAAACATCTTTGCCAATTCCCGTTAAGAAAAAAGATCATTCCAAGACTGGATAATTACTTATCAGAATATTGATTCTTATCTCAATCTAAATTGAGCACTAAGACAGACTCAACAAAAGTTGCTTCATTTGGACTTTGTAAAGACCCGTTAAAAATTGACCAGATGACGAATTAGATGATGGGTGGTGGTGGATTGTATCCCTTATTCTAAAGGATTGCCTACATATTCGCGTGGGGCGAAATCAAATCCGATGTAGTTCGATCTAGGTGCATAGACATGGCAATTTTTCTTGTGTGTAACACTCGAAGGTTTCACCTAAGGTATCATGTTGTAAGGTACTGACGGATTCCTTGCGGACCCACGCTTGGGTGCAACTACACAAGCCAATGATTCTCGAAATTCAAGACTATATCGTCATTACCGTTTTGAGAACGACTTAAAAAGGAATTGATGGTACTTTCTGACCGTTTTGGCTTCGCCTTTGACTTTGATCTTCGATCTCTGACGTGTTGCCACTCAATTTTTTGTATTTCTGTATTCTTGTTTGCGTTTTCGAGAATATGCCGCGCCCTTTGTGGCTTGGGCTTGTTCCAACTTTGTGGTCATATGTATATCACGCCGGACTCCTCTGACAAGTTCGTTTGCTTATTAGGCACGCGATCGAGTACACGGAGGGCGATCCATGAGTATTCGTACTTTTGGTCGCGATCAAATTCATGACCACTGTGGAGCTCCAAATTAATGGATCCTCCTCCAAAGGCAGAGGAATAGTATACCACAAGTTGACTAATGGAATTGAAACCCCTTTTGTTTTTGTTGTCGGAAACCCTTTTGTCTTTGCTTTTGTCTTGAGTTGGTGTTGCACCTTAGAATTGAATACGTATTTCTACCCCAGGGACACCCTTCGAGTGTGTTGTGCATTTCGTCAGTTGGATTATGGAAGCAAATTAATTAGAGACAAGATCAATTTCATTGATTTTGAGAAGGATTTAGAAATAATTGTGAAAAAACGAATCTTAGACTCAGCTCAGACATAAGACTTGAATATGAATTCTGACTTATAATCATCAACCTCGGCTTTGAACTTTTCTCCTTTCAGGAATTGATTCAGATGCTTGGTTTGAAAGTTATCCCACTTTTGCAACTTGATTTTGGCTTAAGGAGGAGAATATGCGACTCAGATTCAGAAATCGGCATGGTTTCGACACTATTTGTAAATTGGTAGAGATTTCATTCTATTTAACAACTTGGGATGCAAATGGACTGGACCAGACTAATCATGAAAAGACTCAGAACTTAACGACATGGTCTACGACCTAATTATGCAAATGCATGCGACATATGGACTTGAAGACAGACTCACAGTATGGGCCTTAGACCTAACTAGATATGGACTTGAAGTAATTAGCTCGTGTTTGGACCAATAAGTTCCTAAGGCTTATGCAAAACTTTCAAAAATAGCTCGGACGAGACGTTGTTGTGCCCTGACTCAAAACTAAAAATTGACATGCATGACCTGGGCCCAAGAGTAGGCCTAGGTGACCCAACTAGGTAAATCCTCTAAGACTTTTATATGGACTAGACTTACTATACACGACTTAGATTCCAACTAGACTCGACTCGATGCATTTCATGCTTACTCGGGACTTGAAAAAAGAAACCTATTTTTGAAGTTGAGGTTTGAAATGAGCAGTACTTCGACCACAAGAAAAGCTTTGTGGTTCGAAATTTCAGTTTAACTTGGGCTAGATTTTAGCTTTGAAAAACTTCGTTTTGGTTGGAAAAAATCTATTCCCGAATGGGTAGCATTTCAAAAGCGTTCGAGATTATTCTAATCCTAAACGTATGGCATTTCAGCTTAAAACTATTCTTTTTTCAAAAGACGTAGTGTTAAAAATCGTTCGGGATTAATCTAATCCTAAACGGGTAGCATTTCAACTTGGAAGAACGTTTTTCAAAAGAGTTAGTGTTGGGAACTGTTCGAGATTACTCTAATCTTAAACGGGCGGCATTTCAGCCATAAAAAATGATCTTTTTTTTTCAAAAGACTTAGTGTTGAAAATTGTTCGAGATTATTCTAATCTTAAATGGCATTTCAGCTATAAAAGGATCTTTTTTCAAAAGAGCTAATTTTTTTAAAAAAAAGTTCTAGGATTTTCTAATCCTAACGAGGAGCATTTCAGCTTAAAAAAAGAATCTTTTTCCTAAAGACTTAGCGTCGAAGACTGTTCGAGATTGTTCTAATCTTAAATGGGTAGCGTTTCAGCTTAAAACGGATCTTTTTTCAAAAGAGTTACAATCAAAAATTATTTAAGATTATTCTAACCCTAAATGAATAGCATTTCAGCTTAGAAAATATTTTTCAAAAGAGCCAGTATCGAAAATTGTTTAAGATTATTCTAACCCTAAACGAATAGCATTTCAGCTTAGAAAAGATCTTTTTTCAAAAGAGCTAATATCGAAAATTGTTTAACATTATTCTAACCCTAAACGGACAGCATTTCAGCTTAGAAAAGATCTTTTTTCAAAAGAGCTAACATCGAAAAAAAATGTTTAAGATTATTCTAACTCTAAACGTAGAGCATTTCAGCTAGGAAGAGATCTTTTTTTTTCAAAAGAGCTAACATCGAAAAAAAATGTTTAAGATTATTCTAACCCTAAACGGATAGCGTTTCAGCTAGGAGGAGATTTTTTTTCAAAGGAGCTAATATCGGAAATTTGATTATTCTAATCCTAAACGAAAAGCATTTCAGCTAGGAATGGATCTTTTTTCAAAAGAGCTAATATCGGAAATCTTTTAAGGTTATTCTAATCCTAAATGAATATCATTTTAGCTAGCAATGGATCTTTTTTCAAAAGAGCTTGAATCGAAAATTATTTAAGATTATTCTAATCCTAAAAGGGGATGGCATTTCAGCCAAGAAATGTATCTTTTTTCAAAAGATCTAAAATCGGGAATTATTTAAGATTATTCTAATCCTAAACGAATAGCCTTTCAGCTAGGAAGAGATCTTTTTTCAAAAGAGCTAGAATCGAAAATTATTTAAGATTATTCTAATCCTAATCGAATAACTTTTAGCTTGGAAGAGATCTTTTTTTCAAAAGAGCGAACATTGGAAAAAAAAATGTTTAAGATTATTCTAACCCTAAACGAATAACTTTTTAGCTTGGAGGGGATTTTTTTTCAAAAGAGCCAAAAATCAGAAAATATCTAAGATTATTCTAATTTTAGAAGGAAAGCGTTTCAGCTAAAAAAAAAATCTTTATATTTCGAAAGAGATGGTATTGGAAAATATTTAAGATTATTCTAATCCTAAAAAGGAGAGCGTTTCAGCTAGGAATGAATCTTTTTTCAAAAGAGCTAATATCTAAATCATTAAGATTATTCTCGATCCTAAAAGAATAGCATTTCTGCTAGGAAAGATCTTTTTCAAAAGAGCTAAAATCGGAAGTAATTTAAGATTATTCTAATCCTAAATGAGTAGCTTTTAACTTGAAGGAGATTTTTTTTTTCAAAAGAAAAAGTATCGGAAATCTTTTAAGATTATTCTAATCCTAAACGAGGATGGCATTTCAACCAAGAAAAGATCTTTTTTTTCAAAAGGAAAGCATTTCAGCTTAAGGCAAAAATCGTTTCGAAAAGATAGTGTCGGAAAAAATTTAAGATTATTCTAATCCTAAAAAGACAGCATTTCAGCTAAAAGGAAGCTTTTGGAAAATATTTGACTGAAAGGATGACAGTTTTGATTAAAAAAAGGACTAAAAACATGGCTTTAGATTTCACAGAGCATTTAGTCATACGCAGTTCAAGGATGCAATGCATGAGCTAGACTATTCTAAGTCTCAAAAAGGGTCCATGCCAATGATCCCGCGCTGTTATGTAACCTACGCAACCACCATAAGTTTGTAACTATATGGCGAAAGTGCGGTCGCTAACCTCGACAGAACCACCTTGATATTTAAATCAGACATAGTGAACGTCATTTCCCCACCCTGAAATCGACCCAAGGGGAGAAATGGTTCGAATCCTAACAGTATGATGCATAAACAACGTTAAAAGAAAAGGGTACTCTAAATAGCCATCATTTTACTTTTCAAGTTTCACTGTCCCCAGCGGAGTCGCCAAATTGTGGACAAGGGATTTTGATCCACGCGATGTTTTATTTCAAAAATATTTTTTAATTTGAAATGAGTCGCCACTAAATTTTTAGGTGGAATTTAGAAACCAACTTTAGAGAAAATGAGTTCGTGTGAGTTTACGTGTTAGGAAGTTTAAAAGAATTTCATTAATTTAACGCCTAACCCCGCCAAGGTCTGAAAGCGGTCTTTACTAAGTAAAATCATGGCTATTACGAGTACGTATGCAGCATGCAAACAAATATTTTAACCCTAAATAAATAAAAATTCATTCTACGCTGCTTAATGCACACATAATTTCGTCAAGTTGTTTAACAGGTTCATTTACTATTCTAGCAAACAAAGAAAAGAAGTAGAAATACTTACCGATAGCATAAGATAGATTAACAAACGCGTTAGCAGATTTAATATAATAAATAATAAACAATCAAACATGACTAATATATAAACAATCATAGATGAGTAGTATAAATAACAAAACACTACACACAAATACAAAGAGATAACAAAAACATACACAGACACAAACACGCTGGGGCCTAAACAAACAAATACACACAAACATCAAGAGACCACATAAATACACAAACATGACGAGGTATATGCCATACCAACTCACATGCCCAATGAATACACGATTTGCGATTTAACAAGCAAGAATATCACGAAACTGATTAACGAGGCTAATTCACCAATTCATATGTCAACGCGTGCACACCCAACTACACCACGAATGCTAACGATGAAACAAAAATCACGAGAGCTAATTTGAAACACAAACATGAATTATAAATTTGGAAAGACAACAAAGATCAATTTCAGATAGTTAGAACAGTTAAACGTGAACGAAGCCTAATCATATACTAAACTAACGAACCAAAACGAAGTCAAACGAACGCAGAATACAAGTCGTAGTACATAAGGAAATTAAACATACATATTAAATAGACAAGAACACGACGCATCCATACCTACATATCAACATCATGCGAAAAATATGAACCTAAAACGAACAATAAAAACAATAACTACGATGATGAACAATAGAGCGACAGAGAGTGATAAAAACGACAGAGGGCTATAAAAACGTTAAAAAAACGATAGATTAACAAAAGGAAAAGAGTATTTTGCACCCTCAACTTACATGTATCGTTGACCAAATATCCGAGTCGTAATCGATTGTAAGATTTTATCCCAAGGGGCCGTCGTCGACGAAACAATTTGTAAAAAACCGTAACTTTGAACCAATTCTGACAGCGATTTTCAAAAGCTTGTAACTTATTCGTTTCTCAACGAAATTTCGAACCGAAAGATGTTTTAGAATCGTGGTGAGGTGAACTTTAAGATTAGGTAAATAAATCAGAGTGACTATGGTGTTTTCAACACGAAAAACAAGGTCTAAGAGGTGATATCAGCATGAAAATCAGAAAAAACGCTGCTCTGTTTTCAAGCAGCTATCCCGTCTTCTTTGGGGACTTTTCGATGGCTTTTTGTGACTTGATGTTATGTGTGTCTGCTGTCTATCTCGTGTGTCTTGAATGCTTGAGGTTAGGGTGTATTTATAGTGTCGAAAGGTAGGGTTTAAGGAGGAAAAGAGCAGCTCTTGCTCTGTTTTCGAGCTGCTGCTGTCCAAGGTCGGTTTAGGGCTTTGTAGGGGCTTTTCTTGAGTGGCAAGGCAAGGTTATATGGGTAGGATAGTTAGGATACGGGTATGGGTCATGGGTAGGCAAATAGGAGTCGGTTTCGGGTCAAATAACGGCTGATTTTGGGCTTACGAGCTGATGCGGATCAGCTCTATGTTTGGCTTCGTTTTGGCTGGTTATGGTGGGTTTAGGATGTGGTTTTGGGCTGGCTTAAGCTCGGGTATGTGGGGAAGAGTGTGGGTAAAAGAGGCCTCGAAGTTCGTGTTGAAACGGGCTCAAAATCGCTCTTAAAATCGGGCTTAAAACGAGCTTTAAAACTTGCTGTTAAGAAAACGAATTCATCGAAAACGATTTAATAAAAAAGGTTTAAAGGCACGAGAAATGACTTTTCAAGTCAAATATCGACTTTATAAAAGCGATTTTTCAAATCGAATTTCTTAAAATGATTTTTCAAATCGAAATACTTTATTTTCAATAAAATACTTGAGGCAAACAAATTTTGACAGAAAACATTTACCTTGTTAAAATAATAACTTAAATGTCATTTAAATTAATAAAACATTATGTCGACAGCGTCCGGCTTACATCGTAAAACGAACTCAAATAAATGACACGAAGTACAAGTTGTCCTATCATCATAGGGTGTTTGTCGGGTTTTCTATAAATTTCCATATCGACAGATACGGGTATCTACAAATTATTACCCATATTTTCAACTCGGATCTATTCCCATTAATTTTCTTTTCCACCTTTGCTAACACTAATTTTCAAACGTAAATATAAAGCGTTATACGTTATTAATAATTATAAAAAATTTAGAGTCAATTGTCAATTACAGCCTTACAAATAGTCGCATTTTTCAATTACGATCTTATAATTTTCTTTAATCATCTACAACCACATTAAGACCAGCTATTTAATAAATTGCAGCTATAGTCCTTTTTCGGACAAAAATATAAGTAATTTCAAATTTTCATTCATTCTTTTCTCTCTCTCTCTTAATTTCATCAATTTATTTACTTTTAAATCACAACTTATCATTTATTGTCTTTTCTATTTTCAATTTCCTTTTCAATTTTATTCCATTTTAGTCTTTTGTTTAGTTACTTTTAGTTACTTTATTCCGTTTTAGTCTTTTGTTTAGTTGTTATTTGAACACATCTACATTAGAATCACATAGCTTAAATCATAAAAATGTCACCTTTTTCATTCTTGAATGTTAGAACTAATTTTCTCCAAATTGTTACCTCTTCGATGACACCCTAATTTTCGTTTAAAATGTGTCAAAATATGATTTGGGACAAACATTTGATATAATAATAGCATTTCATCATTGTAATGTGTAAACGAAGTTTGAAAATGAAATTAGGTTCACCAAATTTAAAATGTGAAAAATCAATTTAAGAAAAAAAAAACTAATCTAGCTTGAAATTAGGAAGCGAAGAAATATTTCGGTTTCAATTTTTATGAAAAAAAGACTAAGGACCTGTTATTTCCAGCTTATTTTCAATTCATTTTGATTCGATTCAACTCGATTCGATTGATTCACTCATCTATATTATTAAATTCAATACGATTCATTCATTCGATTCGATTCATTTCATTTCGATTCGATTCGATTCAATTCAACTCGATTGATTGATTCAGCTCTAAAAAGTCCGAAAGAACAGGTCCTAAATTTTGTTTAACTAGATGATGAAAGACAAATATGGGTATTTTTGTTCGAAAAAATGAACTTTTTGGGGCAAATTTAAATTTTTGTCAATTAACTACGCTAGAGCTCCGTTTTGTGTGCAAAGTGTGAACTTAGCATAAAATATAGGGTTATTTCATAAGAATAATCCAAACTAATACACCTCTTCTCATTTTAATCCATACTAACATTTAACTTAGAACCATCCTAACTATTACATCATTTAACTTATGCCGAACTATTGGAAGGGTGACCTTTTGAGCCGGTTTCCCTTGCTTTAACTTGCCATCTTCTTCTTTTAATCAAATTCATAGCCTAAACAAAAACAAAGCACCATTATTTCACCAAAGAGTTTCGTCTAATTGATTTTTTCCATTTTTTTTTTCAATTTTTTTTTTAGTTTTTTTTTTTTTTTATTATGTCCTTGTTTCAATGAAATTTACAGTATTTTCTTAATCAAAGTGTCCAACTAACCAACACATTTAATCAAATTATTAAAATAAACGTGATCAAATGAAGAAATAAATGGAAAGTTGGTTCTTTTGATGAGTTTTCACAGTAGGTTCATAAAAAATTCGATCTTTGCACTAAAAATTAATGCTTTATTCATAAATTATTTAATTCAATGAAAACCTAGAAATACCAAGAAATTAATTTGCCCAAATTTTAATGGTTTGAATCCAATGCACCAACAACTTAAACTTAATTACTTTAATTACTCGGCATTGAAGAGCAGCGGTAGTAGAAGATGGCGCCGCCAAACGTCGATGAGTAAGGACAGTCCATGGCAGTAGCGGGTTGGTGGTGGAGAGTGACCGGGTGCCCTTTGTATTTGAGAGAAAATGAGAGAAATTTGAGTTAATTAAGGGAAAATATTATGAAATGAGAAAGAGAATGATAAAATTAAGAGGAAAAAAAGTTATAAAAAACGAAAAAGAGGAAGATGATATTTGGGAGAAACTGAAAAAAAGAAGAAGCAAGAAGTGGACATGAAAATGGAGGATGAAGAAAGGAGGTAAAAAACAAAAGCGAAAAGAAAGATTAAAAAACCAAAAATATACAAAATGCGAGGGTCCCACTTATCACCTATTAGAAAACCTGTTATAACAGGTCATTTGTGGGACGAGTTCAATAGAGGTTAAATGATACAATAGTTTGGATTATTTCAAGTTAAACATTAGTATGGATTAAAATAAGAAGATGTATCATAGTTTGGATTATTCTTATGAAATAATCCTAAAATATAAGTTTATTATATTAGAAATGTTTTATAAGTTTATAATTGAAAATTTTGTGTTTTTAAAAGGTTGTAATTAACAACGTAATCCAAAAATTTATATTCTTATTCTACTAATTAAGATGTATCAAACAATATTTTGCTTGACTATATTTTTATTATATAGATTGTAAGAAGTTACAAAAATATTCCATTTTAATGAATAATACTTTTTTTACTTAAATGTGAATGAAATTAAAGGTAGAGAGGAGCAGGCCCGTTCCTGAGTTTTCTGGGGCCCTAGGCAAAATACGAATTTGGGGCCCCTTTAAAGTGAATCAAGTGTAACTAAAAAAATCGCAAAGAACGATATCAATTTATTTGTACCTTTATGTCGAAAAATAAAAATTATTTTTACACAAGCTTATCATGAAGAAAATTATACACACGCACAAATTTTGTTTTCCAACATAGCAATACAAAAGACATTAAATATTTGAGTAATTCTTATGAGAGACCAACCTCACGCTAATTTAGTGTGAGACAATCTCTCAACCCTCTAAAAAATTTTAAAAAAAAAAAAAAAAACAAAAAGTTAAATAAAAATAACCATCTCTTATTTGAGAGGGACTCACATAAACTTATTGTGAGTCATGTCTCACATAAGAATTATTGTAAATATTTTAACAACAAAAATAGATTCACTTATTAAACAAAAACTTATGTTAATTCATGAAAATTAATAATAAATTAAACTAAAACTTTAGAATCTCAAAAAAATCTTAACGAAAAGACGTGAAATTATTGCATCAAAAATATTTTGACGATACAAGTACCTAACACACCCCTAAAAAAATTGGCATGCCTAATAAAGAACAAAATAAGAATTAGTGACAATTAACTAAGATTATGTGTTTACTAAAATCATTACGAAGTATATGGTAAATTAAATAGGAAAAAAAATTGCTAATTAAAATGTAATACAACATCCAGAAAAAGGGAAATAAGGAAAGGGAAATCAATTTATTCCCTTACCATTCTCAATTTAAGTTTTATTCATTTAAGGAAAAAAAAAAAAGGAAGAAAAATGAAAAAAAATGTTATTTTTAAGGGGTTTGAACTTGGGTGGTGGGAATAGAAGTAAAGGTATAAAACCACCAAACACAAAGAATCTTATTGAGATTAATTAATAGTGATTTATTTATATATAAGTTTGTTAATATGCAAAAAGTTAGAATATTGGGCCCCCTTCAAACTTGGGCCCTAGTTTCCCGCCCCTCCCAACTACCCTCAGAACCGGGCCTGGAGAGGAGTACTGTAATGGCTAATATGAAAAAAATATTGAAAGTCTTTCTCCAACTTTCAACATGTCACTAACATTGTTAGTTTTGGTCGGACACTTATGAGTTACGGAGTATGACACAACTCTTTAATTATGTTTTATTAAAAAGGCTTTCTCTAGTCATACGTTTTTGGGGAATTTTTTAATTCTACTGAGAGACATGTCTTTCAATAACTTAATGTTAGTCGACCCATTTAATTAAAAATAGGATACCCAATTAAAATATGGGTTTAATTAAAAAATTAAAAAAATAATTAAAATCAGTACAAAATCTAACGTAACTGCCAATCCTAAAAAGAAGGTATCACTCCCCTTTCAATATCTTTTCAACTGAACTTCTTTTATTTTCCAATGCAGTTGAAATTTTCTGAGAGGAAATTATATTCAAAATCAATCTTCATCCTCAAACCTTTAGGAAAACGATGCCGAGGACGAAAAATCCGTCAAACTTTCCCAGAGAAGTTCACTCTGAAGATATTGTACCAGGTATTGAAGAGTTTGTATATGAATCAGTTTGATTTTGTGTATCTAAAAGTTTGTTTATTAAATTGAAATCATAGTTGATGGTGTGGAGGATTAATTGGTTTCAAAGTAGTTGATGGAAAAAGTTTGGATTATTCTTCATCATATAGTTGATATGTTTGTGTGTGCATGTCTAAGTTAGTGTTCATTTTTAATTGGAGACACCATGATAGTTGAGTTTTTGGGTGCATGTTATTAATTTAATTTTGCATTTTTGTACCTTTTAGGAAGCAGTTTGTAAATTGAAATTCTGTTGAAGAAGTATCTTGGTTTAATATGGGTTATTGTGAAATTGGTAGATTTGGGACAAAGCTCAAGAGCCGTTTTTGATCGTGTTGCCACTGAGAACACGAGAAATGGGGCAGGCCGAGGACGCGGTAGAAGCAAATCTACGAAGAAAAATGCAGCGGCGGATGTTGATCATAATTCATAATGTTGTATTTACTTTTGTACGGTTTAGGGGTTTGTACTCAGATGATGTGAATTTGTGTCATTGATCATTTGATTTGTAAACTTTTTGATAGTATTGGTTTACTTAGAACTATAGATTTCGATGTTTGTATCACTTTTTTATACTTTTGTACGAATTTGGGGTTTGTACTTATTTGTGGTGAATTGTGTGATTAAACATTTGACTTGTGTTCTCTTTGTCAGTATTGATTTATTGTAACTAGAGATTTAAATGTTTGTAACATTTGTTCGTTGTTTTGTACGACTTTTATCCTCTTTGTTTGCCGTAATTTTTTAGTATTAGAGATTTCAATGTTTGTACCAACTTGTGAAAACTTTTTTAAGCTTTTGTTGTTTGTACTTATTTTGTTTGAATTTGTATCATTTTTTATTTGACTTGTATCTTCTCTTTTAGAACGAGAGAATTCAATGTTTGTACCACTTATTTATACTTTTTTATGCTTTTGGTTTTTGTGTTTTCGTTCGTTCAAATTGCATCTCTTTTCATTTTTGGGTTGTATCGTATTTGTTTGTTGAATTTGATTTTGAACTTAAAATTTCAATATTTGTATTAATGTTTTATCGTTTTGTAAATTAAAGGGTCCTGGAGTACAAGCCAACGAAAAATATTACATATGATTAATATAATAAATAAAATATACAAATATTAAATAAAGGTGTACAAAAAGCATATATTGTAATACAAATACAAACTGTTTACTACTATATGAAAATAGTACGAGTGATATATCACTGTGATTACCATCGTCTTCCTCAACAGTGTCATCACCTTCCTCAACAGTATCATCACCATCACCCATGGGCAATTCATGGTCTAAAATCACAAAACAGTGAGAGTTTAAATCACAATAAAAAATGAAAAAAAAAAAATGCTTATGAAAGACGATATTACCGTCTCGCTCAATCGGTGTAACAATCTCTAGGTTTGTCAGTGGTTGTTCATGATCATTGTCATTGTCATCCACCATATTTGCTGTAACACTTCCATCTTCATCCATAAGTGCAGTTGAATTTGAGGATGAATCTTGCTAACTAAATATTTGATGAAAAAAAAAGGATGAGTTTGAGGGGATGAATAATTAAACACTAACTGATCCCCTTGAAAAAAGCAAAAAAAAAAAAAAAAAAAAAAAAAACTGCTCAACAACAGAGTTAATTAATTTTTTTTTTTTTTTTTTTTTTTTTTTTTAATATTTGACCCAAAAAACATGGATAGTTGATAAATGGGTCGTCTTACAATAACTTAACGTTAGGCACGTCTTACAGAAGAATTTTTTTTAATGGCCTAATTTTATTCCAAAAATTTAAATATTATAAAAAATACATTAAAAAGTCCAATATTTTTGTTTGTAATTTTTGCTGGAACCCTCAATTTTAAATCTTAAACTTGTCACTGATCAATGAAGGACACATAACATTATACACCCAAATCAACTCAAGTCACTCAATGAGCCATGTTAGTCCAATTTGTTTGATTTAACCCAATAGTTAGATCATTAATTCAGTTCAATTGGGCATGACCCCTTCAAAATCTTTTATGCGGGTAGTCTGATATGACTAGAAGTCTCTAACGCAGCTCCACCTCTAATATCACCTGAAATCTCTAACTCAAGGTAACATAAAAGATAAGAGAATGACTCTAATCTAGAAACGTAAACTTAGATCTGATTGAAGTTAGGTCATTTTAAATTTTATATTATGTTTATTTGAATTTGGTTAAAATCGAATTAAAATGAAACATTTTGATTTTGTTTTGTCTTTACCAAATTGTTTAAAGATAGTAGAGTAATAGGTAAAAAAACAATTACTCCGTATATAAATGTCCAATCGAATTGGATCAAACCTCTAAATTATACTTCCTCCATTCCATTTGATTCTATACATATTCCTTTTTCGAAAATTCCAATCAATTCTATACATTTCTATTTTAGTCTCTACTTTATTAAACTAAAAGACCAATATACCCTTCACTAATACCCACTCAACCCACTTGCAAACAATAAAGTAGGGGTATTTAAGTAATTCCATTACTTGATTTTCTTCTACCTTAATTACCGTGTTTTGGTCAAACGTATAGAATCAAACGGAATGGAGGAAGTATAATTTATCAATTCAAACACAAGTCAAGCTAACTAAAATTATATATATATATATATATATATATATATATATATATATATATATATATATATATATATATATATATAGAAATAGATTCAACAAAGTACTATAAATTTTGGAAGTACTGAAAGTACTGAGTTTGAAATACCAAAAATTCGAAATACCAAGGGAAATATTTGAAATACTAACATCAAAGTTTGAAATATCAAGAATTTGAAATACCAAGGGGGTTGTCCAGTAGGTCCAGGCCAGAATTTGAGTCTGACCGTGGGACAAACCCTCGTATTTCAAATACCAATTTTTTTTTGATATTTCAAACTTTCATGTTAGTATTTCAAATATTTCCGTTGGTATTTCGAATTTTTGGTATTTTGAACTCAGTACTTTTAGTACTCTCCCTATTTAGTGGACTTCATATAACTTACCTCTATATATATATATAGAGTTAGTTTATAATGAGTCCCTTATATATTTTGAGTACGTGAGTCCCATTTTAAGCCCTTAGATCACAAAAATGGAGGGCTGAGATTAAATCTCAGGAAAAAAAAAGTGCAGTTTGGCCAGTCAGGCCAGTGGATCAACCGTAGGAAAGCGATTGCGTTTTTAATGTAACAGTTTCAAACTCATATGATTTCATTTTTTGTTAGATTCTGATTTCGTTTTTTCAGTACGGTAGTTTCGAATTTTTTATGTGGGACTCACGGATTCAAATTTTTTGAGGGACTTAGTTTAACCTAATTCTATATATATATATATATATATATATATATATATCTTTTTTTTTTGGGTAACGTGGGGAACTCGCAGCCTCTACCTTTCGGTGCGCACAGGGTAAACCCCCCGAGCGTGCATGATAGCCTGAAAATCATACACGCCAGGTAAGCCACCCTTTTTACCAGGGCGACAGGCTCGTGATCTATTAGGCATAGCCTCAGCTTCAAAATTCCCCACAAGATTGCTCTTGGAGGGAATCAAACCTGAGACCCATGAGAATTTCACCCATGTTTTAACCACTAGACCACACCCTTGCGGGTTCTAAAATTATATTTTTAAAGTGAAAATATTAACTAATTTTCTCATTGTAGTTAGATAACTAGCTGCACGGACACTTCTCCAAATCAACGTGTCCGCGTCAGATACCGACACTCGTTGGACACACATCAATACTTGTAGACACTTATAAAATTGTGTCCGGTTTTTTTTAATTTATTTGAAGCCGTGTCGCACACGGTTCATGATATTTGGAGTCGTGTCGGGCACGATTTGTAGTATTTGGACACTCATCGAATACACATAACGTTGTCTACGAGTTTTCAGACTTTAATAATTGACATTGTAGGTTTATGGTGGCAACCTAGGTTGCACGAACACGGCGAAAAAGTTCTTGGACACACCTTAAGACGAATCTCCAATTTTTAAACTGTAAATTCCTTTTATTTTAACATTTATATTGAGTTTTTTTTTTGCCGTGTTTCGTGTCCTTATAATTAGAGTGTCGTGTCTCGTGTTTCGTGTCATATATGTGTCCGTTTATGTGCAACCTAGTTAGATAACAATGTTAACTCGAACACAAATTCATATAAAACAGATGATAAGATATACAATAGAGTAGAATTTCATAAAGAGAAATTATTATTGATAGCTGTGTTGTCGTTTAATTACATGAGATATGTGAATTATTTATAATAATAACTCAGAAGATTAAGAAAACCTAGATCAATCTCAATCTAACTTATTCTCTAAGATAATAATATATCATAACATATATGGTACATTCTAATAATATACCATATCATTTATTTTACCTAATAATAGATGTGTCTGATGAGTCGTGTTTAGTATAGGCTAGGAGTGGAGTTTTAGGCTTGAATTATTAGAGCATTTTCGTGTGATTAAGTGAAGGTTTGTTGACTTAGGATGAATCGAACTATATCGTGGATTTATGGCGTTTTGTCGTGTTTTGAAATTAGCCACGGTGGTCACAAGACACGAGGAGATACAGAAGAAGCTTGGACAGGATTTCGCGAGGGGCTGAGACGCAGGCGCGAGCAAGGTTCGCATGGCATTCGCGGAGAAGGAGAATAAGTGGTAGAAAGCGACAGAAGTGGAGCCGCGAGCGACCCGCGAGCGGTCCGCGACCTACCCGCGGGCGACCCGCGGCCAAACCGCGAACGATCCGCGGACAAAACTGCTTCCAAGACTCGTTTTAGGATATTTTCCGGACTTTATTTGTTTTGGTTTTAGGAAACTTATTATTACTTAAACCTAGATTTAACCTAGTTGTTTTATCATCTTCATTAGTTTGTAGTCTTATTATTCTTGCAAAAACTTGGGCATTGAATTAGGAGATTATGCGTAGCTAAACTTTTATTTCTTGATTCAAAACGATTGAAGCGTCGGTAATTCAACCGTGAGATTATTAATTTCTTGACTTTCTCGTGAGTATTATTCTCTCCCTTGTCATTATTGTTGATTAACCCTAATTTTGATTAGTGCGTACGACTAATTAGGATTGTTGTTAATTTATCTGCTAGAATTGATTATTAGCTCCGTTTGCTTTATTAATCTTTTCGCGATAGCAATTGTGTTCAATTTATCGTGCTCAGTTTGTCGTAAGTTGACCATAAAAGGGATTGAATTTGTAACTCGAGTATTAACTGCGTTGTTAGTATTAGTTACCTTTATTGTTTCTCGTTCCATATCTTCTTTTGATTTGAACTTGTTTCGCGTGACTCGAGTTAATCATAGAAAGGGTAACTAGGCCATCAGTTTTGACCTAATTGCTAAGTTAAGAGAGAAATTGTTAGTTAGTGTAATTGAACTACATTGATTGTCGCAATAAAGTGCTCTAGTGAAGTCAATTGATTGTTTTCTGTGATCGGTTACATTATCGTTCGTGGATTTCTATTTAAATCAAGACCTTTCTCATATTTGTTTCTACTCATCTTTTTATTATTGCTTTTATATTTGATTAGCTATTTTAGTTCTCACCAAACCAAACCCTCCCCCCCCCCCCCAAACCTGTTACTGTCATTTGATTATTTCGTATTATTGTATTCATTTGCGCTTTACTCTTTTCAATTAGTCTTTTTCCCTGCGGATCGACCCTTACTTCCATTTTACTACTTGTTTAGTATTTAGGATTTAAGTGATTATAAATTATAATTTGCGGCATACGACTTTCAGCCCGTCAAATTTGGCGCCGTTGCCGGGGAATCTAGGCGTTAATTGTTTTTATTGTTTAGTGTAGTTGTATGCATAATACCCGTTCTACTAACTTGAACCTCGAGCCTTTTGACTCAGAGATTGAAAGAACCATTTTTAGGTTTAGGAAGAACAAGAGTGGACCAATCGTTGTCGTGCAGGATCCTGAGGTAGACGTACCTGAATACGCCTCGGACTTCTCGGATTCTTCTAACGAGAGTGACGTGATGGCAGAACAATCGATTAAACAACTTACAGCTCCGGATCTCACTAGTCAACCATTGTGCATCACCATCCCACCTCTCGCGGCTGGTGTTAACTTCGAGTTGAAATCCGGGCTCATTCATCTGTTACCCGCATTCCATGGGTTAAATGGCGAGGATCCGAACAAGCATTTGTCGGATTTTCACATTTTGAGAGGGGATAAGTTGGCTGCCCACACTGGTATTGGAGAATGGAGAGATAGAAGCATTGAATGGAGGATATGGTATTTCTGTAGAATGTTGGGGGACTCATTAATTCAAATGCATGAAACTCAAAGTACAAATGGTCAAAGATTCAAGAGTGTGTCAACAGAGTAAACAAAGGTCTTAAAAGTGAAAAAAGATAAAACTGAACATAAAGTCAGATGTCATTTAAAAGCAATCAAACAACAAACAATAATAACAACAAAAACAACAAAGAAAAATATCAGGAATCTTTAAATCCCATTTCTTTTCTTTTCTTTTTTTCCAACTTTAAAGAATCATTCATAAACAACTTAAAAATGAAATGATGTCTACAACAACATACAACATGATGTCTTCATTGTTGTAGTGAACTTTTCAATCATACAATAACTACAACTACTCCAAATAAAAAGAGTTCTAGGGTTGAACTACAACACATACAGTTGTCATCTGCTAAAAGTGAAACCAAAATAATGACTTCATTCAAAAAATACAAAAGATTAAATGAAAAATTCAATTTTGTAAATGACAAACTCAAAGTCCCATAAAGTTTTACCAAACTCCAAAGCAGCCAATTGCAGTGTTTCCTATCTTTCTTTTTCCCTATTTCGAGAATTTATGCGTACGACAGATCATTTACAATTGTAATAGTCGCCACATTTTAGTCACCAATGTTGTGTCACGTCTTTCTTGTATATTTACGACTCAAATTTACCCAAAAACGCGTCTGATCACCGAGACCTGAGCAAGAAAACACTGAGTTCTTGACCGGGGCAATCGTCGGGACTAATCAAATGAAACGATTCCAAATCAGCACCACCGACGCTCCACTCGTAATTTGCCCTCATATACAGGACTTCCTCGGCGGTGTCATCTCCAGCATTACTCCCCGGGATTACGCCTGCACCAACGGTCATGTTCTGCAGACTCTTGAGCATCGACTTGGTGTCGTCGGAGGGCTTTCTACGGGCGGCAAAACCGACACGACGACCGTTGCAGAACATGGTCCAAACGGGTATTGAATGCAGAGGGCAGTGACCGAGGTCAGAGTATTTGCACTCGAGGGCGATTCGTACGAGACCCGACCGCATTTCGGTCACGAACTTCTGGATGGAAATCGAGAGCTCCAGAAAGAGGGAGGGTTTCGACGAAAGGCGGTCGAGTTGGACGCAGAACCATACGTGGGACCCGCGGCGTGGGCCAAAAAATGTGCAGATGACCATGGATTTTGACGGCCTCGGTGGCGCGTGTGAGACCACGCTACTCTCCGGTGAGGTGGTGGTGGTTGTGGTGGGTTCGATGTCGTCACGTAAAGAGGTGCTGAGGCGTTTCTTGGTGGTGGGGACGGCGGGGGCGGTGGCAGTGGTGGGGTGAGTGGCGGAGAAGGTGAAGCAGGGGAGGAGGATGCGGCGGATGGAGGGTATTTTGGTCATTTTATGTTGGTGAATGAAATTGTTTGCAAGAAAATTGAGGGATAAAAAAAAAGGAGTGTATTGTGAAAGTGAGGTGGCTTTTAGGAAGTAGAGAGTGCAGAATTAGAGAGGAGTGAAGGTGGTGTGATAATGTGTACAGTGTGTGTAACTATATTTATAGGAAATAAGGCGGGAAAGCCTGAACTATATAACTTCTTATATTATTTTGAAAAACTTACGTATTTTATTTTGGATAAATTGAATATAATTTCTTTTAAAACACTTTTTTTTTTCTCCAATAACCTACCTTTTTTTATTTATTATTATTGTTATTATTATTATTATTATTATTATTATTATTATTATTATTTTTTTTTTTTACAACATAGATCCTTTTAAGACCTTTTTTTTCCTTCCAAATCACCTATAGCTCTATTTTTGTTGGCTGACCGTTTTGCCCTGAATATTAAGTTGTGACTCTTCATTCCCTATATTTTCTTCATTCTCTACTTCAACAAACTCAATTACACATGAAACTATGAATGAACCTCCAAAAAAACGAAGAATGGCAAAAATCCCTAATTTACACCGAAAGTCCGAAATCCCTAATTGTTCCCTCCAAAATTTCGTCTTTCTTACCAAAGTCTTCCTTTTCATTACTGGTGCAGACTACTTCAAGAAATGAGGAAAGGTAAAATTCAGTTTTAATTTAGTGTACTGATTGTATTGACTGCGACATCGAACAATTATTTGAAAAAAAACAAAAAAAAAAACAAAAAGGGAACATCGAAAACACCATTACCGTCAACAATGTGTGAGATAACGTGATAAACATCACAAAATTGACATAAAAAAAAAAACATGAGTAAATATGCTTACCTCATCTTAATTACGAAGTAATTAGTCACAAATAATTTCAATAAATAATTTAGGATGAGCAAGAACTACTTTAATGGGGATGAAGGAGGAAAAAAGAGATTGAAAGAAAAAATGAAAAAAGTTGGGTTTTTCAAGGAAGATACAAAGAAAAGCAGTGGAAGGGGCAAAATAGTCACTAAAGTTTAAAAAAAAAATGCAAATTTGAAGTATAAACGAAATATTCACTACTACAAATCTTACATAAAAGAACGGTTAAAAATCGTCCTTAAAGAGTAAAACAACCGTTCTCCAGCGAAACGTTTTCGTAGAGCTAAGAGAACGGTTCTAAATTTAGTCAACCCGTACTCATAGGTGAACTTTATAGAACGGTTCTACAAAACAGCCGTTCTCTAATAGGTAAAAAAAACGCGGGACAAGGGAAAAGAGAACAGTTATAGAAAATAACCGTTCTCTTAAATGACCCAAAGAGAACGGTTCTAAACAATAACCGTTCTCTTAGGACTTACATGGAATTGGAGAAAGCGCGTATTTCAGGGAAAAGAGAACAGTTAGGTATTAGAACCGTTCTCTTTGTTGTACCAAAGAGAACGGGTTTGCTCAACAACCATTCTCTTTGGTTACTTTGTCCCGGTCGGGATAGCTATCTCTTTACTTTGGGATGGACTTTAGAGAACGGTTGTGTTTTATAATCGTTCTCTTTGGTCCCCCACCCTTCTAATTCCTCGGACAATTTATCCTGGTTGCTTTGGGACGGACTTTAGAGAACGGTTGTGTTTTATAACCGTTCTCTTTGGTCCTCTTACCTTCTTCCGCCCTTTAATCTGATCCTGTCGGGATAGCTATCCCGTTGCTTTGGGACAGCTATCATTAGAGAACGGTTATTTGTTTTAACCGTTCTCTTTGTGTTTTTTTTTTTTTTTAATTATTTTGGTTATTTTTTAGCCCCCTATATATGGCTTCTAATGAGCCATATATAGCTTATATAAAATCGCCGAACCTGCATTTACACCAAAAACTAACCAACAAACAATTTACATATAACCAACAATACACATCCTAAAAAAATGTCAACATACTTCATGTACATGTTCTAACCAACACACAATTTACGTACATGTTCTCAAAACATGCCAACATACTTCATGTACTTGGCTTAAATTTCAATACAAACTCGGCCCAACAATCTCTCACCTCTTTAATTTTTGACGCCGAGTATGTTGGTGGAGCTCTAACCCTAAGCTGCTACCAAAATAAAATAAATTTGTAAGGATATGCATTAACTTGTTTAAAAATAATGAAAAATCTAAAATGAAATAATAAATATATTAGCGGCATACCTTTGGATAACAATACAATAGTTTCACTTGACCAACTCCAACATATAATGGCAAACATAATATCCACATAAGAGAGTACCTATCGGTTGTTTAGGAAACTTAAAAAAAGAACCATAAATTAGAGCAAGCACACACTATTTTCGACATGATTATTAGAACACTAGAAAAGAGTAATAAATTAGAGCAAACTTACATCGATTTTTTGCCACTCTACTTCTTTTGTATTGAACCTTGTATAGTGCAGCCCTCTGAGTTTCCTTTCCAGATTAGGTTTCAGATGTCCAATACGATTTACTGTTTGCTCACAATAAGCGTTTTCGTGACAACTATGCTGCTGTAAACCTGCTGTGAGTAGGGATGTCAATTTGACCCGAACCCGAAAAAACCCGATCCACCCGATCCAAATAAATGGATTGTAACCCGACTTAAATGGATGAAAGATGGATGATGGATGAAGTGGATGATGGATCGGGTTGGATCGGGTGGGCCTTCATCCAATCCGTCACCCGCTAACCACCCGATCCGACATCCACCCGAATAAAAATACTACTTTTTTTTTTTTAATAATTACCAAGATATTATAAAAAATAAATAAATTTGAGACAACTCATGTTGTAATTGTTTATGAAATTAATCACCTTGTAACTATCTTATCGAAAATTTTAGGGAAAAACGGTAATAAGTCATGTTTATATTCATTTTTATTTTTTTTATATTATTTTTTGTCATCCATGGATTCACCCGATTCACCCGTGGACGACGGGTGGATTGGATTCGGGTGATAGGTTATCGGATGGATGATGGATTCGGGTGGAGTAGGTGGAGTCGGGTGATGGATTCGGGTGAGGCTCCTTCCGACCCGAACCCGATCCATTGCCATCCCTAGCTGTGAGAGTCCAATATTGGTGCTCTCTTTAACTGAACGTGAAACTTAGTATATATATATCCTATGTGTAATACCCTCATTTAGGCCGAACGGGCCCCACCTAAATAAGGGCGTTACACGCACTACAACAATTAATCACTTGGGCCACGATTTATGCCACGGAAATTCGTGAAACGTGGCAAATTTTCATGTAGCCACGGGAAAAACTATTTGAAATGGCCACGGGAAAATTTTATGCCACGGAAGAAATATTTCGTGGCCAAAAATCACTTGCGCCACGGAAAAAGTTATAAACGTGGCAAAAACGTTCATTTAGCCACGATTATAACTTTATCCGTGGCGCAAGTAATTATCTGCCACGAGCTCATTTATCCCGTGGCAAAAAAATTCTTTTGTAAACATATTAAATTAAAATTAACATGTCACAAAATAACGATAACATAAACTAATACTCCGTATATGATGATAAGCTCATTTATCCGGTGGCAAAAAATTATACTATAATAAAATTCTCATACGTGTTTTATAAAATAATTTCAAAACGTTTCCTGTTTCGGTACAATCACTATTTAAATATTTAATCAAAGATATCCATTAATCTCAGTTATTTTCTATAAATATTTTTTAAATTCTCTATGATACACATATAAACTATTTATTTTTCATTAAAATACACATATAAAATGTAGTATAATCATATTAAATCAAAATTAATATGTGACATAATAAAGGTAACATCGCATGATTTTATTTTATATATTAATGACGTAAGTGTAACAGCTTCATTCTTAAATAATAGAGTGAAAATAAGTTTTTGAGATACACAATGTTATTTTAATATTTTAACGCGTTTATTCCGAAAAATTTGATAAAACTTATTGCATAAAAGAAAGTCTAAAAAAGAGTTCAAGATATAAAGGAAACGAAGAACATAAGCTCAATAAAGTTAATTATACAAAATTTATACTTTGTACGTTTATCTAAAATATTGTTTGATTTAAATAATATAGTAAAATAATTAAAACTTTATAAGTATCTATAATTTGAAGTATAGTAATTTTAAAATTAATATTATTAATTCAAATATTAAATTAAAATAACAAAAAGTAACAATTTGAAGTTTAAATAAATATTGAGCACAAAAATAATCAAAAATTTCTAAGTGGCATAGTGGTTAATACCTCATCTACTAAATGAGAGGTCATGGGTTCAAATCCTTTTATCAACATTATTTTTAGCCACGGAAATTTTATTTCGTGGCAAGATAAATGTAAGCCACAATATTATTCGCCACGTGATAATCCGTGGCAAAAAACATAAATTTAGCCACGGGATAATTCGTGGCAGAAAAATGAAATCATGCCACGATTTAGTTTTTCCCGTGGCTATTTATTTGCCACGGCCACTTGCGCCACGACCTAAATTTCTGTGGCAAAGTGTTATAGCCACGGAAATTTAGTACTTGCGCCACGAATTTTGTCGTGACGCAAGTGTCAAATTGTAGTAGTGACGGCTCGACTGAACGAGTCCACAGTAAAACCTGTATTTAACAAGACATATATATATAAAAAAAAATAGAATTACAAGCACATAATGTGAAATTCCAATATAAAAAAATAGAATTACAAACACATAATCAGTTGGCATTAAGGTAACAATATTTCTTTGACACTATGTTCGGCTCAGCAATGGCACCTCCTTCATAAGAAGCATGTGCATCATAATGAACAAGGCAGATTCTTTGTCATTTGGGTCGTCGTCTTGCCAATTCAATTTCAGAAAACGCGGCTCAAAATTTGAAAGCTCAGCAACCGCATTCCGTTGCATATACAAGTACAACTCATGAACCTCCTACAAACATAACGTAAGAGAAACAAATTACAGTCACAGAAAAACTTGCAACAAGTTGAAAAAGAAAAAAGGAATTGTAATCACATACGAATTATAAACAGATAATCAGTTTCACTTATAAACGCAAAAAAGTGAAATTCCAACACCAAAAAAACGAATTATAAACACAAAATATGAAATTCCAATTTCAGGAGCAGAATTATAAACACAAATAATGAACCACCTACAAACATAACGTAAGAGAAACAAATTACATTGACAGAAAAACTTGAAACAATTTAAAAACAAAAAAACAAATTGAAAGCATATCATACGAAATTCCAACATGAGATAACATAATTATAGACACATTATCAGTTTTTGTTATAACGAAAAAAATTGAAATTCCAATAACAAAAAAAAGAATTATATACACTTAATCTGAAATTTCCAATTATTTTTATGAGAATCGTCAAAAATACAGAAAAAATAGATAATTCATTACCATCCAACCCCAAAAAATAAAAAAAGGCCAAATCAACACATTTAAAAAAAACCCCAATACACAAACTAATAAATCTAACCTAAACAACTAAAAATAAATAACAAACGATATAGAACTCACCTATGATTAAGCAAAAATAAGGATGAATGTGGAATCAAATCTGAAATTAAACAAATAACAAACTGAAAAATCAATTACAATTATAAGTTAAAAAATTCAACCTATTTTCAAAAACAAACACTAATCTAAACTAAACAACATCGAAAAAAAAAAAAACACGAAAATATAAAATTAATTGAAAAAAGAAAGGAATGAGAATAACCTCTAATTAAGGCGGAAAACTGAAGTTATTTTCAAAGAAGAAGAAAACGACCAATATCAATAAACCAAAAAAAAGAAGTCAGTAATTGAGTGTTTGAAGAGAGAAGAAGAAAATGGATGATGAAATGGAGATGAAGATGAATCTCTGAAATTATGGCAATGGAATAGTCAGTGGTTGTTTGAAGAGAGAGAATGAAATATTTGAAAAAAAAAGAAAAACTGATTGTGGTTGTTGTGTTTTGGTCTGAGACAATTCTTGGAATTAGGGTTTTATTTTATTTTTCTTTTTTTTTCTTCTTGTTTTTTGTTTTTTTTTTGTTTTTAGGGGAACATTGTATTAATTGCTAGTTAAATCTAAGCCCTTGATCTAATCTAATCCAATGGCTAAAAATAGGACTCTTGGACTCTAGCACTAACCTTGGAATCTAAATAACCTATATATATATATATATATATAGGAATAAGATCAGTGTAGAATAAATTCTTTTAGTAAGAATCAGAAGAATAAATAAAATACATTATTAATATACATAAGGTACATTTTAAATTTAACGTGCGGGTTAGTCATGAATAATAGTTGATACGTATTTTAAAATTTAGAAGGTAAATTGTCATTAAGTTGAAAATTTCTTTCAAATTTTAAGGTACATTTTATCTACACTAAAAGTACATTTTAGTCTTTAACTTGAAATGTATACAAAATTTTCAAATATAACTCTTAATTTTTAAGTGTATGTACCTAATATATATTTATAATGTACCTCACAAAATGTACGTTATGTGTTAAACGAATGTATTTTATATATATTTATAATGTACTTTAACTGTTCTTACCGTTCTTACCAAAGGTAGTGTTCTTACCGGAACTCAACCCTATATATATATATATATATATGTATATAGAAATAGGATCACATGAATCCCCTCAAATTTGGTGAGTCATGCATCCCTTCCTCAACCCTTAGATCTACTTGATCTAATGGTTGAGATCTTACCACATGATATCTCTCCTAATTTATTTTTAGATTTTTTTCTCCCTATTAATTTTTTCTTCGATTTATGTTTTTTTTTCTTAAATTGTTTGGTCAACCTTTTTTTTAAGTTTATTTTTCCTATTTTTTTTTTTTTTTTCTGACAATTTTTTTTTTTTTTTTTTTTTTTTTACAATTTTTTTTTTTTTTTTTTTTTTTTTTTTTTTTTTTTTTTACAATTTTTTTTTTTTGACTTTAATTCTTATACTCCCTCCGTCCCGGTCATTTGTTTACACTTTCTATTTTAGGGGGTACGGGTCATTTGTTTACATTTCCATAAATGATCGTGGGCCCATACAACTTTAACCAATTACATCTATTAATTTTGGTAAAGTGGGTCCTCCATTGTACTTTTATTATTATTTTATTAGTTTTTTCTCTATCTCTCTCATCACATTAATAAACGTGTATAAAGTAAACGTAAACAAATCACCGAAACGGAGGGAGTATTACTTGATACAATGTCACTGTTATTTCGAAGAGCAATCAATGTTACTTTAAAATGTAACACATGTTACTCTAATTTTTATTTTTATTTATTTATTTTTTTTTTTTTTGTTTGCCTTTAATTCTAATATTACTTGATACAATGTTATTGTTTCTTCGAAGTGCAATCAATGTTACTTTAAAATGTAACACCTGTTACTCTAATAACTATCTTAAAATGTAACACATGTTACTCTAATAATTTTTTTTATTTTTTTTTTGTTTGCCTTTAATTCTTATATTACTTGATACAATGTTATTGTTTCTTCGAAGTGCAATCAATGTTACTTTAAAATGTAACACCTGTTACTCTAATAACTATCTTAAAATGTAACACATGTTACTCTAATAATTTTTATTTTTTTTGCCTTTAATTCTTATATTACTTGATACAATATTATCATATTTACAAGTGCAATTAATGTTACTTTAAAATGTAACTCCTGTTACTCTAATAACTTAAACGGAGTACATGTTATTTTAACAAATTTTTATATATTTTTATAAATTTTCTTGATACGATATTCAATGTTATTTTAAAGTATAACAACTGTTACTCTAATAGCTTATATGTGTTATTTTAACAAATTTTTATTAATTCTTAAGTATTTTTTGATACGATGTGCCTGTTACTTCAAAGTGTAACAATTGTTACTCTAATAACTTTTACGTTTTATTTTAACAAAATTTTATTAATCCTTCTATTTTCTTGATGCGATGTTACTATTTCTTTGACGTGAAACCAATGTTACTTTAAAGTGTAACAATTGTAACTCTAATAGCTTGTACGTGTTATTTTAACAAACATTTATTAATCCATATATTTTCTTGATATGATATTATTGTTACTTCAAAGTGCAATCAATGTTACTTTAAAGGGTAACAACTGTTACTCTAATAGCTTGTACATGTTACTCTAAGTTATAATACTTGACAAAATCATGGTATTAAAATTTTATATAATTATTCGTCAATTGTTACTTTAACATTTATTTGTTATTACCTTAATATAATAAAAAAAAAATAACAAAAACATTGAAATAATCAAGTAATTGAAAAATTAAAAGAATTTAAAAAAACTAGCAAAAATCGTTAAAAAAAAATAACAAAAACAATGAAATAATTAAATAACTGAAAAACTAAAAGAATTTAAAAACAAAATTCGTAAAAACAAAATCGTAAAAAAAAAAAAAATAATCGAAAAAAAAACGATAAAAAAAAAAAAAGATCGTAAAAAAAAAAAAAAAAAAAAAAAAAAAAAAAAAAAATCGTCAAAAAAAAACGTAAAAAAACGTAAAGAAATAAAAGAAAAAGAAAAAGAAAAAGAAAGAAAGAAAAAAAAAAGAAAAAAATAAAAGAAATCTCAACCATTGATTTCATTAGATCCAAGGGCTCTAAGAGTGTACAAAGGATGCACCAAATATAAGGGATTCATGTGATCCTCTCTGTATATATATATATATATATATATATATATATAGAGAAGGGAGATCAATTAAGTCCTACCTATAATCATAAGTCCGTAAGTTTCATTCTCGACCCTTGGATCAAATTCAATCAACGTTCCACATTTAATCTAATAAAATCAATGCATTTAATGGAAAAATAAAAATAAAATAAAATAAAATAATATGAATTTGATTTCCAAAAAATACGTCGATTATCCCCCCCCTTTTCTCCCTCCTTTTTTCCGTTAAACCCCTTGGTCTGCTCCAATTAATTTCATTTTCATCCCCCTAAACGTTCTCTCCCAAATTCATTCCTCCATCTTCATCCAAAATTCAATCGTTCATCTTCTTCCACTTGCATCCCAATTTCAAGTTTCCATCTTCATCCAAAATTTAAGCTTTTATTGTCCAACTTCATCCTAAATAATTAAGGTATGATTTTTACAGTTTATATTTTTAAATTTTTTTTTTTTTTCTTTTTCATAATTTTAACTTAAGTACATGGTTTTATTATGTTTATTCTGTTTTAGTCTTTTTGTAATTGCTCTGTAATATTTTTTTTTTAGTTGGTATATACTGTTTAATTTTCTTCAAAATTTTTTGTAAAATGCATGTCTACTGTTGAGGGTCATAACTTTCAGTCGATAATCTTAAAGTTGTTTTTTTTTTTTTTTTTCTTTTATTTTTGCGGGTTCATTTTTATTTTTGGTCCATAGGATGTCTAACATTGAAGAAGAATCTGTTGAAGTTGAAACTGTTGTCAGTAAAAAATGGATCGTTAAATATCGTTCGAGGAAGCTTATAAGCTTGATGAAGGATTTCAATCAACAACAGAGGGAGGCTGTTAGGAAAATTGGATTTGGTGGGTTGCTTGAGTTGACGGTCTCGAATTTTGACCTTGACAATGTTCATCACTTTGTCGAGAAATTCAATGACCGTAGCTAAGTTTTTCGGGCTACCGAACACAAGGAATTTATGATTTCGAAGCACGACGTACACGACTGTTTCTTGCTTCCCTTGGGCCCGAACGATCTTAAGTTGGCGTCTACGGGTCCTAAAAAGGAAGATAACGAGGCCGAAGTTAGGCTGTTGAAGGATCGTTGGCGTCGTGAATTTGGTATAAAACAGCGCGGTGCTCCGATCCCTGTGGGTAAACTAGCTGATGCCATAGCAGGTGAAATAAACGGGGGCGACCGATTTGTAAGGCTCTTTGTTGTGTATTGCCTCTCTGCCTTTCTTTGCCCCACTTTAAATGGTAGTGTCGATTTAAGACTTCTATCTGCGGTTGAAGATGTATCCCTGATTAATCGATATGATTGGTGTAGTTTTGTGGTTGATGAGTTGGTTGATGCTATGTCTAATGCTAGTACGAATACATGTTTGGGTGGTTGTATCCCCTTTCTTATGATTTGTTACTTCCATCGTTTTGATTTCCGAGGCAAGTCGTCCCCTTTTGACTTGCCGCTTATTAAGCATTGGAGCAACGATAATTTGAAAGAGAGGATCGATGGGGAGCTCGCTCACGGCAAGTTGGGTCGTCAGACGTGGACATCTGTCCGTTATCCCCGCTGTCTTGATCCCTCTTATGTACCAGGACAACCTGGTGAAACTGTTTTACCACCAGATGCCGCAGCTGAGGTTAGGACTGAGCAAGTGTTACCGGACGAACCTGATTCACCATTGGGTCGTGATGAAACTACTGAACATGCTACTGTCGATAAAGCGACGGTAAATGAAACTCCTACTCATAGTTCCGTCAATGGTAATTCAAATGCTCCCGTTTCGATCATTACAATCCCTCTTCCACCTGGTGTTGATGATGATAAAAAGTTGAAAGCTAAAGCTACTGACGTAAGGCCTTCATACATTCGTATACCACTTTTCATTTCTTTTGTCACTCTTTGTTGTGTTTTAGTAGAACTGTTACTCCATGTTCATGAAACTATTATATCTAATTCCTTTACACTCATTTTCTCCAGGCCATTCACGAGCTCTACTTACTAATGCAACGTAATTCTATTGCTTTCCACCGTTGGTATTGCGATACGGCTTCAAAAATCAAGGCGATGATGACCGTAGCTACACCTCCGACTTCTGACATCAACCTCTCACAAAGCACTCAAGCTTTATTTGAAGACCCGGATTTTCTTAGGTATGTTGACGAGATAGTTGAGACGTCGAGGCGGATGAAGTTATCTTCAGAGACCGCCCCTGTACCACCAGACCAATCGGCCGCTCAGGTTAGACAGGTTTTGCAAAATCTTCGGGAACAATCTACTGACGCCCCTCCCCTGTAGATTATTATGGTCTGGATCGGTCAGCAGACCAAGAAATTTTCAATGAACCTCAAACTGATGACACAGATCCTGCGGAAGTCGACGACCACGCAAACTTTGGCGAAGAAGACGTTTACACAACAGCTGAGATAAATGAAGTAATTAAAAAGCCATCTGACGAATGCATCAGAACTGACTTAGCTTTGGTTCCATATAAGGCAAAAGGCGACCTGTATGTCCCTCATTTTATCGATTTAGGCTGTTCCAATGAGGTTTCAAGTACACCTATTACTCATGAGTCTGGAACTCACTATCAAGTGCATGCATCAAAGAGGCAGCGACAGCCAGAAGGTACATCGTCTGAAGACAAGCGGCCTCGTCTGACCGAACATGAAAACCAGACGCCGATTGGTTTGCGCGAAGTCTGCCGTTCCCACCCATCAACGGCTTTATCAGCCATTCGGTCTAAATCAAGGGGTAGGGGAGATGGTCTTGGTTGTACTCTCGACTGCGGTGTTGCTAACCCAAAGGATCGCCTTCTGTCTAAGTTCATGAAAAACAACGCTAAAAATACAAGCGAGATGCGTATTTTAAGACGTCAAGTTGCTGACTATTGCTTCCTCAACGACTACATCTACGACCCTAAGTTCCGATCATTTAACTTAATCATCTACACTTGCTTACCTACAATGTTGAATTTAATATTTAAACTTACTTTATGTGTTCATTTGCAGTGAAATATTAGCGGACTATGGCAATGATGATATTCTTCGGAGGTCCGATCTCGTTTCCTTGTTTCCTGAGAACAATACTACACCAGCGGTCATTCAATGTTGGTGCAAGCTGATGAACTACATAGAGGCTACTGAATATGATCCCCCCCGGATGGCTTTTTTTGGTCTTCGACACAAGGTAAAATAAGCTTTCTGTTTTTAAACTATTTTAATCGTATTACACATGCAGTTTCATTTAAATTAAATAACGATTTTATACAAATTGAATAACAGTTTTAGACATTGTAGTTTCTCTACAACAGGACACAAGTTTCATGTATAATAGTATTACAGTTTCATCTCAATTGTCTACCAATAGACGGCACTGTATACCACCACAATCTTTGTCAACTAATCTTACACTTCTGCAAATTTTAAACCTCTGCAGGAAATACTTGTGAGAATAATGGAGGTCGATATTGA
This sequence comes from Dianthus caryophyllus, assembly GCA_023091065.1. Classification (NCBI taxonomy): domain Eukaryota; kingdom Viridiplantae; phylum Streptophyta; class Magnoliopsida; order Caryophyllales; family Caryophyllaceae; genus Dianthus; species Dianthus caryophyllus. Next base: position 8,012,147 of record CM041521.1, on the reverse strand, counting down.
AGCTTCACAAACCTCTGAACTGATCGATGAGCTCTTTGACACATGGGACGGCCATGTCAAAGACTGTGGTGGTACGTTCAATATGGATGCTGGATTATTGTTTGTCCCAGTACTCGTAAACGATCACTACTCCTGCATTTGTGTCAACTTTGAAGATGAGACCATTGATGTCCTAGACAACACTTTCCCGATCAACCTCAACAACAGCTCGACCATATACGACAGAGCAACAACTTTCGTTGTAAGTATATATGTCAATTTTTGTAAAACGTTTAGCTGGTTCATTTCATTAACCTATATAATTCCCGTAATCTCATCCGTTTTGCAGTCTAAAATCTTAAGCGATTATGTTGAATCCAAGGAACTCCCCAAAGGCTCTGACATTGTCCACTTCAAACGACGAGATGTTATTTTTCCCTGGAAAGAGAAGCAACCAAACAACGAAGAGTCTGGCTTATTCACAATGATGCACTTAGCGCTATACGAGGGGTATTCCATTGATGACGCGTCTCTAAACAGAAAGCTCCACCGTCGTTATCTTGTTGCACAATTGGCTGCCACGCTTCTGTTGTCGGACATCAACAAAGTACGCAACGAACTTCTCCAAAAAGTAATAGACTTCAACGACAACAAGAAAGTGCTAGCCCAGAAAGTTGCTGATGAACGCTACTTGGCTGACTTGCGGGCCAAACGTCGCCAACAATAACTCCTCTCTTATATTTATCTTTGTTAGTTGTCTCGGTTGGGGGATTTTGTTTTAGTACCCCTTATTACCTTTAAGATTTTGCGTATGTTATCGAATAATATCCGTCAGACTAGTAATCTTTGGTCAACTATGTACTCATTCAACATAATATCATTGTTATTATTAAAATTAATATCGAAATTTTTCAACTTAACACTACTAGAAACACCTGCAGATTCTGCTACCATTTAGTATCAGTAGATTAATTAAACTTGTAACCTTACTTTGTGAAACCATTGCACCTTTGAAATTGTAACAAAATATTATGAAACTGTGTAGTAGTGTTCAGTGAAACTACTATACATTCCAAATGAATCTGTCAACAGAAACTCTACCTAGATGATTTTCATCAATTAAAACATTTAATATGCTACAACATGTAATAACTTAAACAAAAAAAATTACCACGTAATTCTTTTTGTTTAACAAATACAGTGACGAAGCTTATGTAATACTATACAAGTGCAATACTTAAAATCTAAACACTTAATCAAATTAATTATATTTGAGTGCAACTAAAGTTCATCTCTGTACGTCGTTCAAAATTTAAACAGTAAATCAAATTAAAACCTTACAAAACTACAAAATTAAAGGTTCCACCAAACAACTAAAAAGATCGTACATTAAAAATCATTACAAAGAATCAACGATAAAAAAAACTTAACATATACCCTGAACAACTTCATTTAAAAATCCCAACAAATTCCCACAGCAAACGCATTTAAGAACCTGACTCTACAACATCGTCGCGACTCTCAACAAATGGATTTGGGCAGTTCCGTTTGTCGTGGTGCGCCATTTGTTTGCAATTATTACAGAGGCGCTTAGGTTTCTTAGCAAGCTCCACAGCTTTTGTCTTGTTCGACAACATTCTTTTACCGCTACCCTTGTTCTTCGACTGTTTTGGGGGCAAAATCGACAAATCAGAACGGCTCTTAACACCAAGTAAATCTTCAATTTCATTATCTTTGCTAAACGGAACTACAGCAGCACAGGAATGAGCCTCCCGAAACTCCCTTATCAAAGTTGTCAACTTCGTTATTTTATCCCCGTCAAGTCCACGAACAACACCTAACGTCTCCTGAAACTCCTCCCATAGTTTCGACATCTCAACAAACTTTCCATCCACCTCATTACTACCAACAAACACACTCTCTTCCAAATTCTTTAACGCATTCTTACACCATCTCCGCGCAACCAAACCCTCAGGGATCTTCTTCAAACCATGACATGATAATATCCAAAGCACATGACGACAAATAATACCATTATGGTCATAAAGACCGCAAGAACACTGTGCGTCCTTCGTATCTGTTTACCATCCAGAAAAATTTTACAATTAAAAACCTAATCAGATGTAAAACTCTAACTTTATAAACGTGAAACTACAACATTGTATTAAACGAAACTGTTAAAGGTACTGTGTAACAATTCTAATGTTCAACTACCTTAAAAGAAATCACAACTCATACCTGAATTGTATCGTACTTCAAAGACGCGATCCCTAACAGAATCCCTAACCAGTGTTACCTTATATGACCCGTCATCCCTATACCCTTTACAAATGCACGAACTCATAGAATAACGAAGCTCTTCCTGAAATTCTTCAAAAATGACATGAGTAAACAGTCGGGCAGCGTCCTTCTCTATATCGAAACACCCCAACAGTTTAGGCACTGAATGTGAGTTTTCGTTATCGAGCCCCCTGTGATTATGTCTCTGCTGCTCCATAGCGCTCTCAAAACGCATCCAAAACTCAACTAGTGTTCCATTTTTGCTCTCAAAACGTTTGAAAAAACTGTTTTCACTTTCAGACCTTTGAGTCGTCCTCATAACACCACCCATTTTAAGGTCCTTGCAATGTGCCATAACCCACTGCCTTCGAATTTCAAACGTTTCCTTAAACCAATCAGCCGCACCTACACCGTGATTTACCATAATTTCATCCCATTGAGCATCAAAATCATCACCAGTAATGTCTCTGTCCCAAATTATACCATTCAACTTCTTTAGAAATTCCTGATAATCCGGCCGTGTGACTCCAAACTTTGACGGAACCTTGTTCATAATGTGCCACATGCAGAAACGATGACGTGCTATTTTGAACACCTCTTTCACTGCCTTCATAATACCGGGATCCTGATCAGTAATTATATAAGAAGGTTCCTTTCCCTCCATAGCAAACAGAAACCTAGTAAAAACCCAAACAAACGAATCGTAATCTTCCTTCGCAATCAGTGCACCACAAAATGTAATAGATTTTTTGTGGTTATCAACGCCGGTAAATGGAGTAAAAACCATAGAGTACTTATTAGTACTATAAGTCGGGTCAAAAGCCAAACCATCACCGAAAACAGCGTAGCTTTTTCGTGCATAATCATCAGCCCAAATAACCCTCCTCAAACGACCTTTATTATCTACATCGTAGTCAAAGTAGAAGCCAGGTCGTGTCTCCTTCAAACTAACCAAATGATCAACAAAAAGCTGTCCATCTCGGTCATGAATGAAGCAGTTCACGTCTCGTTTGAAATTTTTGAAATCATTAAGGGTGGCCCCAACATTCTCAAATCCTTCAACAAGCTCCTTATACATTCTATACGTCTTCGTAGCTCCAATATTCAACTACACAAAATAGACAAACAAAAAATATTAAACAACATTAAATACCACCAAATTGCTAAACAGTTACACTAAACAAACCCTAACAGTTTCACGTAAATATAACCAAAGTTAAAAAATAATATCCAAATTTTAACAGGTCAAACATGTTAAGACAGGTTTTTTTGCAAGATGTTTTGCATTGAACATTTAACACTATATCCAAATATGTAAAGTGTTTCATTCATAATTTAAGAAGTTACATCAATAAATATAATCAGTTTCACCGTAATATAATAACAGTTTCTTCAACTCTAACCACTACTACAGTATTACATTAGTATTAAAAACACCGCACACAATCAAAACAGTTTCACCGTAACATAATAAAAGTTTCTTCAAATCTAAACAATACTAAAGTTTCATTAGTCTTAAAAAATTATATACATAGTTGGTGATACACACTACTACATTTACATTAGTATTAAAAACACCTAATTAAATTTAAGCAGTTACACAGTAATAGAATACGTGTTTCTTCAAATCTGAACACTACTACAATTACATTATTACTAAAAACACTGAACGCTTGCTTAAAATTAATAGTTTCTCAGATAACAAGAAGCAAATTCATAAATGAACAACGAAATACTTAGTATTTTCAATTTTAGGTTTTCTTTGAATAATATTTCAGTTTCATCGGTACACAAAAACAGATTCACTAATACATACATACAGTTTCGGAAAAAAGAGTTTCATGAAAAACACGAAAAAGTTTCTCAAAAAAACAACAGCAGTTTCAATTCACGAGTGGTACAAAATAAAAAACCAGCAACTGATACTCTACTTAAATAACAGATTACTGTCAACGTCAACAAAAAGTTTAAAATAAAAAAACCAAATCCAATTTACCAAACAAACAATCACAGGGGAACCTAAACAGAATAGATTACATAACGAAAAAAAACAGAAAACAAAAAAATACCCGGGAATTAGCCAAAATCAAACGCTTATGATACTTCGTTAGGTGTCTAGCCATCTTCTGGAACTGCCTGTGCTCAGGTGACACAAGTTCATGATTATGAAATTCATTGAATACATCAACACAAACAACTCCATTTTTTACAAAAAACCTAATACGCGCACGACAACCAATACGATGCAACTTATTCCTCCTACCATCACCGACACAGCCTTCCTCCTTCGCCTTTCGTTGCTTCTTCGATTCCAAAAACCCTTCCCTGTTACATACTACTAACTTGTACTGTAATGTCCCGTCATGCCAATGTCTAGATGTCCACCGACGAGAAGTAAACCCACAAGCTAAAGCATAAATCTTATAAAACTTAATACCCGTTTCAAGGTCATCAAACACCTTGCCAACAAAAGGGGTGAATTCCTTCTCAAGTCTTGTACAAAAATCATGTGGCCCAAATTGCTCCTCAACTCCATTAGCACCTAAATTAATGATGAATAAAATAAAAAACAAAAAATTAATGAAATTACAAAACAATATCAACCCAAGAACAAAAAAACTATTTCGAGTTTATATTAACAAAGCAGTAAAAAAAATGAATAAAAAAAAAAGTAACACAATTCAATTCGACAACAGTTTCATTGTCTAAACACCCAGAAAATTTTAGGAAAATCAGTTTAATTGAACTCAAATTACCTCCTCCATAAGAAACCTGATACAATTCACCCATTACAAATAGAAAAAAAAAAAAAAAATTAAACAAAGATAATAGCAGTTTCAGGAAATAATAATTAGAATTGAATTACACTAATACAATTTTCAGAAAAAATGGAGGTAGAATGGACGGAAATTGGACAGGAATAAAATAAGGAAGAAGAAGGGAAAGTCAATTACTGAGGAGAAACCATACGTTTTTTTTTTTGCAAGAATTAAGGAACTATCTCATTCAATTGATGCCTTGGAATATGGTCACTGCTTCTTTTATTTATTTTTATTTTTCTTATAAATTACAAGCATTTAATTTTAAGAACAATCTCAGCCGTTGTTAATGTATTGATCCAATGGCTTACAATGAAACTTAGGGACTTACTAATATTTGCTGACTTGCTTGAACTACTCTCTCTCTCTCTATATATATATATATATATATATATATATATATATATATAGGGGCGGGATCCCATGAGACCCCCCAACTCAATGAGACCCGTGAGACCCTTCTTACCACCATTAGATTAAAACACATCTAATGGTGTAAATAAAACACACGTGCAAACAAAAAGCCCTTCTTTCAGCCTTCTCTTTCTTCTTTCCTGTATCAACAAAATATTAGGCCCCCATAATATTTCCTTGAACCTTCTCTCTCCTCTTTCCACCTTTTTTTCTCTCTCTCATAACTCCACCATTAATTTGGTTTCATTATTTTACCAATCAACTTCAAAATACATAATTTTATGGCAAAATTAACGACAAAAATCAAGAATTATTTTTAATTAAGTGTCGTTGGTGCAAGGTAAGACGTTTATTAATTGTTGCACAAATTTAATTATATTTCAATTTAGGTTTTATGCAGGGTTTTATATTTAGGCATTAATTAGCAATAAATTGTTTAAATTTTATTTTTATGTTCTGCTCAAACATTATTGGCTGTATGATTGAAGAAATTGTGCGTATTGATTATGTTAAACCTAACTCATTTAACTGGGCAATTCATGTATGAATTTAATCCTTTTTAATCGAAATTTGGGTGCTTTTAGTTTTATTTGTTGTTATTTTTACAACGTGTTTTATAATATTGTCATTGCTAAATTTATTGTTTTGACATCTTACAATTTTGTATAGTGTGATTTAAGTGGTTTGATTATTTAATTTTTCAAGTGTCTTAATTAACTGGTAATTTTACAAAATCATACTTACAGTAGATACACTTTTGTAACACATTAGATACACTATCAGTATGTATAAGATACATTATTGTAAGATTTCGATTCATAGTGAGTTGTAATTATATTTGAAAGTTATAATTTTATTTGCCTTTTTTTTTTTCCCAGATTATGATGAAAATATTGAAGACAAAGGTGAAGACATTGTTGAAGAAAATAGAAATATCGTTTTAATTAGTTTATTGAGCTTTCTGTATGCTATTCTATATCAAGCAATAAGTACATTGTTTTTAAGCATGAGATACATCTAATACATATTAATAAAACACAATCATTGACTAACACTTTGACTACCCTCATCTAAAATACTCAAAACAAAGCATTCTCATGATGACACCTCATCAAAAAAATAGAATTTTAATGACTCTTTGATTTCCCAATTTTCACTTTTAAATTTTTCTTTTAAATGATTTTAGTTACTCGTATATTTTTGTAAAACAAAAAATTAGATAGATTAGATTATTGTTTATAATTTAACATGCTCTTTAAATAAAGATCACTGATGATATACTTTTAAAATTCATTTTACTTTTAACTATTTCATCAATAGATACAAATCGTTATAGGCGTGTTAATAAAGTTAGCTAAATATTCAAAATATAAACAATTATATTCATAAATTTGAAAAAAATTACATAATCTATAACGAAAACAAATTGACATAAACACATACGAGTACTTAGTAACATATTCATTACATAAAGTATATATATTAACTAAATATAACTTATATATTCAAATATTTAGGTCATTTGTGGAAAAAGTATAGGCTCACTCGTGGAAGGAAAAATTACTACCACGAGTGAGCCTGTAGTTCCTTCCAAAAATCAGTGATTAAATAGTGGGTGTGTAAAAGAGGTCAATATCAAGTATTGCAGTATATTTTTCGTTTTTTGTTTTATTGAGTACTTACTTTGTTGTATTCGTTTAGATTTGTGTACGTTGATTTCTAACGTTTATTGTGCATGTCATATGACTTTAAAAAAAATGAATTTTTCCGTTTAAAAAATATATGGAACAATATTATATGTAAACCCTAAAATGTAATATGGATCGATGTTTGCCAGTCCCATAGCAAGTGTGCTTAGATTTGTGTTTTAGCTTAAAACATTCTTGCAAAGATAGACATTCCCATAATTGTCGCATCGTGTTAATGTACTCCAAGGGTCACTAGGGAAAAAAAAAAATCTATAGGTCACTAAAGGGAATTTGTTGCGAAAATTATCCGATTTTGTCGACGAATACTACTACGTAATTTATAGTTCATTTGATTAGGGGTTCAGACTTTTTTTAATAACATCAACAAAAATTGATGGATTTTTACCAATATTTGTGTTCTTAGTTAGGCTATACATGAACAACACCACATTACAAATTTGAGTATAAACAGGATTTTAAAACATCTCGTGAATTTCACGAGTCACACAACTAGTTTACATTAATAAATAGATACACTGTTTTTTTATTGTTGGTTATAGTTGAGAAACAAACTGACTGATTTTAGGCAGTTGATATATTTTATTTGAGAAATAGATGAATTGTTGTTAAGCGTTTGACACATTTTATTTCCCAAATTATGAGTACAAGATACACTATCACTGTGTATAAGATATACTATTGTAATATTTCAAGTGTTTTAATTAACTCGTAATTTTGAAAAATCATACTTGCAGTAGATACACTTTTCTAACACATTAGATACAATATCACTATGTATAAGATACACTATTGTAATAATTCGATTCATTGTGAGTTGTAATTATATTTGAAAGTTATAATTTTATTTGCCTTTTTTTTTCCAGATTATGATGAAAATATTGAAGACAAAGATGAAGACAATGTTAAAGAAAATAGAAATATGATTTTAATTTGTTTATGGATTTTCTGTATCTAGAAATTCTATATCAAGCAATAGGTACATTGTTTTTAAGTATGAGATACATTTACATTAATAAATAGATACGATGTTTTTAATTGTCGGTTATAGTTGAGAAACAAATTAAATGTTTTTACGCAGTTGATATATTTTATTTGAGAAATAGATACATTGTTGTTAAGCGTTTGACATATTTCCAATAAGAAATAGATACATTGTTTTAAAGCACTGGATATATTTTCTTTGATCGATAGACACATTTTCTTTGACCACTAGATACAATTTCATTGAGAAATAGAAACAAAGAAATGAAAAATCAACCAATACTCTGGCTACCACAACCTCCGGCCACCACCGTCTCCGGCCACCACCATACCGATCGCCCCACCACGCCGGACTTCACCTACGTTAGTACATTGAGAAATTATACTCCCAATCTCCATTAACTTTCAAGACCAATTTAATATTTCTTCGTTGACAAAACTATCTTCAAATATGTCACCGACAAAAGTGTTGCACAACAAAAATCAAACAATATAATCAAAAACTAAGAAAATGAAGAAGAAAAAAAAAACTTAATAAAACAAAAAAGACTCCAGAAACCAAAAATGAAGTATTCATCATTATTCCACATGGTATCATCCACTAAGGCTATGACTATGTGAAAAATTAAGCAATTGATGCGATATGTTTGACATAGAATTAAATTAACTACTTCATGATCTAAAATAAAATTGAACAAAATTGAAAAAAAATGGGGAAAAAAAACACAAGTACCAAACGAAGAAGAAAAAGTCAAATTAAAATGAATCATATGAATTGACGAAATTTAAAAGATAAAATCTCTAATAAAACTAATCAATAAAAGAAAATGGAAAATAATTGCAAGATCATACCTGATTAGTGCGAAAAAAAATGCTAAAATAACTAAAGAAGAATAGAAAAAAACAAAAAAATTGTGGTTTTAAATGCAAACTTAACAAGACAATGAAAAAGGAAAAGATATCCTGGGGAGTGTTTGTAATTTTGAGAGGTTTAGTGGGGAAGGTTGATTTTGAGGGTTGAGAGAAAGATCTGACCGTCAAACTATATAAGATCTAATGGTAGGGAAGGGGGTCTCATGGGTCTCATTGAGTTGAGGGGTGGGATCCGGTGAGACCCCCTAACTCGGTGAGACCTCGTGAGACCCCATGAAAATCACATTGTATGACTAAACCGAAAGCATAGGTCCGTCACAATCCTTTATTTTAATTAGTTTTCACCATTAGTTGGGTTAAAAATATAAATTTCATATTAAAAATTTTAATAAAATATTTATGTCTCGTGTGAATAATATACTAGATACACAAAATTGATACTGCAGATACATTAAATGACGTAGTAGATACACCAAAAAAGATTAGATACACAAATAGATGTCGTAGGTACACCAAAGTTATAAAATACGTTTAACGACGATATAACGTGACATGATAAGGTAGTTATGACTCCAAATATGTTCCTTAGACCATAAATTAGATAATAAAGACAACTATGCCGAATTTTCGAAATAAAAACTTTTTTAAGAAGGGGTCTCACGAGGTCTCACCGAGTTGAGGGGTCTCACCGGATCCTAAATCTATATATATATATATATATATATATAGTGAAAGGTTATATAGAGTCCTACTTTTTTTTAGAGTCCTAGAGTCCTACTTAGAGCCCTTGGATTGACTTAAGATGGATGGCTGAGATTCAAGCTTCATAATTAAATTTAATTAAAAAAAAAAAAAAAGAATAGCCAATCATATTTTTTGGTGCTTTACGATGTCAGGTTTAGGGTTTCAATGTTCTTTTGTTCCTCTTTTTCTTTTTGCTGCACAACCTTCTTCCCCAATTCCATGACTCTTCTCCTCCCATTTTCTCTCAAATTAGAGATTATAATCTCTGTTGCTTTAATGTTAAATCATTTTTTTCATGAAATTTCAGATTTTTATCCACAATTAAACGACCATTTTTCTTCCAAAATTGAAGCCCGAGTTTGTTTAAAAGATGAAGAACTTGCAAATTGTAGTTTTAATGATGGTAAGTTGTTTGTTAATGGTGGATTATTGTTTATGTACATTTTTGTAACTTTTTTTTTTTTTTTTTAAATAATCGATTGTAAATCCGAGTTTTTAGTTTTTCATGTTTACAATGAACTTTTTCGGTAGAAATCATCAAATCGAAATCTAGGTGTTGAAATTGCAAACTTTGGATTTGTTTTTTATATTTTAAGATGGATAAATTGCAAAAAAAAAAAAATGAATTTTAAAGATGATTATAATGTTTGTTTTTATTTTCTCTGTGATTTCTTTATCTTTTTTTCCTTTAAAAATTTAGGTGATGAGAAGAAGAAGAAGAAGAAGAAGAAGAAGAAGAAGACGACGGAGCAAAACAGGTGTCAGTGGCCATGACATGGTCTCGAAACTGTTAACGCAGGTATTTCAAATAAAGTAGTTAAAATTTCAAATATTGTTGTCGAAATTTCATATTTTTCTGGTAAAAGTATACTGAAATATGGAAGTATGTGTTTGTATTGTAAGCAAAGTAAGTTGAAAATAACATTATAACTAGTGATAAAGATGAAGATTGAGGGTTGAGATTTTTTTTTTTTTTTTAGCTAAAGAAGATGACAGTATAGAGACGGTTGAAAGGGGAACCAATGTCCTTAATGTTGGTTGTCAAGCGAGAATTCGATTATTCTGCAAAAACGGAAGATTTACTGTAGACCAGTTTATTGAAGACCATAATTATGAGCTTCTTTCTGTTCAGGAGAGGAAGTTCAAGAAGCTTGCGTCAAATTTGACTTATTATCACAAAATTTTCATTGTCTCGAAAATATAAGGGTTAGTATATCACAATTCTTTTTTTCTTTGTTAAAATGCTTTATTTGTTTATTGGAATTTCATTTAAGTGCATGGTTTATTCAGTGGCAAGTTAGTTCTGAATTCGGAGTTTCAAAATATCCTTTGACATTTTAGTTTTCGTACATGGAATTTCATTTTCAAATTTTATGAATTATAACAGTTGATGGTTCATTGAGTGGCAAGTTAGTTGTGAAATGTCAATTTTTGGAAAACATTACAGATCCATAAAACCACCAAACTTAACCGGTAATAGAATTCTTTCAATTCGTGTTAAAATTTCGAATTCTAGGGTTGCAATTTCAAATTCTGAAAGACATTTAGTCTTCAGAAAACGATAATAGTGTTGCCTTGAATTTGTTACAGCGAGTTCTGATATAAGATGCAGTTGTACATTTTACGAACGTAAAGGTATTCGTTGTCGTCATATTCTTTGGTTGTGTACTTGTCAGGTCATTGACGAAATACCTAGTAGTTAGCTTGCTAGAAGGTGGATGAAAGAGCAAGTGTGCGACATTGGACAAAGCGTGCAGTAGTTAGAGTTAAGTTCGACACAAAATCAGGATGGGAGACAAATTGAGATGACAAAGTTGTGGTCGGAAATTCATGAAACTGTTGCGTTCGTCCAACGAGAAGAGTTGACCAATGTTGCAGGAGTTTGAAAATTTACTTGTTTGCAAAAATTGTAAGCAACTAGCACACCATGACAAGAGAAATTGTTCATTCCCTTTAGTGGAAGATTAGTTAATGTTTTTGTTATTAAAATTGTACTCTGTAAAGAAGAGTTTGGAATTCTAATAATGTTTGTTACAATTCTTTTTTTAGTACTTGAAATTTCATTTAATCGTACATGTTATTTTAGTCCGCAGAAATGCTATAAAATTACTTAGTAATTGTTCAATTTTCAAAAAACAGTAGTAATAGTTGATATTAACATATTAAAATCTTGTTTAGATTATTGAAATCTGGTAGTAGTTTTATTTGGTAAAGTTATATTCAAAATTTTAGAAAACATGGTTGAAATCTTTTACAGATGTGTTAAAATTCTATATGAATTTGAGATGCGGTATATGAAAAATTTTGATTAAGTCAGTGAGAAATTAAAATGTTGTTTAGGTCGTTAAAATTTTTAAAAAACCTGTTAAAATCTCAAATAAATGTGTTGAAATTCTGAATTACGTAGAATATCTGAATTGAAGGGTTGAAGTAGAATACAAAAGCTTAATTGTTAAAATTGAAACCATAATAGATACATAATTTGAAATTGGTCATTGAAGACCAAAGTACAAATCAAAACAAAATAAGCGTTTCAATGTTGACAAAGTTTAATGGAGTCGGAGTTTGAAAACCAAAGTACAAATCAAAACAAAAACAAAATGAGGAGTTCAATGACCAGTTAAATGTTGGCAGAGCTTCATTTAGAGTACTTCTGAATCTTTCGCTAGACCTGACGCTGCGCTTTAAGCACCTTCCATAGGTCGGGCTTACTTTTAACAAAGTTGGAGACGCTTTCAAGTAAAACGTGGCATTTCAAGTTGCAGTCGGCTAATAGAAGGGCTGCAGCTAATTTAATTGGCAGACAATCAACCGCATTCCGTTGCATGTGCATGTACAATTCATGAACCTCCTACAAACATAACGTAAGAGAAACAAATTACATTGCCAGAAAAACTTGCAAGATTTTCATAAAAAAAAAAAAGAATTATAAGCACATAATGTGAAATTCCAATACGAAAAAACAGAATTATAAACACAATCAATTTCTCCTATAAACACAACAACTGAAATTCCAAAAACAAAAAAAAAAAAAAAAAAAAAAAATTATAAACACATAATCTGAAATTTCAATTTCAGGCTCAGAATTATAAACACAATCTAAAATTATAAAAAAAGAATTATGAAAATCTATTCCTAAAAAAAGAATTGTAAACATAGAATCTGAGATTCCAATAGGGAAAAAAAGAAACAATGTTAATTCAGCAACATGAAAGGTATAAATGACTCACATCAACAGCTTTCAAACGTATTTGTTCATCATCGTCAAGTTCAGATGGCATACCAATGACAATGAACTTTTTGAACGACCCAGACGTCTCCCCTTCTTCAATACCAGCAGGGCGTTGCCTGGGTTTGGGGTCTCTATCAGGTTCATCATCATGCACACGCGGTTGTGGCTGAGGAACAACGCCAAGTACAGAATACGAGAAGTTAAAGCAGACAGGGTACTTGACCGATGACAAAAGTTGCCTACCCAAAGTACCAATAGCAGAAAAAATGTGAGAAACTTGAAATTACTAAAAATAGAGTGGTTCCAAAAATACGGAGGAATTAAATTTCAATTAAAAATTTCGAAATACCAAGATCAGAAAACGGAATAACAATCAATTTTTAGGATTTTCAATTTTTTAATGAGAATTGACAAAAAAACCAGAAAAAAAAATACAAAATTCATTAATAAATTAACACAAAAACTCTAAAACTTCAAAATGCACCAACTAAATGAAGAACAAAACATAAAAATTAAACCTTTAACTAAAAAATTTCAACCTAATTTGAAATTAAAAATTTCAACCTAATTTGAAACTGGAAAATCAATTAAATTTTTAGTTAAACATTTGAAAACAACTTGAAAACACAAACAAATAAATCTAAACTAAAGAACTAGTAATGAATAAAAAAAAAACGAAAATACAAACTTAATTGATAAAGAAAGGAATGTAAATAACCTTTAATTAAGCCCAAATAACGAAGGTAAGTTCAGAGAAGACAACGACCGATAGCAATGGAGATGAAGATGAAATGGGTGTTGAAAGATAGTTGCAGAAAACGGATTGATGAAATGGAAATGAAGATGAAGCAGTGAAGCAATAGAAGGGGAAGAGACTTGATTTGTTTGAAGAGAGAGAATGAAAATTTTGAAAAAAGAAGTAATTGGTTTTGTTTTTTGGTCGAGGAGTCTTTGGTATTTGGGATTTTTTGTTTTGTTTTTTTTTTTTTCTGATTTTTTTTTTTTTTTTTTTTTTTTGAGGAGACATTGTATTAAATGTTGGATGAATCTCAACCATTGATCTAATTAGATCTAACGGTTGAGATTAGGACTCTAGGACTCTAACTATACCCTTGGACTCTAAAGAACCTAATTCTATATATATATATATATATATATATATATATATATATATATATATATAGAGGTAGGTTATATAGAGTCCACATATAGAATAGAGTCCTAGAGTCCTAATCTAAGCCATTAGATTGTGATGATCAACTACCGAGATTAAATCTCAAAAAGGTGTGGGACTACGGCCCAGACCTAAGCCAGGCCAACCGCCAAGAAATCAACAATTTTATTTTTTTCGTTGGAATTTCATTTTTTGTGGTTGGAATTTCATTTTTTTCGATGGCCGAAATTTGGACTCTAGGACTCTAATTTTTTTGTGGACTCTAATGATCCTATTTCTATATATATATATATATATATATATATATAGAATTAGGATCACGTACATCCTTAGTAAAAAAATACATCCTACATCCTGCTACAGCCTGGAAAAATAACACTGAATATAACTAAAAGTATCACTTAATATAACTAAAAGTATCACTCCTGAGACCTAAAAGTATCACAACAAGTATCACTAAATATAACTAAAAGTATCACTCCCGAGAGCTAAAAGTATCACAAAAAAAAAAAAAACTAAAAGTATAACTCCTGAGACCTAAAAGTATCACTAAATATAACTAAAAGTATCACTCCCGAGAGCTAAAAGTATCACAAAAAAAAAAAAAACACTTTCTATATAGGTGTGGAACCCGGGATCGGACCCAACTCGGCGTCTTGCTTAAGGGCGGATTTTAAAGTTAAAAAAGATTAAGTTGGAAAAACCTTTAAGAACTGTTATGGAGTCGCCACCTATTTATCGCGGAAAATAGGAACCTGCTACCATGTTCTAAGCTAAAAACATGTTCTTAGATTTTGGAGCACGCCGACACCCCTAGATCTAAGGCTTGTGAAACCAGATTGGATTCAAGTGAGGGTACTTTAGAAAAAGAGTTAATTCAAATAATGATTTATGAAAACCTTTTAGAAAAGCCTATGTAAAAATAGCCTCTATTGACCTAGAACAATCCTTGTAAGATGATAATTGAGCCAATGTTATCGCTACGTACAAGTGCGATAAGGTTTGTAAAAGAATGCAGATGCAGATGCAAAAAGATTGATTAAAACCCTCAGTTTAGCATGTTTAACTTGTTAACGAATACGGTTCAGTTAAAGGTCGAATTCATTGTTTAAGTTGATTTTATGCAAAATAAGAAGGTGCAAGATGCATGCAAATAAAATAAAGTTCAATTGTCCATTGGTTTATTTTATAAGGTCGGTTGCTTATGCGACTTTGGCGTGTCATCGGATATGGAGTGTACCCGAAGTAATAAGAACACTTGGAAGGCAAGCGCGCTCGGGTGCCAAAGCCGGGGGGGCGCTAGAGTGTAGTCCCCTTTGTTAGTCCATAGAAAATAAGAAAAAGCTTTGATCCAAGTGGATCGGTACCTACCTTGTCCTGACGCTTCAGATCTGGGCAGAGCTTCTTGAACTAAAAAGGAGGATGAATTCAACACGGGATGGTGTGTTGAACTCAAGGATTTGAGTGCGTGAGGCTTTGAGGGTGTTTAGAAGTGTGTAAGATGTGAAATCTGATGATAAAATTGTGTCTTATGAGGTCGGGTATAGGGCTCTATATATACTAAAAACCTCGGAGAAATTAGGAAAGCAGGGAATAAAAACAAGCCGAGGAACCGCATAGGCTTATGCGGTTGCCAGGGCAAACCGCATAAGCTTATGCGGTTTCCCCTCCAAACCGCATAAGGTCATGCGGTTTGGAGGTGTGGTCTAGGCCTAATTTCCTAGTTTTCGGTTTGTAAATCTTTGAAAGATTACGTGATAATTTGGACGTGTGGCTCAAGAAAACAGCTAGGATAATCCTGAGATATTTTGTGGTGTTCAGGGCTTTGGAGTGCGGGCCAAAGGCTTGGGTTTGGGCTCGATTTCGGGCCCGAGACCCGAAAAAATGAAAAAGGTGTATTTGCATAGATTTTGTGAAATAAGCTAAGACGTGAAGCTGTATTTTGTGTAAGAGGGGGCTAAATAGCGGTTTTAGCTACCGGGCCTAAATTTAGGAATTTAGGAATGCTGAATTAGACCTTGTTAATGTAAAAGGGCTAATTGTAGTGCGAATGCGAAGCTCATGCCAATTGAAGCAGGACAAGGACCTAGCTAGACTCCAAATGGACAAAATGAACGTTATTTAAATGCGATGTGATGCGACCTAAATCATTTTAACATTTCAAAACGACTCAAAATGAATTCGACATTAGTTAGAACCGTTTAAGTCAGCGTTAAACATGCGTAATAAAAGTCCGTGTTACATCACAGGGTTTTGGTTGGGAGGGTACGGATATGGGTATCCACAGAGCCCCCAGTTTGACTGAGCTCGGACTAGAGCGCTAGTCAAACTCCACGACCATATCCGGACCATTACAGTCTCGATACAGTCAGCGGAACGAAGCATGTGTCCATGGGTGAGACGAGGACTTCGAACCGGGCTAAACGGGGAGGGGCGTGCGCATTTTAAGGACTTGGCGGTCCGTGCATGCTATATGGGCCTGCCGGCCTGCTGAATGTCTTCGTCATGCTTGTTGTACTGTCGTTGATGGTGCCTTTGTATATGCTTGGTATCGTCGGATGCCTGGTGCTGGTGCTTGTAATGTCTTCGTATGAAATGTGAAAGGGGCTAAAGTGCAGGGGTGCATGTGCTTGTAAGATGTTTGGGTATGCGTGAGGTGTATAATTGAGTAGGGGTGTTCATGTAGATGTAGGTCTCGTGAAAGAGCGTCCGTGTAATGCTTGTGCTTGAACTCGCCGAGGAGCGTCTATGCGGAGTAGAATGCTTGTAGTTGAGTATATTGTAGAATGCTTGTGCTTGAACTCGCCGAGGAGTGTCTGTGTAGTCGTAGTTGCATATGATTGCCTTTCGTTGAGGAGAAGGTAGTGTCGTTGTCGCTTTGATGCCTTCGCTTATCTTTGTTCGATGCCGCCGCTTATCTTTGATGCCGTTGTTGATGTTGAACTGGGTCTCGCCGAGGAGCGCAGGTGCTTAGTGTAGTATTTGCTGGAGAAGTACTAGTTTGCTAGGGAAGGGTGTATATGTATGGTCTCGCCGAGGAGCGTAGGTGTAGTTGTGGTTGTTTGAGAGAGTGATGGTGTTTCGTCTTGTTAGGGGTGCAGGTGCATATTCGCCGGGATTATGGTCCGAGGAAGGTGTATGTGCTCAAGTGTACGGCTTCGTGTAATTGCTTGGATGTGCTGAATGTGCTGGTGTAGATGTCTGGTGTTTATGCTCCATTGGGGAAGTTGAAGGGTATGTCTTGGACTCCGTAGGAAATGTCTGTATAGGTGTGTGGACTCCATGGGGAGGAAGCGATACTCCACAGGGATGCGTAAGAGGGTGTAAGGACTCGTGAAGAGTGTTCGTGTTTCTGCTTCTGTACCGTGTATTAAATGCTTAGCACACGAGTATGGCGGACTGTAGGTGACGCCTTAACCAAGACATTGCGCATAATGTATGTGCTAGTGCTTGTGGCGGACTGTAGGTGACGCCTTAACCATGAAAGCTTGCGTGTATGAAGAAAAATGAGGAGAAAACGTGGAACAAAACATGCTCTGGAAATTGCACTGTAGACTAGTGACTCTTCCTGGAATCCCTTATCAATTGGCGACTTAGCGTGAACTCATTCGCACATGTTGCGGTTTCAAATCCGGAAATATTCGAACTCGCGATTTTCCTTTCGAGATCTTCAGTTTTTGCTTGCTTTGACCATGAGACGTGGTATCTGGTGATTCGTTTGGATTCACGTGATACTCATCTCTCGGACTTGGGGTGTAGGTGCTTGGAATTGTATGAGTGGCTTGATGTTTGGACGTTTCTTGGATGTGTTAGGGTGTTTGGTGCTAGGACGTTTCTTGATGCTAGGACGTTTCTTGGATGTTTCTTGGATGTTTCTTGCACGTTCGGGTGCTTGTTGTTTGATGCACACATGAAAGTGTTATGCTTGTAGCGTGCATGCTCGTTTCTTGAGGTGTTTATGGCAAGGCAAGGTTTGATTCTTGATAGGAGGCGTCAGCCCCCAGTTGTCTTGATCATGGTGTCGGTGTGTGTGAGCCCCCAGGTGGGTGTATGCGAAAAATGCGAAATGCGAAAAATTATCCCATTTTTCGTGATATTGAGGATGGGTGTATGTGAGCCCCCAGTTTGACTGAGTTATGATGCATAACGATAGTCAAACTATGTGAAGAAGGCTGTTAGGTGTTAGGATAAAGGGTGTTTTTGTGGATTACCCCCTCGACTTTGACTAAATTTTGAGTGAAAACTGAGTCAAAGTGGGGTGCAGGATGTGCATTGGTAGGAGGAGTTTTTGAGTTACCCCCTCGAGTTTGACTAAGTTTTGAGTGAAAACTGAGTCAAAGTGAAGAGCATGGTGTTTGGATTACCGTCGTCTTCATCCTTAGGTGTTTTGGTGATCTTGTGTAATAAGGATTGTGTGAACCCTTCATTACATGACTGTTTGTTGTAGCTTGGCTTGAGCTTGTAGTTGCTTTCGTTGTCTTTCGCTTCCGTGCCGTGTTGTGCTTCCGTGGACCTGCGTAGTTAGTAGGCTTGGATTTGAAAGTGAAATGATTCCCGATTGGGAAGCTTGGATTAAAAAGCTTTTTGTTAAAAATCATTTTTGTGAAAGATTCATTTTAGTTGTCGAAATGAGCTTTAAAAATGAACGCTTGAAATGTCGGTTGTAAGGTTTCATGCAAGATGAAAAAGTGTTTTGACGTTGTGAGCTTAAGCTAGAGTTGTGAAGACCGTGGAGGGTCATTTGAGTGCAAAGGTTGAAAAGCCCCCAGTTGTCGGGGATGAGAATTTGGTGGAATCTCATGACAACACGGAGTGGGATGTAGTGCTAGATTCGGTTGTGCTTTGCGTAAGCTGCCTACGTATCCACGAATGTGGAATCAAACCGGCGTAGTTCGATAGAGCTTTTGCTTAAAATGTGTTAACTCGAGTGAGTTAAATTCGAAGAATGCTGTTACTCAAAATGTATTAACTCGAGTGCCGAGTTAAGTTTTTGGAAAAGTTTAGACTTCGAAGATTCGAGATGCATTTCAAGGATTTGAGATGCATTTTCGAAAGGTACATTTTGTTCGCGAAAGGGTGTGTTTGCAAAAAGTGAATTGCAAAGTGCTTTCGTAATAACTCGAGTATTGGGTTAATTTTGAAAGGTGATTAGCTAATTTGAGGGTGCATTGCCTCGTGTAAGTTTGAAAAAGCGTGTCGTTCCGTGGGAGCGTTTAGAAGACTGGAGAGTTTTTGAAAGGAGCGGTTTAAATGTCGCTAAATTGTTTGATTGGAAGAGGATTGACTCGACGTGTGACTCGATGCTTAAAATGTCGAAAAGTTTGCAAAATAGAGACGAATCGTATGCGTGATTTGAGACTCGACGGTTGCATGGATGCCATATTCGGGAACACGTGCGTTGGTGGAGCCCCCAGTGGTGCTTGCTTGTCTGCGGTGGGATGCTGTTGTTCCTGCAAAACAGTGTTAGACCAAAAAGCAGAGTACTACTCCTAAGTCTATGACAATTTTGCCTTGACGAATTCGTTTTAGTCGCCTCGATAAAGAAATAGTTTGCCTTTGAGCTTCGTGAATTTTTGTGGACACATCCTTAGCATGGAAAGCTTTGGACGAGGAATATTTTGTGGGTTTTTGTAAAAGGTTGGTTGAGCTCGAGAGAGCGGCCTACGTATCCGTGGTTACGGAATCAAACCTAGCGTAGTTCCGAAAGGGGTGTTTAAGGGCGTGCATGAGGTGTTTATGTGGAAAGGTGCGTGTTTAAGGATCCACCGGTCTGGGAGGTGGGTTTGTTTTTGTGGAAAGGTGCGTGTTTAGGGACCCGCCGGTCCAAAGGGTGTTTATGTGTTTGACCTTGATACGTTGCATCCTAAAGGTGAGTTCTCCTTAGTTGATCTAGGCTGGTTGCTTGCTACTTCTGTCTTGTCTTCAATTTGGAATTTCAAGGACCTGGCCACTGCTTCGGGCTTTGCATTTCTTGCCTTTGGGGTTTCGGCCCCTTGCTTATTGATTTCTAAGCTTGTTGACTTCTTAAGCTTTTTGACTTCTTGAGCTTTTGACTCCTTAAGCTTTTTGCTTCTTAAGCTTTTGCTTAGTTGTTTTGCCCCTTGTTCTGGAGCTTTTGAGACTTTTGCTTTTTGGTGACTTTGGTTTTTTGACCTTTGTACCTTGTATTCCCGTTTGGTTTGAGAATATCCCACGCCCTGTATGGCTTGGGCTTGAGCTCGGACCTTGCTAAACCCTGTGGCTCGGTGGTCGCTTGTGATCGTGTGTCTATCCACCTTAGGGCTCCTTTGACAAGTTCGTTTGCTTATTAGGCACGCGATCGAGTACGGGGAGGGCGATCCAGGAATACTCGTAATTTTGGTCGCGATCAAATTCATGACTACTGTGGAGCTCCAAATTAATGGATCCTCCTCCAAAAGCAGCGGAGTAGTAGACCACAAGCAGACTAGTGAACCTTAGGTGTTTAGTCGTCGGAAGCTTTCTTGTCTTTGTGTCCTTGATTTAGTTGTTGACTTGGACCTTCGTACCCGGCCTAGATCTCCTTCGGATAGCTACTCCTAGGATGCAATGTATGTTGGTGTAGAATTGTGTTTTTTTTTTTATGGGAAAAATGTGTAAAAAGGAAGCTGGGTTGTAGGCAAACTTATTCCTTTATCGATTTGTTAGAAATGTCGTACGTCGAAGACTCGATTGCCCTAGACTGACAGAGATTGACTCAATGCTTAAAAACTCGACCCGTATTGAAAAGACTCGAATTTCTTGAGGAGATCCGTGAGATCGTCGGTGGCGCCTTGATGGATTCGTCGTTGGGTGCTCGAGACGCACATGTCTCGGATGGGGTTGATGCTCGCGTCGGAACTTGGCTCATGCATACTTAGATTTGTCTTTGATTTTGCAAAAGTTTTGTTTTCGGCGAAAAGCAGGATGTTTTGTTGAGCAAAATGTGTTGTCACATTTTGTCTCGATGTAAAAAGCGTTTCGAAATCAAATCCGATAAGCTCGTGTTAGTGGCTTGTCGGTGAAAGTGTGAATCGATTCGGAGTGGCGATAGGCTATCCGAATCAAGGGTGTTTGAAGATGTGATGAAGACGGTTATACTCGTTTTCATACATTCGGTTTGAAAGAGGGTTAGATTAAAGCGACTATGAGCCACTTGGTCTAACCGTGAAGGATTCATGAGGATGATGCTAGTTCATTCCTAGGTTTTGTTGTCTTGTGAAAAGAGATGTTTGGATTAAAATGGCGGTAGGCCATTTTGAATCATGGATTTCAAAATGTTTATTTTGTCGGATTTGTTTTCAAGAAAAGGTCCATTCTCGGGTTTGAAAATGTTTGGTAATAAATGGGTTACAATGAGCGGGTCATGTAGTTCATTTATGTTTTGGAATGTCACGAGAATAAAGTGATTATTCTCGGGTGTTTTGAGGAGACTGTTTGTCTAGATCAAACCGTCCTGACTATGGGCCATTCGGTTCGAAGGAAGGATTTTTGAAAAAGGTTATTTCAAAAACGTGATGAGGATTTTGTGAAAGTAGTTTGTAAGAGGATTTGGGCCAAGATGGTTATGAATCATTTGGTCTGATGAAAAGTCCGCGAGATTGGGCTTGGCCATTCTCGGTTTTGTTTGCTTGAAAAAGACAATTTTCTTTAAACGAAGTCGACTTTGGGCCGTTTGGCCTTAAGAGAATGTCGTTATTTGTTTTGCAGGAGTGAGGAGATTTTTGAAAAGAGCTCATTTCAAAAGCGGGTGTGTTTTGCTTGGTTTGTAAAAATAAGAAGATTTTGAAAAGAATTTATTTCAAAAATGGGAGTGTGTTGCTTGTTTTGTAAAAGTGAGGAGATTTTTGAAGAGAGCTTGTTTCAAAAATGAGAGTGTATTGCTTTAGGAGCAATGTTGTGCCTAAGAAGTCTTTGAGGCAAGAACGCGTGTGCGGATCTTGTCTCGACGTTGAAATGTGTTTGATTTGCATTCGTCGAGCCCATGTTAACGGTTCATCGTTAAGGGCTCGAGCCTAGATGCATGGAAAGGATTCGACTCGTGAACGGTTAGCTAGTCGAGTCGAGGATGTTGAGAATGGATTGGTTTGTGTGACGTGTATCTAGTTAGTCCTATTAGATTCAACGTTCGTTTTAAGCGTTCATTTTTAGCTCATTTTTGTTTAGGAAGACCTTTTAAGCTTGAAAAAGGAGATTTTAGACAAGGTTTGGCTAATAGGAAGCTTTTGAGACGAGGATACGTGTGCACATCTCGTCTCGATGTTAAAAGGTGTTAGCTTTGTCGAGCCCACCTAACGGTTCATCGTTAAGGGCTCGAGCCTAGATGGGCGAGAAGGATTCGACTCGAGAGCGATTAGCTAGGCGAGTCGAGCGTGTTGAGAATGGATTAGGTTGTGTGCGTTAAATTTGCACGTTAGTGACGTGACTAGACCAACGTTCATTTTAAGTGTTCATTCTAGCTCATTTCTTTGTTAAGAAAACTCTTTTTAAGCTTGAAAAGGAGGTTTTCAAAAGTTTTAGCTAAAGGAAAGCTTTTGAGACGAGGATGTGTGCGCACATCTCGTCTCGATGTTAAAAGGTTTTGCTTTGCACCCATCGAGCTGATATCGGTGATTTGCCGAGGTGAGCTCGAGTCGGATGTGTAAAAGAAGAGGATTCGGCTCGAGCAAGTCGAGTCGAGGATGTTAAAACGGAGTCTAGGCCGTATGACCTAGAGGATTGAAATCCACGAGCTCGGGTTTTAATCCTTGCTCGGGTTTTTGCTTGTTAGTGAAAAAGGAAGTTTTGAAAAAGCTTGTTTCAAAAATTCGCGATAGTTTTGTTTGAGAAGTGTTAGTTTGTTAGATGTTAGGTTCATTTATCTTTGAAACGTTTAAGCGAGTTTTCGAAGATATGAATGCAAATGCTTATTTTGAAAAAGTCCATGGAGTGCATAGCCTCGAACTTGTACGTATGACTCAAGAAGGGTAAAAATGAGTCAGTCGGGTACACCTCCAACTACCTCGAGTACGCTTTGGCAGATACTTAACCCCTTCATTTCCTTACGCCGGGGCGATAGGTTTTCTGAAGAGAACCTTTGAAGCGGTCGAGATAGCCGTTTACGGCAAGCCGTGGAGGGGCGAGAGGAAAGCTAGTCCGGCATGTGCTTTATCGAGTGGACAAGCCTGCATGTGGGAACCACCTCTCGAGGGTGCAAAGGGTGCCTAGATTCCAAAAGGAATGGACTATAAACGAATGTGCATGGCTCAAATATGTATACTTGGATTGTTCAAGGCTTTCAAGTTTCACCTCTTTATTTTTAAAAAGAAAAAGCTAGTTTTTAGTTTTAAAAATAAGATATCCCCAGCGGAGTCGCCAAACTGTGGAACCCGGGATCGGACCCAACTCGGCGTCTTGCTTAAGGGCGGATTTTAAAGTTAAAAAAGATTAAGTTGGAAAAACCTTTAAGAACTGTTATGGAGTCGCCACCTATTTATCGCGGAAAATAGGAACCTGCTACCATGTTCTAAGCTAAAAACATGTTCTTAGATTTTGGAGCACGCCGACACCCCTAGATCTAAGGCTTGTGAAACCAGATTGGATTCGGGTGAGGTACTTTAGAAAAAGAGTTAATTCAAATAATCATTTATGAAAACCTTCTAGAAGAGCCTATGTAAAAATAGCCTCTCCCGCCCTAGAACAATCCTTGTAAGATGATAATTGAGCCAATGTTATCGCTACGTACAAGTGCGATAAGGTTTGTAAAAGAATGCAGATGCAGATGCAAAAAGATTGATTAAAACCCTCAGTTTAGCATGTTTAACTTGTTAACGAATACAGTTCAGTTAAAGGTCGAATTCATTGTTTAAGTTGATTTTATGCAAAATAAGAAGGTGCAAGATGCATGCAAATAAAATAAAGTTCAATTGTCCATTGGTTTATTTTATAAGGTCGGTTGCTTATGCGACTTTGGCGTGTCATCGGATATGGAGTGTACCCGAAGTAATAAGAACACTTGGAAGGCAAGCGCGCTCGGGTGCCAAAGCCGGGGGGGGGCGCTAGAGTGTAGTCCCCTTTGTTAGTCCATAGAAAATAAGAAAAAGCTTTGATCCAAGTGGATCGGTACCTACCTTGTCCTGACGCTTCAGATCTGGGCAGAGCTTCGCTTCTTGAACTAAAAAGGAGGATGAATTCAACACGGGATGGTGTGTTGAACTCAAGGATTTGAGTGCGTGAGGCTTTGAGGGTGTTTAGAAGTGTGTAAGATGTGAAATCTGATGATAAAATTGTGTCTTATGAGGTCGGGTATAGGGCTCTATATATACTAAAAACCTCGGAGAAATTAGGAAGCGAGGGAATAAAAACAAGCGAGGAACCGTGATAGGCTTATGCGGTTGCCATGGCAAACCGCATAAGCTTATGCGGTTTCCCCTCAAACCGCATAAGGTCATGCGGTTTGGAGGTGTGGTTCTAGGCCTAATTTCCTAGTTTCGGTTTGACGAAATCTTTGAAAGATTACGTGATAATTTGGACGTGTGGCTCAAGAAAACAGCTAGGATAATCCTGAGATATTTTGTGGTGTTTAGGGCTTTGGAGTGCGGGCCAAAGGCTTGGGTTTGGGCTCGGTTTCGGGCCCGAGACCCGAAAAAATGAAAAAGGTGTATTTGCATAGATTTTGTGAAATAAGCTAAGACGTGAAGCTGTATTTTGTGTAAGAGGGGGCTAAATTGCGGTTTTAGCTACCGGGCCTAAATTTAGGAATTTAGGAATGCTGAATTAGACCTTGTTAATGTAAAAGGGCTAATTGTAGTGCGAATGCGAAGCTCATGCCAAATGAAGCAGGACAAGGACCTAGCTAGACTCCAAATGGACAAAATGAACGTTATTTAAATGCGATGTGATGCGACCTAAATCATTTTAACATTTCAAAACGACTCAAAATGAATTCGACATTAGTTAGAACCGTTTAAGTCAGCGTTAAACATGCGTAATAAAAGTCCGTGTTACATCACAGGGTTTTGGTTGGGAGGGTACGGATATGGGTATCCTGATAAGTACGGCCGATCTGAATGACGGCCGTCGGCCGTGGGACCCTTTTTTTTTTTTTGCTCGATTAATCTCAGCCCTCCATTGCATTGATCTAACGGCTCAGATTAGGATGTAGGATGTACCAAGATGTTAGGATGTACCGGATCCTAACTCTATATATATATATATATATATATAGGGTCAGGATCCCGTGCGCACCACCTTACGGTGCGCACCGTACGCACCACCTGGATACACTAATTTGTGAACTAGATACACAGATCTGACACTTAGGTACACAACATGATTTATTAGGTACACAAATATGTAACCCGGATACACAAAAAAGTGACTTATATACACAAAAAATTCAAATAAAATACAGTATTTTGGTTAAGTTTTTTCCGATAGTTTGATTTTTTATTTATTCATAAATTTGACAACATTAAATTGGATACACAAAATTGTAAGTCGGGTACACAAATACGTAATTTGGATACATAAAAAATACTACTAATAAATACCTACAATATTTTAATATAGTTTTTTTCAATAAATTTAATATCTGCTAATTACACTAAAAACACAACTAGATGCAGAAAATAATGTAACTCCATGAAAATTCCAGAAGATGCTTAAAATGTCGTTATCACCACCAACCAATAATCACACACCTTATTATTCTTATTCTCCACCATTTTTCCCCATTTGAAGTCCACGACTACCGCCATTGATGACGGTCCCAAGCTTCAGTCACCATATTTTTGTCAGATCTGAGTTGCTCAACGCCATTAATCGAAGGAGCATGAGAGAGAGCAAAAAGAGGGCGACGTGGGACGGTGACGACGGTAGCACTAGTGGTGGTGAGGGCGACAATGAGAGGGAGTAAAGAATGAACGATGGTGAGGAAGGGTCTGTGACAAACGGACGGTGACCGCCGGTGAAGTCGGTGATCTTGGATGGTGGTCACCGATCGACGGTCGCCATCAGTAGAGGTTGGGGGTGAGAATAGGAGAGAGAATGTGAGTTTTAAATTGATTTAGGGTTAGGTTTGCAATAGGGGCAGGATATTTGTTGCGTTAAATTGAGGAGGAATAAAGTGGTGCGCCAGTCTTATTATAACTAAGTGCGTCTGAGGATCGACTTATATATATATATATATATATATATATATATATATATATATATATATATATATATATATATATATATATATATAGGGTTGAGTTCCGGTGAGAAATACCCCTTAGGTGAGAAATATGAGAAGTAATATGGACCATTGATTATGAGTGATCTAATGGCCAAGATGTATCGTATAAAAACCATGTTTTCCAGCCAAATCCTTGTCCTCGTTGTTTATTTCTAAACTCACCCAAATAGCATCACAATAAGATTCAATCACACAGCTTTAATCAAATGTTCACCAAAAAATCAAAGCTCTAATCATCCAAATTCAAAAACGACAATTTCAACCTAATTTAATCAAATCAAAACTCGTGATGCAATTTCAAAAGCAAGCTCTCTCCTTTATACGATGCAATTTCAACAAAATCAACTACAAAAACTACAATTGCATCAAAATTCGATGCAAACAACTTGAAATTAGGGAAGAATTCGTATGAGAATCAAGACTAATGAAGAAACTAATGGTAAATTTCTTCAATTTTTCATTCAATTTTCACAATTTCGAAATTACAATGCTTTGATCAGATGAGATGGAATTTTTTTATGCTAGTTTTCTAATTCAAAACTATATTCATTTTTGTTTAAGTACTAAATCACTGATTTTGAAGCTTATTAAAGAATTGTTGATGCTAATTTTGTTGTCAATTTTAATTTTCACCCAAAATCTGATGCTAACAGTTGAAGTTAGGGTAAAATTCGTATGAACATCAACCGAGATGAAGAAAACCATTGTAAGTTTCATCCTTTTTATTCAATTTTCATATTTTTGAAATTTCATAATTACAATGCTCTGATTTGAAATATCGAGTTGTTGATTTCAATTGTATTCAATTTGAAATCTGCATCGTAGAAGTGATCAATAACGCCCAATCTTCTTCATCTTACGGAAAAACAACATCGACTTCAACGGCCATTTGCATCAAAATCGCCGCGAAGAATGGGAACGTAAACGCCATCAAGGCTCACGGCCATCACCGGCGGCGACGAGGCGGCAAGGTGGAGATGACGTCGGCGTCGACGCCGAGATAAAGTAGGCCGAGAGCGGCTAGTGGTTTGGTGACGTCATACATGGTTTTCATCATTGAGTCGGTGAAATGAACATCAAGTAATAATGAAATGAACCTTATGTTATAATGAAATGAGCCGGAGGTTATAGTAAAATGTACCTCAAACTATCACATAGTAAATCTCGATTATATTGAAATGAACTTTAGGTTATAACGAAATGAACCCCTTGTTATAGTATAATGAACTTCAAGTTATAACCTCGTAAGTAAATGTAATGAACCTCGTATATAAATGTAATGATTATTGTATGTAAATGTAATGAACCTCGTTTGTAAATGAAATGAACCTCGTATGTAAATGTAATGAACCTCCTATGTATATGAGTGAGGTAGAGAGTTATTTGAGTGTAATTTGTGCCATTAGATTTGATAGGATGGATGGTTAAGATTAGTTCTCATAGTTCTCATATAAGGACCTCGTATTTAAATGAAATGAACCTCGTATTTAAATGGAATGAACCTCGTATGTAAATGAAATGAACCTCGTATGTAAATATAATGAACCTAGTAAGTAAATGTGATGAACCTCGTAAGTAAATGTGATGAACCTCGTATGTAACTGAAATGAACCTCATTTGTAATCAAATGAATCTCGTATGTAAATGAAATGAACCTCGTATGTAAATGAAATGAACCTCGTGTATAACGTAATGAACCTCGTATTTAAATGAAATGAACATCAAATAAAAATGAAATGAACTTCGTATGTAAATAAAATAAATCTCGTATGTAAATATATGCATCAACTTATACTTTGTCATAACTTCATAATATTTTAAAATTTACCTATTATATGATTAAAATGAGCATTCAGGACTACTCAAATGTACATCGTTTATTCATTAATGTTTTGATTTTTATGTCTTGACAGGGAGGACGTATAACTTCAAGTCAATCAAGCAATGCTAATAATGAAATGAATCAGAGGTTATAATGAAATGAACCTGAGGTTATAATGAAATGAACCTGAGGTTATAGTAGAATGTACCTCATGTATTTAAATGAACCTTATCTCGTATGTAAATGAAATGAACCTCGAATGTAAATAAAATGAACCTCGTATATAAATGAAATGAATCTCGTATGTAAATAAATGCATCAGCTTATCTACTTTGTCATAACTTCAAAATATTTTAAAATATACCTCGTATGTTAAAGAAGTGTCGTATATTATTGAAATGTACTTTAGGTTAGAGTGAAATGTACCTCGTACATTATTGACATGTACTTTAGGTATTAGTAAAATGAACCTCAAATGTTATTGAAATGTACCTCACTTGTTACTGAAATGTACCTCAGGTTTTAGTTAAATGAACCTCGTACGTTATCGAAATGTACCCAACTTATCAATGAATACTAAAATGATAATTTAAACAAACTTACTCATCAACAAGTACTTACGACAAACTTTGCTTGAAATTTGCAACATTACTAACAATTTTAAAGATAAACTTAGCAAATCAAACAGATACATTGTTCCCTAAAAGTAAATGTCATCGAATCCAAAATGATACAAAACATTACTTTAGACGCTACATGTTATGGCTTGTGGTTCTTGAAGCCAAATACACTCGAGACATAGCTCCTAGATGGTTGTGCTGGTTTGAGATTTCCGTACGTTATCAAGAAAAAGATGTGGGAATGTGGCTCCGACATAGGCACATGTCTTGTATACCTTAACAATATATGAGCTAGCGTAGCTCCTAGGCTCACGGTAGTGCGTCATTTAGCAAAATGATGTCCACGAATGAGCCAGGTGGTGAGTACACCACAGGCGTAAAACTAATCCAACTCATGTAGCGCATGTAATCAGCCAGCCCATATATACAGGAATTTAATTGCTTTCCACCCGTGGATCAACCAGCGCAACGACTTTTAAACAACTTTCTTGAATAGAGGTCTCGCCTGTGCATCAATTAATTAGAGTTAGAAAAAGACGGGTTTGAATGAACGTGAGTTTCGGAAAATACAATAGCAACAATAGCATTACACAGACAAGTGAACGAGAAATTACCCAGTCGACCAAATTATCTTTTATTTTACCTGGTGAAGTATAGTCGATTCGACGACGTCGAGTGATAAACTACAGTAGCATAAATCCAAAGAAAAAACATCATTTTTTCTTCTTGATTAGAATTTTATAATTGCAGGACGAAAGGAGTCAAACCTCCTCGGGACAAAGTGAACTACGAATAATCAAAGTATATATACTCGAATCAAAAACGATATGGAACATTACTTTAGACACTACACATCAAGGCTTGTGGATTTTGAAGCCAAATACCCTCGGGACATAGTTCCTTAATGATTGTTCTAGTTTAAGATTTCCATACGTCATCAGGAAAAAGATGTGAGAATGAGGTTACAAAAGAGGCACCATCTTCATCCTATTCGAATCAAGCAAACATAATAAAGAATAAAACTTAAAAAAAGAAGTTTAGAACAATAGATGAGCAATGCATAACGCCAACAACAACAACAACAACAACCCACGGCCTGCGCGATACGCAATGCCAACAATGGTTGCTCAGCGACTAGCTGTGATAGTAGCGCATAGAGCCAGCAACAGCTACAATAGGATGTGGAGACAACAGCGATTACTCCAGGACAACGAGACAACAATTGCTACATGAGTGCGCAGTGGCAACAACAGCGCACAACGACAACAACAACACGCAACGACAACGGGGCTACACCGAGCATAGTAGCAGGGCTACACCAAGCTATTGATAACCATTAACTGAATAAGGTTGAATCGGCAGAGTATTAGGGACGTGGATAATTATCTTGGACCAACTGTACGTGATTAAGTGTATTTTACGTATCCCACCAGCAAAAAATTTCTTCACAAAGTGCATAAAAAAAATGAAGGATAATCAAACAGAAAGCGATTTTAAGAAAGAAAGTAATTGAATGATGGAATTACCATGTCCATATACTAAAATGTCAGACCTAGAACATCTAGGCCCTCCATTTAGTTTAACTAGAACCATTGAAAAAGATTTAAAGTGTGATTGGTGAAATGAACACAAAAGTAAAAGAAATGAACACGTGGGTATTACTGTATCTCAACAAATAGTTTTTCTATTTTTTTTTTTTTTTTTTTTGCCTGCGTCAAATAGTTTTTCTATATACGGAGTATTAGTCAAGTTATATGGAATTACATTGAATTGCCTTACATTAGTATCATATGAGAAGTTCAAATTGTCTAATTGCTTCTCGTATAGCTAAAGTCAACCATTAACGTGTTTAAAATGGAATTCAACAAGAACAATTAATTAAACCTAAACACAAAACTTCTTCACACAAAAGCTATGCCACGTCATGCATGTTTGACACACTTACACTTATAGTTGAGCAAGAGTAACCTAAGCAGCAGTAGGGCGCATCACAAAAATACACAATTAAAATTTTTCGACACTAAACAATGTCTACAAATGTACATCAAACAACAATTCATCAAATAACATAGTTACAAAAGGTCTACATTGCACACAAATAGAATCATGACAGTGGAAAACACCATCAAAACCACGCTAAAAACCCGCATCTTCAATCGGTTATACCAAAGGTCAAACATGATTTTTAAGTGTTGTGATTCGTAAGTTTGATTGTTGGTGGATCTTTTGCTTAATCTAGTATGTAGAAGTTTAACCTTAGGAAGCCGAAAACAAAGACTGTAAGGTTTAAGAACAAATCCCTTGGTTTTAGCCAACGTTATTTGTCGATTCTTGGGTTTTCTTTTTCATTTCGACGTGACATGTGGAATCACAATTCAATATATTATCATGTTGGTTACGAAGTATCAATGAAGTACTCTCTAAGAAAAAAGCCGCATCATAAAAGCTTTAAAAACTTGACCTTTATCGTTTTGGTGTGTTTTGGCTTTAAGAAGACATTCATTTCAAGTGATGTATGAGTATACGACAAAGCCATTAACCTAGTCTCCAAATGAAGAAATGGCATACAACAACCAGTATATGATTGACGAGTCACTGAAATGAACAAAATATATAATACATTATTGGTTCTAAAACACGTGCACACAAAGGTAAAAAGAAATGAACATGAAGGGTAGAAGAAATGAACACGTAAGTTAAAAAAATGAAATTGAAACACCTAGGCACGTCACGTAGCCACGTATGTACTATTGTAACACGTAGGTACATCCTATCAATGACAAAATTTCAACATCGAACATGAGTAAATGACAATAAGAATAA
This sequence comes from Dianthus caryophyllus, assembly GCA_023091065.1. Taxonomy (NCBI): domain Eukaryota; kingdom Viridiplantae; phylum Streptophyta; class Magnoliopsida; order Caryophyllales; family Caryophyllaceae; genus Dianthus; species Dianthus caryophyllus. The sequence continues at coordinate 7,980,463 of CM041521.1, read as the reverse complement.
GCAGAAATCGTGTCAGTAAAGTGATACTCATTGAAGCAAATCAACAAACACCTTATGTGCATTCCAACTTACACTTACAAAAACCGAAACGAAATTGAATGCGCATAATAAATTGAAGACATATTTAAAGATTTCTCTTGCCAAAACGAGCAAAACGTTAAAATAAAACAAACAAGATACAGGAATTCAGTTTCACTATAGGAAAAATCGAAATATTATGCAATACTTGATCAAAATGTTAGAAATCAAAACTCAAGACAGATAATTGATAAATTATCAAACTGAACACAAACAATACATCTAATAATCACGAATATGAACAATAATCGAACAAAAAAGGTGAAAAAATAAAAATTAAGTGCACTGAAAAATTACGGTTTACAAACTCTAAAAATTAGGGAAAGTACTCTACCTGGGTTGATGTTAATGGCGAGAATTGACACGAAAAAGATGGAAGAAGAAGAAATCGGAATCAAATTAAAGAGTGAGATCGAGGTGAAATTCGAAGATCAATGGAGAACTGTAGAGAGAAAGTGAGAGATGAAGTAAAAATAAATTAGAATATTGTTTGAGGAAGACAAGTGAAACAAAAAAAACGTGGGAATAAGAGTTGATTAAAGTGGAGCAGTAATTTGCACCGTTTGATTAGATGAGATGGATGGCCCAGATTACTTCTCATATTTCTCATATAAACACCACTTCTCATATGAACCTAAATCTATATATATATATATATATATATATATATATATATATATATATAAGGTCGAGTTCCGGTAAGAACACTGTGGAACCCGGGAACCGCGTCGAGGGACCCAACTCGGCGTCTTGCTTAAGGGCGGATTTTAAAGTTAAAAAAGATTAAGTTGGAAAAACCTTTAAGAACTGTTATGGAGTCGCCACCTAATTATCGCGGAAATTAGGAACCTGCTACCATGTTCTAAGTTAAAAACATGTCCTAGATTTTGGAGCACGCCGACACCCCTTTATCTAAGGTTGTGAAACCAGATTGGATTCGGGGTGAGGGTACTTTAGAAAAAGAGTTAATTCAAATAATGATTTATGAAAACCTTTTAGAAAAGCCTATGTAAAAATAGCCTCTACTGACCTAGAACAAAACTTGTAAGATGATATTTGAGCTAATGTTATCGCTACGTACTAGTGCGATAAAGTTGTAAAAGAATGCAGATGCAGATGCAAAAAGATTGATTAAAACCCTCAGTTTAGCATGTTTAACTTGTTAACAAAAACGGTTCAGTTAAAGGTCGAATTCATTGTTTAAGTTGATTTATTGCAAAATAAGAAGGTGCAAGTGTAGGTACCGGGATCTGACCATGGGACCACTCGACGTCTTGCTAGGGCCGTAAAGTTAAAAAGATTAAATAAGAAAAACCTTTTAAAACTGTTTTGGAGCCGCCACTAAATTATGAGGGAAATTTAGAACCCGCCTCCGTGTCCTCATGCTCAAAGACACGTCTTAGAGTTCAAGGCACGTCGACACCTATCCGTCTAAGGTTATTGTGAAAGCAGATTCGGATTCGGGTGAGGGTAATTTTCTAAAGCATAAATCAAAATAATGTTTTTATGAAAGATCTTTTGGAAAAGCCTATCAAAAGATAGCCTCTACTAGACTTGAGAACAATGCAAAGAATGATACATGAGCCTAAGTAATACGCTACGCATAACCGCGATAAAGATGTAAAATAATGCAAAAGAGATTGTTTAAAACCCTCGATTAAGCATGCTTAACTTATTAACGATTCGATTTAATGACGAATTCATTTTAAGTGATTTAGATGCAATAAGAGGATTTGCTAAAATGCATGCAATAAAATAAAGTTCAATTAGCCATTGATTTATTTTAGGGAGGTCAGTTGTTTATGCGACTTTGGAAAGGTGTTACGAATAGGGTGTGTATTCGAGGTGCATGGCCGCCTTATGAAAAGCAGACTCGCGTACCAAAGTCGGGGTGAGCCTAATGTAGGCCCTTGCTAGTCTAAGAAGTAAAGAAAGACCTTAATCCATGGCGGGATTAAGTATTACCTGTCTCGGATCAGGAAACTGGCAACGCTTCGCTTCAAAGGAGAGAATTCAACACTAGAAAAATGAAGAATTCAAAGGTGTTTATGCGTGAGGCTTTGAGAGAGTTTTGAGATGTGAATTGTGTCTTCTCTTCTGAATTATTGTGTGTTGAACGAATGAAGGGAGGGTCGTATTTATAGTGTAGAGCTCGGCGAGAATTAGGAAACCCTAGAGGATAGAACCGGACGTAGGAATCGCAAAGACCCTTGCGATAGCTACGGGCAATCGCAAGACACCTTGCGGCTGCCTGCCCTAATCGCAAGGCCCCTTGCGATTGGTAGGGCGGGCATTATCCTTTTATTCCGTATATTTCCAAATTATCTTTTAGGATATACGGTATAAACTTGCTTGAGCTCTAAGTTACGTTGTTGTGGCTGATATTTAGGGTTTGTTTAGGTTTATCCTGGACCTTGGGAAGCGGGCCAGGCATGGGTTTGGGCTCGGTTCTGGGCCCGAGCCGTGAAAATGTAAAAAGGGTGTATTTTGTAGTATTTTGTGAAATAGGACATTCCGTGAGACTATCCTAAGGGTTTGCTAACGCTAAAGGGTGGTTTTAGCGACTGGTCCTAAATTTAGAGATTTTTAGGAGAATCGAATCAAACCTTGTTAATGTAAAAGGATTAATTAGACTTGAGGTGTGTAAAAAGGGTGTGCGCATGCCAGTTAGGACCTGAACTCGAGACGAGCTAGACTCTAAACCTAAGGACACTAAGAGTGATGACCCATAAAGAAAACTCATTTGCATTTTAAATCACTTAACTCGAATTCGTCATAATTAGAACCATTTAAGTCAACATAAAAGCATGCAATAAAAGTCCATTGTTACATCACTGGGTTTTTGGTGGGAGGTGCGGATTTGGGTATCTACAGAGCCCAGGTTTGGTGAGCTTAGGACTAAGCGAAAGTCAAACTACGACAACATCTTTATCCAGGACCGAATTCTGATCTCGATGCTATCAGCGGCGCGGAGTATGTGTCCATGGGTGAGACTAGGACTCCGAACCGGGCTTATCCGGGGAGGGACAGACATGTTTAAGGACATGACGGTCCTTGCATACTCGTAAGGGCATGCCTGCCTGCTAATACCTTCGCGTGCTATTGCTGTTGCTTGTCTCGTAAAAGAGCGTGCGTGCTTAGTCTCGTAAAAGAGCGTATATGCTTCATGCTTCGTGCTAGTGCTTTTGTCGGTGCTCATCTCGTGAAGAGTGCTTATGTCCGCCGGGAATTATCGTCCGAGGAAAATGTTCATGCTTAGTGTATACGCAAAGGTTGTGTATAGTGCTTCGAACTCGTTTAAGAGTGTGGCGGACTTTAGGTGACGCCTTAACCGAGCGACGTAACGTGAGAAGGTGTCTAGAAGGGCTATAAGTGGATTATAAATCCAACTTAGACCTGAAAATAGGAAAAACACGAAAATGCCCAAAGCTGGAATCGCAAGCGTCCTTGCGGTTCTTTCCCCAAATCGCAAGCGTCCTTGCGATTAGGGTCTTGGGCTTTTTGCTCATTATAAACACGGAAATACCGAGTTCACTACTTCATTTCCCGTTTTCGACTCTTTCTCTCTAAAAACCGATCCTTGCGATTTTCAAGACCGTTTTCGCTCGTTTTTCTTGCTTTGCTTCAAAATGGATCAAGGTAACACTCCATTTAACTTGTTTTTATGTATTTTGATGTTGTAAATTGTTAGATCGTTCTTGAAATGTAGAAAAGACGTTTTTAATGAAAAACCGTCTTTTGTCTTGAAATTCGCCGCTTGATCACTAGAGAACGATACCATTCTCTTGTATCATGTTGTTCTTGAATGTATGCGTGAAATGCATACGGTTTGAGACGTTCTTGGACCATTTTCGTATGAAATGGTCCCGACCCAAAAATCGGACCCGGATTTTCGGTCTCGGAATTGCAATTAAACTTCGCCATAGGTTCCCCTTGGCTAGTATAGTATGTGTATGGTGTTGGTTTTTGAAAAATGTTAGTAATCGTCCCTTAAATTGAGGTTTAAAGTTGATTAATACGGAGAACTTAGGTCAAAATTAGGGGTTTTTGATCAACAAGTCCAAAATGCAATTATTTGTTCCGGAGTGTAATTGAAGGCTAATGTGGGGCATAGAAACCATCAAGTTGAAATTTTGATGTGTATAGAGCGGCTTTCGGCCAAATTGTGAATTGAGCCTGAAAGGGCTCTGTGTAGGGTGTTCTTTTGAATTGTTGTTACTTCTGTGATCTGTCTTGTGTTTTCGTCTCGTGTTTATGTCCTTGGAATATTGCAGATGAGGATTGGTCTGGACCTCCTACGACGAGGGCTCGTGCTCGTCGGAGTACTGGTTCTAGTGCTGAGGAGCCTACGACTCCTGGCGGTTCGAGTTTGCGCCGCACTTTTAGCGCGAGGAATCCTTCTCCTGGATCCATTAACTTTCCGACCCGGAGGGGTCGTGGGCGAGGCATGGGCACCCGAGGGCGTCCTGGTGGTGCAATCGGTGAGGAGGAGAGAGAGGTAGAGGCTATGGAGGAGGGCGAGTCTTCACAGGCTTCAGGGTCTCGTGCTAGGGGTCGTGCGAGCCATGGTCCACGTGTTGACCGTCCTTTCGCGAAAAATTGGGACGGTCACACCCTGTTGCGGACCGTGAGCGTCATTTGTCGCATCGGGCTCTTAGTGGGCTCGAGGTAGGATATATGAGGACGTTTTCTGGTATTTCGTCCGTCATTTGGGCATATCGAGAGGTTCTGTCTCCCGGGGCGAGAGAGAAGATAGATAGGTGTTTCCTGGGTCCGTTGGTCGCGCGTTGGGTCCAGATTATAGATAGCCGGACCACGGCGAACTTGAGGGTCATCCGGCGTTCGCCAGCGGATATTGGGATACGACCACGACGTTCCATTTGCCGGGGTTCGAGGCAGGTATTATCTTGTCTTCGTTTGCTATTATCACGGGTCTACCCTTTGGCGACCGTGATATGGACTTTGCTTTTGCGCCGCCTATTGACGATAGGGCGGTGCTTGATGCTGTCGGTGCTGGTTTGGAGGTGCCTTATCAAGGAAAGACGCCTAACTCTGTTAAGACGAGCTATATCATGGAGTACTTCGAGGGGAAGACTCAGCATGGTCCTGGGGCTTGGAGCGACGAGCAGAATGCTCGTATGTGGCTCTGGTGGTTCGTTAGCTCTGCCTACTTCGGCGAGAAGGGCGAGCGGGCTGCTACTTCGGTGTTGATGTATCTTCTGGATTGGAGTACGGTCGGGGCGTATGACTGGGTGTCCCCGGCCTTGGGCTTGTGCATCCGTTTCTGCATGGATGCTATTAGGCCACGGAAGATGGATGGGGGGTCTAGGATTCCCATCGTGTCCCCTGGCTTGTTATTGGAGGTACGTTGTTCTTGTCTTTAGCTGATTTACTTAGAATGTTGATTACTCGTGCTAAATTGTCTTATGTTCCTTGTGTAGTGCTGGATCTACAGTCACTTCCCTTTCTTTCTGCCCGAAGAGGCAGTTACGATGGACAAGAGGTACCCTGCGGTATGGACTTGGGGTACGTGCAGCCGTATTGGGTATGACTGGTCGTATGACTTCGTTCGGGTCAAACTGAACGAGCTGAGAGGTGGTCAGGTACGTATTGAAACCTTCTAAATAGCAAGTATTTAAATGATTTTGCTTGAAAAGGTATTTGATGTGTTCCTTCTGCGATTCACCAGCGTCCGTGGGAGCGATACCCAGCGTTCTGAGGGTTGTGGAGTGCGTTTAGGGCGTGACTCTAGCGGTTGTGCCAGCTCGCCGTATGGGTATGTCTGGTACTTGGGTGAGCGTTTGGCTATTCAGACGAGGTATCCTGACTTCGTCGTGCCTCTCGATCCACCTAAGGTTCTTTTTGAGACGCGCGTCTTGAGTCGGCAGCTGTATCTTGAGGGGGAGTCTGATAATCTCCTCCTTCATCAGCTGGATTACGCAGAGTTTGCGATGGGTAGGTTGGCTAGTGGGCCCATCGAGGTATGTCTTGTTCGGTTGTGTAGAGTGAAAATTTTCAAAAATTTCCGCTAGTTTTTCAACAAAATTTTCCTAAATTTGTTGTGTTGTGCTTCATGTTGCAGGTGCCTGACGCCGACTTGGCGTTCCAGCCCCCAGACTTCCCTACGACGGTGGAGTGGGATAACGCCGGGACACGGGAGACCTTCCACGTGCCTGAATATCTGCCGATGATCACGGATGCAGGGATGGAGAGTTGGGGTGATAAGGTGAAGAAGGTATGGCTCCATCATTTGTATACTATGTAAGCCCCCAGTTTGACCGAGTTAATGGTTAACGAAGGGCAAACTTAAGTTCTGGGCTGGGTTTTGTATTACTCCCCTGAGTTTGACTATAGTTTAAAGAAACTGTAGCCAAAATGGAGTCTTCATTTTTGTTTTTGGTTTAGCCCCCGTAGTTTGTCTTAATTTAGTGTATAATTAAGGCAAAATGGAGTAAAACGTGCTTGAAAATGTCTTGTGCAGGTTGCGAAGGATGTCCACAAAAAGTTGTGGCGGGCAGCCCATCGTTGGAGGATGGCTTGGGCAGAGCAGGCGGCTGAGCTTTGTCAAAGTCGGGCAGAGGTGGCTCGGCTTCAGAGGGAGGTCGCGGATCGGAGCTTCGTCGTCGTCATCCTTAGTCGCTTCGTTTCTTGTTGCTTGAACTAGTAGTCGTTTCTATCGCACCTTCTATTTATTCATGTACCTGTTTAGTTAGTAGCTAGAAAAAATTTGAAAATGATTCCCGAGTGGGAGACTCTGTTTTGAAAAATGTTTTGTTGAGAATACGTTTGAAAAAGTTCATTTTAGACGTTAAAAATGCGAAATGAGCTTTAAAACGGATCATAAAATGAAATGTGACATGGTTGGATCGATCATCGTTTGTGACGGATCCATGTGTGATTGTTTGTAATTGGGCCCGAAATAAGGAGTCCAATTAAGATGTACATCGTAATTGTGTGTATACTAGGATTTGGAAGGTCGAAGATTCGGAGATAGAGCCGTTCCTAAGAGTCGCAACACCTGTTGCGGATGGTACGGGTAATCGCAAGGGGTCTTGTGATTGGCACTTCCAATCGCAAGCCTTCTTGCGGTTTGGACTGCCGGTTTTATCGTCGAATTTTCCTAATTCGAGATTTCGTGTTGCTATATAAAGAGGGGAGGTACGAGGCATAATCCTCATTCAATCTCTACTCTTTTCTTTGCTTGTTTTGTATTCTCTTAAATAGCTTAGTATTCTTAAGAATATTTTTGTTGTTTTTGAAGAATGGACCATTTTGATGGTCTTTTGAAGCGGTGGACTTCTTCCCTTAGTGAATCGGAGAAAAGGGCGTTGTCTTTGACTGGTGCGGGTGTTTTCATAGGTTTTAGGCAGATGCGCGTCGAGATTGATTTTCTTGACGCGTGTCTCGATTATCGGGATCCTAGGGTGCATATTTTCAGGTTCCCGGGGGGGTGAGATATGTCCGTTATTAGAGGAGTTTTCGGCTATAGCAGGATGGTCTAACCGTACTACCCCGGTAGCGGTTAGAAGTGAGTTTGGCTATAATGGGAGATTACGGCAGTATCTCTCAATGACCAATGCTCATGCGGAAGGGTTGTTTGAAGGAGGCGTAGTGAACATGCGACGGTTGTGCGAGCGTTACATGAACTTGAATGACGTGAGCATCTCTGCTCGTTCTAGGAGGAGAGCTTTAGGGTTTTGCTTGCTGCATCGGTACTGCTTTGCTGGGTCGATGGAAGATAGTGTGCATGGCCATGCTAGGTATGCACGGGTCATGGAGGAGATGGAGCTGGGCCATGATCCTTCGGCTTTGATCTTAGCCGAAACTATACTAGGCAGACGGCCGCTTCTGCGAATCGTCTAAGTCCATACCGTGGCTGTGCCAGGATTCTGCAGATTTGGCTGATGGAGCGTCTTCGTGTCTTGGCTCCACCGGGAGGTGATGTGTATGTTCCTGCTGGGTTGACTACTCGTACTCTTTATTGGGCTATGCCTCGGGAGCGGTCATCGAACTACTTCCAAGGGTTCGTTCGGGAGAGGACGATAAGGTGGGTCGTGTCGTGGTGGTCCATTCGACACATCACGGCACCATCGGTTGCGGATGCGGCTAGCGGGATAATGTTGTGTGGATTTGAGCGAGGCGTGTGGATCCACCCACATCGGCTAAGGAGGCAGGTTGGCCTAGCTCAGGTTATTCCAGCGCAGGATACTCGGTTATGCGAGTCGGTCGTTCTGAACAACCGGATGATTGATGCTTGGGTGCAAGGGTGGTCTGGCCGAGTGACTTGGGCTCGGCCGGCTGGTTCTGAGACTACTCGTGTCTCGGACTTCTATCGGAGGTGGTGTATTTCTTTGGATCCTCTGGATAGGGAGAATATGCGAAGACGCGAACAGACGAGCCCAAGACCGTCGTTGGCGCATGCGGCGGTGCGTGGAAGACGGGACTACAGCGACTTGGCGAGTTCGAGGGTGGGAGCGTCTTCCTCTAGGCCACTTGAGGAACGACTCGGGCCTAAGGTGACCTTGAAGGATCGTCTGGGTGGAAGGATCGAGGCTGTGGATGATGAAGGCCCTGTTGAGCCCCCAGGGTTCGAGAGGAGTGTCCCGAATCCAGTGGTTGCTTCGGTTGTTGTTCGTGTGGATGCTTCAAAGGACGAGGATGAAGAGGATTCTCCAAAGCGTCGTAGGAAGGACGCTTAGGTTTAAACTTTAGATGTTTCATTCAAAGAATTTTCGTTTATTTGATTGTTCAAAGAATAAAATGAATTTGAAAGCTAGTTTTAAACTCTTTACGTAAAATGTAAACATTTTCAACATTCATGACTAAATAAAGAAAGTGTTTGCCCATCGTCTCGTCTCTTTGCTTATTTTGTTTGTCCTCGATCTTTTTAAGCTTTGGATATCTGTTCTCGTTTTAAGTCTTCGACTTCTTTAAGCTTTAGACTTGTATTTTTGTGTTGACTGTGCTCTTGACCTTTTTAAGCTTTGAGCGTGTCATTTTGTGTGGACTATGCTCTTGACCTTTTTAAGCTGCGTGCGTGTCCTTTTGTGGGCGCATCGTCCTCGGCTTTTTTAAGCTTCAGGCGTGCGTGCGAAGAAGGGCGATTGCGCTTTGAAAAGCTCCCTACGTATCCGTGCCTTACACAGAATCAAACCGGCGTAGTTCGTGGGTTTAGTTGAATCTTTTGCAAGATTGCCTACGTATCCACAGTGCGTGGAATCAAACCAAGCGTAGTTCATCCGTGCGTGGTGTTTTTTTGTTGTTTTTTTTTTGAATACATCGCAAAACTATTTAAAGCCTAGGGGTAGTATTTCTTAAGCTGGTCAAGGTTGGTGGGTAAGTTAAATTCTTCACCGTCGAGGTCGGTTAGCTTTGCGGCTCCTCCGGGAAGGATTTCCTTAACCAGGTACGGTCCGGCCCAATTAGGTTTGAATTTCCCTCTTGGATCGACAGGTAGCGGTGCCCTAACTGATTTGAGGACTAGGTCACCCACTTTAACGTTGCGTGGCTTGATTAAATGCATTGTATGCGCGTTATAATCTTGACTGGTACATGCGAACGGTACTTAGTGAGTGTAAGCGCCTTTCGTCTAGGAGAATGAGTTGTTCGTATCGCTCGCGTGCCCATTCTGCTTCTGGTATGTCTGCTTCCATTAGAATTCGAAGCGAGTGCATTTCGATTTCTACGGGCTGTACAGCTTCCATGCCATAAGTTAGGAAGTAGGGTGTCATCCCGGTTGGCGTGCGTATTGTGGTTCGATTTCCCCACAGGGCGAAGGGAATCTTGTGCGACGATCGTGACGGTGTCAATCATCTTTTTGAGGATGGTGATTACGGTTTATTTGCGACCTACCGCTCAGTTGGTTTGGGGTCGGTATGGTGATGACTTGTGTATTTGGATGTTATATTTGGTGAGGATGGGTTCGACTTCTCCTCGGAAGTGTGAGCCTTGATCAGCGATCATTTCATGAGGTATCAGTATCTGCGTATGATATTGTTTTGTATGAAGCGAGCAACTTCCTTTGTGTCTAGTTTACGGTATGGCCAGCGGCCGACCCATTTCGTAAAATAGTCGATGGCCACGAGGATGAAGCGATGTCCTCTGCTCCAACCGGGTGTACTTTGCCTATGACGTCGATTCCCCATGTCGAGAATGGCCATGGCGATGTGAGGCTGTATAGAGGTGAAGGGGGTACATGTTGCACATTTGCGAAGATTTGACAGTTGTGGCAGTGTTTGACATATTTTGCACAGTCGGCTTCCATGGTGGTCCAATACCATCCTAGCCTGAGGATTTGTTTACATAGGGCTCGCGCGTTCATATGAGGTCCGCACTCGCCATCATGGACTTTTGATATAATCTCTCGTCCTTTATTGTGATCAACGCACAAGAGTAGTGTACCCTGGGGTGTTTTCTTGGCGATGCTGTCGCTTCAAAGACAAATTGTGATGCTAGAAGTCGAAGAGCTCGTCTGCCACGTTTGTCAGTATTTGGCGGATATTCTCCGTCTCGTTTGAAGTTGATTATGGCTTGGTACCAAGGTTCATTTTGTTCTTCCTCGGCTTCGATGTCACATATGTACGTGGGCTCGTGGCTCCGTTCCACGACGATGGGAATGGTTTGCATTCCTGGGGGGATGTTTAGTAGTGACGCTAATTTAGATAGGGCGTCTGCGAATTGATTTTCTTCGCGAGGCAAATCACGTGAACTCTGCAGCGGTGGAATTTGGCGATGAGTTCTTGAATTTTGCCTTGGTATAATCACGAGGTTTTCGTTGAGTATCTTCCATGCTCCGGATACTTGGTTGATGATTAGCGAGGAGTCTCAGGTATACTCGTAGATTCCTTTGCGTTTAGTATGGCCGCGACTGTAGTCCGTCGCGAGGCATGCCTCATATTCTGCGGCGTTGTTTGTCACATCAAAGTCTAATTTGATTGAAAGGGGCGTATGTTCGCCATTTGGTGAAATGAGTAGTATTCCTATCCCGCATCCTCGGTAATTTGACGAACCGTCGAAATACATTTCCCATTGTTCTTCGTCTATATTGTATATTCCTTCGTCGGGGAATGATGTGGTGTCGGTGATGTGTTCTTAAATCATTGCGTGATTGGCGAGAAAGTCGACCTTTGCCGATCCCTTAATGGATTTAAGGGGAACATAGACAATATCAAACTCGGCTAAAAGCAGGGTCCATCGCGCCATGCGTCCATTTGGCACGGGTTTCTCGAAAAGATATTTAATGGGGTCCATTTTCGAGTAGACCTTCGTTTGATGTGCCAGCATATAGTGACGGAGCTTTTTGGATGCCCACACTAATGCTAAGCAACTTTTCTCGACGGGCGCGTATCGAGTTTCATAATCGAGAAACTTCTTGCTGATGTAATAAATCGGATGTTCTTCGCCGTTGACTTCTTGGGTGAGCATGGCGCCCATTGCGGTTGATGTTGTTGTGAGGTAGAGTGACAAGGGTAGGTCCTTCTGCGGTGGTCTTAGGACTGGGGGGGTTGGATAACAACTCCTTCACCTTATCAAATGCTTGTTGACACGCTTCGTCCCATTCTACGTGGTTAGTTTTTCTCAACTTTTTGAAGATAGGTTCGCATATCATGGTTAGTTTGCTTATGAAGCGGGAGATGTATTGGACTTGGCCCAGGAAGCTTCGAATTTCATCCAGGTTCTTAGGTGGTTGCATTGCCATAATTGCTTTTATTTTTAGGGGTCGACCTCGATGCCTCTTTGGCTTACTACGTGTCCTAGTAGCTTGCCGGATTTAACTCCAAATGTACATTTTTGGGGATTGAGTCGCATCTTGTACTGGCGGAGTCGTGTGAAGAACTTGCGGAGGTTTGTGATGTGATCATATCTTTCTTTGGATTTGACGATCATGTCGTCTACGTACACTTCGACCTCTTTGTGCATCATGTCGTGTAGGAGTATAGTTGCGGTGCGTTGGTAGGTTGCACCTGCGTTGATTAGGCCAAAGGGCATGACTGTGTAGCAGTATGTGCCCCATGGCGTGATGAATGTCGTCTTGGCCATGTCTTCACGGGCCATTTTGATTTGGTTATATCCTGCATACCCGTCCATGAAGGATAGAAGGGCATGATCAGCGGTGTTGTCAACTAGAACGTCTACGTGTGGTAGTGGGAAGTCGTCCTTTGGACTTGCCTTGTTTAGATCGCGGAAGTCGACACATACTCGTATCTTGCCGTTTTTCTTCAACACTGGGACCATGTTTGAGACCCAATCCGTGTACTCGACGACTTGAATGAAGCCGGCTTGTAATTGCTTCTCGATTTCTTCTTTGACCATAAGAGACCATTCGGGTCGTAATCTCCTTAGTTTTTGTTTGATGGGTTTGAAGCCGGGTTTGATGGGGATGTGGTGTTCGGCTATGCTTCTATCGATGCCGGGCATGTCCTTATATGACCATGCAAAGACGTCCTTGAACTCGGTTAAGAGTTGGGTGAAGTTGATGCGCTCATCCTCACTCAGTGAGGCGCCTAGTTGTAGTTCCCTTGGTTCTTCGGGGGTTCCTATGTTAATGGTTATGGTTTCCTTGACGATTGGGTTCTGCGTTGGGTTGTTCAGAATGTTTGCGATGTATTTGATTAACGATTGTTGATTCGTAGGTTTATTTTTATCGCACGGATTTTTATGTTGTGTTGTTTGATTGTTTTGTTCAAGTTTTGTTTGTTGTTCATTGCTTAATTGTTTGTTTTTAGCTTGAGACGAGACGTAAGCAAACTTATCTGTATTATTCATTAAAGAAGAAGAACTGTTTGACAGATTAGGAGAAGAGCTGGAGCTAGCCTCCGAAAATAAAAAGTCTAAGCTAAAACTAGAAGATGGGTCGACAGATGACCCGACATTTAGAGAATTAGATCCTAGAAGAATTTCCTCCTCTTAAATGCGTCTTCTTGGTTACGGCACAGTGGTCGTGGTTCTCCTACATTTACGCTTTGGAGGTGTAGGTAGGTGCAAAGGATCGCCTCACTTTATTGCGTTGATAACCTGGGTTGTCGACCAGATAAGGTGGCCGAAATATCTCGCTTGATTCTTGGCCGAGGTGTCTTCATTGGGTGGTTGAGGGTCCGTGACATAGATTGCTTGATTATCTTGGGACGGCTTTGGCCAAAGCCATTCCCTTTCCTCGTCGCTAAATGAGAAGCTGCTGGGTTGCCCGTCGCTTGAATTGGAAGGTTTTGGGTGATTCATGGTGTGAGTCGATCCCGCGTTGTTCTTAGAGTTACTTTTGTTGGGCAGCCATCCTCCTGTGTGGGGTATCTCTACCTTTCCTTGGTCGAGTAGATCTTGGATGGCATGCTTGAGCTTTATGCAATGCTCGGTATCATGTCCCTTGCCTCGGTGGTATGCGCAGAAGGCATCGGGATTCCATGATCTTGATTTTTTGTGATTAGGTGGTTCGCTAGTAGGTCCGACCGGTTGTAGGCACTTCTCTTCGACTAGTTTCCAGAATGCTTCGGTGTAAGACATATACAGAGGATCAAAGCTCGTTCTAGTCTTAGGGGGTGTTGTCTTGATAATGGCGGGAGCGCGAGAGTAGCTTTTGGTTGTAGGGATGTAATCCGGCGAGGCGCTGAGGTCGTCATAACTAGACATGGCGCAAAATGTAAGGTCCTCCTCCATTTCAGTACCAAACTTAGCAATTTGTTCGAAGCTTCGGATGTTCATATCTTCAAAGTAGGATTGACATGAGGGTCGCAAGCTGTTGATGAATGCGTACATAAGTTCGTCTTCGTGTGGATGATTTGGAATCTGTGAGAGCAGTTTTCTTCATCGAGTGAGGTAGTAAGTGAAGTCTTCATTGTCTTTTTGACGCTGGGTCGCGAGATGTAGAGGGAGACGTGCTTGTCGGCCTTGTCTTTAGTGCGTTTCTCCAAACGTTCGACCTCAACCTGATGCAAGGCCTTCAAGTCGTTAATATCCTTGGTGAGTTGGCCGATCCGGCTACGGAGTACCTCTAGTTTGTTTAGCTTGGACATCTTCAAGGCGTGATTTTGGGTGCGGTGAGTATCCAGTTGAGGTTTCCCTAACATTTGCATAGGATGCATCAGCTATTTGACAGACCCGACTGACACATTCATTTTATGTTTGTTTTTAGCTCATTTCGTTTGAAAAGGACTCTCTTTAGTTTTTGGAAAAGAAGGAATTTTTCGAAAACAAGCTGGGAATGTTCTTGAGATGAGAATGCGTGCGCGCAGCTCACCTCGATGTTAAAAGGTTTTGCTTCGCACTTACTTAGCCTGAGTGACGATACGTTGTCGTGGGCTAAAGATAGATGCGTAAAAGGAATCGACTTGGGTTTAGTCAAGTCGGGAAAGTTTAAAAAGGATTTAAGCTGTGAGGCTTAAAGAATGAAATCCGCGAGTCGGGGTCTGAAGACCTTGACTCGGGTTTTTGCTAAACTTGTAAAAGGAGAATTTTAAAAAAGGTTTGTTTCAAAATTCGTGATTATTTCGTTTTGAAGAAGGGTTAGTTGGTTAGTTGTTAGGTTGATTATTTTCGAAAATTTTAGGTGAGTTTTCGAAGATATGCAGATTTTGAAAAGGACTATATTGTATAGCCTCGCACTTGTATGTATGACTCTTGGTCGTTTGGTCAAGTCTCGTACGCCTCCAACTGATTTGGGTACGCTTTGGCAGGTGCTTTCAGCCCTTCGCCTACATAGTATAACATGTAGGATACAAAGGAAGCCCTGGGGCGGTCAAATCAGTTTGCTACGGCAAGCCGTGGAGGGGTGAGAGGAAGGTTAGTCCGGAACGTGCTTTATCGAGTGGACAAGCCTGCGTTTGGAACCACCTCTCAAGGTATTTGTGTGTGAATTCGACTAGATTCGACTCTAAACGGATATGCTTAGCTCATGTATGTTGATTGTTCTCAAGTCGTTCAAGTCTCATTTTTATTTTTAAAAAGAAAAAGGCTAGTTTTAGTTTTAAAAATAAAACCTGTCCCCAGCGGAGTCGCCAACTGTAGGTACCGGGATCTGACCATGGGACCACTCGACGTCTTGCTAGGGCCGTAAAGTTAAAAAGATTAAATAAGAAAAACCTTTTAAAACTGTTTTGGAGCCGCCACTAAATTATGAGGGAAATTTAGAACCCGCCTCCGTGTCCTCATGCTCAAAGACACGTCTTAGAGTTCAAGGCACGTCGACACCTATCCGTCTAAGGTTATTGTGAAACCAGATTCGGATTCGGGTGAGGGTACTTTTCTAAAGCGTAAATCAAAATAATGTTTTTATGAAAGATCTTTTGGAAAAGCCTATCAAAAGATAGCCTCTACTAGACTTGAGAACAATGCAAAGAATGATACATGAGCCTAAGTAATACGCTACGTACAACTGCGATAAAGATGTAAAATAATGCAAAAAGAGATTGTTTAAAACCCTCAGTTAAGCATGCTTAACTTATTAACAACTTGATTCAGTTTAATGACGAATTCATTTTAAGTGATTTAGATGCAATAAGAGGATTTGCTAAAATGCATGCAATAAAATAAAGGTCAATTAGCCATTGATTTATTTTAGAGAGGTCAGTTGTTTATGCGACTTTGGAAAGGTGTTACGAATAGGGTGTGTATTCGAGGTGCATGGCCGCCTTATGAAAAGCAGACTCGCGTACCAAAGTCGGGGTGAGCCTAATGTAGGCCCTTGCTAGTCTAAGAAGTAAAGAAAGACCTTAATCCATGGCGGGATTAAGTATTACCTGTCTCGGATCAGGAAACTGGCAACGCTTCGCTTCAAAGGAGAGAATTCAACACTAGAAAAATGAAGAATTCAAAGGTGTTTATGCGTGAGGCTTTGAGAGAGTTTTGAGATGTGAATTGTGTCTTCTCTTCTGAATTATTGTGTGTTGAACGAATGAAGGGAGGGTCGTATTTATAGTGTAGAGCTCGGCGAGAATTAGGAAACCCTAGAGGATAGAACCGGACGTAGGAATCGCAAAGACCCTTGCGATAGCTACGGGCAATCGCAAGACACCTTGCGGTGCACCTGTCGCATGAGCCTCTTTGCGATTGGTAGAAGCGAGCATTATCCTTTATTAGTATATTTCCAAATTATCTTTTGGGATATACGGTATAATCTTGCTTGAGCTCTAAGTTACGTTGTTGTGGCTGATATTTAGGGTTTGTTTAGGTTTATCCTGGACCTTGGGAAGCAGGCCAGGCATGGGTTTTGGGCTCGATTACGGGCGAGCCACGAAAATGTAAAAAGGGTGTATTTTGTAGTATTTTGTGAAATAGGACATTAGTGAGACTATCCTAAGGGTTTGCTTGCAGCTAAAGGGTGGTTTTAGCGGTGATCCTAAATTTAGGGATTTTTAGGAGAATCGTATCAAACCTTGTTAATGTAAAAGGATTAATTAGACTTGAGGTGTGTAAAAAGGGTGTGCGCATGCCAGTTAGGACCTGAACTCGAGACGAGCTAGACTCTAAACCTAAGGACACTAAGAGTGATGACCCATAAAGAAAACTCATTTGCATTTTAAATCACTTAACTCGAATTCGTCATAATTAGAACCATTTAAGTCAACATAAAAGCATGCAATAAAAGTCTATTGTTACATCACTGGGTTTTTGGTGGGAGGTGCGGATTTGGGTATCTACAGAGCCCAGTTTGGTGAGCTTAGGACTAAAGCGAAAGTCAAACTACACGACAACATCCTGACCGCTCTGATCTCGATGCTATCGGCCTTGAGTATGTGTCCATGGGTGAGACTAGGACTCCGAACCGGGCTTATCCAGGGAGGGACAGACATGTTTAAGGACATGACGGTCCTTGCATACTCGTAAGGGCATGCCTGCCTGCTAATACCTTTGCGTGCTATTGGTGTTGCTTGTCTCGTAAAAGAGCGTGCGTGCTTAGTCTCGTAAAAGAGCGTATATGCTTCATGCTTCGTGCTAGTGCTTTTGTTGGTGCTCATCTCGTGAAGAGTGCTTATGTCCGCCGGGAATTATCGTCCGAGGAAAATGTTCATGCTTAGTGTATACGCAAAGGTTGTGTATAGTGCTTCGAACTCGTTTAAGAGTGTGGCGGACTTTAGGTGACGCCTTAACCGAGCGACGTAACGTGAGAAGGTGTCTAGAAGGGCTATAAGTGGATTATAAATCCAAATTAGACCTGAAAATAGGAAAAACACGAAAATGCCCAAAGCTGGAATCGCAAGCGTCCTTGCGGTTCTTTCCCCAAATCGCAAGCGTCCTTGCGATTAGGGTCTTGGGCTTTTTGCTCATTATAAACACGGAAATACCGAGTTCACTACTTCATTTCCCGTTTTCGACTCTTTCTCTCTAAAAACCGATCCTTGCGATTTTCAAGACCGTTTTCGCTCGTTTTTCTTGCTTTGCTTCAAAATGGATCAAGGTAACACTCCATTTAACTTGTTTTTATGTATTTTGATGTTGTAAATTGTTAGATCGTTCTTGAAATGTAGAAAAGACGTTTTTAATGAAAAACCGTCTTTTGTCTTGAAATTCGCCGCTTGATCACTAGAGAACGATACCATTCTCTTGTATCATGTTGTTCTTGAATGTATGCGTGAAATGCATACGGTTTGAGACGTTCTTGGACCATTTTCGTATGAAATGGTCCCGACCCAAAAATCGGACCCGGATTTTCGGTCTCGGAATTGCAATTAAACTTCGCCATAGGTTCCCCTTGGCTAGTATAGTATGTGTATGGTGTTGGTTTTTGAAAAATGTTAGTAATCGTCCCTTAAATTGAGGTTTAAAGTTGATTAATACGGAGAACTTAGGTCAAAATTAGGGGTTTTTGATCAACAAGTCCAAAATGCAATTATTTGTTCCGGAGTGTAATTGAAGGCTAATGTGGGGCATAGAAACCATCAAGTTGAAATTGTGATGTGTATAGAGCGGCTTTCGGTCAAATTGTGAATTGAGCCTGAAAGGGCTCTGTGTAGGGTGTTCTTTTGAATTGTTGTTACTTCTGTGATCTGTCTTGTGTTTTCGTCTCGTGTTTATGTCCTTGGAATATTGCAGATGAGGATTGGTCTGGACCTCCTACGACGAGGGCTCGTGCTCGTCGGAGTACTGGTTCTAGGAAATCCGGGGATAAAAACAGGCCAGGAAACCGCATAGCCTTATGCGGTTGCCAGGGAAAACCGCATAGGCTTATGCGGTTGCCCACCCAAACCGCATAAGTTTATGCGGTTTGAAGGTGTGGTTTTTAATGTAGTTTCCTAGTTCCGGTTTGATAAAATCTTAGAAAGATTACGGGATAATCCTAAGCTTGCTCGTCAAGAAAACCCCTAGGATATTTTTGAGATATTTTGATGTTTAGGGCTTTGGAGTGCGGGCCAAAGGCTGGGTTTGGGCTCGGTTTCGGGCCCGAGACCTGGAAAAATGAAAAGGGTGTATTTGCATAGTTTTTGTGAAATAAGGTAAGACGTGAAGCCGTATTTTGTGTAAGAGGGGGCTAAAGGGGAGATTTAGCCACCGGGCCTAAATTTAGGAATTGAGGAATGCTGAATTAGACCTTGTCAATGTAAAAGGGCTAATTCTAGTGCAAATGCGAAGCTCATGCCAAATGAAGCGGGACAAGGACCTAGCTAGACTCCAAATGGACAAAATGAACGTTTATTTAAGTGTGATGTGAAGCGACCTACTCATTTTAACATTTCAAACGACTCAAAATGAATTCGACATTAGTTAGAACCGTTTAAGTTAACGTTAAAGCATGCGTAATAAAAGTCCGTGATACATAACAGGGTTTTGTGTGGGAGGGTACGGATATGGGTATCCACAGAGCCCCCAGTTTGACTGAGCTCGGACTAGAGCGCTAGTCAAACTCCACGACCATATCCGGACCATTACAGTCTCGATCTGATCGTGTAGCGAAGCATGTGTCCATGGGTGAGGCGAGGACTTGAGCCGGGCTAAGCGGGGAGGCGTGCGCATTTTAAGGACTTGGCGGTCAGTGCATGCTATAAGAACTGCCGACCTCTTTGGGTGCCTTAAATCGTCGTGTTCTTGATGTCGTTGCTTGTCTTTGATGCCGTAAATCGCTTGTCTTTGATGTCGTCTTTGGATCTCGTAGAGAGTCTGAGTGCTTAGTGTGGTATCTGTTTGGAGAAGTACTAGTCTGCTAGGGAAGGGTGTATAAGTATGGTCTCGTAGGAGGCGTAGAGTCTGATTGTAGTTGTTTGATCTTGTGGAAGAATGACGGTGTTTCGTCTTGTAAGGGGTGCAGGTGTATATTCGCCGGGAATTATGGTCCGAGGAAGAGTGTAGGTGCTCATGTATATGCTTGCGTCTTGTAGTTGGTGTGGAAGCTTTGACTTGCTGGATGTGCTGATGTAGATGTCTGGTGTTTATGCTCCATTGGGGAAGTTGAAGGGTGAGTCATTCAGGATGTAGAGGTGTATCTGCTAGGGAAGTCGAAGGATATGTCTTGGACTCCGTGGGAAATGTCTGTATAGGTGTGTGGACTCCATGGGGAGAAGTGATACTCCACAGGGACGTGTAAGAGGGTGTATGGACTCGTGAAGAGCGTTCGTATTTCTGCTTCTGTACCGTGTATTAAATGCTTAATACACGCGTATGGCGGACTGTAGGTGACGCCTTAACCAAGGCATAGCGCATAATGTATGTGCTAGCGCTTGTGGCGGACTGTAGGTGACGCCTTAACCTTGAAAGCTTGCGTGTGCGAAGATAATATTTTGGCTTGACGAGCCCAATATGGAAAGACAACGTGGAACATAACACGCCTCAGAAATTGCCTTGTTGACTAGTGATTTTTCCGGGGAATCTCATATCAATTGGCGACTTCAAGCGTGAACTCATTCACACATGTCGCGGCTTCAAATCCGGAATAATTCGAATTCTGCGATTGTTTTCCGAAATCTTCATTTTCGCCTGCTTTGACCGTGAGACGTGGTATCTAGTGATTCGTTTGGATTCACGTGATACTTATCTCTCTCGGACTTGGAATGCGTGGTGCTTGGGATGTTTCTTGGACATGTTAGGGTGCTTGGTGCTTGGACCTACGTTCGGGTGGTTGTCGTTTGATGCACACATGGAAGTGTTATGCTTTTAGCGTGCATGTTTCATGTTTGTAGCGGTTCTGGAGGTGTCGCTAAACCGGAGGTGTGTGTGTTTATGGCAAGGGTGTCTTCAAAAATTTGAAAAATTAACCCATTTTTCGTTGTAAAGGTTGATTCTTGATAGGAAGCGTCAGCCCCCAGTTGTCTTGGTCATGGTTTCGTTCTAAAGGTTTGATTCTTGATGGGAAGCGTCAGCCCCCAGTTATCTTGGTCATGGTGCCGGTGTATATGAGCCCCCAGTTTGACCGAGTTATGGTGTATAACGATGGTCAAACTATGTAAAAAGCTATGGGTTGCATTAGGATAAAGGTGTTTTTGAATTACCCCCTCGAGTTTGACTATGTTTTGAATGAAAACTAAGTCAAAGTGGGGTGCAGGATGTGCCTTGGTAGCAGGAGTTTTTGGATAACCCCCTCGAGTTTGACTAAGTTTTGGATGAAAACTGAGTCAAAGTGAAGAGCATGGTGTTTGGATTACCGTCGTCTTCGCCCTTAGTTGTCCTGGTGATCTTGTGTAACATTACATGACCGTTTGTTGTAGCTTGGCTTGAGCTTATAGTTGATTTTTGTCGTCTTTCGCTTCCGTGCTGTGTTGTGCTTCCGTGGGCCTGTATAGTTAGTAGGCTTGGATTTCAAAGTGAAATGATTCCCGATTGGGATGTTTGGATTAAGATGTTTTTGTTGAAAAAACATTTTTGTGAAAGATTCATTTTAGTTGTCGAAATGAGCTTTAAAAATGAACGCTTGAAATGTCGGTTGTAAGGCTTCGTGCCAGATGAAAGGGTGTTTTGACGTCGTGAGCTTTAAACTAGAGTTGTGAAGACCGTGGAGAGTCATTTGAGTTCAAAGGTTGAAAAGCCCCCAGTTGTCGAGGATGAGAATTCGGGGTAATCTCATGACAACACGGAGTGGGATGTAGTGCGTGATTCGGTTGTGCTTTGCGTAAGCTGCCTACGTATCCACGAATGTGGAATCAAACCGGCATAGTTCGATAGAGCTTTCGCTCAAAATGTGTTAACTCGAGTGAGTTAAATTCGAAGAATGCTGTTACTCAAAATGTATTAACTCGAGTGGTGAGTTAAATTTTTGGGAGAAGCTTGGACTTCGAAGATTCGAGATGCGTTTCAAGGACTTGAGATGCATTTTCGAAAGGCACATAATGCTTCTGCGAAAGCATGTGTTTAGAAAAGTGTAGTTTTGAGTGTTGAGTTAATTTTGAAAGGTGATTAGCTACTTTGAGGACGCATGTTTGAAAAAGCGTATTTAAAATTAGCGTATCGGCTCGTGGGAGCGTTTCTAGAACTGAAAAGTTTGGAGAGGAGCGGTTTAAATGTCGCTAAATTGTTTGATTGGAAGAGGGTTGACTCGATATCCGAGTCAATGTTTATGGGATGCTTAAAATGCCTAAAAGTTTGAAAAACAAAGACGAATCGTATGCGTGACTCGAGACTCGGCATTGATAGGGATGTAAGTGACTGTGACACGTGCATTGGTAAAGCCCCCGGCTTGGCGGCTCATGGTTGCTTCAGTGGCATGCTGTTATTCCTGCAAGATGAACAAGGTTAGACGAAAAAGCAGAGTACTACTCCTAGGTCTAGCACAACTTTGTCTCGACGTAGTCGTTTTAACGCCTCGATAAAGAAACAGTTTGCCTTGGATTTTTGTGGATTTTTGTGAGGATGTCCTTGACTTTGGAAGCTTTAGACATAGGGATGTTTTGTGTAAAAGGGTTGGTTGAGCTCAAGTGAGCGGCCTACGTATCCGTGGGTGCGGAATCAAACCTAGCGTAGTTCGAAAGGGATGTGTTTGTTTTGGTAAGGAGGTGTTTATGTGGAAAGGTGCGTGTTTAAGGACCCGTTGGTCCATAAAGGGTGTTTATGTGTTTGACCTTGATACATTGCATCCTAAGGTAGGTTCTCCTTAGTTGATCTTGGCCGCTTGTTTGTCGCATCAAAGTCCAATTTGATGGAGGGAGGTGTTCGTGTTCGCCGTTTGGGAAAAGAGGAGTATTCCTATTCTCCAACCTCGATAATTGGATGAACAATCGAAGTATGTTGCTTCTTCATTGATGTTGTAAATTCTGTCGTCGAGAAATGATGTAGTGTCGATAACGGGCTCCTTGGTGTCAAATTCGGCTCAGAGCAATGTCCACCGTGCCATATGTCCTTTTGGCACGGGTTCCTTGAAGAGGTTTTAGACTGGGTCCATTTTTGTAGTAGACATTTGTTCACTTAGCCACTTGACTTTCGGCCTTTCTTTTTGTTGTTTTTGTCCCTTTCTTAAAGACCTTGAGACTTGTTTCTTTTTTGATTTCTTGGAAACTTTGAGATTTGTTTCTTTTTGACTTTGCCCTTTTTGCCGTTGTTTTCACCTTTGATTGTATTCCCTTTTTATGTTTGAGAATTCGTCGGGCCCTTTGTGGCTTGGGCTCGAGCTTCGACTTTGCTAGACCCTATGGTGGGAAGGTTGCATGTGATTATGTGTCTATTACGCCGGACTCCTTTGACAAGTTCGTTTGCTTATTAGGCACGCGATCGAGTACACGGAGGGCGATCCAGGAATACTCATACTTTTGGTCGCGATCAAATTCATGACCACTGTGGAGCTCCAAATTAATGGATCCTCCTCCAAACGCAGCGGAGTAGTAGACCACAAGCAGACTATCGAACCGTAGGTGTTTAGTCGTCGAAAACCTTTTGTTTTGTCTTGTACTTGATGTTGACTTGGACCTTCGTACTCGGTCTAGACCTCCTTCGGATAGCTACTCCTAGGATGCAATGTATGTCGGTGCAAAATGTTTTTTTTTTTGTGGGTAGAGAGGGTAAAAGGAAACTGGTTGTAGGCAAACTTATTCCCTTATCGATTTGTTAAAATGTCGTACGTCGGAGACTCGATTATCCTAGACTGACAGAGATTGACTCGATGCTTAAAAAACTCGACCCGTATTTAAAAGACTCGAAATGCTTGAGGAGATCCGCCAGATCGCCGATGGTGCTTGAGTGGACGCCTTGCCAGTTGATTCGTGATGTACGTGCCGTGGGTACACGTTGATGCCCTTGGTGTCGAGACTCGATTAACGCATACTTTGGTTCGTCTTGTCTTTGAAATGATTTTGTTTTGATGAAAGTGAAAGGGCATTTTGAGTTGAAATGTGTTGTCACATTTCGACTCTGTGCAAGAGATGATTCAAGGTATTGATGAGCTATTTGAACCGAGGGTGCTTTGAAAATGCGATGGAAACGGTAGTGCCCGTTTTCATGCATTTACTTAAGGAAGAGTTAAACCGAAACTGCTAGAGCCACTTGGTCCGACATCAAAAGTCCTCGGGATTGAGTTTGTACATTCTCGGGTTTTGTGCTTTTGCGAAAAGAGGAATGCCTGATCCTAGAAGGTTTTGGGCTAGCGAAAACCTTCGAAAAATGCTTATATTGAAAGAAAAAGCCTTGAGCCATTCGATTTGTTTTTTTTTGTGAAATTCCTCGAGAATGGGCTGACATTCTCGGGTTTGAAAAGAGTTTTGTGACAAAAGGGGTTGTGATGACCGCGAGTCATGCAGCCGATTTTGAGCTAGAAATGTTTTAAAACGTTTCATGCTCGGCGATGTTTGGTGCTAAAAGGCTAGAAGTTTATGTTAGCGGTGTGTTGCTAAGATCTTATTGGTCGATGCTCGAAATGGCGTTTAAACTATTTGAGTCGAAGGTGTCACAATGCGATGAGGACGAGTTTGTTCGTCCACATGGATTTTGTCAAAGGAGAAATGGATCGAGGTGGTTTGAGCCATTCGATCCGATGTTAGAATCCACAAGATTGGGCTTGGCCATCCTTGGGTATATAGCGAGGGATGCTACTTACTGGGCTGGTTCGACAATGAGTTGTTTGAAAAGATTTTGTTTAGAAGGGTTTGAAAAGGTCAAGGGCCGTGAGTTCGCTTTGAAAGACTCACCAAGAATGTGTCCTAATTCTTGGGTTATGCTATGTGAAAAAGCATGCGATAAATGGGTTAGGATAACCGTGGGTTATTTAATCCATTTATGTTTTCAAAGGCTTAGGGAAAGTGAGTTCTGTGTTGGGTTGCTCACGATGTTTGCAATGTATTTAATTAACGATTGTTCATTCGTTAGTTCATTTTTATTGCACGGATTTTTATGTTGTGTTGTTTGATTGATTTGTTTAATTTTTGTTTGTTGTTTGTTGATTATTTGTTTGTTTTTAGCTTGAGACGAGACGTAAGCAAACTTATTCGTAATATTCATTAAAGAAGAATTGTTTGACAAATAAAAAGTCTAAGCTAAAACTAGAAGATGGGTCGACAGATGACCCGACACCTAAAGGATTAGATCCTAAGAGGATTTCTTCTACTTTGCGTTCGCCGACGCCTCCGTTCTCGCCATCTTCCTTTTAAGTTGTGATGTCTTGCGTTTTATGGGTGCATCTCCGCTTGTCAGTTCATCCCCAATGTCTGCGTTAGGGGTTGGATTGTTTTCGGGCATGACAAAGTCTGAGCGATCTTTGGGAGGAAGTGATCCTGTGAAGATCGTGTGGTTGTATGGAGGGTGATCTTTGTTGGATGGTTTGGGTTGGATGGTAAAAGAGTTAATCTTTTCGTCACCTTGGATCGTGGCTTGGTTGGTGACAAGGCTAAGTCGTATCGCCAATATCAAAATAAACCTAACAAGACAACTAACAGCAGCTAGTGGCAAGCAGGATCGAATCCACAGGGAAACGTAGCAGTTACAAGTTAAAGTCGGCAATAACAGGTCAACTCAAGGTGTGAAAATGGGTTTGGTTCAGCTATAAACTAAAGTAGATAATAGAGCAGATGAATAAAAATCAATAAGGAGAAGGATTAGGGCATCAGGATCATTATGACAGCGATTCAGGAACTCAACTCAAAAGTAAATAACATTCAATTGAAGCTATGCAAGTGGCTAGGTTTAGGAATACGCTCTCTCGAGTCAATACTAACCTTAAGCAAATTTAGCGGGCTCTCGCAACTTACTAAATTCAACTTATCAAATACGCGTGAGTCTAGTTTCAATTAGGCTTTCGATCTTAAACTGAAACAACCTAAATTCAATTCAATAAAGGCGTCCCTAAATTCAATTGATAGTAAAACGCGTAGGAAGAAACCAACTTGCACAAGTTCAATCAAAATAGCAATTAAAACATGTCCTGAATCAACTATCACAAATCACCCTAAACCCTAATTATAAATTAGCCAGACATAGTAGAAATCAAAACAAAGCAGTAAAAGTAAAACATGATAAATGCAATTGAATAAAAACCTGAAACTTACGGAGTACCGACGGTTACAACGAATCAATCTCCAAACTAAACTAAAGTTGAGAGTTTTTGAAAGGGAGAAAGTAAAGCAGTAAACCTAACTTAGAAAACTAATGTAAAATAAAGCATAAAACATAAGATGATCTTTAGTTTTCGAGTCTAGGGTATATATATAAGTCCTTTCAACAAACAAACTCGAAAAATAGGAAAATCGAGCGTCGAGGCGTGGCGGTAGGTGGCCGTGGAATCCACTGACCGTAGGCTTGCTCGGCTTCGGGCGGCTCTACTTCTTGGGCTTCCTTTGGTCTTTGGACCTTTATTTCTCTTTTGGGCCATTAATTACTTCGTATCCTCTTGTCTCTTGGTCATATATTTAAGCTCCGAGCTCCTGCGTGTGCTCGGGTTTGGTCTTGTCGTCTCGATTCTCGTACTTGCCCCATTGTCCGGGTTTTGGCTCAAAACCACCAAAACACAAAATGTAAATAAAAAGCGTGATGTCGAGAAATATAACAAATAGCTCATAAGATCATAAAGAATACGAATAAATGCAAGCTAAATGCGACTAGAGCAGGGCATAAAATGCATATAAATGATGCGTATCAAACTCCCCCAAACCAAACCTTTGCTTGTCCTCAAGCAAAAAGCATCGGAGAAAATCAAAGTGACACGAACTTATCACGCTAATATCTCAAAGTGGACGACCTATGCACATAAACATTACAACCAAGGTCTATTTCACCGAGAATAGAGCACAAGTCTCAACCATTCACGCCACATTATATCACTAGCCTCTAGCAACTTACGCAGTAAAGCGGCGACAAATCAATTCACGCGAGACCAACCGTACAAACCACTTTCCGATCAACCAAATCGTTCCACATCATTACCATTAGTACTCTTTCTTTTTCTTATCTGCATTTTTTTTTCTTGTTTCGCAAATGTGGAGCATCCCTCGTATGTAGTACCGTTTAGCTTGACGTTCACTCGGTAAAAATCGCTCGGGTACACATATTTCCTTAAGGGTTACATTATTGCTCATACTCACGGTCATGACCAAATTCATGGCCCTTGTGGTTACTCAAGTCAATGAGTCCCCTCCGAGAGCATCGAAGCATTGCTCCAACATAAAATGAATCAATCAATCAAACCGCATGACCAATCAAACCCACATTCCACAAACCATAGCCAAGCTCGAATGTCAAAGTCGAAAGTAAACAAGCGGCGAAAAGAATTAGCGGATACAAGTGGGCTAGTGTTGAGGCTCATGATCTATTAATAGGAAACAAATCAATCGTGCAAGCTAAGGCGATAGAAAGTCGACTCGAGAGATACTAAAGATCAAAGTAAGCATACTAATCAAGTCTCCAATCTAGACAAAGCGAGGACAAAGCGGACCAAAAAGGACTCGTATTTTTGTAATTTTTGAGTTTTTCAATTTTTTGGATTTACATAATAAATGCACACGAGATGAAACTGCAAATGAAGTAATAAGCGCGAAAGAGCTTCCCTCCCCCAAACCAAATCACACATTGTCCACAATGTGGAAAACAGCATAACCACAAAAGCAGTGGAGGACAAATAACATACGGGGTAAAGAAAGTAAAAGCGAAAGGAGGGTAAAGGGGTAAAGAGTGCTCACATGATAAAGTCGAAGCTCCCCCAAAGCAATGCATGGAGTGCGGCTAAAAATCCACGTATATGCGTCCAAATCGATCCGGTAGGCAATACTTGAGCGGCGGACAAGAAGCAACAAAGCGGGCGGCGTGAACACCAGGGCGGTCGGACCGGCCCGTGGCCGGCTCAGTGCACAATTTTTTTATTTATTTATTTTTTTTTTTTTTAGCGTTTTCTGTTTTCCAAAGTGCACGCTCTGGCCCGGTCAGACACGTGGCCGATGGCCGGTGGCGTGCCTCGTGGCGTTTTCTCAAAATACTAAGGACCAAAAGTCCTTTAGTGCTGCGCGATAAAAATCACAAAGATAATACCCTCGTCTCGCGGCGCTCGAAGTAACGTAAAATGTCAACAAAACAAAACAAACAAAAAGTACAGTGCGATCAAAATACAACGCGTCATCGGGTTGCCTCCCGGAGCGGGTTTATAGTCATACGACTCTTCAAAGCTTCAAGAAAATCAAGTCAAATTAGGCCAAGGTTGTTGGCCATTTGCAACCACCTCGCTTGTCGTAGCATTGGTCGAGCAGCGGCGAATCACGCCTCCTCGAGGCGACTCATCGTCAAATATCGACGCACGGGATTCCTCCTCGAATCACCACCATATCTCCACGTGCTCGGCGACTCGATCGTGGGGCTCTCGTTCCCATTACTAGCGGCGTAAAGGTCGACCTTCAACACTTTCCTCTCCCCAGGCATTCGATGCGGTGCTCGGCGGCGATACTGCACAAGGAGAGACAACGTAGAACCTCAAGGTGTCTCCAATAGAGTGAGACGGAGGTATATCGTCAATAGTACAAACCGACTCTAACTGCATAGGCGACCTAGGGACACACGACTGAGTAAGAACTAACTTCTCACCCCCAACCGTAAAAGTCAATGTCCCATTACCCACATCGATGGCGCTCGCGGTATGTAAGAAGAATTAGTCCTAAGATAGCAGGGATATGGGAATCCTCGGGAATGTCAAGTACTCACGAAGTCTACTGGGGATAAAGAACTTTCCAACCCGTCTTTGGGACGTCTTCTAAAATACCTAGAGGTCGCGTAACTGAACGGTCGGCCATCTGTATAGATATGGAAGTACACTTAAAAGATGTCATGTTAAGCTTCTTACAGATGGAGTAAGGGATCACACTCACACTAGCTCCTAAATCGCAAAGGGCATTATCAATCGTGTGGGTGCCTATAGCGCAGGGGATAGAAAAACTACCGGATCCTTGACAGGGAGGGTTACCCTGCAGAAAACGACTACATTCCCCCGTAAAAGCGACTGACTCTACCTCACCCAAAGACCGTTTCCTAAGCAAGACTTCCTTCATGAACTTAGCATAAGCAGGCATGTCACGAATTAAATCAATAAAAGGAATGTTTACCTGCAAGCTCTTGATGATCTCGAAGAACTTACTGAACTGGGAGTCCTCTTTGGATCGTGCACTCCGTGGGAAGGGTAACCTAATTTGAATCTCCGGACCCTTAACATCACCCGTAGTTGGTACATTCTTTGCTTGTTGGCAGTCCAGGCCAGCTGAGGCGGCCATTTCTTGGCCGTCTGTGTCGTCTTTTAATTTGCGATTGACGTCTTTATCCGCTTCCCATCACCACCAGCTGACTCTTCCATTCGACTCTGCGGTTCCGGCACCTTAGGACCATCATAAGCTCGCCGCTCCATGGCGAATCGCGTTAACATGCTCAATATTCGTCGGTTGATCGCCTGCGGAGGTAATTGACCGCACGGCCAGTGCTTTGTGGCGTAACAAGTTGAGCCACTGCGTCTCGAGATGTAACGGCTTTGATTTGTCTCCATTTGCATCTTTTGAGTGTCCATCTGCATCTTTTGCATGGCCATCATCATAGAGCGCATTTCGGCCAATGGATCGGGGACAGGTGTAGGTTGCGATGGAGGGATATAAGGTGGCTTTTGGTTGGTGGATTGTTGTTGTTGGAAGTTTTTGTGAGGGGGAGTGTAGGGAGTGTTTTGGGGTGGTTGGGTAATCGGGTTCTGCACATTCTGGCTACGATAAGATAGCAGCGAGCGATCATAACCTGGTTGGTTTTGGTAGGGCAGGTTTTGATTATAAGGTTGGTACGCATAAACCTGCTCCTGGGGCGCAGCATGCCCCGCGGAGTAACCCGAATCGTGCCCTGCAACAGCGTTGACGTGAGCACTAGAAGAACCACCTCCGTTCATTTGGCTAATCTGTAGCGATCGGTAGAAGAACTTGACTTCGTGGCGCTGACGCCTCCCTTATCACGGTCATCATGTGCGGACCGCGAATTCCCTCGCGGCTTCCCAAACTGTGAGGAATGAAGCGCCATCTCCTCTATCAAGCCCCAAGCTTTGTCATCATCGTATTATTGGCAAAGCGACCCTCTGCGTGAGAATCCAAAATAGCTCGACTCTCCGCATCTGAGACCATTATAGAAGGTCATGATCACCAACCAAATCTTGAGCCCATGGTGAGGACAATCTCTGTCGACTTCTTATACATCCCGCCTCGTGGCGACTCGTCGTGCGTTTGTTTGAAGCCTTGAATTTGGCTTCTCATTTGGTTAAATGCGCTCACGGAGGATAAAACTTGGAATAGAATGCAAGAGCCAACCCACTCGATCGATAATACGCGGCTTCCTTGTCGAGATCCGTGATCCACTCACGAGCTCGATCCTTTAATGAAAGGAACGGCATTTCCGTATTTGATTCTGCGTAATCCCTACCGCTTAATCGTTGGCGATGTCGGTGAACATTTGCATGTCTTGGCCAGGATCTTGATGGGATAACCACCGGCGATTTCGCTCCACCAAGTTTAGGAAAGCGGCGAATCTCAAAGTTGCCTGTAGGGTTGCGGGCATAGTGAATCCACTTGGAATGGACTCAGGTGTAGGCACCCAGGTGACTCGAAAGTTTAGGCATTGTCCTTTGGCGGTGGAGTTAACGGAGTATGGGGAGAAGTGTCCTCTTCGTGGGGCGATTGCGCGACCTGGATCCCGGTGTGGCGCTTCCTCGAAATCGAGGATCAAGTAACTTTCTTGCTTCCTTCGTAGCACTGTGAAATGCTCGCTCAGGTTGGGCTCAAATGGAACTAAACACATGGGTGACACGTGCATAAACAAAACTACAAGCAAGCAATTAAAAGCGGTCTCGAGGAACTAGGTTCCTTGAGACAAGGGAAAAAACACAGTAAAACTAACAAAACTAAAACTAGCAAAGCCGTTTCCCCGGCAACGGCGCCAAAATTGACAAGGCTAAGTCGTATCGCCAATATCAAAATAAACCTAACAAGACAACTAACGACTAGTGGCAAGCGAGGATCGAATCCACGAGGAAGCGTAGCGATTCTGAGTTAAAGTCGGCGATAACGAGTCAACTCAAGGTGTGAAAATGGGTTTGGTTCATTTATAAACTAAAGTAGATAATAGAGCAGATGAATAAAAATCAATAAGGAGAAGGATTAGGGCATCAGGATCATTATGACAGCGATTCAGGAACTCAACTCAAAAGTAAATAACATTCAATTGAAGCTATGCAAGTGGCTAGGTTTAGGAATACGCTCTCTCGAGTCAATACTAACCTTAAGCAAATTTAGCGGGCTCTCACAACTTACTAAATTCAACTTATCAAATACAGCGTGAGTCTAGTTTCTATTAGGCTTTCAATCTTAATCTGAACCAACCTAAATTCAATTCAATAAAGGCGTCCCTAAATTCAATTGATAGTAAAACGCGTAGGAAGAAACCAACTTGCACAAGTTCAATCAAAATAGCAATTAAAACATGTCCTGAATCAACTATCACAAATCACCCTAAACCCTAATTATAAATTAGCTAGACATAGTAGAAATCAAAACAAAGCAGTAAAAGTAAAACATGATAAATGCAATTGAATAAAAACCTGAAACTTACGGAGTACCGACGGTTACAACGAATCAATCTCCAAACTAAACTAAAGTTGAGAGTTTTTGAAAGGGAGAAAGTAAAGCAGTAAACCTAACTTAGAAAACTAATGTAAAATAAAGCATAAAACATAAGATGATCTTTAGTTTTCGAGTCTAGGGTATATATATAAGTCCTTTCAACAAACAAACTCGAAAAATAGGAAAATCGAGCGTCAGAGCGTGGCGGTAGGTGGCCCGGAATCCACTGACCGTAAACTTGCTCGGCTAGCCACTCTACTTCTTGGGCTTCCTTTGGTCTTTGGACCTTTATTACTCTTTTGGGCCATTAATTACTTCGTATCCTCTTGTCTCTTGGTCATATATTTAAGCTCCGAGCTCCTGCGTGAGCTCGGGTTTGGTCTTGTCGTCTCGATTCTCGTACTTGCCCCAATTGTCCCGGGTTTTGGCTCAAAACCACCAAAACCTGCAAAATGTAAATAAAAGGCAGCAGTATCGAGAAATATAACAAATAGCTCATAAGATCATAAAGAATACGAATAAATGCAAGCTAATTGCGACTAGAGCGGGGGCATAGAATGCATATAAATAGTTCGTATCAAACTCCCCCAAACCAAACCTTTGCTTGTCCTCAAGCAAAAAGCATCGGAGAAAATCAAAGTGACACGAACTTATCACGCTAATATCTCAAAGTGGACGACCTATGCACATAAACATTACAACCAAGGTCTATTTCACCGAGAATAGAGCACAAGTCTCAACCATTCACGCCACATTATATCACTAGCCTCTAACGCTTACGCCTTGATCAAAGCGGCGACAAATCAATTCAAGCGAGGCCAACCGTACAAACCACTTTCCGATCAACCAAATCGTACCACATCATTACCATTAGTACTCTTTCTTTTTCTTATCTGCATTTTTTTTTCTTGTTTCGCAAATGTGGAGCATCCCTCGTATGTAGTACCGTTTAGCTTGACGTTCACTCGGTAAAAATCGCGCTCGGGTACACATATTTCCTTAAGGGTTACATTATTGCTCATACTCACGGTCGCAACCAAATTCATGGCCACTGTGGTTACTCAAGTCAATGAGTCCCCTCCGAGAGCATCGAAGCATTGCTCCAACATAAAATGAATCAATCCAATCAAACCGCAAACCAATCAAACCCACATTCCACAAACCATAGCCAAGCTCGAATGTCAAAGTCGAAAGTAAACAAGCGAAAAGCGAAAAGAATTAAGCAGATACAAGTGGGCTAGTGTTGAGGCTCGCAATCTATTAATAGGAAACAAATCAATCGTGCAAGCTAAGGCGATAGAAAGTCGACTCAGAGATACTAAAGATCAAAGTAAGCATACTAATCAAGTCTCCAATCTAGACAAAGCGGGACAAAGCGGACCAAAAAGGACTCGTATTTTGTAATTTTTTGAATTTTTTCAATTTTTTTGGATTTTCATAATAAATGCACGAAATGAAACTGCAATTGAAGTAATAAGCGCGAAAGAGCTTCCCTCCCCCAAACCAAATCACACATTGTCCTCAATGTGGAAAACAGCATAACCACAAAAGCAGAGGAGGACAAATAACATACGGGGTAAAGAAAGTAAAAACGAGAAAGGAGGGTAAAAAGGGGTAAAGAGTGCTCACATGATAAAGTCGGAGCTCCCCCAAACCGAAGCAAAGCATGGAGTGCGGCTAAAAATCCACGTATATGCGTCCAAATCAGTCCAGCTAGGCAATACTTCGGAGCAGCAGACAAGGAGCAACAAAACGGGCGTGAACACGGGGCGGTCGGGACCGGCGGCCGGCCGGCCGGCTCTGGTGCACAATTTTTTTATTTTTTTTTTTTTTCGCGTTTTTTCCTGTTTTCCAAAGTGCACTCGGCCCGGTCAGACCGGCGGCCGATGGCCGGCTGGCATGCCTCTCGTGAGCGTTTTTCTCAAAATACTAAGGACCAAAAGTCCTTTAGTGCCTGCGCGATAAAAATCACAAAGATAATACCCTCGTCCTCGCGCGCTCAAGTAACGTAAAATGTCAACAAAACAAAACAAACAAAAAGTACAGAGTGCAATCAAAATACAACGTCATCGGGTTGCCTCCCGGAAGCGCTGGTTTATAGTCCCGCACGACTCTTCAAAGCTTCAAGAAAATCAAGTCAAATTAGGCCAAGGTTGTTGGCCATTTGCAACCACCTCGCTTGTCGTAAACGCGTGGTCGAGCAGCAGAATCCTGCCTCCTCGAGGCAGCTCATCGTCAAATATCAGCACGCACGGGATTTCTCCTCGAATCAGCTCACCATATCTCCCTGTGCTCCGAGCGACTCAATCGTGGGGCTCTCATTCCCATTACTAGCAGCATAAAGGTCAACGTTCAACACTTTCCTCTCCCCCAGGCGGTCGTGCGGTGCTCGGCGACGCACTGCGAGGAGAGACAACGAGAAAGAACCTCGAGGTGTCTCGATAGAGTGAGGCGGAGGTATATCGTCAATAGTACAAACCGAGCTCTAGCTGCATGGCGACCTAGGGACACTCGGTGAGTAAGAACTAACCTCACCCCGGCCAGTAAAGTCAATGTCCCATTACCCACATCAATGAGCGCTCCCGCGGTATGTAAGAAGGGTCGTCCTAAGATAACCGGGATATGGGAATCCTCGGGAATGTCAAGTACTACGAAGTCTACGGGGATAAAGAACTTTCCAACCCGACTGGGACGTCTTCTAAAATACCTAGAGGTCGCGTGGCGAGCGATTCGGCCATCTGTATAGACATGGAAGTACACTTAAAAGATGTCATGTTAAGCTTCTTACAGATGGAGTAAGGGATCACACTCACACTAGCTCCTAAATCGCAAAGGGCATTATCAATCGTGTGGGTGCCTATAGCGCGGGGATAGAAAAACTACCGGATCCTTGACAGGGAGGGTTACCTGCAGAAACGACTACATTCCCAGTAAGCGGTGACTCTACCTCACCCAAAGACCGTTTCCTAAGCAAGACTTCCTTCATGAACTTAGCATAAGCAGGCATGTCACGAATTAAATCAATAAAAGGAATGTTTACCTGCAAGCTCTTGATGATCTCGAAGAACTTACTGAACTGGGAGTCCTCTTTGGATCGTGCACTCCGTGGGAAGGGTAACCTAATTTGAATTCAGGACCCTTA
The DNA here is from genome assembly GCA_023091065.1 of Dianthus caryophyllus. Classification (NCBI taxonomy): domain Eukaryota; kingdom Viridiplantae; phylum Streptophyta; class Magnoliopsida; order Caryophyllales; family Caryophyllaceae; genus Dianthus; species Dianthus caryophyllus. The sequence goes on along the minus strand of CM041521.1, from coordinate 7,946,296 downwards.
ACATCACCGTAGTTGGTATTCTTTGCTTGGCCGGTCCGGGCCATTTCTTGAGCGGCCGATTCTTGCCGTCTGTGTCGTCTTTTCAGCTGCAATTGACGTGCTATCCGCTTCCCCATCACCACCAGCAGCTCTTCCATTCAGCTCTGCAGACCCCGGCACCTTAGGACCATCATAAGCTCGCCCACTCCGCAACTGAATCGCATTAACATGCTCAATATTCGTCGGTTGATCGCCCTGCGGAGGTAATTGACCACTTTGGCCAGTGGTCGCCTGTGACGTAGCAAGTTGAGCCACCTGCGTCTCGAGATGCTTAACGGCCTGATTTGTCTCCATTTGCATCTTTTGAGTGTCCATCTGCATCTTTTGCATGGCCATCATCATAGAGCGCATTTCGGCCAATGGATCGGGGACAGGTGTAGGTTGCGATGGAGGGATATAAGGTGGCTTTTGGTAGGTGGATTGTTGTTGTTGGAAGTTTTTGTGAGGGGGAGTGTAGGGAGTGTTTTGGGGTGGTTGGGTAATCGGGTTCTGCACATTCTGGCTACGATAAGATAGCGTGACGATCATAACCAGGTTGGTTTTGGTAGGGCGAGTTTTGATTATAAGGTTGAGTACGCATAAACTCGCTCCTGGCGCGGCATGCCCCGCGAGTAACCCGAATCGTGCCTGCAGCGGCGTTGGCGTGAGCACTAGAAGAACCACCTCCGATTCATTTGGCTAATCTGCAAATCGGTAGCGGCAACTTGACTTCGTGGCGCGACGCTCCCTTATCCACGGTCATCATGTGCGGACCGTGAATTCCCTCGCGGCTTCCCAAACTGTGAGGAATGAACTGCCATCTCCTCTATCAAGCCCCAAGCTTTGTCATCATCTGTATTATTGGCAAAACGACCCTCTGCAGCAGAATCCAAAATAGCTCGACTCTCGCGCTCTGAGACCATTATAGAAGGTCATGATCACCAACCAAATCTGCGAGCCCATGGTGAGGACAATCTCTGTCGACTTCTTATACATCCCACGCCTCGTGGCGACTCGTCGTGCGTTTGTTTGAAGCCTTGAATTTGGCTTCTCATTTGGTTAAATGCGCTCACGGAGGATAAAACTTGGAATAGAATGCAAGAGCCAACCCACTCCGATCGATAATACCCGCGACTTCCTTGTCGAGATCCGTGATCCACTCACGAGCTCGATCCTTTAATGAAAGAGCGGCATTTCCGTATTTGATTCTGCGTAATCGGCACCGCTAATCGTTGGCGATGTCGGTGAACATTTGCATGTGCGGCCAGGATCTTGATGGGATAACCACCGGCGATTTCGCTCCACCAAGTTTAGGAAAGCGGGCGAATCTCAAAGTTGCCACTGTAGGGTTGCGGGCATAGTGAATCCACTTGGAATGGACTCGGTGTAGGCACCGAGTGACTCGAAAGTTTAGGCATTGTCACTGGCGGTGGAGTTAACGGAGTATGGGGAGAAGTGTCCTCTTCGTAGGACGATTGCGCAGCACTGGATCCCGAGTGTGACGCTTCCTCGAAATCAGGATCAAGTAACTTTCTTGCTTCCTTACGTAGCTTTGTGAAATGCTCGCTCAGGTTCAGGCTCAAATGGAACTAAACCTGTGGGTGACCTGTGCATAAACAAAACTACAAGCAAGCAATTAAAAACGGTCTCAAGGAACTAGGTTCCTTGAGACAAGGGAGAAAAACCTATAAAACTAACAAAACTAAAACTAGCAAAGCCGTTTCCCCGGCAACGGCGCCAAAATTGACAAGGCTAAGTCGTATCGCCAATATCAAAATAAACCTAACAAGACAACTAACAGCAGCTAGTGGCAAGCAGGATCGAATCCACAGGGAAACGTAGCAGTTACAAGTTAAAGTCGGCAATAACAGGTCAACTCAAGGTGTGAAAATGGGTTTGGTTCAGCTATAAACTAAAGTAGATAATAGAGCAGATGAATAAAAATCAATAAGGAGAAGGATTAGGGCATCAGGATCATTATGACAGCGATTCAGGAACTCAACTCAAAAGTAAATAACATTCAATTGAAGCTATGCAAGTGGCTAGGTTTAGGAATACGCTCTCTCGAGTCAATACTAACCTTAAGCAAATTTAGCGGGCTCTGTGACTTACTAAATTCAACTTATCAAATACGCGTGAGTCTAGTTTTGATTAGGCTTTCGATCTTAAAGCGAAACAACCTAAATTCAATTCAATAAAGGCGTCCTAAATTCAATTGATAGTAAAGCAGCGTAGGAAGAAACCAACTTGCACAAGTTCAATCAAAATAGCAATTAAAACATGTCTGAATCAACTATCACAAATCACCCTAAACCCTAATTATAAATTAGCCAGACATAGTAGAAATCAAAACAAAGCAGTAAAAGTAAAACATGATAAAAGAAATAATTGCAATTGAATAAAAACCTGAAACTTACGAATGCAAGCGATTCATACGAATCAATCTCCAAACTAAACTAAAGTTGAGAGTTTTTGAAAGGGAGAAAGTAAAGCAGTAAACCTAACTTAGAAAACTAATGTAAAATAAAGCATAAAACATAAGATGATCTTTAGTTTTCGAGTCTAGGGTATATATATAAGTCCTTTCAACAAACAAACTCGAAAAATAGGAAAATCGAGCGTCAGGGCGTGGCGGTAGTGGCCGTGCTTGATCCCACCGGCCGGCTTGCTCAGCTCGGGCCAGCTCTACTTCTTGGGCTTCCTTTGGTCTTTGGACCTTTATTACTCTTTTGGGCCATTAATTACTTCGTATCCTCTTGTCTCTTGGTCATATATTTAAGCTCCGAGCTCCTGCGTGAGCTCGGGTTTGGTCTTGTCGTCTCGATTCTCGTACTTGCCCCAATTGTCCCGGGTTTTGGCTCAAAACCACCAAAACCTGCAAAATGTAAATAAAAGGCAGCAGTATCGAGAAATATAACAAATAGCTCATAAGATCATAAAGAATACGAATAAATGCAAGCTAAATGCGACTAGAACGGGGGCATAAAATGCATATAAATAGTACGTATCAAACTCCCCCAAACCAAACCTTTGCTTGTCCTCAAGCAAAAAGCATCGGAGAAAATCAAAGTGACACGAACTTATCACGCTAATATCTCAAAGTGGACGACCTATGCACATAAACATTACAACCAAGGTCTATTTCACCGAGAATAGAGCACAAGTCTCAACCATTCACGCCACATTATATCACTAGCCTCTAACGCTTACGCAACAGTAAAACTGACGACAAATCAATTCAAGCGAGGCCAACCGTACAAACCACTTTCCGATCAACCAAATCGTTCCACATCATTACCATTAGTACTCTTTCTTTTTCTTATCTGCATTTTTTTTTCTTGTTTCGCAAATGTGGAGCATCCCTCGTATGTAATCTGGATTTAGCTTGACGTTCACTCGGTAAAAATCGCGCTCGGGTACACATATTTCCTTAAGGGTTACATTATTGCTCATACTCACGGTCGCAACCAAATTCATGGCCACTGTGGTTACTCAAGTCAATGAGTCCCCTCCGAGAGCATCGAAGCATTGCTCCAACATAAAATGAATCAATCCAATCAAACCGCAAACCAATCAAACCCACATTCCACAAACCATAGCCAAGCTCGAATGTCAAAGTCGAAAGTAAACAAGCGAAAAGCGAAAAGAATTAAGCAGATACAAGTGGGCTAGTGTTGAGGCTCGCAATCTATTAATAGGAAACAAATCAATCGTGCAAGCTAAGGCGATAGAAAGTCGACTCAGAGATACTAAAGATCAAAGTAAACGCCCTAATCAAGTCTCCAATCTAGACAAAGCAGGACAAAGCAGACCAAAAAGGACTCGTATTTTTGTAATTTTTTGAATTTTTTCAATTTTTTTGGATTTTCATAATAAATGCACACGAAATGAAACTGCAAATGAAGTAATAAGCGCGAAAGAGCTTCCCTCCCCCAAACCAAATCACACATTGTCCTCAATGTGGAAAACAGCATAACCACAAAAGCAGAGGAGGACAAATAACATACGGGGTAAAGAAAGTAAAAACGAGAAAGGAGGGTAAAAAGGGGTAAAGAGTGCTCACATGATAAAGTCGGAGCTCCCCCAAACCGAAGCAATGCATGGAGTGCGGCTAAAAATCCACGTATATGCGTCCAAATCAGTCCAGCTAGGCAATACTTCGGAGCAGCAGACAAGAAGCAACAAAACGGAGCAGCAGAACACCAGGGCCGGTCCGGACCGGCGGCCGGCCGGCCGGCTCTGGTGCACAATTTTTTTATTTTATTTTTTTTTTTTTTCGCGTTTTTTCCTGTTTTCCAAAGTACGCACTCTGCCCGGTCAGAACGGCCGATAACCTGGCATGCCTCTCGTGAGCGTTTTTCTCAAAATACTAAGGACCAAAAGTCCTTTAGTGCCTGCGCGATAAAAATCACAAAGATAATACCCTCGTCCTCGCGCGCTCAAGTAACGTAAAATGTCAACAAAACAAAACAAACAAAAAGTACAGAGTGCAATCAAAATACAACGTCATCGGGTTGCCTCCCGGAAGCGCTGGTTTATAGTCCCGCACGACTCTTCAAAGCTTCAAGAAAATCAAGTCAAATTAGACCAAGGTTGTTGGCCATTTGCAACCACCTCGCTTGTCGTAACGTGGTCAGAACGCAGCAGAATCCTGCCTCCTCGAGGCAGCTCATCGTCAAATATCAGCACGCACGGGATTCCTCCTCGAATCAGCTCACCATATCTCCCCTGTGCTCCGAGCGACTCAATCGTGGGGCTCTCATTCCCATTACTAGCAGCATAAAGGTCAGCCTTCAACACTTTCCTTTCCCCCAAACCAGCGGTGCCGCTTGCTCGGCGACGTACCTGCACAAGGAGAGACAACAGAAAGAACCTCCAAGGTGTCTCCAATAGAGTGAGACGGAGGTATATCGTCAATAGTACAAACCGACTCTAACTGCATAGGCGACCTAGGGACACTCGACTGAGTAAGAACTAACTTCTCACCCCCAACCGTAAAAGTCAATGTCCCATTACCCACATCAATGAGCGCTCCCGCGGTATGTAAGAAGGGTCGTCCTAAGATAACCGGGATATGGGAATCCTCGGGAATGTCAAGTACTACGAAGTCTACGGGGATAAAGAACTTTCCAACCCGTACTGGGACGTCTTCTAAAATACCTAGAGGTCGCGTAACTGAACGGTCGGCCATCTGTATAGACATGGAAGTACACTTAAAAGATGTCATGTTAAGCTTCTTACAGATGGAGTAAGGGATCACACTCACACTAGCTCCTAAATCGCAAAGGGCATTATCAATCGTGTGGGTGCCTATAGCGCAGGGGATAGAAAAACTACCCGGATCCTTCACCAGGGGAGGGTTACCCTGCAGAAAACGACTACATTCCCCCGTAAAAGCGACTGACTCTACCTCACCCAAAGACCGTTTCCTAAGCATGACTTCCTTCATGAACTTAGCATAAGCAGGCATGTCACGAATTAAATCAATAAAAGGAATGTTTACCTGCAAGCACTTGATGATCTCGAAGAACTTACTGAACTGGGAGTCCTCTTTGGATCGTGCACTCCGTGGGAAGGGTAACCTAATTTGAATTTCCGGACCCTTAACATCACCCGTAGTTGGTACATTTGTTCTATTGGCGGTCCCAGGCCATTTGCCGCGACCAGGCTGCCGTCTGTGTCGTCTTTTCAGCTGCAATTGACGTGCTATCCGCTTCCCCATCACCACCAGCAGCTCTTCCATTCAGCTCTGCAGACCCCGGCACCTTAGGACCATCATAAGCTCGCCCACTCCGCAACTGAATCGCATTAACATGCTCAATATTCGTCGGTTGATCGCCCTGCGGAGGTAATTGACCCTTTTGACGGGTCGCCTGTGACGTAGCAAGTTGAGCCACCTGCGTCTCGAGATGCTTAACGGCCTGATTTGTCTCCATTTGCATCTTTTGAGTGTCCATCTGCATCTTTTGCATGGCCATCATCATAGAGCGCATTTCGGCCAATGGATCGGGGACAGGTGTAGGTTGCGATGGAGGGATATAAGGTGGCTTTTGGTAGGTGGATTGTTGTTGTTGGAAGTTTTTGTGAGGGGGAGTGTAGGGAGTGTTTTGGGGTGGTTGGGTAATCGGGTTCTGCACATTCTGGCTACGATAAGATAGCAGCGAGCGATCATAACCAGGTTGGTTTTGGTAGGGCAGGTTTTGATTATAAGGTTGGTACGCATAAACCTGCTCCTGGGGCGCAAAGATGCCCCGCGAAAGAACCCCGAATCGTGCCCTGCAACAGCGTTGACGTGAGCACTAGAAGAACCACCTCCGTTCATTTGGCTAATCTGCGCAGTCAGCGCAGCAACTTGACTCGTGAGCGCGCTGACGCTCCCCTTATCACGGTCATCATGTGCGGACCGCGAATTCCCTCGCGGCTTCCCAAACTGTGAGGAATGAACTGCCATCTCCTCTATCAAGCCCCAAGCTTTGTCATCATCTGTATTATTGGCAAAACGACCCTCTGCAGCAGAATCCAAAATAGCTCGACTCTCCGCATACAGACCATTATAGAAGGTCATGATCACCAACCAAGCATCGAGCCCATGGTGAGGACAATCTCTGTCGACTTCTTATACATCCCCACGCCTCGTGGCGACTCGTCGTACGTTTGTTTGAAGCCTTGAATTTGGCTTCTCATTTGGTTCGTACGCTCTGGAGGATAAAACTTGGAATAGAATGCAAGAGCCAACCCACTCCAGTCAGTAATACCCGCAGCTTCCTTGTCGAGATCCGTGATCCACTCACGAGCACGGTCCTTTAATGAAAGGGAAACGAGATTTCCGTATTTGATTCTGCGTAATCCCTACGCTTAATCGCTGAGCAAGAATGTCGGTGAACATTTGCATGTCTTGGCCAGGATCTTGATGAGATAACCACCGAACTGATTTCGCTCCACCAAGTTTAGGAAGGCGGGGCGAATCTCAAAGTTGCCCTGTAGGGTTGCGGGCATAGTGAATCCACTTGGAATGGACTCCGGTGTAGGCACCGAGTGACTCGAAAGTTTAGGCATTGTCACTGGCGGTGGAGTTAACGGAGTATGGGGAGAAGTGTCCTCTTCGTAGGACGATTGCGCAGCACTGGATCCCGAGTGTGACGCTTCCTCGAAATCAGGATCAAGTAACTTTCTTGCTTCCTTACGTAGCCTGTGAAATGCTCGCTCAGGTTCAGGCTCAAATGGAACTAAACCTGTGGGTGACCTGTGCATAAACAAAACTACAAGCAAGCAATTAAAAACGGTCTCAAGGAACTAGGTTCCTTGAGACAAGGGAGAAAAACCTGTAAAACTAACAAAACTAAAACTAGCAAAGCCGTTTCCCCGGCAACGGCGCCAAAATTGACAAGGCTAAGTCGTATCGCCAATATCAAAATAAACCAAACAAGACAACTAACAGCAGCTAGTGGCAAGCAGGATCGAATCCACAGGGAAACGTAGCAGTTACAAGTTAAAGTCGGCAATAACAGGTCAACTCAAGGTGTGAAAATGGGTTTGGTTCAGCTATAAACTAAAGTAGATAATAGAGCAGACGAATAAAAATCAATAAGGAGAAGGATTAGGGCATCAGGATCATTATGACAGCGATTCAGGAACTCAACTCAAAAGTAAATAACATTCAATTGAAGCTATGCAAGTGGCTAGGTTTAGGAATACGCTCTCTCGAGTCAATACTAACCTTAAGCAAATTTAGCGGGCTCTCGCAACTTACTAAATTCAACTTATCAAATACGCGTGAGTCTAGTTTCAATTAGGCTTTCGATCTTAAACTGAAACAACCTAAATTCAATTCAATAAAGGCGTCCCTAAATTCAATTGATAGTAAAACGCGTAGGAAGAAACCAACTTGCACAAGTTCAATCAAAATAGCAATTAAAACATGTCCTGAATCAACTATCACAAATCACCCTAAACCCTAATTATAAATTAGCCAGACATAGTAGAAATCAAAACAAAGCAGTAAAAGTAAAACATGATAAAAGAAATAATTGCAATTGAATAAAAACCTGAAACTTACGGAGTACCGACGGTTACAACGAATCAATCTCCAAACTAAACTAAAGTTGAGAGTTTTTGAAAGGGAGAAAGTAAAGCAGTAAACCTAACTTAGAAAACTAATGTAAAATAAAGCATAAAACATAAGATGATCTTTAGTTTTCGAGTCTAGGGTATATATATAAGTCCTTTCAACAAACAAACTCGAAAAATAGGAAAATCGAGCGTCAGAGCGTGGCGGTACTGGCCGTGCCGGTCCACTGACCGTAGAACTTGCTCAGCTCGGGCCAGCTCTACTTCTTGGGCTTCCTTTGGTCTTTGGACCTTTATTACTCTTTTGGGCCATTAATTACTTCGTATCCTCTTGTCTCTTGGTCATATATTTAAGCTCCGAGCTCCTGCGTGAGCTCGGGTTTGGTCTTGTCGTCTCGATTCTCGTACTTGCCCCAATTGTCCCGGGTTTTGGCTCAAAACCACCAAAACCTGCAAAATGTAAATAAAAGGCAGCAGTATCGAGAAATATAACAAATAGCTCATAAGATCATAAAGAATACGAATAAATGCAAGCTAAATGCGACTAGAACGGGGGCATAAAATGCATATAAATAGTACGTATCAGTTGGACATAGGCCATTCGTCCTCTTTATCGTTGAACAAAGCGTCAATGATTTGATTGTCGCTTGGTTTGATATTGTTGGCGCAGTTCATAATGGGAGGTGATCCCACGAAGATTGTGTGGTCGGCGAAAGGGTTGGCGTCGTTGAACGTTTGAGACGGTTTGTCGAGCTTTCCTTGCTCGATGAGATCTTGGATGGCGTGCTTCAGTTTGAATCAGTTTTCTGTGTCGTGGCCTTTGCCTCTGTGGTATGCACAGTAAGCATTTGGGTTCCAAAGTTTTGGCTTTTTGTCTTCGGGCGGCTCGCTAGTAGGCCCGATTGGTTGTAGGTAGTTGTTTTCAACCAACCTATGGAATGCCCTAGTGTAAGGCATGAAGCTCCTGTAGCTTTTGGTTGCAGATGCGTCAAAGGTCATCCACAGTGTAGTTTTCCTCACTCTTGGTCGCGCGAGGAGATTTTGGTGAGTTATCTTGGTAGGTATGGCCGGTGTATCTGGCCATCGTGCCGGTCTTAAGATCGTCTTCAATCTGAGCGCCGACCCGGATGAGTTGTTCGAAGTCTTGGATGTTGCTATACCGCATGTATAATTGATACACAGGTCGCAGGTTGTTTATGAACTTAGGCACAAGTTCGTCCTCATGCGGACGATCTGGAATTCGTGCGCTTAGCTTTTTCCATCGAGAGAGATACTCGGTGAAGCCTTCATTGTCCTGTTGGTTAAGGGCCTCGAGAGTGTGGATAGAGGCCTGTTTGTCGGTCTTGTCCTTGATACGTTGTTCCAAACGCTTTATCTCGGTCTTATGGTGGTTCAAGAGGCGTTCGAGGTCATCGGTCAGCTTTGTGACTTGGTCACGGAGTGCGTTAACTTCGTCAGTGCCGGCCATTTTGCGGGTGTAGGTTCGTTTTTTGTAAGGGATTGCTTATGCGATTCCTAGTACGACGAGTATCCAGTTGAGACCTGTATTTCACTTCGTATATTAGTGACGCGACTCGACCCACTAGACTCACAAACATTCTAAGCATTCATTTTTAGCTTATTTCTTTGTTTAGAAAGACCTTTTATGTTTTCGAAAAGGAGGTTCTCGAAAAGGTTTTAGCTAAAGAAAGTTTTTCAGGCGAGGACGTGTGCGCACGTCTCGTCTCGATGATGTTAGCTTTGTCGAGCCCATTTAACGGTTCATCGTTAAGGGATGGATGAAAGGGGTTTGACATGAGAGCGGTTAGCTAGTTGAATCGTGAATGTTGAGAATGGATTAGGTTGTGTGGCGTGTATCTAGTTAGACCTACTAGGTTCAATGTTTATTTTAGGCGTTCATTTTAGCTCATTTCATTGTTTTGAAAGACCTTTTAAGCTTGAAAAAGGAGATTTTCGAAAAGTTTTGGCTAAAGGAAAGCTTTTGAGACGAGGATGTGTGCGCACATCTCGTCTCGATGTTAAAAATTTTGCTTTGCACCCGTCGAACTAGTATCGGTGATTTGCCGAGGTGAGTTCGAGTTCGGATGTGTAAAAGAGAATGGATTCGACTCGAGAGTGGTTAACAAGTCGAGTCGAGGATGTTAAAAGTGGAGTCTAGGCCGTGTGACCTAGAGGAATAAATTCATGAGCTCGGGTTTTAATCCTTGCTCGGGTTTTTGCTTGTTAGTGAAAAAGGGAATTTTGAGAAAGCTTATTTCAAAAATTCAAGATATAGTTTCGTTTGAAAAGTGTTAGTTTTGTTAGATGTTAGGTTCGTTTATCTTTGAAAAGTTTAAGCGAGTTTTCGAAGATATGAATGCAAATGCTTATTTTGAAAAAAAAAACTATAGAGTGCATAGCCTCGAACTTGTACGTATGACTCAAAAAGGGTGAAAAATGAGTCAGTCGGGTACACCTCCAACTACCTCGAGTACGCTTTGGCAGATACTTAACCCCTTCATTTCCTTACGCCGGGGCGATAGGTTTTTCGAGAGGAGCACCTTTGGGCGATCGAGATAGTCGCTTCTGACAGCCGTGGAGGGGCGAGAGGAAAGTTAGTCCGGCATGTGCTTTATCGAGTGGACAAGCCTGCATGTGGGAACTGTAGGGATCGGATCCCATTCACTAATCAAATATTAGTGTAAATCAAATTACTCTAATTTGATTTAGCAAGATCTATGTAGTTAACAAATGTATTTTGTTACAAGTTTAGAAATTTATACCTTTCTCTTAAAGGAAATTTGGGCACAAAACTAGAACTCCTTTCTAGTTTTGTTTCTTGAGCTAACAACATGGATGATCCTCCAAACCCGAGTTTCCATAATAGGAAACCTCCTCTTAGTAGCACCCAAGAACAACTCCAAAACTTACAAGTGATTTTGATCTAGAAATCACTAATAAGCACTTGATAATATGAATATTATTATTACTAATACTTACTAACACTTAGTAATATTAGCTAATAATACTTAGAGATTTTATGAGAGGTTTAGAGAGATATATTGTAGTAAGAAAAATGCATGCCCAAAATGCATGCCCACCTTCTCTTTCTATTGCTCATCTATTATAAGCTAAGAGGAGAAAAAATTAGTGTGTTGCACACACTATAGGGGGCCGGCCTCTTTTAGTGGGGAGGAGAGAAGAGCCTTTTTCTTGATTAGAACAATTCATGCATTCAAATGATAATGTTCCTTGCATGCTTGTCTAAAGCCAAAAACAAAACAAAACAAGACAAACCAAATAAGACAAGGGAATCTTCTTCCCCTTCTAATTTGGACGGTCCATATGGACCTATTTGGGTCTATTTTGTTTTTCAATATTTGTCCCACAAATACTTATAATTTATCACTTAATTATCTAATATAATAAAGTGTAAATTAATTAAACTCTTCCTTAATATACATGTACACTTACACATATATTAAAATTGTACTTTTACTAATCTCATTAGTAAAATATACATGATTAGTGAATTAACAGTTAATCACTAATTCCCATCTCCTCAAATAATTTTATCGATATAAAATTAAAACATCCGAGTTCACAACTCGATTTCTCTCTAAATTAATACAGTGACTAACCGTTAGTCGATTTATCAAGTTACTAATATAATCGTATCTCATACAATTAATTAGCTTAAATATTTGAGTACGTTCCTATAGGTGTGACTTAAAGGGATCAATTGATTACCGCCGTATCACGACAATAACGTCAAACTCTAGTCAGCCAACCGTTATTGATTTACGTTAATCAATTGACAATAATACAGGATTATCCCCACGTATTCCTTAATTGAGATTTATTAAGTAATCGCACTATTGTGGAGGACACATACTCCAACAATCTCCCACTTGTCCGAGACAAGTTGTGCGTTACCAATTCTCATGTCCGTTTCACATCTCCCACTCAATGCAAGGTGTCTTACAGGTCGTACTTGCATTCAAAGATATATATCATGAGTGGTTTCCTCGATAAGGAGAGTAGCTGTCTGACCGGGGAATCTACCGTAGATTCTTACCGAGCGTGGCCACGCATTTTCAGCGACTACTCCTCGAGTGGCCCAAAGATGTTTTACCCTGACGAGGGTGGACATTTCCCTTCCACTCGATTGTACTGTATGATGCAGATCACCATGACCCCAAAGATGCCCTTATAACCCCCTTTCACGGCATGGCTTAGGACAAAAATGAAAGTCACTCGGAGCCCAGACCGACTCGGACAATCACCCAAACAAAGAATCGACTCAAAGGAATACTATAGAAATTCCCACCACGACCAGGTTTCAATCTCATTGAAAAGGAATTCTACAAGCGTCACTGCCCGACAGAGTGTTTTCACAGTCTGTCTATGCAAACGATCAGTCATCTCATATGACCCTATGGTGTTGAACCCACCATCGATCGACTTGCAATCTAGTCTCTTCGAGACGTCACCTCTTATGAGAGACTAGGGACCAAATACTTAGTTTATACCGTTCACTTGAATATGTTCAATGTTGTCACACAACTATTCGGATAAACAAAGTATGCATTCATAATGACTTAAAAGAGTAAATATACTCTAAACAATGAATGTTATATTCATATATGTAATAGGATACTTTATCCATTACATATCTCAAAAACTAAAGGAAATCAGGCATACGCCTCAACCCCATAGAGGCGGTGTGAGCGTCATGCTTAGTCCTCGAAAGAGGCTTGGTTAGAGGATCAGCGATCTCATCGTCTGTCCCAACCTTACAAATATCCATTTCCTTCATTTCCACATTATCTCTTATAACATGGCATTTCCTCAAAACGTGTCTAGACTTATTACTAGACTTGGGCTCCTTTGCTCGAAAGATAGCCCCACTATTATCTCAATAAATACTGATTGGATCTACGGCACTAGGGACTACCCTTAGTCCATCCAAGAACTGCCGAATCCATACAGCTTCTTTAGCAGCTTCCGAAGCTGCCAAATATACAACTTCTGTTGTAGAATCCACAGTGACACTTTGCTTGAAACCTTTTCAGCAAACAGCTCCACCATTCAACATAAAGACATAACCGGATTGGGATTTCAGATCATCCCCATCGGTTTGGAAACTTGCATCCGTGTAACCCTTTACACGTAGCTCAAGTTCTCCTCCAAACACTAGAAACGAATCCTTAGTTCTTCTCAAGTACTTAAGGATGTTCTTTACAGCTATCCAGTGATTCTCACCGGGATTAGCTTGATACCGGCTCGTCATGATCAAGGCGAAAGCGACATCGGGACGAGTGCACATCATAGCATACATGATTGATCTTACAGCGGAAGCATAAGGGATCAATTTCATGCGTTCAATTTCCGCAGGAGTCGTAGGACATTGAGATTTCTTCAACGTCATTCCTACACCCATCGGAAGAAAGCCTCTCTTGGAGTCTTTCGTATTGAACCTATCAAGAATCTTATCGATATAATTTTCTTGACTTAATGCTAGTATCCTCTTGGATCTATCTTTATAGATCCGGATACCCAAGATGCGTTGTGCCTCTCCCAAGTCTTTCATTTGGAAATGGTTTCCCAATTCCACCTTTACCGAATTTAGACTTGGAACATCATTTCCAATCAGTAGTATGTCATCCACATACAAAACAAGAAAGGTTACTTTACTCCCACTAAACTTCATGTACAAACAAGGTTCCTCGACACTACGAGCGAATCCATGTTGTTTGATAACATGATCGAATCTGTGATTCCAACTCTTTGATGCTTGCTTAAGACCATAAATGGATCTCTTAAGCTTGCATACTTTCTTAGGGTTAGATGTATCTACAAAACCTTTAGGTTGTGTCATGTACACTTCCTCTTCTAGAATCTCATTCAAGAAGGCGGTTTTTACATCCATTTGCCATATTTCATATTCATGAAATGCGGCAACCGCTAAGATTATCCTTATGGATCGAAGCATAGCAACCGGTGCAAAGCCCTTTGCCACCAATCTAGCTTTGTAAACATCTATATGTTTATCTATGCCGAGTTTGATTTTGAATATCCATTTACACTAAAGAGGTCTCACTCTTTCAGGTAAATCTACCAAGTCCCTAACTTGGTTCTCGTACATAGAATCCATTTCGGATTTCATGGCCCCAAGCCATTGTTCGGAGTTAGGACAACTAATAGCCGCCTTGTAGGTTGAGGGTTCGTTGCTTTCGAATAACAACAAATCACCCTCCTCCTCGATGTTACCGAGGTAGCGATCAGGTTGATGACTAATTATACCTGACCTCCTAGGGATTACAACCGTGTTAGAAGATGAGGGAACCGTTTCCTCATTTCTCGCCGGTTTGTGGCTCTTGAACTCCATAAAGTTCAAATTTTCTCCCACTCTGTCTATTAGAAATGTACTCATTTTCTAGAAAGACAGCATCACGAGCCACAAACTCTTTGTTCTCGTGAGGGTTGTAGAAGTAAAATCCACACGTTTCCTTAGGAAAACCTACAAATAGGGAACCTTTCCCGTCCATATCTCATATGGAGCCGCTTTAGTCGGACTTCGATTTAGTGAGAAAACAGCAAACGATAGCGTAAAGCCCCAAATCGATCCAGGAAGCTCACTTTGACTCATCATAGACCGAACCATGTCTCATAAGGTTCGGTTTCTCCTTTCTGCAACTCCATTCAACTGTGATGTGCCCGGAGGAGTCCATTGTGATATTATACCACAATCCTTAAGATGTGAATCAAACTCATTACTTAGATATTCGCCACCACGATCCGATCGTAGTGCTTTTATCTTCTTATCCAATTGGTTCTCAACCTCATTTTGAAATTCTTTAAATTTCTCAAAAGCATCACTTTTATGCCTTATTAAGTAGATATAACCATATCTACTTAAATCATCGGTAAAAGTAATGAAGTAATGATATCCTCCTCTAGCGGTGATGTTTAATGGATCACACACATCAATATGTATGAGTCCTAAAAACTTTACTTGCTCGTGTCCCTTTACCACTAAAGGGTGCACGAGTCATTTTGCCTTAAAAGGCAAGCCTCGCACGTACCATATGATTCGCAATCAAATGGTTTGAGAACATTGGTCTCAACAAGTCTCTTTATGCGTCTATCGTTTATATCATTTAAACGACAATGCCAAAGGTAGGATTTGTTTGATTCATTTGTTTTGAGCTTCTTGGTCTCTATATGATAAACATCATTGACATCATTCAAAACATAAATACCTCCGATAGAAATGGTTTCACCATAAACCATTTCATTAAATGAAGAAGAACACCGATTGTCCTTTATCATAAAACAAAAGCCTTCCGCATCTAACACGGAGACGGAGATAATGTTTTTGGTTAGAGTTGGTACAAAATAACAGTTATTCAAGTACAACTCTAAACCACTAGCTACAGTGAGTACAAAAATTCCCGCAATTGGCGCTACTCTAGCTCCATTGCCCATGCGGAGATCTACATCACCCTTGGCTAGTGCTCGACGTTTCTCATCCCTTGCAAGTGATTGCAAAGGTGAGATCCACATCCCAGATCTCATACCCATGTAGAAATGCAAGCATGATTTATGTCAATCATATAAAGTCTAGAAGGAACAATATCTTTGGATGTCGCGCATCCATCGTTCTTTCCTTCAAGAATTTGGGACAATTGCTTTCAACGACGGGTTTGGGCTTGCTATTCTCAATAGCCTTCCCTTACCCTTATCTTCCTTGAACCGAGCTTTATAAGCTCCTTCCCTTTCATGACCCTAATGTTTATGCTCTTGATCTCATTGAAAGAACATCTTTTCTCTCAATCTCTTTCACTTTCATGCTCTTTGTGTTAAAGCACATCGACGTCACTCTAGTGAATATCTCATATGCACTTTTATGAGTAACGAAGCGAAGTTTGAGAGAAGGTGACATTGACCAAATCAAAACACTTTTAATGTCATTGTCAGCCTTTAGGTGCTCATCGTCTGTGACTTGCGCCGCCACGGTGGCCCAAGTCCTGGTTCGGTGGGAGGTTATTCGGTAAGGTATTTAAGCACATTGTTGGATTGGTAGCGCCCTTATAGTCGAATCTCATTCGACAAAGTTGCTCAGTCATCCTTTAGGATACACTTATCCATCACGGTTCTCAACCATGAATATTTACCCAAAATGGGTGCGGGAGTTGAAGTTGTCATTGCGATTTCAAATAAATAATTCTACAACAAATATGAGGAAATATATTAACATTCATAGTTCATTAATGACATTTGCTAAAACCCTTTTAAAACAAATGTCCATTTATATAATGATCTCCCACGAAATTATATAAATGATTCCAAGACTCGTTTTTCATATAAAATTAGACATCTCATGTTTCCTTTTATATAAAAACGATAAGTCAACACTTGACTAATTCTACACTAGAATGCTTGGTTGATGATTTTCTATAAAATGCATCGATTAGCCCCAAATAACTCTTATTCGGTTGAGTCCAAACCAAATTAGCACGGGACTTCCTCCCACTACTTACCCATGGTAACAAGGTTCCACGTCGCGGAGGTCCTCACGAACATGGGGTTCATAGTCGCTACATTTGGAAAGGCTTAATCTCAATTCATTTTTGTTAAAATGTGGGTGATCTTGTCAATTTTTAGTCATTTAAATTCTTTATAAGTGAACTAATTTAAGAATCGTGACTTAAATCGACAATCATAGTGGGATATCGTGGCATGCATGGCGATTTTGGCATGTGTGCGGAAAATAAGCAAACAAACAAGCATGATAAAGCAAGCAAAAGCATAAACCTAGTATGGCCACCTAAAAGTAATTAAAAATACAAGGAATTACAAATTGGAAACCAACTCCTTTGGTCCCTCTTCATATGGACTTCATCCAAGTCTTCTCCTTGCAAGCTTTAGAACTCTTCTAAGGCTCCATGTCGATCTCCATCACCGGTCTTCGGATTACAAATAGTTACAAGTATGATTTACAAATGAATACATAGCAATCCTATTATACATTTATAAATGAAATAAACTATTTAATTACAAACCGGCGATACGAGATCGCATTTAATTACAAACCACACGATATTCCCTTACATTACGGGCAATATCGGTAAAAATATAACAAACTATGGCCATACTAGTAAGAACAAACATTCATTCAATAATAAACATTCATCCAAACATGCATAATGTAAAGCTTATAAATAAAAACATGCCAAAATCGCCTTAAACAAAAAACGCATTAATTCGTTTCAAACCGATCTCATTTTTAATCGATTAATCTTATATTAATCAATAATGCTTAAAACACCTTTTAAGCTTGAACTAAAACTTCTAAACTGATTTTAGAACACCCAACATTAGTTTATACTAACTCATGGTGATTTTAGTTCATAAACATGGTCATTTGCTAATTAGAAGTACTTTAATCATAACTATTTATGAATAAAGCTTTATAAAATCAAAATAAAATAAAATAAAATCATTTTTATTTTGAAAAAATTTTGTATATTCTGGAACACTTCCAAAATATCAGAAAAGAAAAATTTTGGCCAGAAAAATTTACGAATTATTTTATAATAAAATAACATACGATTTCATCAATTTTATCTCATAAAATCAATAAAACGTCTCAAACAGTGAGGAAAAATCCCAAATTTATACTAGAGCATCCTCATAATGTATAAAAATATTGGTATAAATTTCATGTCCAGAAAACAACGTTTACTATATTTTTGGACATAAAATGCATATCATACCGATTTTAAACAAAAAATTGGTTAAATATTCAAAACTCAAGATCTGACTTTGAAAATTTAGATGCAGAAAGTATAAATATGAAATATCACTGTGTAAAAATTTCATGACCAGATTCGATCTATAACTATTTATAGAAATTATTTTAGCCAAAAACACACTTTTTGACTCGGTTTTGTATAAAATATATATAAATTAGCAAACAAATTTCAAAAATTACGAAATAAATTTGTAACTGCAAGCCTAGGCTCTGATACCACTTGTAGGGATCGGATCCCATTCACTAATCAAATATTAGTGTAAATCAAATTACTCTAATTTGATTTAGCAAGATCTATGTAGTTAACAAATGTATTTTGTTACAAGTTTAGAAATTTATACCTTTCTCTTAAAGGAAATTTGGGCACAAAACTAGAACTCCTTTCTAGTTTTGTTTCTTGAGCTAACAACATGGATGATCCTCCAAACCCGAGTTTCCATAATAGGAAACCTCCTCTTAGTAGCACCCAAGAACAACTCCAAAACTTACAAGTGATTTTGATCTAGAAATCACTAATAAGCACTTGATAATATGAATATTATTATTACTAATACTTACTAACACTTAGTAATATTAGCTAATAATACTTAGAGATTTTATGAGAGGTTTAGAGAGATATATTGTAGTAAGAAAAATGCATGCCCAAAATGCATGCCCAAAATGCATGCCCGCCTTCTCTTTCTATTGCTCATCTATTATAAGCTAAGAGGAGAAAAAATTAGTGTGTTGCACACACTATAGGGGGCCGGCCTCTTTTAGTGGGGAGGAGAGAAGAGCCTTTTTCTTGATTAGAACAATTCATGCATTCAAATGATAATGTTCCTTGCATGCTTGTCTAAAGCCAAAAACAAAACAAAACAAGACAAACCAAATAAGACAAGGGAATCTTCTTCCCCTTCTAATTTGGACGGTCCATATGGACCTATTTGGGTCTATTTTGTTTTTCAATATTTGTCCCACAAATACTTATAATTTATCACTTAATTATCTAATATAATAAAGTGTAAATTAATTAAACTCTTCCTTAATATACATGTACACTTACACATATATTAAAATTGTACTTTTACTAATCTCATTAGTAAAATATACATGATTAGTGAATTAACAGTTAATCACTAATTCCCATCTCCTCAAATAATTTTATCGATATAAAATTAAAACATCCGAGTTCACAACTCGATTTCTCTCTAAATTAATACAGTGACTAACCGTTAGTCGATTTATCAAGTTACTAATATAATCGTATCTCATACAATTAATTAGCTTAAATATTTGGAGTACGTTCCTATAGGTGTGACTTAAAGGGATCAATTGATTACCGCCGTATCACGACAATAACGTCAAACTCTAGTCAGCCAACCGTTATTGATTTACGTTAATCAATTGACAATAATACAGGATTATCCCCACGTATTCCTTAATTGAGATTTATTAAGTAATCGCACTATTGTGGAGGACACATACTCCAACATATTGTAAAGTGTACAAAGTATATATAAGAAGTGTGCTAAATGTTTATAAAATGTAAGTCAAAGTATACAAGAATGCATCAAAGACACTTTTAATGTACATGAAAGTACTTTATATTCTCTCTATGTACAATTTTTATTTCGTTCACATGCATGTGCATTTTCATTTGCTATAACCCACTAAGTACATTTTAATTGAACGAAAACAAATACATATGTATCATCCCAATAGGTACATTAGAAATATTCAAATATCTCAAAGTTTATGTTTGTATGAGAAAATAGTTGAAACATTTCATTTATGTACAAAGTACATTTTTATTGCCTTAAACGTAATGTTTCGCCATTCTCTTCTCGTTTATGAACCATGTACTCTTGGAAATGACACGTCCCAAACTTCAATCAAAATACTTGCTCATTGTATTCAAACACAACAATTGTGTTCCACATATTCAACGTAAGCTAAACTTCCTTCAAGAATTCTGAAAATCGATACATCATAATCGATTTAGCACAAACACGCATCTCGACTCAAACAAAACATATCGAATTTAAAGGCAACTTGATTTAGGCTACATGAACGCTAAATAGTGTAAACATGTACTCCGTACATTATAGGAATCTGTAACCAGTAATGAAATTAAGATTGTAATCGATATTAAAAAGCTTCTTAAAACGTACGTAGTGAACAAATAGAGTGAGCAAATAATTTAACTTAAACAACAAATTAAAACTCGAATAGTCCCATTAACTGAACACGTAATATGAAAAACACAATTAAGTTTTCACATTTTAAGAGAAAAATACTTACAGCTATAAAAAATTATGTCATTGTGGATACCCATATCCGTACCCTCCCAAACAAAACCCTGTGATGTACCACGGACTTTTATTACGCATGCTTTAACGTTGACTTAAACGGTTCTAACTAATGTCGAATTCATTTTGAGTCGTTTTGAAATGTTAAAATGATTTAGGTCGCTTCACATCACATTTAAATAAACGTTCATTTTGTCCATTTGGAGTCTAGCTAGGTCCACGTCCTACTTCATTTGGCATGAGCTTCGCATTTGCATCACAATTAGCCCTTTTACACTAACAAGGTCTAATTCAGCATTCCTAAATTTAGGCCCGGTAGCTAAATACCCCCCTTTAGCCACCTCTCACGCAAAATATAGCCTCACGTCTTACCTTATTTCACAAAACACCACAAAATACACCTTTTTCACATTTTCGGGGCTCGGGCCCAGAACCGAGCCCAAACCCAGCCTTTGGCCCTCACTCCAAAGCCCTCAACCCTCTAGTAGGTCATACGAGGTCTACTTGGAGCACAAGCAAGGAGATATTGTCGAATATCCCCAAGATTTCGCAAGCCGGATTAAGGAAATACGAAATCACGGAATTAAAACCACACCAGCAAGCCGAAACAGCTTATGCGGCTCAGGGTACAAACCGCATAAGCCTACGCGGTTTGCCCCCCAAACCGCATAAGCTTATGCGGCTCCCTGGTGTGGCTTTTTCCCCTGTCTTTCCTAATTTCTCTCGGCTATTCTCTTATATATACCCCCCTATGCACAACCTATTGACATAACTTTTCCACACAAGAAAACCTCTCTTCTCACAACCTCTCTTCCTAGGTTTTAGTACCCACACTTGGGTCCCACAAAATATACCGTCTAGCACGGTATACATCCAAAATACTCACAAAAGCCTCAAGCACTCAAATCCTTGAGTTCAACACACCATCCCGTGTTGAATTCATCCTCCTTTTAAGTTCAAGAAGCGAAGCTCTGCCCAGATCTGAAGCGTCAGGACAAGGTAGGTACCGATCCACTTGGATCAAAGCTTTTTCTTATTTTCTATGGACTAACAAAGGGGACTACACTCTAGCGCCCCCCCCGGCTTTGGCACCCAGCGCGCTTGCACTCCAAGTGTTCTATTTACTTCGGGTACACTCCATATCCGATGACACGCCAAAGTCGCATAAGCAACCGACCCTTATAAAATAAACCAATGGACAATTGAACTTTATTTTATTTGCATGCATCTTGCACCTTCTTATTTTGCATTAAAATCAACTTAAACAATGAATTCGACCTTTAACTGAACCGTTTTCGTTAACAAGTTAAACATGCTAAACTGAGGGTTTTAATCAATCTTTTTGCATTTGCATCTGCATTCTTTTACAATCTTATCGCACTTGTACGTAGCGATAACATTAGCTCAATTATCATCTTACATGGATTGTTCTAGGTCAGTAGAGGCTATTTTTACATAGGCTTTTCTAAAAGGTTTTCATAAATCATTAATTGGATAACTCTTTTTCTAAAGTACCCTCACCCCGAATCCAATCTGGTTTCACAAGCCTTAGATCTAGGGGTGTCGGCGTGCTCCAAAATCTAGGACATGTCTTTAGGCTTAGGACATGATAGCAGGTTTCTAATTTCCGCGATAATTAGGTGGCGACTCCAAAACAGTTTTAAAGGTTTTTGTAAATTAGTCTTTTTAACTTAATCCGCCCTTAAGCAAGACGCCGAGTTGGGTCCCGTCCGATCCCGGGTTCCACAGTCATCTAGACTCAATTAGACACTAATTATACATTAACTATAAGTAACATAATAACAATTGAATAATCGAAGTAAACATAAAAATAAACAAACGTACATTGCAAATGAGATGAAGCCTGCAAGAAACGCAAGAAATAAGAAGTTGAATTACCTAAAAGTGAAACATCTTTGGAATAAAATATACTGCACATAATTTAAGACTAATTGGATGAGCAAAATTAATTTGTGATCCAAAATTTAAGTTTCATTGAAGGACAAACACAAACGGAGAAAAAATCAAACTAATTAAAACTTCATACTACGCAAAATCGGATGTCACGTGCAAAGAAAACGGATCAGACAAAGGCAACACTATAAATTAGGTCAAATTTAAATCAAATACAATTGCAATGAGAACAAATTGGAAATGAAACAACTTTAGTTTGAATGAAACATGCAAAGAAAATTGAAAAATACCAAAAAATTACATAAATAAACATGAAAGATGTCAAATTATAACCAAATCAGGATGAAAACACACCATATTTGGTTCTAATTTTCAAATTAATTGAACAAAACATGTAAATGCAGTTACTGAACGAAAATTAAACACGTGAATGAACTGATCAATTTAGATCTAATTCAAACATTATCAAAGTTATAATAGGGAAACTTTTAGGTAAAATAATTTTAAAATGAAATCATGATGTGTGCATTTTATATAGATTATATGCCTCCGGTTTAGTTGCATTTAGCTTACTTTTAGTCGAGATCATTATTGTTTTATGAGTTATTTGCTATATATTGCGGTACTGCAGTTCCTATTTATATTTTGCAGGTTTTGGCGGTCCTGAGCCAAAACCCGAGTCGAGTGGAGCACGTACGAGTACCGAGACCATAGGACCAAGCTCAAGCTTATACGGGAGCTCGGGATAAGAATAAAAGACGCATTGGATCAAGGCCCAAACAACAAACGAAGCCCAAGTGAACGAGAAGAAGCCCGACCCAATTTGGTGGACCGGCCGACCGGCTACGGTGTCTTTTGCGTCGGTTTGATTTAATTTGGGATTGTTTTTGGAAACTTGTATATAAAGCCTTTTAGGACGGAATAGATGAGAAGACTTTCTATATAAATTATTTTACAACTTTTAGTTTTAGTCTTAGGTTCTCTCTTTACATTAAAACTCTCAAATAATTAGTTCAGTTAGATTTGTTCAAAATTCAAACTTTACTTCAAGATTAATTTCAGGTTTATCTTTAATTGTTCTTATTCATTCATCATGTTTATTATTTCTTGCTTTGATTTGATTTCTTTTATGAGTAGCTAAATTCTAATTAGGGTTTAGGGGAATTTGTGATTATTGACTTAGGAACATGTTTTAACTGCTTTAATTGATTGAACTTGTGCAAGTTGATTTTTTCCTACGCGTTTATATTATCAATTGAACTTAGGGACGCCTAAATTGAATTGAATCTTGGTAGTTTTGATTTAAGATCGAAAGCCTAATTGAAACTAGACTTACGCGTATTTGATAAGTTAGGTTTAGTAAGTTGCGAGAGCCCGCTAAATCTGCTTAAGGTTAATATTGACTCGAGAGAGCGTATTCTTAAACCTAGTCACTTGCATAGCTTCTGTGGACAAGGGATTTTGATCCACGCGATGTTTTATTTCAAAAACATTTTCAATTTGAAAAGAGTCGCCACTAAATTTTTAGGTGGAATTTAGAAACCAATTTTAGAGAAAATGAGTTCGTGTGAGTTTACGTGTTAGGAAGTTTAAAAGAATTTCATTAATTCAACGCCTAACCCCGCCCGTCGTAAAGACGGTCTCTACTAAGTAAAACCATGGCTATTATGAGTACACATGCGGATATGCAAACAACATTTTAATCCTCAATATATTACATCCATTCTAAGTCATTTAATGCACATGTAATTTCGTCAAAGTTGTTCAACAGGGGTTCATTCACTATTCTAGCAAACAAAGAAAAGAAGTAGAAATACTTACCGACAGCATAAGATAGATTAACAAACGTTAGCGGCAGATAAATAATCAAACATGACTAATACGTGAACCATGAACGACCAACATAACCAAACTCAGATCACGAATAAAATGAAACAACAGTAATCACAACCAAACGTAAAAACTAAAGAAGAACCAAAATACACCTAAAGGACATGCTGTCACATACGCACATGATGACAAACAAACACAAATGCACGTAAGACTGCTAACCAAATACAACTAATGGTCATACTAAACTACACGAACGACATAATTACAAGTCAACTAATAAACATATCAACAAACACCTAACCAACGAAGCAGGTGATACATACATTGGAGTAAATACACATGGGCCTAAAGTAGTTTACTGTCACTAATTAACACAACGAGTACAAATATATAATATGGGCACTTTAACACAACGTGAAAGCATGAACTACACAAACCTACAGATGACTCAAATACACGACTTAAGACTCAGCAAGCAAAGCGAAGTTAGCGACAAGTAGAAACGTGCACGACTTTTACAGGATTTCCAAACAAACGCTAAACGATGAAATAAACTCAAGAAAACTAATTCGACATACAAACACGAATCACAAGCCAAAAGACATGATAGACCAGTATTAGATGATTTACGTAACTAAACGTGAATAGAGTCTGCTTATATAATAGGTTAACGGACTAATCAAACTAACGAGGACACTTCGATCATATCACACGAGGAAATCGAGTACGAATACTAAGCAAACAAGGGTCACGGCATATTGATACATACATATCGAGTTCAGGCTAAAAACGTGATTTGAAGACAAATGACAAGAATAGTAATTACAAAGATAAACAACAGAGCGACAGAAAGCGATAAAAAAGCGACAGAAGACAATAAAAAACGATAAAAACAACAATTTAAACAAAATAAAGTGAGTATTTTGCACCCTCAACTTACATGTATCGTTGACCAAATATCCGAGTCGTAATCGATTGTAAGATTTTATCCCGAGGGGCCGTCGTCGACGAAAACCAATAATAAATCCGTACTTCGTACCAAAACTGACAGCGATTTTCAAAAGCTTGTAACTTCTTCGTTTCTCAACGAAATTTCGAACCGAAAGATGTTTTAGAATCGTGGTAAAGTGAACTTTAAGATCGTGTAAAGAAATCAGAGTGACTATGGTGTTTTCAACACGAAAAATAGGGTAGAAGTCGTGATAGTTGCACGAAAATCAGAAAATTTCTGCTCTGTTTTTCATACGACTATCCCGACTCCTTTTTGAGTTTTTTAGGGCTTTCTTGTGACTTGTTATGGTGTATGTATGCTGTATATTTCGTATCTAATGAAGGCTTGAGGTGGGTGTGTATATATAGGGACAGAAGTAGGGTTTTTCAAGGGTGAAGAGCAGTTTCTTCTTCTCTTCTGAGAGCTGCGGTTTTAGGCTTGGTTTAGGGTTTCGTAAGGTGTTTTCTTGAGGGTTAAGGCAAGGATACGTGAGTGGGATAGTTGGGGTATGGGTATGGGTCATGGGCAGGTGATTAGGGGCCGGATTTTGGGTTGAATTGGGCTGTCAAAGCAGAGCATGAAGAGGGGGGCTGAACTGTTGTAAAACGAGTTTATTTGGCTGTTTTCTGGCCTGTTTTGGTCGTGGTTCTGGGCTGGGTTTTGGCCTGGATATGAGCTTTGGTATGTGGGGAAGGAAGTGGGAGAAAAGGCCTTGAAATTCGTGTTGAAACGGGCTCAAAATCATTCTTAAAATCGAGCTTAAAACGAGCTTTAAAACTTGCTGTTAAGAAAACGAATTCGTCGAATACGATTTAATAAACTGTTTTAAAAGCATGAGAAACGACTTTTCAAGTCAAATATTGAATTTGTAAAAGCGACTTTTCAAATCGAAATACTTAAAATGATTTTTCAAATCAAAATATTTTACTTTCAATAAAATACATACTTGCGCCAAAAATTAAATTTGACAGGGCCAAATAAATCAAATATCCTTTAAATTAAAAAGCATCAACGACAAATGTCTCGGCTTACATCGTAAAACGAACTCAAATAAATGACACGATATACACGTCGTCCTATCATCATTGGGTGTTTGTCGGGTTTTCTATAAATTTCCATATCGACAGATACGGGTATCAACAGAGCCCCCACTTTGACTAAGGCTTGGACAGGCGAAAGTCAATGTAGACTCTCGAGTCGATGAAGACCACAACTTGAGAGCCTCACGGGTCGTTTTAGGGTCCCTTAGACCTGTGTACATAAGCTCACCAGCCATAAGAAGAAATCATACCTGAAACCTGATTATGGATGCCTTTATTTTCGTGAAGGGTGTGGGTTGAGCCTTATCCTAGGCGCCTACGTATCCGTTGTGACAGAATCAAACCCGTATCGTAGTTCGAGCTCGCTGGCCTGTAGCCTTCTGCTGCTTCTGCCCAAAACAAATGATATTTGTTTACTCGAGTGAGTAAAGCCAATATCTGCGCTCTTTTTGGAAGTGTCACTTCTTTTAGCTTCTGCTAGTATTTCTTCATTTCGAGGATGTCATCCTGTCGTCGGGGTCTAAGGTTGATGACTTTAGAGCCCCCGGTTGGAGCGTTCTTGCTCAATCTTAACAACAAATCATAGCACATAACTCACATAGTGAACTTTGCGCTTTTGAAACAAAAAGGAAGGATCATCGATCCGAGCTGCGAATTTTATTCGAAAATGGGTCATCGACCTACTTTTTAAACAAAAAGGATGGATCATCAATCCGAATTGAGAATATGAATTTAAAGATGGGTCTTCGACCCGCTTTTTAATCAAAAGGGATGGATCATCGATCCGAACTGAGAATATGAATTTAAAGATGGGTCTTCGACCTGATTTTTAAACAAAAGGATGGATCGTCGATCCGAACTGAGAATACTAATTTGGAAATGGGTCTTCGACTTGATTTTTTAAACCAAAGGGATGGATCATCGATCCGAACTGAGAATATTAATTTGGAAATGGGTCTTCGACCTACTTTTTAAACAAAAGGATGGATCATCGATCCGAACTTTAAGTAGTGAGCTAAAATAGATATCGCGCTGGAAATGGGTCATCGACCCGAGCTAAAACCAACATTTGCGTCCTCGATACATGACAGATTGATCATCGACCCCGACCTGAGAAGTTATTCAAAATTTTGTGTCCTCGACCTATATTTTGAGATTAAAGAGTGGTGGGTCTTCGACTGGAAACCGTAAACATCTTTTGAAAATGAGTCGTCGACCGAAAACCGTAAACATCTTTTGAGAATGGGTCGTCGACCCGCATCTTGGAAAGTGGATGAGTCATCGACTCGAACTATAAACATCATTTGAAAATGGGTCTTCAACCCGCATCTTGAAAAGTGGATGAGTTATCGACTCGAGGTATAAACATCATTTGAAAATGGGTCTTCAACCCACATTTTGAAAAGTGGATGAGTCATCGACTCGAATTATAAACATCTTTTGAAAATTGGGGCCATCGACCCGTATTTTGAGGAAAAGGCGGATAGGTCATCGACCCGAACTATATTTGTCATTGAAAACTGGGGCCATCGACCCATATTTTGAAGGAAAAGGTGGATGGGTCATCGACCCGAGCGCAAGACATCATCTGAAGATAGGTCATCGACCCCTATTTTGGAAAATGGATAGGTCATTGACCCGCATAGCAAATTTCATCTGAAAATCGAAAGAGGTCATCGATATGAACTTTGTATTTTGAGCATTTCGAATAATTCGGCCATTAACCTAGTTTAAAAAACATCTTTTTTAAAGTTCGATTGCGGGTCCAACCTAGACTACAAAAATTACTTGAAAATTGACACGGAGTATTGGCTAGCATGCATCAAATCGAATTGGGTCCTCGACCCGGATTGTAAACATTATTTTGAAAATTAAGAAGAGTCACCGACTCTAGATGTAAACATCATTTACAAATTAAAATGGGCCCTCGGCCCGCAACCATCATTTTGAAAATTAAGAAGAGTCATCGACTCTGAATCTAAACATCATTTAGAAATTGAAATGGGCCATCGGCTCGCAACCATCATTTTGAAAATTAAGAAGAGTCATCGACTCTGAATCTAAACAACATTTAGAAATTGAAATGGGCAATCGGCCCGCAACCATCATTTTGAAAATTAAGAAGAGTCATCGACTCTGAATCTAAACATCATTTAGAAATTGAAATGGGCCATCGGCCCGCAACCATCATTTTGAAAATTAAGAAGAGTCATCGACTTTGAATCTAAACATCATTTAGAAATTGAAATGGGCAATCGGCCCGCCACCATCATTTTGAAAATTAAGAAGTGGGTCATCGACCTGCATTTGAGATTTGACCTCGGATCATCGACCCAAACTTTGCAAAAAGGTTCTTGAAATGCCAGATATTTTAAAATCGAAGCATGGCCAAGTTAGCATGAAATACGACACGAATGTGACATGAATGCGACGAGAACGTGACACGAGCAACTGACATTTGAACGTTCGACTATGACCAACTCGACCTAAGACAACGTTTCAATGACGAGTAGACTAGTAACTGTGCAGAGTCTCTTAGGTTGATTGACACGTGGTTTGAAATAGACGTGGCTTAATAGTATCATGTTCTCCCCCTAAGCAAATTCTTTGTCGAGATGTGAACTAACTGTCAAAGTAAACATCTTTGCCAATTCCCATTAAGAAAAAGATCATTTCAAGACTGGACAATTACTTATCAGAACATTGATTCTTATCTCAATCTAAATCGAGCACTAAGACAGACTCAACAAAGGTTGCTTCATTTGGACTTTGTAAAGACCCGTAAAAAATTGACCATATGACAAATTAGATGATGGGCGGTGACGGATTGTATCCCATATTCTAAAGGATTGCCTACATATTCGCGTGGGGCAAAATCAAATCCGATGTAGTTCGATCTAGGTGCATAAACATGGCAATTTTCTTGTGTGTAACACTCGAAGGTTTCACCTAAGGTATCATGTTGTAAGGTACTAGCTTGTGAAGTACTGGCGGATCCCTTGTGGACCCTAAACGCTTGGGTGCAACTACATAAGCCAATGATTCTCGGAACTCAAGACTATGTCTCCATTACCGTTTTGAGAACGACTTAAAAAAGGATTGATGGTACTTTCTGACCGTTTTGGCTTCGCCTTTAATTTTGACTTTGATCTTCGATCTTCGACGTGTTGCCACTCAATTTTTTGTATTTTTGTATTTTTGTTTGCGTTTTTGAGAATAGGCCGCACCCTTTGTGGCTTGGGCTTGTTCCAACTTTCCTAGATCTTGCGATGGGCGGTCGCATGTGGTCATATGTATATCACGCCGGACTCCTCTGACAAGTTCGTTTGCTTATTAGGCACGCGATCGAGTACACGGAGGGCGATCCATGAGTATTCGTACTTTTGGTCGCGATCAAATTCATGACCACTGTGGAGCTCCAAATTAATGGATCCTCCTCCAAAGGCAGAGGAATTGTATACCACAAGTTGACTGATGGAATTGAAACCCCTTTGGTCTTTGTTTTTGTTGCACCTCACCATTTAGAATTGAACACGTATTTCTACCCCAGGAACACCCTTCGAGTGCGTTGTGCATTTTCATCAGTTGGATTATGGAAGCAAATTAGAGACAAGATCCATTTCATTGATTTTGAGAAGGATTTAGAAATAATTGTAAAAAAAACGAATCTTAGACTCAGCTCAGACATAAGACTTGAATATGAATTCTGACTTATAATCACCACCCTCGGCTTTGAACTTTTCTCCTTTCAGGAATTGATTCAGATGCTTGGTTTGAAAGTTACCCCACTTTTGCAACTTGATTTTGGCTTAAGGAGGAGAATATGCGACTCAGGTTCAGAAATCGACATGGTTTCGACACTATTTGTAAATAACAACTCGGGATGCAAATGAATTGGAATGGATTAAACATGAGAAGACTCAGAGCTTAACAACATGGCCTACGGCCTAACTATGCAAATGCATGTGACATATGGACTTGAAGACAGACTCACGGTGTGAGACTTAGACCCAACTAGATATGGACTTGAAGTAATTAGCTCGTGTGTGGACCAGACAGTTCCTAAGGTTTATACAAAACTTCCAAATACCCTAGCATAGACGTTGTTGTGCCCTGACTCAAAACTAAAATCCGACATGCATGACTTGGGCCCAAGAGTAGGCCTAAGTGACCCAACTAGGTAAATCCTCTAACACTTTTAGATGGACTAGACTTACTATATACGGCTTTGATTCTAACTAGACTCGATTCGGTGCATTTCATGCTTACTCGCGACTTGAAAAGGAAACCTATTTTTGAAGTTGAGGTTTGAAATGGGCAGCGCTTCGACTACCAAAAAGCTTACTTGGTTCGAAAATTCTAGTCCAACTAGGGCTAGATTTTTACTTTTGGAAAACTTCGTTTTGATTGGAAAAAATTCTATTCCCAAATGGGTAGCATTTCAAAAGCGTTCGAGATTATTCTAATCCTAAACGTATAGCATTTCAGCTTAAAAACTATTCTTTTTTCAATAGACGGAGTGTTAAAAATCGTTCGGGATTAATCTAATCCTAAACGGGAAGCATTTCAGCTTGAAAGGATTCTTTTTTCAAAAGAGTTAGTGTTGGGAACTGTTCGAGATTATTCTAATCTTAAACGGATAGCATTTCAGCTATAAAAGGATCTTTTTTCAAAAGAGTTAGTGTTAAGAACTGTTCGAGATTATTCTACTCTTAAACGGATAGCATTTCAGCTATAAAAGGATCTTTTTTCAAAAGAGTTAGTGTTAAAACTGTTCAAGATTATTCTAATCTTAAATGGATAGCACTTCGGCTTATAAAAGGATCTTTTTTCAAAAGATAATTTTTTTAGGAAGAAAGCTTTAGGATTTTCTAATCCTAACGAGGAGCATTTCAGCTTAGAAAAGATCTTTTCTCAAAAGAGCTAATATCGAAAATTATTTTAAGATTGTTCTAATCCTAAACGAATAGCATTTCAGCTAAAAAAATATCCTTTTTCAAAAGAGCGAATGTCGAAAATTGGTTAAGATTATTCTAACCCTAAAAGAATAGCATTACAGCTAAGAAGAGATCTTTTTGTCAACAGAGGCAATATCGAAAAATTGTTTAAGATTATTCTAACTCTAAACGAATAGCATTTCAGCTCGGAAGAGATCTTTTTCAAAAGAGCTAGAATCGAAAATTATTTAAGATTATTCTAATCCTAAGAGGATGGCATTTCAGCCAAGAAACGATCTTTTTTCAAAAGTGATAATATCGAAAGTTGTTTAAGATTATTCTAACCCTAAACGGATAGCGTTTCAGCTTAGACAAAAATCTTTGTTTTTTCCGGAAAAGAAAGTGTTGGAAAATATTTAAGATTATTCTAATCCTAGAAGGAAAGCGTTTCAGCTTGGACAAAAATCTTCGTTTTTCGGAAAAGATAGTGTTGAAAAATATTTAAGATTATTCTAATCCTAAAAAGACAGCATTTCAGCTTAAGGAATGATTTTTTTTAGAGGGAAAGCATTTCAGCTTAAGTCAAAAATCGTTTCAAAGAGATATTTAAGATTATTCTAATCCTAAAAAGACAGCGTTTCAGCTAAAAGAAAAGATTTTTGGAAAATATTCGATTGAAGAGATGACAGTTTTGACTAAAAAAGAATTGAAAACATGGCTTTGGAATTCACAGAGCATTTAGTCATACGCAGTTCAAGGATGCAATGCATGAGCTAGACTATTCTAAGTCTCGAAAAGGGTCCATGCCAATGATTCCACGTTGTTAGGGAACTCACGCATCCGCCATAAGTCAGGGACGAAATGGGGAGATGGGGGTTGCTAACCTCGGTGGAACCACCTTGATATTTAAATCAGACACAGTGAACGTCATTTCCCTACTTTGAGGTCGACCCAAAGGGAGAAATGGTTCGAATCCTAACAGTATGATGCATAAACAACGTAAAAAGAAAGGGTACTCTAAATAGCCATCATTTTACTTTTCAAGTTTCACTGTCCCCAGCGGAGTCGCCAAATTGTGGACAAGGGATTTTGATCCACACGATGTTTTATTTCAAAAACATTTTCAATTTGAAAAGAGTCGCCACTAAATTTTTAGGTGGAATTTAGAAACCAATTTTAGAGAAAATGAGTTCGTGTGAGTTTACGTGTTAGGAAGTTTAAAAGAATTTCATTAATTCAACGCCTAACCCCGCCCGTCGTAAAGACGGTCTCTACTAAGTAAAACCATGGCTATTATGAGTACACATGCGGATATGCAAACAACATTTTAATCCTAAATATATTACATCCATTCTAAGTCATTTAATGCACATGTAATTTCGTCAAAGTTGTTCAACAGGGGTTCATTCACTATTCTAGCAAACAAAGAAAAGAAGTAGAAATACTTACCGACAGCATAAGATAGATTAACAAACGTTAGCGGCAGATAAATAATCAAACATGACTAATACGTGAACCATGAACGACCAACATAACCAAACTCTGTATACGAATAAAATGAAACAACAGGTAATCACAACCAAACGTAAAAAACTAAAGAAGAACCAAAATACACCTAAAGGACATGCTGTCACATACGCACATGATGACAAACAAACACAAATGCACGTAAGACTGCTAACCAAATACAACTAATGGTCATACTAAACTACACGAACGACATAATTACAAGTCAACTAATAAACATATCAACAAACACCTAACCAACGAAGCAGGTGATACATACATTGGAGTAAATACACATGGGCCTAAAGTAGTTTACTGTCACTAATTAACACAATGAGTACAAATATATAATATGGGCACTTTAACACAACGTGAAAGCATGAACTACACAAACCTACAGATGACTCAAATACACGACTTAAGACTCAGCAAGCAAAGCGAAGTTAGCGACAAGTAGAAACGTGCACGACTTTTACAGGATTTCCAAACAAACGCTAAACGATGAAATAAACTCAAGAAAACTATTTCGACATACAAACACGAATCACAAGCCAAAAGACATGATAGACCAGTTTTAGATGATTTACATAACTAAACGTGAATAGAGTCTGCTTACATAATAGGTTAACGGACTAATCAAACTAACGAGGACACTTCGATCATATCACACGAGGAAATCGAGTACGAATACTAAGCAAACAAGGGTCACGGCATATTGATACATACATATCGAGTTCAGGCTAAAAACGTGATTTGAAGACAAACGACAAGAATAGTAATTACAAAGATAAACAACAGAGCGACAGAAAGCGATAAAAAAGCGACAGAAGACAATAAAAAACGATAAAAACAACAATTTAAACAAAATAAAGTGAGTATTTTGCACCCTCAACTTACATGTATCGTTGACCAAATATCCGAGTCGTAATCGATTGTAAGATTTTATCCCGAGGGGCCGTCGTCGACGAAAACCAATAATAAATCCGTACTTCGTACCAAAACTGACAGCGATTTTCAAAAGCTTGTAACTTCTTCGTTTCTCAACGAAATTTCGAACCCAAAGATGTTTTAGAATCGTGGTAAAGTGAACTTTAAGATCGTGTAAAGAAATCAGAGTGACTATGGTGTTTTCAACACGAAAAATAGGGTAGAAGTCGTGATAGTTGCACGAAAATCAGAAAATTTCTGCTCTGTTTTTCATACGACTATCCCGACTCCTTTTTGAGTTTTTTAGGGCTTTCTTGTGACTTGTTATGGTGTATGTATGCTGTATATTTCGTATCTAATGAAGGCTTGAGGTGGGTGTGTATATATAGGGACAGAAGTAGGGTTTTTCAAGGGTGAAGAGCAGTTTCTTCTTCTCTTCTGAGAGCTGCGGTTTTAGGCTTGGTTTAGGGTTTCGTAAGGTGTTTTCTTGAGGGTTAAGGCAAGGATACGTGAGTGGGATAGTTGGGGTATGGGTATGGGTCATGGGCAGGTGATTAGGGGTCGGATTTTGGGTTGAATTGGGCTGTCAAAGCAGAGCATGAAGAGGGGGGCTGAACTGTTGTAAAACGAGTTTATTTGGCTGTTTTCTGGCCTGTTTTGGTCGTGGTTCTGGGCTGGGTTTTGGCCTGGATATGAGCTTTGGTATGTGGGGAAGGAAGTGGGAGAAAAGGCCTTGAAATTCGTGTTGAAACGGGCTCAAAATCATTCTTAAAATCGAGCTTAAAACGAGCTTTAAAACTTGCTGTTAAGAAAACGAATTCGTCGAATACGATTTAATAAACTGTTTTAAAAGCATGAGAAACGACTTTTCAAGTCAAATATTGAATTTGTAAAAGCGACTTTTCAAATCGAAATACTTAAAATGATTTTTCAAATCAAAATATTTTACTTTCAATAAAATACATACTTGCGCCAAAAATTAAATTTGACAGGGCCAAATAAATCAAATATCCTTTAAATTAAAAAGCACTGCGTCGACAGCGTCCGGCTTACATCGTAAAACGAACTCAAATAAATGACATGATATACACGTAGTCCTATCATCAATGGGTGTTTGTCGGGTTTTCTATAAATTTCCATATCGACAGATACGGGTATCAACAGCTTCAATTGATTGTTATTTCTTATTGAGTTGAGTTCCTGAGTTGATATCACATTGAACCCGACACCCTAATCTTTCTCTCTTATACTTTTACCCTTTTATTATTCGCTTTAGTTTAGTTCTCTTATACTTGATTATTACCCTTTGAAATAACCTAAGTTCATCTAGGTAGACTTCTGATTACACCGTTTCTCCGTGGATTCGACCCTACTTGATGCTAGCTACTAGTTAGTTGTTTTGTAGGTTTATTTTGATAAGGTGATACGACTAAGACCTGTCAAATTTGGCGCCGTTGCCGGGGGAACGGTTTAGTTAGTTAGATTATTTGCTTAATTTAGGTTTATTTCTCTCTTGTCTCAGGGAACGCCAGTTCCTTGAGACCGTTCTCACCGTTTTCTTTGAGCTATTTATGCGCAGGTCACCTTTAGGTTTAATCCCTTTTGATCCTGAACCTGAGCGCACTTTTCACCGGACGCGTAATTTCTTCAAGGAAATCGTTGAGGCCTACGAACCTGAGATTGTGGAAACTTCGGACGAGGAATCTCGTACGGAGCAATCGTCCTACGAAGAGGACAACCCACTTGATACTGCTACTGTTATTTCTGCCCCACCAGTAATCATGCCGAAGTTAGCTGATCACTCTAAGCTCAACGCGATGCAGATTCCTAAGGGTACCCCGGGATCTGAGATCAATGCCAATTGTTCTATTCCACTTACTTTGATTGGATTGATCGAGAAGAGTCAGTTTGGGGGTGCTGCTACTGAAGACCAGCACAGTCACATTGTTACTTTTTGTGACTATTGTTCTACTATGAAGACGACGGGTATCACGCAGGCTCAGTTTCGTGAGATGCTTTTTCCCTTCTCTCTACGGGATCAAGCTAAGCGGTGGTTGACAGCTCTTGATAGAACCGCCGCTGGAGTTACAGATTGGGATTCGTTGATGCTCGCATTCTACAACAAGTTCTTCCCTCCGGAGAAAATTGCCCTTCTCTGCAGTCAGATGACGAGTTTCCGTCAATCTTCGAAGGAAAATTTGAGCGGGGCTTGGGAGCGTTATAACCAGTACACTCGGGATTGTCCGCATCATAACTTGGACGAATGGTACTTGGTTGTGACGTTCTACAACGGATTGAGTGACGAGTCGAGGCAGATTTTAGACTCAGTTGTAGGAGGAAGGTTCACACACAACCTGGACGACGATAAAGCTTGGCAACTTATTGAAGATATGGCGGTGCACAGCGCCCAATATGCTAAGCCGAGGGGACCCACGAAAGGTGGGAAATATGAGATAGATGCCATGACGCGGTTGGAGGCTCAACTGAGCCAAATGTCTCAACAGAATATAGGTATTCAAGCTAAGGTCACAGGTTCATCTGCTAAACCTGTGTATGAGGTTAATGCGCTGGGTCATCACTTTACTTCACCCATCCCGGTCTGTGATCTTTGCAGGGAACATGGACACTACTTTCAGGATTGCCGTACTTCGATGGAGCAGGGCCATGCCTTTCAGTCTCAGCAGGGCAACCCGTATTCGACCACTTATAATGAGGGGATGCGCAATCATCCCAATTTTTCTTATCAAAGTCAGAATATGTTGAATTCGGGTCCGCAATCTTATGTTCCTCCGTCTTTTCGAGGTGGTAATTCGGCTCCTCCGGTTTATAATCCTTCTTATGCTCCTCCATCGCGACCACCTCCAGTCGCGAATGACCCTCTAGCCGAGATGCGCACAATGATGATGGCTATACAAAAGATGCAAATGAAGACAAATCAGACCGTCAAGCATCTCGAGACGCAGGTTGCCCAAATTACTACATCGCAGGCAACCCGTCAAAAGGGTCAACTACCTCCGTAGGGCGATCAACCGAAGAATGTTGAGCATGTGAATGCTATTTAGCTACGTAGCGGGAGGGCTTACGACGGTCCTAAAATGCCCGGGTCGGCTTAGTTGAGTAGGGAAGCCGCTGGAGGTGATGGGGATGACGACGGTACAACATCCGAGGCTGAGAAGACGAAGAAGACTGCCCAGCCGGTCGATCGGCAGCCGGTCCGGGACCGGCCAGCACAGCGACAACAACATACGGGAGGTACTTCTGAGGATAAGACGCTGGAAATCCAAATCAAGCTTCCTTTTTCGGGTCGAGTACGTCAAGCTAAAGCGGATTCCCAGTTCAGTAAGTTCTTTGAGATTGTGAAAGGTTTGCAGGTGAATGTTCCTTTTATTGACTTGATTAGAGAGATTCCTGCTTATGCTAAGTTTATGAAAGAAGTCTTGACTAGGAAGCGGTCCGTTGACGATGTCGAGTCTGTAGCTTTTCTGGGGGCGGGTAGTGCCTTTTTGCAGGGTAGTTCACCCCCTAAGCTTAGTGACCCTGGGACTTTTTCCATTCCTTGCTCGATTGGTAGTTATGTTGTTAACATTGTTATATGTGACCTTGGGGCTAGTGTTAGTGTTATCCCGTATTCTGTTTGCCAAAAGCTTAATATGACTACTTTGGGTTGCACTTCTATCACTTTGCAAATGGCAGACCGTTCAGTCCAGCACCCTTTAGGTATCCTAGAGGACGTTCCTGTATGGGTAGGAAAATTCTTTATCCCCGTAGACTTCATAGTGCTGGACACTCCTGAGGACACCCACATCCCGATCATTTTAGGGAGACCTTTCCTGCACAGTGCAAGAGCAGTTATTGATGTGGGTAATAAGACCTTAACGTTATCAGTGGGGGGTGAAAAATTGTCATATACGCATTCGAGTACCCCGCGGTCGCCTATGCAGAATCGGTTTGTGTAACACCCGGTGTTGTCCGAGGTTATTCGGGTCGGGTTCCCCCTTGAAGTGGTCCATGTGATGAGCTCAAATGACTTAGTGCTTAAAAGGACTGTAAGTACTACTCATATCAACAAGATGCATCTTCTTTTCTGGTGGCTCATCTTAAGAACTCTTCAGTTAAGCGTGCTTGCTGAAGAGTAGTCTTAGGATGGGTTCGTCGAAGAGCAGCTGCACGGCTGGTTTGGGGGAGAGGAAACTGCTGAAAGCCGACCTATTTACTGCTAGCAAGGGAGATGGGAGCCCCACGGTCGAGTCGCCAGGAGCGCAGGGGAGATATGACGAGCCATTTCGAGAGGGAGTTCTGTGCTTGCTGATTATTGATGACCTACCTCGAGAAGGTAGAGTTTTGTGGCGCTCGGATGCTATTACCACGAGCGAGGCGGTCGCGAATGGTCAGCGACCTTGGCAGGATTACTTGAGTTGATTGAAGCTGTAAAGAAGGTCGTGCGGGACCGTATAAACCAGTGCTTCCGGGAGGCAACCAGAGTTGTAATAATTGTACTTTTGTTTGATTGGTTTGCGAACATTTCATAGTTTTTATGAGCACGTGAGGATGAGGGTCTCACAGTTTTGTGTAGTGTGCATATTATTGAGTTTAGGTACTTGAATTTTGAAGAAGCTGCGAAGAAGAGCCATGGCGGTCACCCGGTGGTAAGGGCAACCAGGGGCCGTAGCCCAAATTGGCCGGAGAAAACGCAAAAAATAAAAAAAAAAAAAAAAAAAAAAAAATAAAGGTGGGTGCCACCCGGCCGGCCCCCCTCTACTTTTTCGCTTCTCTTTTTCGACGTGTTATCTACCGAAGTACTTCATAGCAAGGCTGATTCGGATGATTATTAGTAAATTCTTAGCCACGATCCTTGCTTCGCTTCGGTTTGGGGGAGCTTATTCCTGATAATTTGAGCTTTCTTTATTCCTTTTTCCTCATTTTCTCGCTTTATTTTTCCTACCCCATATATTTTATGTCATCTTTTCTGCTACTTGTGGTTATGCTGTTTTCCACATTGAGGGTAATGTGTGATTCTGGTTTGGGGGAAGGAAGCGACTTTCGCGCTCTTTAGTTGCATTTTATTTTTGTATGCATTATTTTACAAATCCAAAAAAAAATTAAAAATTAAAAATTTAAAAAAATTTAAAAAAAATACAAAAATACGAGTCTTTTGCATTCTTTTTGGTCGTCTTAGAAACCTTTTGTGCAGGATTAGCTTTAGTGTCTTTTAAGATACGCTCTTAGTCGCTCAGTTGAGTCTCTTGATTGTGTTGATTTGATATGCTTTGCTTACCCTTTCCTTTCATTCTTGAAGTGATTTAAGTAGACTGACTTGTATTTGACATAGGGACATGTGACGTAGACGGGGCGCGTTTCTTAGACTAGCCATCCACTCGACATTGTATATACTCGTACTAGTGAAATGAAAACTTGAATTTATGTCATTGTTTGAGCCTATTTGTTCTTAAATGATCGAGCATTGCACGAAGAGGTACTTGTTTTTGGTTACTATATTATTTTTACTCCACATAGCCAAATGGCCTACTTTTCTACCCTTTAGACTTAGGTCCCTCATTTGAAGCCCATCTTAGCCTTTGCAGTCTGTTTTTCTTGAGCCACATTATATATATTATGAGCTACATTCCAAAATTATCTTACCCAGGCTAATCAGTTGCATTAGGGATCTTGAGTTATCACGGAGTATTTGGTTGGGAAGGAAGTGGGTTAAGTCCGTGATTGTCTACTATGTGAATTGGAGTTATGGGGGGTTGTTATGCGAGTATTCCCATTAATATTGCGCTTTCCTACATGTTTTAAGGTTTCACCCGATCTCATTCCGTTTCAGTTCGGAAAAAAAAAAAAATCAAAACAAAACAAAACAAAACAATCCGAAAAAGAAAGAAAAAGAGAAAAGAAAACAAGAAACAAAAAAGAAAGAGATGGTTGTATATATATGTTATTTCAATTCAATAAAAAGATCGGAAATGTTAAGTTGGAAGCGATATTTTATCATTCTTATGCGGGAATTGTGATTCATTTTGATATACGGTTGAGAGTATTGTTGTTGGGATGTGAGTTAGATTTTGATGCAGCTGTTAAGCCATTGAGCTCCACATTTCCAAATGCATTTACCACCTTTTTACCCTCTTAACCCGAGCCTAACATTACAACTCTTGGAAACCTCGCTCGATGTGATTTTGAGACATTTTGGGTGACGACATGCTTAGTTCGAGTAGTTTTCCTAGTGTCGATGTTTGTGAGATTATTTATAGTTTCAACGTCTTAGTGGATGCATACGGTCGAAAGTCTTTGCATGGAGTTTACGTTATAATGTTCCGCCGTCTTTTATTTGTTTAGTTTGCTCCCTAACTCTTCAATTTATTGAAGAGGAAGCGAGTATTGATTTGATTCACTTTTGTATGAGATGACGATGCTTGAGGCTTTCAGTTGCATTTTTCTGTACTAGTTTGTCCTCGTGATAACGTGTTATATTTGGGTAGTTTGCTTGAGGACAAGCAAAGGTTTGGTTTGGGGGAGTTTGATGTGTGCATTTTATATAGATTATATGCCCTCGGTTTAGTTGCATTAGGCTTACTTTTAGTCGAGATCATTATTGTTTTACGAGCTATTTGCTATATATTGCGATACTGCTGTTCCTATTTATATTTTGCAGGTTTTGGCGGTCCTACCCGAGTCGAGTGGAGCATGTACGAGTACCGAGACCATAGGACCAAGCTCGAGCTTATACGGGAGCTCGGGACAAGAATAAAAGACGCATTGGATCAAGGCCCAAACAAGAAACGAAGCCCAAGTGAACGAGAAGAAGCCCGGCCCAAGTTGGTTGACCGGCCGGTCAGGTCTGGCCGGCGGCCGGCTGGCCGGCTACGGTGTCTTTTGCGTTGGTTTGATTTAATTTGGGATTGTTTTTGGAAACATGTATATAAAGCCTTTTAGGACGGAATAGATGAGAAGGCTTTCTATATATTTTATTTTACATCTTTTAGTTTTAGTCTTAGGTTCTCTCTTTACATTAAAACTCTCAAATAATTAGTTCAGTTAGATTTGTTCAAGATTCAACCTTTACTTCAAGATTAATTTCAGGTTTATCTTTAATTGTTCTTATTCATTCATCATGTAACTCATGTGTATTATTTCTTGCTTTGATTTGATTTCTTTTATGTGTAGCTAAATTCTAATTAGGGTTTAGGGAAATTTGTGATTATTGCCTTAGGAACATGTTTTAACTGCTTTAATTGATTGAACTTGTGCAAGTTGATTTCTTTCTACGCGTTTATATTATCAATTGAACTTAGGGACGCCTAAATTGAATTGAATCTTGGTAGTTTTGGTTTAAGATCGAAAGCCTAATTGAAACTAGACTTACGCGTATTTGATAAGTTAGGTTTAGCACGTTGCGAGAGCCCGCTAAACCTGCTTAAGGTTAATATTGACTCGAGAGAGCGTATTCTTAAACCTAGTCACTTGCATAGCTTCAATTGATTGTTATTTCTTATTGAGTTGAGTTCCTGAGTTGATATCACATTGAACCCGACACTAGGGATGTCATTGGGGCGGGGCGGGGGAAGCATCTCCACCACCGCATCCACCAACAAAAACCCACCTCCACCTCCGCCCCATCACCCATGGCGGATGATAACTCGTCCTCCACCACCCGCCTGACGGGGAATTTTTTAGACCCACCACCGCCCCACCAACCGCCCCAGACCCGCTCCACCCGCCTCAACCCCGCCCCAGACCTGCCCCACCTACCCATGAAATCGGATTATCGCTACGTAAATTTCAATAATTGTTTACCGAAAATTTTCTAATTACGACATAGCCACGTAAACACATTTCAAATAACCAACCAAAGTATTGTGAGTATCAAATAAAAATATATACGACGCACATTTAAAGTTTATGAATTAATGAAATAAAAATCAATCCGACACCTTACACTAAATATAAACAAAACAAATGTTGTATACTTTATTTATATTTGAATATATCTATATATATATATATATATATAGATAAGATCTTTCAAGCCCTAAGTTTTGGGAAAGTCATTGAGTCCAGACATCCGCTTTGAGATTTTAACACAAAAATTTGAGATTTTAACGCAAAAATTTAGAATCAAAATTCGAGACATTTGAGATTTTAACAATGTTAAAATCTCAAATATTCTGAATTTTGCGCTTCAAATTTTTATGCTAAAATCTCAAATTTTTGTGTTAAAATCTCAAAGCGATTCAGACTCAATGACTTTCTCTAATAAGTTGGGCTTAAAAGATCTTAACTCTATATATATATATATATATATATATATATATATATATATATATATATATATATATATATATATATATATATATATATATATATAGAGTCAAGATCCGGTACATCCTCATATATTTTTAAATCCTACATTCTAATCTAAGCCCTTAGATCAAAGGAATGGAGGGCCAAGATTGAGCCAAAAAAATAAAAGCGCGCGACCTACTCAGCAGCTGACTGATACTTTTAGTTATACTCAGTGATACTTTTAGTTATACAGTTACTATGATTTGTTTTGATACTTTTAGTTCTAAGCAGTGATGCTTTTAGTTATCGTAAGTGATACTTTTTGTAGGATGTAAGACATAAATATTTTCAATGGATTTACAACATCGTGATACTTTTAGTGTAACACTGTGAAACTTTTAGTGTAAATTAGTGATACTTTTGTTCGAAACGACTATGAATACTTCGTTGAGGCATTTCATCAAATACCTAGTGTGCAACACACAAAAACACAATAATAACTTAATTGAATAGAGTAATTCTACCACAACATATGTTCATCCCCATATATATAACGAATTCAACAATAAATTCACAACAATAAGTAATGAAACATTGAAATTTCATAATCATGATGAAATCTCAAATAAACTTGTTATTGTAGAAATTGAATTCGATTTCCATTGCATTTTTTATGTTGAATTAGATTTCGGTTGAATGTGATGTTGAATTGCTGAATTTCATGATGAAATTGTATTCGATTTCGGCTTAATTTTACATTGATGAAATTGAATTTGATTTTGGTTGCAAAAATTGAGTTATAGAGACAAGGTATAGAAAAGGAATAAAAAAGAATGTAATGAAGGAGAGAAGATTGGGGGAGAGTTTGTATACGTATTAATTTTTTTATTTAGAATTAATTGATCTGAGCCATTAGATCTACATGATCCTACGGTTGAGATTTGGATGTAGGATTTACAAATATGGGTAGGATTTACATGATCCTATTTATATATATATATATATATATATTTATATATATATATATATATATATATATATATATATATATGTAATTAGGATCATTAGAATTCACAAAAAATTGTAGAGTCTGTAATTCAAATTTTCTTATCGAAAAAATGAAATTCCAACCACAAAAATGAAATTCCAACTTAAAAATGAAATTGTTGATTTTCTTGTAGGTTGGCCTCTTGGTCTGACCTACTGGTCCCACACCTTTTTGAGATTTAATCTCACTAGTTGATCATCACAATCTAATTGGCCAGACAGACTCTGGTGACTCTATTCTATATGTGGACTCTATATAACCTACCTCTATATATATATATATATATATATATATATATATATATATAGATTTAGGTTCATATGAGAAGTGGTGTTTATATGAGAAATATGAGAAGTAATCTGGGCCATCCATCTCATCTAATCAAACGGTGCAAATTACTGCTCCACTTTAATCAACTCTTATTCCCACGTTTTTTTTGTTTCACTTGTCTTCCTCAAACAATATTCTAATTTATTTTTACTTCATCTCTCACTTTCTCTCTACAGTTCTCCATTGATCTTCGAATTTCACCTCGATCTCACTCTTTAATTTGATTCCGATTTCTTCTTCTTCCATCTTTTTCGTGTCAATTCTCGCCATTAACATCAACCCAGGTAGAGTACTTTCCCTAATTTTTAGAGTTTGTAAACCGTAATTTTTCAGTGCACTTAATTTTTATTTTTTCACCTTTTTTGTTCGATTATTGTTCATATTCGTGATTATTAGATGTATTGTTTGTGTTCAGTTTGATAATTTATCAATTATCTGTCTTGAGTTTTGATTTCTAACATTTTGATCAAGTATTGCATAATATTTCGATTTTTCCTATAGTGAAACTGAATTCCTATATCTTGTTTGTTTTATTTTAACGTTTTGCTCGTTTTGGCAAGAGAAATCTTTAAATATGTCTTCAATTTATTATGCGCATTCAATTTCGTTTCGGTTTTGGTAAGTGTAAGTTGGAATGCACATAAGGTGTTTGTTGATTTGCTTCAATGAGTATCACTTTACTGACACGATTTCTGCTTATTCTTATTGTCATTTACTCATGTTCGATGTTGAAATTTTGTCATTGATAGGATGTACCTACGTGTTACAATAGTACATACGTGGCTACGTGACGTGCCTAGGTGTTTCAATTTCATTTTTTTAACTTACGTGTTCATTTCTTCTACCCTTCATGTTCATTTCTTTTTACCTTTGTGTGCACGTGTTTTAGAACCAATAATGTATTATATATTTTGTTCATTTCAGTGACTCGTCAATCATATACTGGTTGTTGTATGCCATTTCTTCATTTGGAGACTAGGTTAATGGCTTTGTCGTATACTCATACATCACTTGAAATGAATGTCTTCTTAAAGCCAAAACACACCAAAACGATAAAGGTCAAGTTTTTAAAGCTTTTATGATGCGGCTTTTTTCTTAGAGAATACTTCATTGATACTTCGTAACCAACATGATAATATATTGAATTGTGATTCCACATGTCACGTCGAAATGAAAAAGAAAACCCAAGAATCGACAAATAACGTTGGCTAAAACCAAGGGATTTGTTCTTAAACCTTACAGTCTTTGTTTTCGGCTTCCTAAGGTTAAACTTCTACATACTAGATTAAGCAAAAGATCCACCAACAATCAAACTTACGAATCACAACACTTAAAAAATCTGTGTTTGACCTTTGGTATAACCGATTGAAGATGCGGGTTTTTAGCGTGGTTTTGATGGTGTTTTCCACTGTCATGATTCTATTTGTGTGCAATGTAGACCTTTTGTAACTATGTTATTTGATGAATTGTTGTTTGATGTACATTTGTAGACATTGTTTAGTGTCGAAAAATTTTAATTGTGTATTTTTGTGATGCGCCCTACTGCTGCTTAGGTTACTCTTGCTCAACTATAAGTGTAAGTGTGTCAAACATGCATGACGTGGCATAGCTTTTGTGTGAAGAAGTTTTGTGTTTAGGTTTAATTAATTGTTCTTGTTGAATTCCATTTTAAACACGTTAATGGTTGACTTTAGCTATACGAGAAGCAATTAGACAATTTGAACTTCTCATATGATACTAATGTAAGGCAATTCAATGTAATTCCATATAACTTGACTAATACTCCGTATATAGAAAAACTATTTGACGCAGGCAAAAAAAAAAAAAAAAAAAAAAATAGAAAA
Source organism: Dianthus caryophyllus (assembly GCA_023091065.1). Classification (NCBI taxonomy): domain Eukaryota; kingdom Viridiplantae; phylum Streptophyta; class Magnoliopsida; order Caryophyllales; family Caryophyllaceae; genus Dianthus; species Dianthus caryophyllus. The sequence goes on along the minus strand of CM041521.1, from coordinate 7,901,465 downwards.
ACTATTTGTTGAGATACAGTAATACCCACGTGTTCATTTCTTTTACTTTTGTGTTCATTTCACCAATCACACTTTAAATCTTTTTCAATGGTTCTAGTTAAACTAAATGGAGGGCCTAGATGTTCTAGGTCTGACATTTTAGTATATGGACATGGTAATTCCATCATTCAATTACTTTCTTTCTTAAAATCGCTTTCTGTTTGATTATCCTTCATTTTTTTTATGCACTTTGTGAAGAAATTTTTTGCTGGTGGGATACGTAAAATACACTTAATCACGTACAGTTGGTCCAAGATAATTATCCACGTCCCTAATACTCTGCCGATTCAACCTTATTCAGTTAATGGTTATCAATAGCTTGGTGTAGCCCTGCTACTATGCTCGGTGTAGCCCCGTTGTCGTTGCGTGTTGTTGTTGTCGTTGTGCGCTGTTGTTGCCACTGCGCACTCATGTAGCAATTGTTGTCTCGTTGTCCTGGAGTAATCGCTGTTGTCTCCGCATCCTATTGTAGCTGTTGCTGGCTCTATGCGCTACTATCACAGCTAGTCGCTAAGCAACCATTGTTGGCGTTGCGTATCGCGCAGGCCGTGGGTTGTTGTTGTTGTTGTTGTTGGCGTTATGCATTGCTCATCTATTGTTCTAAACTTCTTTTTTTAAGTTTTATTCTTTATTATGTTTGCTTGATTCGAATAGGATGAAGATGGTGCCTCTTTTGTAACCTCATTCTCACATCTTTTTCCTGATGACGTATGGAAATCTTAAACTAGAACAATCATTAAGGAACTATGTCCCGAGGGTATTTGGCTTCAAAATCCACAAGCCTTGATGTGTAGTGTCTAAAGTAATGTTCCATATCGTTTTTGATTCGAGTATATATACTTTGATTATTCGTAGTTCACTTTGTCCCGAGGAGGTTTGACTCCTTTCGTCCTGCAATTATAAAATTCTAATCAAGAAGAAAAAATGATGTTTTTTCTTTGGATTTATGCTACTGTAGTTTATCACTCGACGTCGTCGAATCGACTATACTTCACCAGGTAAAATAAAAGATAATTTGGTCGACTGGGTAATTTCTCGTTCACTTGTCTGTGTAATGCTATTGTTACTATTGTATTTTCCGAAACTCACGTTCATTCAAACCCGTCTTTTTCTAACTCTAATTAATTGATGCACAAAGTAGACCTCTATTCAAGAAAGTTGTTTAAAAGTCGTTGCGCTGGTTGATCCACGGGTGGAAAGCAATTAAATTCCTGTATATATGGGCTGGCTGATTACATGCGCTACATGAGTTGGATTAGTTTTACGCCTGTGGTGTACTCACCACCTGGCTCATTCGTGGACATCATTTTGCTAAGTGACGCACTACCGTGAGCCTAGGAGCTACGCTAGCTCATATATTGTTAAGGTATACAAGACATGTGCCTATGTCGGAGCCACATTCCCACATCTTTTTCTTGATAACGTACGGAAATCTCAAACCAGCACAACCATCTAGGAGCTATGTCTCGAGTGTATTTGGCTTCAAGAACCACAAGCCATAACATGTAGCGTCTAAAGTAATGTTTTGTATCATTTTGGATTCGATGACATTTACTTTTAGGGAACAATGTATCTGTTTGATTTGCTAAGTTTATCTTTAAAATTGTTAGTAATGTTGCAAATTTCAAGCAAAGTTTGTCGTAAGTACTTGTTGATGAGTAAGTTTGTTTAAATTATCATTTTAGTATTCATTGATAAGTTGGGTACATTTCGATAACGTACGAGGTTCATTTAACTAAAACCTGAGGTACATTTCAGTAACAAGTGAGGTACATTTCAATAACATTTGAGGTTCATTTTACTAATACCTAAAGTACATGTCAATAATGTACGAGGTACATTTCACTCTAACCTAAAGTACATTTCAATAATATACGACACTTCTTTAACATACGAGGTATATTTTAAAATATTTTGAAGTTATGACAAAGTAGATAAGCTGATGCATTTATTTACATACGAGATTCATTTCATTTATATACGAGGTTCATTTTATTTACATTCGAGGTTCATTTCATTTACATACGAGATAAGGTTCATTTAAATACATGAGGTACATTCTACTATAACCTCAGGTTCATTTCATTATAACCTCAGGTTCATTTCATTATAACCTCTGATTCATTTCATTATTAGCATTGCTTGATTGACTTGAAGTTATACGTCCTCCCTGTCAAGACATAAAAATCAAAACATTAATGAATAAACGATGTACATTTCAGTAGTCCTGAATGCTCATTTTAATCATATAATAGGTAAATTTTAAAATATTATGAAGTTATGACAGGGCAGATAAGTTGATGCATATATTTACATACGAGATTTATTTTATTTACATACGAAGTTCATTTCATTTTTATTTGATGTTCATTTCATTTAAATACGAGGTTCATTACGTTATACACGAGGTTCATTTCATTTACATACGAGGTTCATTTCATTTACATACGAGATTCATTTCAGTTACAAATGAGGTTCATTTCAGTTACATACGAGGTTCATCACATTTACTTACGAGGTTCATCACATTTACTTACTAGGTTCATTATATTTACATACGAGGTTCATTTCATTTACATACGAGGTTCATTCCATTTAAATACGAGGTTCATTTCATTTAAATACGAGGTCCTTATATGAGAACTATGAGAACTAATCTTAACCATCCATCCTATCAAATCTAATGGCACAAATTACACTCAAATAACTCTCTACCTCACTCATATACATAGGAGGTTCATTACATTTACATACGAGGTTCATTTCATTTACAAACGAGGTTCATTACATTTACATACAATAATCATTACATTTATATACGAGGTTCATTACATTTACTTACGAGGTTATAACTTGAAGTTCATTATACTATAACAAGGGGTTCATTTCGTTATAACCTAAAGTTCATTTCAATATAATCGAGATTTACTATGTGATAGTTTGAGGTACATTTTACTATAACCTCAGGTTCATTTCATTATAACATAAGGTTCATTTCATTATTACTTGATGTTCATTTCACCGACTCAATGATGAAAACCATGTTTGACGTCACCAAACCACTAGCCGCTCTCGGCCTACTTTATCTCGGCGTCGACGCTTACGTCATCTCCACCTTGCCGCCTCCGTCGCCGCCGGTGATGGCTGTGAGCGCGGTGGCGTTTACGTTCCCATTCGGCCGCGCGATTTTGATGCAATGGCCGTTGAAGTCGATGTTGTTTTTCCGTAAGATGAAGAAGATTGGGCGTTCTGCTGATCACTTCTACGATGCAGATTTCAAATTGAATTCAATTGAAATCCACAACTCAGTATTTCAAATCAGAGCATTGTAATTATGAAATTTCAAAAATATGAAAATTGAATAAAAAGGATGAAACTTACAATGGTTTTCTTCATCTCGGTTGATGTTCATACGAATTTTACCCTAACTTCAACTGTTAGCATCAGATTTTGGGTGAAAATTAAAATTGACAACAAAATTAGCATCAACAATTCTTTAATAAGCTTCAAAATCGGTGATTTAGTACTTAAACAAAAATGAATATAGTTTTGAATTAGAAAACTAGCATAAAAAAATTCCATCTCATCTGATCAAAGCATTGTAATTTCGAAATTGTGAAAATTGAATGAAAAATTGAAGAAATTTACCATTAGTTTCTTCATTAGTCTTGATTCTCATACGAATTCTTCCCTAATTTCAAGTTGTTTGCATCGAATTTTGATGCAATTGTAGTTTTTGTAGTTGATTTTGTTGAAATTGCATCGTATAAAGGAGAGAGCTTGCTTTTGAAATTGCATCACGAGTTTTGATTTGATTAAATTAGGTTGAAATTGTCGTTTTTGAATTTGGATGATTAGAGTTTTGATTTTTTGGTGAACATTTGATTAAAGCTGTGTGATTGAATCTTATTGTGATGCTATTTGGGTGAGTTTAGAAATAAACAACGAGGACAAGGATTTGGCTGGAAAACATGGTTTTTATACGATACATCTTGGCCATTAGATCACTCATAATCAATGGTCCATATTACTTCTCATATTTCTCACCTAAGGGGTATTTCTCACCGGAACTCAACCCTATATATATATATATATATATATATATATATATATATATAAGATCTTTCAAGCTCAAAGCCTAGAGAAAGGCATTGAGTCGTAATCTAAGCCATTGGATTATCAAAATCAACGGCTGAGATTAAATCTCAAAAGGAGGTGGGAAGGCCGGTCAGTGAGCAATAGGTCCAACCTAGGAAAACTTATAATCTTTTTTTTTTTGTTAAAATCTCATTTTTTTTTGGTTAAAATCTCGAATTTTTTGGTTAAAATCTCAAACCTGGAATTTTGGGCTTAACGACTTTCCCTCATAACTTGGGTTTGATTGATCTTATCCCTATATATATATATATATATATATATATATATATATATATATATATAATTAGGATCACGTACATCCTTAGTAAAAAAATACATCCTACATCCTGCTACAGCCTGGAAAAATAACACTGAATATAACTAAAAGTATCACTTAATATAACTAAAAGTATCACTCCTGAGACCTAAAAGTATCACAACAAGTATCACTAAATATAACTAAAAGTATCACTCCCGAGAGCTAAAAGTATCACAAAAAAAAATAACTAAAAGTATAACTCCTGAAACCTAAAAGTATCACTAAATATAACTAAAAGTATCACTCCCGAGAGATAAAAGTATCAAAAAAATAAAAAACACACTTTTTATATAGGTCAGTAGTGATCAGACTGACAGCAGTGGCCGTGACCCTTTTTTTTTTGTTTTGCTCGATTAACCTCAGACCTCCATTGCATTGATCTAACGACTCAGATTAGGATGTAGGATGTACCAAGATGTTAGGATGTACCGGATCCTAACTCTATATATATATATATATATATATATATATATATATATATATATATATATATATATATACGGATCCCGTAAGCACTAAACCTTACTTGCAAGACTGCACTAAATAAAACTAATGACCACAAAACTAAGAAATATAAGCTCAACTCCCTCAAAACCCTATATTTTATTTCCTCAGTCATCATTCTTTTCCCTAAATCACCTTCTTTATTTCCTCAACAACTTACCACCTTTTCTAATGGCGGCCACCACTCACCACCGACGTGCGGTGATCATCGTCCAAGCATCCACAACCGTCACTCTCACCAATAAACGCGGTGATCTCCTCTGTTTTTCACCCTCGCCGACTACCTGCTCAATGTCCACTTTTTGTTCTTTAATGGCTTTGTGCTTCGCCACTGTCGCCACCCAACACCGGCGACCCCACCGGCCTCACTCGCTGTAGTTCTTTCACCACCGCCGTGGTCCTTTCTCTTTCTTTCAGATCTAAGGTAAACCATCTTCGGCCTCGTCACCTTCAACCACGACGACCACCGACAAGCTACTCCGTTTGAGTTGGTGTGGTTAGATTTTTTAAATTTGGTTCTTTTTATTGTAGATCTACAATTTAATTTTAAAAAATTGTAGATCTATGGAGTTTTGGGTCATTTCAAGGTGGTGGAGGTGGTGGTACATGAACGCGGAGTTGGTCGGAGTTTTGGACTGTTTTAAGGTGTAGATCTGTGTACCTAAATCGTAATTTTGTGTACCTAAGTCAAAATTTTGTGTACCTAGTATTTTTTGATGTTATACAAGTTAAAAGTTGATAAATCTAAATATTTAAGAAAGTATAATTTGTATTTAGATAACCTTTTCATGAATCTGAGTTATATTTTTGTGTAACTAAACTTGTTTTTTGTGTATCCGAGTTCTAGTTTTGTGTATCCAATTTATCGTCATCATAAATAACTATGAGAAAAACATAAATTAAAACACTGAATTTATTAGTAATTTGTGTGTATCTAACTCGTTTTTATGTGTATCTAATGCCAAAGTTTGTGTATCCAATATATATATTTGTGTAACTAACATACAGATTTGTGTACCCAATACACAAATTTGTGTATCTATTAGTCATTTATGCAGACTGTATAAGGTATGCAATACGGGATCTTAACCCTATATATATATATATATATATATATATATATATATATATATATATATATATATATATATATATATATATATATATATATATAGAGTTAGGATCCCAGACATCCTAACATCTTGGTACATCCTACATCCTAATCGAAGTAGTTAGATCAATGCAATGGAGGGTCGAGACTAATCGAGCAAAAAAAAAAAAAGGGTCCCACTATCGACTCCATTGTCATCAGATACTACTACCTATATAGAAAGTGTTTTTTTTTTTTTTTTTTGTGATACTTTTAGCTCTCTGAGTGATACTTTTAGTTATATTTAGTGATACTTTTAGGTCTCGTGAGTTATACTTTTAGTTTTTTTTTTTTTTTTTTTTTGTGATACTTTTAGCTCTCTGAGTGATACTTTTAGTTATATTTAGTGATACTTGTTGTGATACTTTTAGGTCTCAGAGTGATACTTTTAGTTATATTAAGTGATACTTTTAGTTATATTCAAGTGTTATTTTTCCAGTCAGAGCAGGATGTAGGATGTATTTCTTACTAAGGATGTACGTGATCCTAATTCTATATATATATATATATATATATATATATATATATATATATATATATATATATATATATATATATATATATATATATATATAGATATATATATATAGGTATATATATAGTTCTATGAGAAGTACCCCTTATATGAGAAATATGAGAAATAATCATAATAATTCATTGTTTTAATCTAAGGGTTGAGATTTATAGTTTTTTGGTGAAGGGAGATTTATTTATTTATTTATTTTTTTTTTTTAATGTGAGGGGAGATTTATTTTTTTTATTTTTTTTTTATGAGGGTGATTTATTTATTTTGTTTTTTTTTTCTTTATGAGGGTGGATGTATTATTTTTATTTTTTTTTCTTTATGAGGGGGAATTTATTTTTTTTGTTTTTTTTTTCTTTCATATTTTTTCTTTCAATTTTTTCTTTTTTTTTTTTCATTTTTTGTTTTTCTTTTTTTTTTTTTTTTTTGGTTTTTTTTTTTTGGTTTTTTTTTTTTGTTTTTTTTTTCAATTTTTTTACAATCAAATGTACCTCACGTTATAGTAAAATGAACCTCGTATATTATTGAAATGTACCTCACTTTTCACTGAAATGTATATCAAGTTATAGTAAAATGAACCTCGTATATTATTGAAATTTCTCACTCGTTATTGAGAAATTTAACTCAATAACATGTAATTGGTACATGACTTATATCCTAAACATCCAACATAAAGTAAATGAAATGAACCTCGTATTTGTATGAAATGAATCTCGTATGTAAATGAAATGATCTCGTATGTAAATGTAACGAACCTCGTTTGTAAATGTAATGAACCTCGTATGTAACTGAAATGAACCTCATTTGTTACTGAAATGAACCTCGTTTGTAAATGAAATGAACCTCGTATGTAAATGTAATGAACCTCGTTTGTAAATGTAATGAACCTCCTATGTAAATGTAATGAACCTCGTATGTAAATGTAATGAACCTCGTATGTAACTGAAATGAACCTTGTATGTAAATGAAATGAACCTCGTATGTAAATGAAATGAATCTCGTATGTAAATGTAATGAACCTCGTTTGTAAATGTAATGAACCTCATATGTAAATTTAATGAACCTCGTATGTAACTGAAATGAACCTCATTTGTTACTGAAATGAACCTCGTATGTAAATGAAATGAATCTCGTATGTAAATGTAATGAACCTCGTTTGTAAATGTAATGAACCTCGTATGTAAATGTAATGAACCTCGTATGTTACTGAAATAATGTACATCCAGTTATAATAAAAATGTATCTCGTATGTTACTTAAATGTAACTCACTTGTTACTAAAATGAAAAAAATAAAAATTGAATAAAAATGAAAAAAGTTACAAAAAAAAAAACAAGAAAATAAAATTACAAACATTAAAACAACGAAAAAAATCAAAAAAAAAATAAAAAAAATCATAAATAAAAAAATTGAAAAAAGAAAAAAGAAAAAAAATTTTAAAAAAAAAAAGCAAAGAAACAAAAAAAATGGAAAAACAAAAAAAATGAAGTTAAAAATAAAAAAAATAATTTGAAAAAAAAAAAAGAAAAAAAAAAAAAAAGGAAAGAAAAAAAAAACAAGTCTCCCATAAAAAAAAAGAAAAAAAAAATAAATATCCCATAAAAAAAAAACAAAAAAAAAGGAAAGAAAAAAAAAAAACAAATCTCCCATAAAAAAAAAAAAAAAAAACAAAAAAACAAATCTCCCATAAAAAAAAAAAAACAAATAAAAAAAATCAAATTAAGAAAAACAAATCTCCCCTCACAAAAAAAAGAAAAGGAAAAAAAAAACAAAAAAAAACAAAAAAAACAAATCTCCCCTAAAAAAAAAAAACCAATGATTATCAACCCTTAGATTAAAACAATCAATGGTTATGATTATTTCTCATATTTCTCACCTAAGCCCTACTTCTCATATGAACCTAAATATGGTGGGTCCATAAGTCCAAATCTTAGCCATTAGATCTAAAATTAAGATGGAGGGCTAAGATTAAAAAATATTAGTGAGAGAGATTAGGGGATTAATTAGGGTTTTTGAGAAAATATTAATGATTTTAATAATGAATTTTCAAATAAAATTGTAATTTTTATTAAATAAATTTAAATTTATATAATTTGTAAACATTTTTTTAAAAATTTCAAAATTTACGAATATAACTTTACAGCTTTAGGTTTGTAACTGTAACTCATTAATTTTGAAACTTTAGACTAAAGTGTGATTTTTAATAAATAAAAAGTGATATTTAATTCATAAATTGAATTTATGTAATATTAGGATAATTTTTTGTAATTTAATACTTTTAAGAATGTAACAGTAGTATTTTAAGATTGTAGTTGTTACAAAAATTTAAATTAATATAATTTTATTCATTATTAGTGAAACTGCTGTATATTTCGATTTGAAACAGTTTTATAGTGCGGGTGAAACTCTTGTTCTTTACGAGTGAAACTGATGTTCTTTACGAGTGAAACTTTAATATTCGTCCAGCGGCCGCCAAAAACAGCATTGATGCCCCCAAAACACCTTGGCCCCAGTCCGCGACCACCACCACCGTTCACCCGTCACCGTCGCCACCACCAATTAATCTGAAAAAACCCAAATTTGAAAAAAAAAAAAAAAAAAAAAAAAAAGACAACAATGTAAGATTTAAAAAAAAGCATACAAAAGAACAAAATTAAAAAAGTTGATCTGAGTTTTATCATACCTAAATTCAAATCTTGAAAGTAATAAACTTGAAAAAATAGTGACGATTGACGGCGGAGGTGGTGGGGGATGTAGCGGTGGAGGCGGCTGGAGGAAGTGACAAGGCTAAAGTCGCGTCACCTAAGTCAAAATAAACCTAAAGTCAACTAACTGGGTAGCTAGTGGCAGTAGGGTCGAATCCACAGAGAGATGGTGCAGTCAAAAGAATGCTCAGCTAAATTAGGTCAGTCTCAGGAGCAATAAAATCGGTGTTTTAAGAGACTAAGCTAAGAACAATAAACAAAAGAGTGTGTAAAAGTATATAAAAGAGATATTAGGGCATCGGGATCAATGTGACACTAATTCAAGAACTCAACTCAAAAGGAAATAACAATCAGTTGAAGCTATGCAAGTAACTAGGTTTAGGAATACGGTCTCTCGAGTCAATATTAACCTTAAGCAAATTTAGCGGACTCTCGCAACTTACTAAACTTAACTTATCAAATACGCGTGAGTCTAGTTTCAATTCGGCTTTCGATCTTAAACTGAAACAACCTAAGTTCAATTCAATAAAGGCGTCCCTAAATTCAATTGATAATAAAACGCGTAGGAAGAAGTCAACTTGCACAAGTTCAATCAATTTAGCAATTAAAACATGTTCCTGAACCAATCTCACAATCACCCTAAACCCTAATTATAAAATTAGCTAGACATAATCAAAGGGCAAACAAAACAATCAATAAGAATAAACATTATGGAATAAATAAAAGCAATTGAAATAAAACCTGAATCAATCGAAGTACCGGCGGTTACAAAGAAACCAATCTTGAACTAAACTAATTGAGTTTGGATGTTTCAAAAGAGAGAAAATAAAATAAGCAGTAGCAACTAAAACCTAAAACAAAACATAAAAGAAAGCATAGGATGTCTAGTTTTCGTCCTAAGAGTTATATATAGTTTCCAAAAACTTAATCATGAATTAAAATAAAACCCGACGAATAATACGTGGGAGCCGGCCGGCCGGCCGCCGGTCTACCAGACCAGCCGGTCCCTTTGGTCTGGGTCGGGCCTCCTCCTTTGTTCCATACTTGGCCCCTAGTCTTTGGGCCTTTATCTTCCTCGTTACTTCTTGTCTTTTTGGTCTTTTATTTGAACTCCGAGCTCCTGCGCGAGCTCGAGCTTGGTCTCGTAATCTCAAATCTGGAATTAGCTCCAAATGCCTTGGGTTTTGGCTCAAACCACCAAAACCTGCAAAATATAAATAAAAGGCAACAGTATCGAGAAATATAACATATAGCTCATAAAATCACAACAAATTCAACTGAATGTGAGCTAAATGCAACCAAATCGGGGGCCTAAAGTCTATAAAAATAACACTGATCAAACTCCCCCAAACCAAACCTTTGCTTGTCCTCAAGCAAACTACCCGAACATAGCACATAATCATGAGGACAAACTAGTACAGGAAAATACAACTCAAAGTCTCAAGCATCGTCGCCTCATACAAAAGTGAATCAAGTCAATACCTGCTTCCTCTTCAATAAATTGAAGAGTTAGGGAGCAAACTAAACAAACATAAGACGGCGGAACATTATAATGCAAACTCCATGCAAAGACTTTCGACCGTATGCATCCACATTAACGCTGAGACTATAAATAATCTCACAAACATCGACACTAGGAAAACTACTCGAACTAAGCACGTCGTCACCCAAAATGTCTCAAAATCACATCGAGCGAGGTTTCCAAAGGGTTGTAATGTTAGGCTCGTGTCAAGAGGGTAAAAAGGTGGTAAATGTATTTGGAAATGTGGAGCTCAATGGCTTAACAGCTGCATCTACAATCAACACCCACATCCAATCACAATTCCTCCTCAACTCACCATTCAAAATAAACCACAACTCCCGCTTAAGAATGAAAAACATCGCTTCCAACCAACACTTCCGATCTCTTTATTGAATTGAAATAACGTATATACAAACCAGCTCTTTCTTTTTGTTTTCTTTTTTTTTTTCTCTTTTATTTTTGGATTTCTCTTTTTTTTTCTTTCTCTTTTCTTGAAATGAAATGCGATCGGGTGAACTTTGAAACATGTAGGGAAGCGCATAATTAACGGGAATACTCGCAAAACATCAACCCATAACTCCAATTCACAAGATAAGCAAATCACGGACTCAACCCACTTCCTTCCCAACCGAATACTCCGTGATAACATAAGTTCCCTAATGCAACTAATCAGCCTGGGTAAGATAATTCTGGAATGTAGCTCAATATATATATAATGTGGCTCGAAAACAGGCTACAAAGGCTAAGACGGGTTACAAATGCGGGACCTAAGTCTAAAGGGTAGAAAAGTAGGCCATTTGGCTAATGTGGAATTAAAGTAATATAGTAACCAAAAATCAAGTACCTCTTCGTGTAATGCTCGATCAATTAAGAACAAATAGGATCAAACAATGACATAAATTCGAGTTTTCATTTCACAAGTACGAGTATATACAATGTCAAGTCGATGGGTAGTCTAAGAAACGCGCCCCGTCTACGTCACATGTCCCTATGTCAAATATAAGCTAGCCTACTCAAATCACCTCAAGGATGAAAGGAAAGGGTAAGCAAGGCATATCAAATCAACAAAATCTAGAGACTCAACATAGCGACTAAGAGCGTATCTCAAAAGACACTAAAGCTAATCCTGCACAAAAGGTTTCTAAGACGACAAAAAGAACAAAAAGACTCGTATTTTCGTATTTTTTGAATTTTTTAATTTTTTATGGATTTTCAAATAAATGCACACAAAACGAAAAATGCAAACGAAAACGCGAAAGTGCTTCCCTCCCCCAAACCAGAATCACACATTGTCCTCAATGTGGAAAACAGCACAACCACAAATAGCAGAGAAGGACAAATAATAAACGGGGGTAGGAAAATAAAAGCGAGGAGAAGAGGGTAATGAAAGCTCACATTATCAAGGTAAAGCTCCTCCAAACCGAAGCGAAGCATGGAGTGCGGCTATAAATCCACGAATATGCATCCAAATCAGTCCAGCTATGTAGTACTTCGGAGTAGCACGCGAGAAGAAACAAAACAGAGCAGCAGAGCATGGGGGCCGGTCCAGACCGGCGGCCGACCGGCCGGCTGCCACCCCAAAATTCTATTTTTTTTTTTTTGCGTTTTTTACTGTGCTTCAAATTTGAGCTACGGTTGGTCAGGCCCGGCAGAATGTGAGGGCCTACTGATGCCGTCCTCGTGAGCATGCTCAAAATTTCTGAGTGCCAGAAATCGTAAAGTACCTGCGCACTAAAATCACACAATAACACCCTCATCCTCGCGCGCTCAATAAAACGTGAAATGTCATCAAAAGCAAACCAAATCAAAGCAAAGTACAATGGAAATACAACGTCATCGGGTTGCCTCCCGGAAGTGCTGGTTTATAGTCCCGCACGACTCTTCAAAGCTCATGATCATGTCAAATCAGGCCAAGGACGTTGGCCATTCGCGACTGCCTCGCTCGTCGTAATGCGGTCAGTATGCAGCAAAATCCTACTTCCTCGAGGCAGATCATCGTCAAGAATCAGCACGCAAGGGATTCCTTCTCTAACCAGCTCGCCATATCTCCCCTGCGCTCATGGCGACTCGATCGTGGGTCCTCTATCTCCAATGCTAGCATCCAACAAGTCAGTAGTCAGCAGCTTCCTCTCCCCCAAACCAACCTTGCAGCTATCCTGTAAAGAACCTGCACACGGGGGAACAACAGAAACGACCTCCGAAGTGTCTCCAGTAGAGTGAGACGGAGGTATAACGTCAATAGCACAAGCCGACTCTAACTGCATAGGCGACCTCGGGGTACTCCACTGAGTAAAAACTAACTTCTCACCCCCTACTGTGAAAGTCAGCGTCCCATTACCCACATCTATGAGCGCGCCCGCGGTGTGTAAAAAGGTCTCCCCAAGATTACCGGGATATGAGAATCCTCGGGGATGTCAAGTACAACGAAGTCGACGGGGATAAAGAACTTTCCAACCCGTACCGGGACGTCTTCTAATACGCCTAGAGGTGTCCTAACTGAGCGGTCAGCCATCTGTATAGACATAGTGGTACATCCAAAGGTAGTCAAGTTAAGCTTCTTATAGATGGAGTAAGGGATCACACTCACACTAGCTCCTAAGTCACAAAGGGCGTTGTTAATAGTGTGGGTGCCTATAGCGCAGGGGATAGAAAAACTACCGGGATCCTTCAGCTTAGGGGGAGGGTTACCCTGCAGAAAACTACTACACTCCCCTGTGAAAGCAACCAACTCGACCGCATCCAAAGACCGCATCCTAAGCAAGACCTCCTTCATTAACTTAGCATAAGCAGGGATTCTCTAATCAGATCGATAAAAGGAACATTTACCTGCAAACTTTTGACGATCTCGAAGAACTTATTGAACTGGGAATCCACTTTAGCTTGACGAACACGTCCCGGGAAGGGAAGCTTTATTTGAATTTCCGGAGCCTTGTCTTTAGAAACATCCCCCGTAACTTGCTGTCCCAGTGCTGGCCGGTCCCGGACTGGCTGCCGGTCGACCGGCTGGCACGCCTATTTCGTCTTTTCAGCCTCGATTCTCGCCCTGTCGTCATCCCCATCTCCTCCAGCAACTTTTTTACTCAACTCGGCCGACTCGGACATCGTAGGACCGTCGTAAACCCGTCCGCTGCGCAATTGGATCGCATTAACATGCTCAACATTCTTTGGTTGGTCACCCTGCGGAGGTAGTTGACCCTTTTGACGGGTTGCCTGCGACGTAGCAATTTGGGCAACCTGCGTCTCGAGATGCTTAACGGCCTGATTTGTCTACATTTGCATCTTCTGCATCGCCATCATCATAGTACGCATTTCAGCTAGCGGATCAGGTACCGGTGCAGGTTGTGGTGGAGGGACATAGGGTGGTTTTTGATAAGTGGGTTGTGGTTGGAAAGTCTTAGGAGGGGGTTGGTAGGTTGGTGGTTGTGGGGTCGGGTTGAGCACGTTTTGTTTACTATAGGACAGGAGTGATCGGTTGTAACTCGGCTGGTTTTGGTAGGGCAGGTTTTGATTGTAGGATTGATAAGCGTAAACCTGCTCGTGGAGTGCAGCATACCCCGTAGAATAACCCAAGTCGTGTCTTGCGATAGCATTCACATGGCCACGAGAAGTGCCACCACCGTGCATCATATCAATCTTCGAAGTTAGCGCAGCAATCTGGGTAGTGAGTGCGCTAATGCTCTCCTTATCACGGTCATCATGAGCAGACCGTGAATTAGCCCTTGGCTTCCCAAACTAAGATGAATGAATTGCCATCTCCTCAATCAATCCCCAAGCCTTATCGTCATCGACGTTGTTAGCAAAACGTCCCTCTGCAGCAGAATCAAGAATGGCACGGCTTTCAGCATATAAACCGTTATAAAATTGGATGCATTTTAGATCTAAGGGTCATTAATTGGATGCAGGACTCATGAAAATTGGAGGGATTCATAGGATCCTATTTCTATATATATATATATATATATATATATATATATATATATATATATATATATATATATATATATCTATATATATATATATTTATATATATATATATATATATTTTTTGGTGAAATGTAAGAATTTTATTCCAAACCAAATACACGATTACAATTTGATTACAATCCAACCACCCACTCTACTTTAATCCTAATCGTTTAAGCCAAAGAGAGGTGGTCACATTTAAACTGTCCTGATCTACCATACAAAAGCGTCTCCTAAGAGCATGCTTCATCTGTTCAACCACAACTACTGGTCTACGAACAACATTTTCTGCCCAAGCACAATTCCTTTCCTGCCACGTAAAATACACAAGGGCTTGGATCAAAATCACCACACAAATAAAGCAATCCCGCCTCTCACAGACAGCCAACAAAACCTCGTCCATATCAGACATCACAGGTAGTTCAGTCCAATTAGACCATTCCAGCATTAGTTTCTCTGCATACACACACTTCCAAAACAAATGAGCTTGGTCCTCTGCACATACATCGCACAAAGGACACTTATCACCAACACAAACGCCCCAAGATAGGAGCTGACACTTCATAACCAAGGCTTCCTTAAACACCAACCAATTAATAAATCGATGCTTAGGAATAGCCCAATGATTCCACACATACTTCCACCACACAACTGTAGGAAATTGATTTCGACACAGATTATATGCTGACGTAACAGAGTACCCCTTGGGATCTAGAGTCCACTCACCATTATCAAAACCTGCATCAAGCTTCTCTTTAGCCCGACAAATCATTTTCCAACCCCAAGCTACGTCTCCTCGTACACTATAGGTGGCAAATGTGTCGCCTTTTAAGTATACATGACTGACCCATTGGACCCATAGCTTATCAGGATGCGTATAAATCCACCATACCAACTTTCCGATGATAGCCCAATTCCACAGAATGCTGTACTTGATGTCTAACCCTCCTTCTTCCTTTGGTGAACACACTTTTTCCCAGCTGACAGGGGGCGTCCTTGAGTGCTCAGGAGACCCTCCCCACAGAAAGCTGCGACAAATGCTATTAACTTTGACCAGCACCCCTTTGGGTAAAACAAAAACAGTCATCCAATAACCATACAGAGTAGAGAGAACAGACCGTACTAAAGTGAGACGTCCAGCATAAGAGAGATGTCTGGCCCCAAATCCTCGTATCCTAGCTATCAACTTCTCGACTAACACGTTACAGTCAGCCCTCTTCAGCCTACCAGCCGTGATTGGCACTCCTAGATACCTGAAGGGTAGCTGCCCTTCCTTAACTCCTGCTACCTGTAGAATGTCCTCCTTAAGCTGCTGTGATACCCCATTAAAGTAGGCATCAGATTTGGCGGGACTCATCTGAAGACCAGAAGCAACTGAAAAAGTAGCAAAAGATCTGAGTAAAATCATAATTGATCGAACATCCCCCTTACTGAATAAGAGCAAATCATCTGCGAACATCAAATGAGAGAGTTTCATCTTTGCACACATGGGATGAAATCTAAAACCCATTGTATCAGTAGTATAAGCCAACACTCTACTCAAATACTCCATAGCAATGGTAAATAATAGAGGGGACAATGGGTCACCCTGCCTCAAACCCTTTTGCCCTTTAAAGAAACCAAAACTTGATCCATTCAACACAAGGGAATAACTAGCAGTGCTTACACACTCCATCACCAAATTAATAAACTGCCTGGGAAATTGAAGAGCAACCATCATCTGGAACAAAAACTTCCAACTCACAGAGTCGTAAGCCTTCTTGAGATCAGCTTTAAGTAAGAAGCGAGGAGATACAGACTTCCTCTTATATAGTCGAACAATATCCTGGCATATTAGAATATTTTCCACTATATGCCTTCCTTGGATGAATCCCCCTTGAGTAGGAGAAATGATATCTTTCAACACTGGAGCCAATCTATTACACATAATCTTTGTGATGCATTTATACACCACATTACAACAAGCGATAGGTCGAAAATGAGTCACATTCTGAGGTCTCTCACACTTAGGAATTAGAGTGATGAGAGTATGATTCAATTGCTTAAGCAACTGACCAGAGTGAAAGAAATCAGAAACAGCCAAACACACATCGTTTCCAACCACGTCCCATGCATCTCTGAAGAAACCACTGGAGTATCCGTCAGGGCCAGCAGCCTTGTGCTTTGGAATGGAGAACATGGCATCCTTAATTTCTTGAGGAGTAACTGGAGCCAGCAGCTGAGCAACATGAGTTGCATTGTAAACCGAGGCCCTCCTCACTATATCCACACTCACATTTGTAGTAACAGTCGGAGAGCCAAGAAGCTGAACATAAAACTGAAGGAATCCCTCTTGGATGCTATTAGGCGTATCACACAGCACTCCGTCAATATTTTCAATTTGCATAATCTTATTCTGACACTGCTTGCTTTTGATAACCGAATGAAAATATTTGGTATTATCATCCCCAAATTCAGCCCAAGCGGCCTTGGTTTTCTGCACATGAAACTCAAATACTGCCTTATCCAACATTCGAACACTCTCCAAGGCATCCCTTTCCTGTTGAATTATGACAGCATTCAAGGGATCTTTCTTTAGCTGATTTTGCAAATATTCCAAATTCATCTTTGCCTTAGCAGAAGTGTTGACTACATCATCAAAATCATCTCTATTCAGGTTCTTCAAAGGCAACTTCAGCATCTTTAATTTCCTAACCAATTGATACATAGGAGTACCATAATAATTAGCTCTCCACACATTCTTAACGCAGTCACCAAAATTTGGAGCAGCACTCCACATATTGAAATATTTAAAGCTCCTCCTCCTATCTTCAACAACACCAACCTGCTGAATAATACAGGGAGTATGATCAAAAGTTCCTTCATTATAGAAGTGAGCATACATGTTACTCATGTGAACCATCCAATCCTGGTTCACCAATACCCTATCCAATCTACTATAGATTCTAGTAGACACATCCTGCTTATTATTCCAAGTATAAAAAGAGCCACTAGCAACACAGTCTGATACATCACACTTGGTAACACACTCAGCAAAATCCCTCATCTCCTCTTCCGATGTATGGCCTCCTAACCTTTCAGCAGGGACCAGAACAGCATTAAAATCCCCACAAACCATCCATGCTCCTGAAACAGTAGCACTAATTCCACATAACCTGCTCCATAATTCCTTCCTCTCCCCAATATCATTAGAAGCATAAACCATAGTAAGCAAGAACTCTTTTCCATCTACAAGATCATTCACCAGTAAATGGATAAACTGAACATGATATTCAAGAACAGTA
Source organism: Dianthus caryophyllus (assembly GCA_023091065.1). Classification (NCBI taxonomy): domain Eukaryota; kingdom Viridiplantae; phylum Streptophyta; class Magnoliopsida; order Caryophyllales; family Caryophyllaceae; genus Dianthus; species Dianthus caryophyllus. The sequence continues at coordinate 7,883,320 of CM041521.1, read as the reverse complement.
ATCTGAAAAATTGTAGGCTTCCAAATAACCCACACTCGACCACTATTATGTAGCATATTATTTGTAGTAATACTCCATTCCTTACAAAAACTATTGCAAACATTGTTAAGAGACAAGGCTTTCACCTTCGTCTCCAGGAGACCAAATAGCCCTATCTGATTCTGATGCAAAAACCATTTTATAGAGCTCTGTTTAGATAGGCTATTCATCCCCCGAACATTCCAAAAACCGAACTTATGCATTACCCCCCAAGGGAGGTAACACACTACCACTAGTACCAACTCCAACTCTAGGAGTCACAGTGTTTAGAGCTTCAAGGAAGGTCACTGACCCAAACTTGGCTGCGCTCTGCCCTTTCTCAAGCAAGTTCTGCCTACTCAGACGTATAATATTCCTAGCAGGGGTCAGGACTTGTTGATGTTGGACCCCCTGATGAACAGGTGTAATCACCTGCAAGGATCCCCCATTCTCCTTCTCCACTTGCTTCTGGGGTAGATAAATGACAGGAGGAGGCTGTACAGGTACCTCCTCAACAGGAGCAGGGACCTTCTTCCGCCACTCCTTCATTGTCTGAGTAGGGAATTTATCGCCTCCCTTCTTCTTCTTACAAGACTTCTCAGCATGACCAATGCCTCTACAATTAGCACAGAGCACGGGTTTCCATTCAAAATCAACAAACACCTTAATCAATCTTCCATCCTCATCCAAAAAAGAGACAAACTCAGGAATAGGCCTACCAAAAGGAACCTCAATCAAGACCCTGGCAAAGCCTAACTGCGTCTTGTTCTGTGTAGCAACATCACTGTGGATAAACTTACCCAACAAACCTGCAATGCGAGGAAGGCATTTACCCTGCACTCGTGAGGCGGTCCAGAACCTCACCCACACAGCATCCTCCTTCACCACGTCTTTAACCAAATCCACCCCCTCAGTCCAAGGTCTAACAATCAGGGGTTTATTGTCAAAGAGAAAATGGCCTTGCTGTACCACCTTATCTCTCTCCTCCAAAGAACCAAAACGAACCAAAAAAACGCCATTTGGAAGGAAAGAGATCTTATCAATCGTATGTTTTGCCCAAATGCGCTTAATAAAGCCCTCAACAACCTCCCATGGAGGATTCGCTCCCAGAATGAAACAAAGATTACCGTAATTCGAGCATAATTTCATCTTGGACATCTTCCTCCGAGAACCGAAGAATTGCAGATGGTTCCTCTTCAATCACCCCCAAACCACTTCCTTTCTTCGCCCCAGAAATACTCCAGCCTGTATCATCCCCAATACCATCCAAATCAAACGGAGCTATACCGACAATATCATTAACACAGGCCTTTTTCGATCCTCCATTACTACTACCACTAGGACCACCACCGACGGGGCCACCACCCTTAGGAGAAGCTATTTTTTTATTTTGTGAGTTTTTTTGATTTTTTTGGGATTTTTCATGGGTAAATTTAGAGCTCAAAGAAGGAAAATCAACACTTTTAGGGTTCTTTCCATTAGAATCGCCCTTCTCTTTCTCTCTCCTCTCAGCCGTCATTTGGAATGAAACTAGATGGGTTAAGTTTCACTCAAAGGATGAACTAAAATCGACTTGTGAAACCCTTGAAATTTTCGGCCAAAGTGTTGTGTTTTTGTGATGATTTTTCTGATTTTTGTAAAGCAAAAGGAAACATAAAGATAGTACCTAAATCTAAACACAAAGTAATAGATTTAGGGGTTTAATTAGTTAAGCACTAAGCCACTAACTAATTAATCATAAATCTCAAGCACAAAGCAAGGAGAAAATGATGAACACTCAACTCTTAAAACTCTAGGGTTTTCATTCAATATCAAAATCTGAAAAATACATTGTAAGGGGGTGGGTTTATATAATACCCAAGCTCTCATCTAAGCCCTTCATTACAATGTTGATCTAATGGTCCTAAGAAGGCCTTCAAGTCAGCCGAAATATTGGTCCTATTGACCTTACAAAATCTGAAAATAAACAACAACCAAAAGCATAAAGGTAGAAAGTGACATCTAGGTCCATCTACACCTTGTGTTTAGGTTATCATCCAAGGGTTAGGATTAGCACCTTGGAGAGCAAGGAGTGATGGTACAAGGACTTACAAATCTGATCACAAACTAAAAGAAAACAAGACAATAAAGTGAACAAGGACATAAAGCAAACTAAGGACCACAATTGACAATGACATGAACAAAAGTTGAGCTCTTTGTTTGAATTAGAATTCAGCTGATCTCTTGGTCTTCTCTTGTGTATCCCACGTCCCATGTGAGTCCATGGCTCATTATGAGACTCCCAAATGGTCCCCAAAGTGAGCTCACCCAAGGAGAATGATGTAGGTTAAGTTCATGGCTCATTACTCCAAAACCGAGTTCCTTGAGACTGAAGTGACTTGTAGGCTTCACCATTTCTCGCTCACGTTAAATTAGAAGGCCCATGATATGTCATTGGAAAGGTAATTGAGCTAGCTTTCCAATTCAAAAAGAATCATCCAAATATATGGCATAGAACTCAAGATATGCAACTTTGAGTACGGACTTGTCGAATTTGCCTATGGACTGAAATTTCACAATCTGACCCCTGACTTGTAGAGGCCATAACTCTCAGCTCCCTTTGAACCAGATAGCCAACCATATGTCAAATGAAAGCTCTTTGAGCTAGCTTTCATATGCAATTGATTTCACCTCAATTGGATGAGTAGATTGGGAGTTATGTTACAATCTCTACCGACATGTCAAGATAAGCTTCTTGGTTCATGGCCTAGATTGTTGCTTTCCATGTGTGGGCTGATTTCCTTCGTTCCTCCTTGTACATTTCACTTGGTTTGATCCTAATGATCACAAATTAAGCCATGGCTCGAGCCATAGGACCCAAGTTAGCCCAAGCCTCAAAATGAGCAAAAATGAGCTTATCCATTTTGGTGCAATCTCCTCTTCTTCAAAAAAGTTTGTCCTCAAACTTTGGGGTTCTTAACATTTGACTAAGTTCCTCATTTTGAATTTCCATTTCAAGAATCCTCTTGACCTCTTGCTTGTGCCAAGCTTCCCATTCCACATGAGCTTCTTCTTCTTGGCCTTAGGTGAACATCTCATAAGATCAAGCTCAACCTTTCCCTTGAGATTATTCCCCATGCTCTCCTCTTGAATGTTTGGATCACCATTAGCTAATTCAATGTGTACACTCTCACCAACATTCATTCCTTGACTTGTTTCTTCCTCCTTCCATTCAACCTTAAAGATAAAGGTACTATCCTTCCCATCATGGACCAAAACGTCTTCATGCTTCCATGGTTCACAAGGCTTATCAAAGATGGGATGACAAGCACCCATTACAAACAAATCATCCAAAACCTCATCACCATGGCTCTTCAACTCGGCTTCTTTGTGTAACCTTCCTATCTTGCGAGGATTAGGATGCTCTTGTGAAAGTAAGGCTAACTCCTCATTTTGAGTGTTAGGAGCCACCTTGATAGAGTTTCCTCCATCCATGACCAAATCATATGGCCTCACCTCCATCTCGGTTTCATGTTGATCTTGCTTCACATCCTCTTCATCCTTATTAGCAAGGACCTCACTCCTTTCATCCTCACAATCAAGGATGTCACTCATCTCCCCATGAACAATCTCACACGGGTTGAAGGTTTTTTTTGTGGGACATTCTTTGGCATTGTGACCGTATCCTTGACATTGACAACATTTCTTAAGGGAGATGGTTGTTTTATGGCTAAGGTCAGCCCCCTTCCTTGTGTCTAGGGCTGGTGGTGTAGGATTTGGGGTGGGTTCAACAATTTTGGCTTTCATGGGTGGCTCATAAGGTGGTGTTTTTGTAGGAGAGTCAAGTAAAATAGCCATCCCTTTACTCAAACTCATTTGGACAAATTCTTTCCTCATCCTAGCCAACTTGGCTTCTAACTCTTTTCTAGCCCTCTCCATAGACTCGAAAATGGTCTCAACACAAGGGGTTTCACATGTGGTACCATAGGAAAAATATGAAGAACCAAATCGAAAAGAAACATCCATTATACCTCAAAGAAACGAATCTGAAAAATGGAAGCAAAGTGAGGATCTTTGAATGTGTGAATGAACCGACTTCTAGCACAATGTGGATCTTGTGTTCTTCAAACCCAACCAAAGCTTTGATGACCAATTTGGAATGAAACTAGATGGGTTAAGTTTCACTCAAAGGATGAACTAAAATCGACTTGTGAAACCCTTTTTATTTGGCCAAAGTTTGAGGACAAACTTTTTTTGAAGAAAGGGAGAGTTGCACTGAAACGGCTTGACGATTTGGTCCCGATTTTTGGTCTACGTTTTAACCATGGTCCTTGGACCCATGGTCACGTTTTTTCAGCCATTTTAGGCCAAAATCTCGGCTGAAATTTAAGTCAAGGATGATACATTATAATTCATACATGTCCCTTTCATTATAGTTTGTTATTATTACTTTATGTCTTTGTCACCTTTTGGTCTTTTGAAATCAAACAACAAAATCAGCCAAGGAACCTAATGTGGGACGTGTGACTTGCTCTCCAAGGAGCAAATGAAGGGCCTTGATTCAACAACACAAAGGAAGGGTGAGGATGCTCCAAGATGTCACCATCTACTTTAGTTGTTGTTGTCTTTTATTTCAGATTTTGTAAGGTCTTGTGACCCTTATTTTCGGCTGTTTTTTGAAGGCCTCATGGCCCTTAGATTAGATATTAGATGTAGGGTTTAGATGATAGCATGGGTCTTATATAAACCCACCTATCTCCTTGTAATTTTTCAGATTTGTTAAGATATAAAAAGATGAGTTTTAGAATGAGTTTTCTCTTGAAACCTCCCTAGCTTTGTGCTTGGAGATTCGAGTTTCCATGGGTGATGATCATAGCTTAGTGCGATGATTGATCGGAACCTTAGTCTTAGGCTAGTGGCTCTGTGCTTAGTCTAATTCATATCTTTTATTTTTCGTTTTATGTTTTGTTCAAATAAAAACCGAAACAATCATCACCAAAACAGCCCTAAAACCGTGTGTATTGAGTGAGGCTCATGAGTGAGTCGACTTTAGGGTTAGTGTGGTTACAAGGTACAAAGAGGCCCGCTTCAAATCGCTCCAATTGGTATCATCACCAAATATTTCGGTCCAAATGTACAATCATGGGGAGAGTGTGTAATTTGATTATTGATGGGGGAAGTTGTGTTAATGTTGCTTCTAAAACCCTCATTGATAAGCTTGCCTTGCCCACTTTGAAGCATCCTCATCCTTACAAGCTAAGATGGCTTAATCAAGGAGCCGAGGTGAAAGTTGATAAACAATGCAAAGTCTTGTTTTCCATTGGACAAGACTACAAAGATGAAGTTGTGTGTGAAGTGTTGGACATGGATGCATGTCATGTGTTGCTTGGTAGGCCTTGGGAGTATGAAAAGAATTCTTCCCACCATGGAAGAGACAACACCTACTCATTCAAGTATGGTGACAAGCTTATTGTCTTAGCTCCCCTACCACCAATGATGGGATGTAAATCCAATGCGTGCTTGTTTGAATCCTTCATTGAGCCGAAACCTAGCATGGAGAAGAAGTTGGAGCCGAGCTTGAAAGAACTTGAGGACTTGAATGGGCTTGAGCCGAGTAGGGAAGAGCTAGGGGAGGAGATGAACTTGGAATGTGAGGGAAGCTCTAGCATGATAAGGAGGATTCTAGGAGAGGAGCAACATGAAGGTGAAGCATCAATCAACAAGAAAACAACCAATGTGAACAATGAGAGGGCAAAAATCGATGGCCTAGAGAGGTCAAGTGGATCCTTGAGATGGAGGATCATTGATGGGCTCGATCACGAGCAAGAATGGATGGATGGCGTGGCTAAGAACCGTGGACTCAAAGAGATGCTTGAGGAAGAATGTGTGGTCAAGCAAACCGTGACCAAGGAGGAAAACATGATCAATCCCTCGAGCCCAAGCAAAGGAATCCAACCATTCCTCCAAACCATCATCAAGTGGTGCCCATGGAAGAAAAACGTGAAGCCCAAATTCGAGCAAGGATTGAGTCGGGAATCGAGTGTGAAGTCGAGCAAGTCGAGCAAGGGAGGGAGCAAGAGGTTCTCCAAGGACTTGAGGGCAAGTCCTTTCCAAGGAGAGGAGATTGGACCAAAATTGGTCAAGGAAGTCAAGGGAGAAGAGTTGGGAGACCATGGGCTAGGGCCATGGGCTCAAACCCGAGCCTAGGGCTTGGTCTAAGGGATCACTAAGGGTCAACTAAAGTCAAACCTATGGTCAAACCAAGCCAACCTTAGTGATCAAGCAAAGTCAAGAGGAAGTCAAAGATGGAGAGCAACAAAAAGTCAAGATTATGCTATTTTTGAAATGTGGTCAATCAAGGTACACCCATGTGAGTCAACCCTCCAATAAATGGGCTCACATGGTTCATCAAGCTAGCTCATGGAGGTCAAGGGGCCGGCCTAATCAAAGTCACCAAGGATCATCACATTGTTTTTATGTTTTATGTCATTTTCATACAAGTCGCTTTCTCACTTTTTACTTTATGCTTTTGATGTAAGGAAACAAAATAATCCCTTGTAATTGTCTCCTATGGCCTATATATATATATATATATATATATATATATAAATATATATATATATATATATATATATATATATATATATATATATATATATATATATAGGATCTTGTAAATCCACTCTAACTTTGTAAATCCTACATCCAAATTTCAGCCGTAGGATCTTTAAGATCTAATGGCTCAAATCAAATCTCACTAATTAATTTAGAAGTCATGCTTATATAAACCATCCCCCATAGCTTTCCCCTTAATTACGTAAGTTTTGCTTTCTCTCTCTACCTTCTCTCTATCAAATGCTCTTTTTAAAACCACGATCAATCCATTATCATCGATCATCTTTTTCAATTCAAGGTCAAATTTATCTGAAATCGAACTCAATTTCTTCAAACAATTTTCAGTTCATCATCATGTTAGGTATGTAGTCGATCAATTTGAATTTGTTTTACATTTATCAAATCCTTGATTTCGATCTAATGTCAATCGATCGCCCCTCAAATTTTCCAGCAAATTTTATCTACAAATCATGATTAGATCAATAACTGTATATATTTGATTTAGTTTCAATAACATATGTTAGATTTTGCTTTTTTTTAGGCGTGTAATTCATGTCTTATGTAATTGCTTCATCCTTTTCAAATTGTATTTGTTGATTCATCTTATTTTTCACATATTCATTAGTCGTCTTTGTAAAATTGCTCTGTTTATTGATTTTCTTCTATTGATTAATAAATTTATGATGTTGTCTAATAAATCGATCATGTACATCGGCTGCACACGCGTCGGAATCTCCACCTCCTCATCCTTATCGCCGCCGTCTCTGCTGTGCTTAATAACTTTCGCGGCCGTTGGTAGAATCGCCGGTGAATTCGATCGCCTCCGTACACGAATCAGTCAGCGCTGGTGGAAGATGTCGTGTGTTGCACACTAGGTGTTTGATGAAATGTCTTAATGAAGTGTCTGTAATTATTTTAAACAGAGGTATCACTGATTTTCACTGAAAGTATCACATTGTTACACTAAAAGTATCACGATACTGTTGAATTCATTACAGCTTTGATTTTACAATGTTTCATTACTTAATATATGAATTTAAGGTAAGAAGTGTTTCATGTTAATATAAAATGTATCAAAATGTTATATAAGAAATACTACGTATTACATAATCACAGTAGATACTAAATAGTATCAAAAGTATCATCATTCATAATTAAAAGTATCGCAACAATCTATAAAAAGTATCACGATCTTTTACTAAAAGTATCACAATGTTCATCATAAAGTATCATAACTATAAAGAATAAGTATCATAATTATATATAAGAAGTATCGCAATTTTATACAAAAAGTATCACAACTGACGGCGAGGTTGTCGGACATGCCGACGACGAGGAGAGAGAAGGTGTCGACTTGACGTACTCGACAAGTGACTTCTCGTCCAATGGTCGAAAAAACTGGTCGGAGGTTGACAATTTCCAGCGAAGGTGTTATCGGAGATGTTGCGAAGACTAGTTTTGACTTTTTTGAGTGTGAAAGTTGACTGAAGTGATTTTTTATATTTGAGGAAGCTGATTAATTTGTATATTTGAGAATTCGTCATGATTTTGAAGTTTCAATGATTCTTTACTCGTTGTTGTAAATTTGTCGTTGAATTCATTATGTATATGTTGTTAAACATATGGTGTGGTTAAACTACTCTGGTCATTTAAGTTATTATATTTTGTGTTCTTGTGTGTTGCACACTAGGTGTTTGATAAAATGTCTCAATGAATTGTTTGTAATTGTTTCAAATAGAAGTATCACTAATTTACACTAAAAGTATCACAATGTTACACTAGAAGTATCATGATGCTGTTGAATTGATAACGATTTTGATTTTACAAAGATTCATTATTCAATATACGAATTTGAGGTGACAAGTATCACATGTTAATATATGAAGTATCAAAATGTTATATATGAGGTATCAAAATGTTATATAAAAAAAGTATTACAACTCCATACATCGTATGATATCAATTGATTATCCTATACTATTACAAAAACGTCACACCAATCTTATTTCTATTCATTCCTACCAGGCTACCAATATGTTTACGCTTTCATTGTGCTCTTCCTCTTGACTTTTTTTGTACTTGTTCACTACTTTGGAGGACTACGCAGAATAATCTTCTGTAATACACACCACACAAAACATAATTACACTCATTTTTAGGTATGAAAGTATCACTATCTTGTAACACCCCGTGTTTTTATTAATACTAATTAATTATTTTAACTAAATTATTAAATTAAAATTTATATAATTTAACTTCTATTTATTTATTTTGAAAACGCGACTGAAAAATTTCGACCGAATAAACCTTCTTGAGATCTTTCTATTTAAACCTTCTCGATTTTATTAATTTGTATTATAAGTTTTACGTCGAAAATACTTGTCAAACTAAAACTTTGACTCAATTACTTTTATTAAATTTTATAAAGTTTCATTTTACTTTAATAATTACTATTACTCAAATAAAATTTAATTTTAGGGTTTATTGTAAATAACTACCTTATAAAATACGTTTTTCTAAAGTTACTACCTTTTAAAATAAAATTCTAAAATTACTACCTTTTAAAAACAGTGTCATTAAATTTTGCTACCAAAAGACGTTTTTGGTGATTTAAAAGTTAACTTTTTGCTATAGGAAACTTGTGTAGTACATCATTATCACCAAAAACGTTTTCAAACTAAAGGAATTTGGCCGCAAAACACTCGAAACTTTGATTTTATTATCATTAAAAATGAATTTTGGTAGCAAATTTTAAACAAAATGCTTTTAAAAGGTACTAATTTTTAAAATTTATTTTAAAAGGTAGTAAGTTTAGAAAAACATATTTTATAAGGTAGTTATTTACAATAAACCCATTTTTTATTGAAATGTATCTTGCAAATGAACGGATCGTTAGAAGTTTTACGAGACCCCAATATAATTTATAGTTGACAATTTTTATACATTTTGTATCTGAGAATATAAATTTTATGATACTAATCTTATAACTAAAATTTAAAACAAATAATTTAAAGTATAATAGATTTTATAAAATATAAAAGTTTATGAATAAGAGCAAATGAAACAGAGCAAATCGGAAACCAAACTAAAACCCTATCCTTTATGTCGACACTCCTTTTCTCAGCCACCCATTTGGATATTTTGAGTTTAGCTTCCCTGCTTATACCTCCCTTTCATTTCATATCAAAATAATTCATCTTCTTTATCTTATCTCCTTCTTCCTCAACATCTTTTGTTTTAAATCCTCCATTAAAACGTCAACACTAAACAAAACAATCAACAACAACAACACATGACATACAACAACCAACAACAACAGTAACAACCAACACTAACGACAACAAACGGCAACAACAACGGCAGCACGACCATCAACGGCGGCCACCCCTGCTCCGTTCATCACCACCGTGACCACCACCTGGAGCCTCCCTGCTCACCGTGGTCCACCTCTTTCTCCCCTGTTTTCGTCCACCATGGCCGGAGTTCTGACCACCACCGACGGCCGCCTCAGTCGCCATGTCACCAAGACCACCGTGCCTCCTCGACGACCCCTGCTCTCCCCTGTCCTCTGTTCTCCACCTCTTCTCACGTCTCTCCTTTGCTCTGTTCTGTTTTCAGCTTCATCAGGGGCTCCTTATTTTCCGGTTGTAACACCCCGTGTTTTTGTAGCATAATTTTGTAAAAGAATTTAATTCCTTAAATTAAACTCATCCTTTTACATTATAATAAAAATGCGACTGAATTTTTTTCGCCAAATAATACTAAATTTTCCCAAGTCCAAATATAAAATTTTTGAAAAATAAAGTTTGTTGCATTATCTTTGGAATTCAAAAAGAAACACAATTCAAAATTTTATAAAAGTCAACACAAAACGTATATCGTCTTTCAAATTTCAAAATGGTCAAGCCTAGTTTACTATTCATAAAGATAAAAGTAAAACCTTTTGTTCATAAAATTCAATTTCGAACACCTTTCGTTTTTAAAATAAAAATGGACACTTATACTTTTCTCGGCTTTGAAATTCAAGTCAACGATTTCAAACACGCAAGTCAAAGTCAAGCCACTTTAATTTTTTTTCCAAGTTCACGTACACATGAACCCTTAACATCAACTTTGGTTCAAATATAATCATTATTTTTATTTTAATAAATCATATTATATTAATAACTAATTACTATTTCGTTTTGATTTAACTAACACTTTCACTAAAAATCGAAATAATGAGTCACACTAAGTCTAAACTGATAAACTTTTTGACGTTTGATTATATTTATTTAAATCAATAACATTCAACGAAAAAAATATATATTTCGATCAAACGAATTTTTATTCAAAGTTTCGAGGAAGTTAAACCCAATTTTTGTTTTGATCACCCTTCAAAGTTTATTTTCATTTTTATTTTCGATCTTACTTCGAACCACTATTTTAAGATCATATATTTTATTTCGGGACTTTTCGCGTGCGCGCAAATCGAAAATTTCAAAAACGAAAATCGAGGCCTTTTGTTTTTGTTTTGGCCGAGATGTTTGACCACCCTTGGTTAAATTTTATCCTCTTCCATATGCTTTACTTACACACATCAATTCACTTACACCCTATACTTATTTCTTCATCACACTTATTTAGCTTGTATTAAATTTAATGTTTGTACTTCCTAAATACTAAATACCTAAATACAATACAAATACAAGTTACTACTTTACTTCCTTTTCACACAAACACTTACATTATTTCATAAATCATTTTAAAAATGTATATCTAAATTAAAATAAAATTTAATAGTATGATTAAATTTCTATAGCAATTATATATTTTTGCGATCGTTTAAAGTCACTTTAGCGAAAACATTCGTTTTGAAAATTTTATCGACTTCCTCAACTTTTAAATATTTTCTCGAATAGTAAATAAAATATTTTAGTCTTAGAATTCAAAAGTAGAAATATTTCGAAAAATCGTCAAACGCGCACACATTAACTTTTATCGCTTTTTACACTCGACTTTTTAAAACTGATTGATTTCGTGAAAAATATTTTTTTTTTTAAAAATATCAAAGGAACCTTCCTAACTCAAATAGTAACAAAGACTTTACTAACCAATGAGAATAAAGATGTTCCCTAATTTTCTTTTGATTTAACTTTATTTACATAATAATTACTTTACTTAGCCTACATTTTTTTTACAACTTGTCCACAAACTTTACAAGTGCAAAAATGAGTTCACTTTGCTCCTCTTGACCGTAGGTTTCCTCCTCCATTTCCTCTCATTTGTTTCCTTTCTTTTTCCTTTCAAAAACACATAAAATAAAACCCTTAATTTTGTTCTAATAATTCCTAAGTATTACTAATTAATTAGTGGGTATTAGGAGCTAACATTCTTGGAGTATTTGGGTGAAGAACATGGGTATGTTTGGGTGAAGAAAAATCCGATCTAAAATTTATTTGAGATCCTCGACGATAATCATCAAATTTGAGGTGCTCCCGCACACTATAATTGCAGAAGCACCTATTATTTGATTTAGTGTTATTTTCCTAAATGATGTTATAATTGCATGCTTAAAGTTTTATGTCACCTAAGTATTATATGTTAAATTAGAAGACAAAAATCGAAAAATAAAATATATTGTTCACCTTGAAACCACACGGCCTAACCCTAATTTTTCACTTAATTTTTCGTTTTAATTTTTTGTAAATTGCATGCTTAAAATACTATGAATAAGATGCATATGAAAATATAATTAGTTTATGTTTTGGACTTAAAATGAAATTGTGGTGAAATTTAAATGTTTTAAAGCATGTGTGTTCTTGAAATTATTGTTGTTATTTTGATGTGTGAAACGAATTACTTTTAGTTGTTAATGTTTGTATATGATTTCACTCATGTTAAACACATAAATAATATAAAGGAAATTAGTTATTGAATTAGAAGTATAAAAATCAAAAATTAAAAATTGTGAACTTATATAAATATACACGGTTTTTCCCTTTAATTTGGACCAATTTTTAGTTTTAATTTTTCTAAATAACATATTATGATTAGTCTAGGTTAATTAGACTTGCTATAAAAATTTGAGAAAATAAAACGATAATATGAAAATTTGAGTTAAAAGTGTTCTTTAGAAAATCATATGTGTTCTTCACATATTCATATGTTCTTCATGTATATGATTAGTTTGATTCATAATATTTATAAGTTGTACTTAATTGTTGTTTAAATCCACTAGTGAATAAATACAATACTAATTATATAAGTCAAATAAGCTAAATCTTTAAAATATAAAAGTTAGAAATATAAAGTGTCACAAATCACTATTCAATAAATGAAATAAAATGTTTAGTGAAAAATATAAACTAGTTAAATCACTTTAGTATAATTTAAATAATTAGTATATAAAAACTTTAAGTCAAAAACCGGTAAATTAGAAAACGAAAATAAAATGTGAGAGTGTATTGAAGGCCACGGTTTTTAGGGTCAATCTTGACTTAAAATGAATTTGTCACTTTTTATTTTTATCACTTAAGTAATTTAATTAGTTAAAGTAATGAATTATTAATAAAAACATAAAAAGAAATAAATAGCTAATCATAAACAAGGGCCACGGTTTTACCATTAAAATTGGACCAATTTTGATCAAAATGAATTTGTCACTTAGTCACTAAATTTGATTAGTAATTAGGATTATATTAGATTGTATAAATAATCGTTAATAAAAAGAATCAACGAAACCGATAAAAATAAACGTTACACGTATTAAAATGAACAATTTCGTGTGTTACTACCTTTGCTTAAATTTGGATATGGACATACGGACTATTTAAAATGAACTACGACAACCTCGCTAAAAATGAAACCGTTAAAATATTAGTTAAGTATATGACTAAATTTAACCGAGTCTTACTTTTAAAATAATTTTTCAAGTCACTAAATACAAAACGAACTTAACGACTTTAAAACTAGAATTTTGTACTTAGAAAATAAAAGTTAGTTTTGTAACCTAAAAATATGCTAAGTATAAAAATACTAAGTATAAAGAAAATACTAAGTATAAAAATATAATAGGAATAATTCACAAGAATAATCCCAACTAACACCCATCTTCCAAAAATAATCCCAACTCAAAATATTCCAAGAATAATCCCAACTATTGAAAGTTATTCCAATAATATACTTTAGCCAATTTTAACCGACTCAAACATTTACAAAAGACGGTTAAACCGATTTTAAATTTTTTTCTCTCCTATTCTATTTAAAATTAAAATCGGTTTGACTTTCGTTTATACCTATTTGAGTCGGTTAAAATTGACGAAAGTATATTATTGGAATAACTTTTAATAGTTGGGATTATTATTGGAATATTTTGAGTTGGGATTATTTTTGGAAGATGGGTGTTAGTTGGGATTATTCTTGTGAATTATTCCAATATAATAATAAATACTAAGTATAGAAAAAGATACTAAGTATAAGAATACATGTACGTATAAAAATACGTATAAATACGAAGCATAAGAATACGCATACGTATAAAAATACGTATAAATACGAAGTATAAAAATACGTACAAATACAAAATACGAAAATACGAATACGTATAAAAAAAGAGGAATAGTAAATACGATGAATAGTAAATACGATGAATAGTAAAATACGGTGAATAGTAAAATAATGAATAATGAAAATATTTAAAATTTACAAACGGACTCAAAATAAATAACTAAGATTTTCTATGTGTTCCGTTTACCTGAAGAACTACTAGAACTAAAATTTCATTATACAAAGTTCGACGATATTGTTAAGTTACAGAATTGTCACCTATTTTGAATGAACGAGGAAATAAGAAATTTAAAAAATGAAGTACTTGATAAAATACTTGGATTGTTCGCCATGTCGCGACTCTTGAGTTCGAAGTTAATGAGGTAGCCGTCTATGGGGACTTTGGCTCCCTCCCAAAGTTGCTAAAGGCGATCTAATAATTTTTAAAAATTATTATTTCGGTGCGGGATATACAATCTCAGGGATGGGGCATACTTGATATCTCCGTGAGCCCATACTACGGTAATTGGAAACTCCAGCCCCACCCGGGGGTACCCGTCTAAGGTGATAGTCGTATTATTAGGTGACTACTTACTCGAAGGGCGAGTATGATACGAACCTATCTATAGTGGTGTATGCATACATTAGACACGGGATTTGGCTGTCCTTATCACTTTAGGTATCTCTAGCCTGTCAGACACGTCCGCTTTGTCGGCCCTGATCGCTTCTGCGCGGACGTCTAGTATGTCAGCCACGTCCGCTTTGTTCGGCCCTGTCTACTATAGCGCGTTTTACGTCTGCATGCTTCCGCCTCGCTAACGAACATTCATTAGTTAACGTGTGTTGAATGTATTTCCTTGTTTTGATTGATTATTGTCTGAATGATTTGATTTCCTGAGTATTGAAGTACGACTTGTTGAGAATGATTATTTATGAGTGTTGTGCGATATGTTATTTGATTTATACTCATGTTTGAACCATCATGAATTCCTTATGTGCTTTACCTTCCTACTTGCTCTTTATTTTTACTTATTTACTATTTATATTGCATATTGTTTTAGAACTGCATGTGTCGAAAGAGTGTTGCGGGAAAATAATAAAGAATTAATGCAGGTACCCCGAGACCAACGCTATTGAATGCTGGGGAGAGTTACCTTACTTATTTTGTACGCTTTTGAGAGAATGTAATCGAATAACTCTGCTTTATCTTAAACTCGTATTATGTATACAGAGTTTTATGACGATAACAGCTGGTTTTGTAATATATAGACTTAATTAATTTTCCGCCTTAGTTTAATTAAAGTCACGAAAAACTAGGTTGTTACACCGGTCACCATCATCGGACCTTTGACCATCACCGTGTCGTGCTCACCTTGACCCGAATCCGCTTTACCACCGTTTTTCATTATCGTTGGTAAGTATTCTTAATTTAATAGCTTTATGTCTATAAAATTATCATCAATTGATCTCCCCCAAATCTTGTTCGCTCACTAACCCACTATTCTCGTCTTGACCCGCTTGAGAAACACGTTGGAGCTGCTACGGACTGAACGTACCCGCTAGTCTGTTGAAGGGTCATGTTGTCGCTGCTGATTTAGTCCCGAGCTACGGACACCACCGACGAGACCAATTTAAATGATGGTTGGAGTTATTCTAATTTGACTTCACCGCTACTGATGTTGAGTATACGAGTAAATGGGTTAGGACTATTTTTATTTGGAGGCCTCTGTTCGTGAGCCAAATTTAGGTGACTCGATTCTTCCTCAAAATCTTTAACATTAACGTTTTGGTTTTATTCTAATTAATTTGTTATTAAAAGTGAGCTAGTATGCATTAGGCACGTATACCTCTCGTTTCAGTTTATTTAATAACTTTGTATGAATCGCTATAGTATGAAATTGGGTGTTAATTTTAGTTATTATATAATGTCGAATTGAATTGTGAAATATGGTATTTATATGATTTTGTGATAATATGTTTTGAGGGGAAAAAAATGTGTTGTTGAATTATTGTTGAATTTAATTGTAATATTATCATGTTAAAATTATTTGTTATGTGTAAATTAAAACATATAAGGTATAAGTATTACAAGTATAAAATAAGACTAAAAATATTACTAAAATAACTAAAGTAAATAATTAAACTAATATAAAATATTTATGGAAATAAAATATTTATCGGCACTAAAAAAGTTTAAATAAAACACAACTAAAAATTAAGAGTTAAATAAAAAGAGTATTAAGTTTAAATTAGTATTAAATCAATTTAAAAGTAAAAGTATAAATTAAATTATCCGTATAAAATTTTTATGATAAATAGTTATATAAAATGTCATATCACTTTTAATATAACAATTAGTTTACTAATACTCTAAAGTTTACGATGAACCGAAAATATACTTAATAAGTATTTAGATAAAATATCAGAAATGAAATAAAGAACTTGAAATTTAGAATAAACCTAAGTAAAGCTAATTTTGAATAAGTTAAGAATTAGTATCACTAACAAGATTTTTGAAAATAAAATGAGGTTAGGCGAAGTCGCGTAAAGAGAAATTTAAGAATTAACGTCACAAATACAAATTAGAATAAAAATAAAATGTCAAGAATTGACTAAGTATAAAAATGTAAGGTCGATAAGAGTATCGAAGCATATAATAACTTAGTAAATATAATATTTTATATGAAAATATTAAGTTAAAGCAAAGCTTACAAATTTAAACAATATCTTTAAAAATTAAGAATTCGTCTTAAAGTCGATAACTCACTAGATAAATGTAGGTCGTATAATAAAAATAAAACATATAAAACGTAAGACTTTATAAAAAAGATACGAATGGTTTCATAAAAATAATGTAGAAAAGATTTCTAAGTTATAAAAACTTAAATAAAAATCTACGATTAAATTATCCTTTCACCTACCACGAATAAGTAAAATTGATAACACGAAGTCGTATTAAGAAATTAGGCCACCTAAATGAATATTTCCTAAATGTCATTATTTTATATTTTATTAAAAATACTAAATTTTGCTAAGTATCATCAACATATTTTTACAGGTTAAAATAAATGTTATGAATATTATGTAACTAAACACCTTCATTATTTATATTAACTATGAAAATATCAAATAATTATTATATTACACGAAACTTGGAATATTTATATCACTAATTGTAAACATACTTAAGTTGAAATTTAAACGAAACAAAATCTTTTAACGTAATCAAATAAAATACTTACACTTGAATAAAATAAATTAATTACTTGAATCTATTTGAGTTACTCGAAATAAAGAACTTTAAAGTAAACTAAGTAACGAGAATGAATATTTAAAAGAAAATAATGAATAGTAAAATGATGAATAGTAACCATGATGAATAGTAAAATAATGAATAGTGAAAATATTTAAAATTTACGAACGGACTCAAAATAAATATTTAAGTTTTTCTATGTGTTCTGTTTACCTGAGGAACTGCTAGAACTAAAATTTCATTATACAAAGTTCGACGATATTATTAATTCCCAGAATTGTCACCTATTTTGAACGAACGAGATAATAAGAAATTGAGAAAATGAAGTACTTGATAAAATACTTGGATTGTTCGCCATGTCGCGACTCTTGAATTCGAAGTTAATGAGGTAGCTGTCTATGGGGACTTTAGCTCCCTCTCAGAGTTGCTAAAGGCGATATAATAATTTTTAAAATTATTATTTCGGTGCGGGATATACAACCTCAGGGATGGGGCATACTTGATATCTCCGTGAGCCCATACTACGGTAATTGGAAAAACCAGCCCCACCCGGGGGTACCCGTCTTTGGTGATTGATACACCCTATTTATATTCATTTTATGCCCCCGGTTCAGTCGCATTTAGCTGCATTTACTCGTGATCATTACTAGTTCTATAGGCTATTTGCGATATTTCTCGTTACTGCTGCCTTTTATTTACATTTTGCAGGTTTTGGTGGATTTGAGCCAAAACCCGAGACGATTGGAGCATTACGAGAGTCGAGACGACGAGACCAAGCCCGAGCACGCGCAGGAGCTCGGGAGAACAAACCCAAGACCAAAGATAAGAAGGCCACACGATTAATCAAGGCCCAAAGCCAAGTGATAGGCCCAAGAAGAAGAAGAAGTGAGCCGGCCCAGAGAATGTGGTCAGGCCGGTTGGGTCAGGCCGGCAGCCGGCCGACCGGCCCATGTGCATTATTTGTCGGGTATTGTTTTATTCCGAATTGTTTTAGTTGGGGTTATATATAAATACTTGGAGGACGAATTACTGAGGGATCTTTAGTTTTAGTTTTCATTCTACTGCTTTATTTTAGGTTTACTTTTAGTTTCTCTCTCAAAACTCCAGTTTTATTTAGCTTTCAAGTTTGATCTATTTTGTAACCGCTTGCATCTCGTAAGAATTCCAGGTTTTAATTTCAATTGCTTTTCATTCATTATGTCTACTTCCTATTATTGTTTTGCTTTGATTGTTATTATGTCTAGCTAATTTCTTAATTAGGGTTTAGGGGAATTTGTGATATTTGGTTCAGGAACATGTTTTAGGATTAAACTGGTTGAATATTTTGTGCACTTGATTTCTTTCTACGCGTTTTATGCCAATTGAATTAGGATTATTTCGCCTGATCAACGATTTGTCTGAGTTTAATTGAACCTGAGTAAGTTTTAATTTAAGATCGAAAGCCGAGTTAAAACTAGACTTACGCGAGATTGATAAGTTGAATTTAGTAAGTTGCGAGAGCCCGCTAAATTTGCTTAAGGCTAAAATTGACTCGAGAGAGCGTTTTATAAACCTAGTCATTTGCACAGTTTATCGCTTCCTTCTTATAAATTTGAGTTCCTGAATCATTGTCATAATGAACCCGATGCCCTAATCCTTCCCCCTATATATTTCTATTCATCTTTACTTTTGCCTTAGTTTAGTTCAAACAACTCCTTTTCATACCTTTGAGTTAGACCTGTTTACTCCGTCTTTAGCTTAAACTACACCGTTTCTCTGTGGATACGATCCTGCTTGCCGCTAGCTACTTGTTAGTGTTTTGTAGGTTTATTTTGACAGGGTGATACGACTAGGCTGTGTCAATTTTGGCGCCGTTGCCGGGGAAACGGCTTTGTTAGTTATAGTTATTGTTTAGTTGCAGGTTTTTCTCCTTAGTCTCAAGGAACCTAGTTCCTTGAGGCCGTTTCTCATCGTTTTCTTGTAGTTTATTTATGCGCAGGTCACCTTCAGGTTTAATACCGTTTGATCCTGAACCTGAACGTACTTTCCGCCGAACGCGTAATTTCTTCAAAGAGATCGCTGAGACCTACGAACGTGAGATAGAGGAAGCGTCGCATTCGGAGTCTAGTGCAGCGCAATCGTCCTACGAAGAGGACACACCACCTATTACTCCAGTTTCTTCTCCGCCGCATGTGACTATGCCGAAATTATATAGTCACTCATTGCCCAAGCCCGAGGCGATCCCGCAAGGATTCACAATACCAAATACGGTCCAAGGGAATTTCGAGATTCGCCCCGCCTTTCTTACTTTGGTGGAGCGTAATCAATTCGGCGGCAATCCTACGGAGGATCCCGGGAAACACATGCAGGTTTTTACAGATTACTGCTCAACAATTAAGCAGAATGGGATTACTCATAACCAGATTAGGGAGATGCTCTTCCCTTTTTCTCTACGTGATCGAGCGCGGGATTGGATCACGGATTTGGACAAGATTGCTGCGGGTATAACGGATTGGCCAAGTCTAGCTCTTGCTTTCTATCGCAAGTTCTATCCTCCAGAGCGGACTAACCAACTCCGTAGTCAAATTCAAGGGTTTCAACAACACTTTGATGAGACGTTTGCTGAAGCGTGGGACCGTTACAAACGGTTAATTCGGGAATGTCCGCATCACGGACTTGGTGATTGGTTGATTATTATGAGCTTTTATAATGGGTTGTATGCTGAGAGTCGCGCTGTTCTTGACTCGGCCGCGGGAGGTCGATTTGCTAATAACACGGATGATGATAAAGCGTGGCAAACAATTGAGGAAATGGCTGTCCATTCGGCCCAGTTTGGTAAGCCTAGGGGTAATTCACGGTCCGCGCACAACGACCGTGGAAATGAGAGCATAAGCGCAGTTATGAGTCAACTTTCTGAGCTGAATAGGAAGTTTGATGCTATGCAGGGTAGTGGTTCGTCGAGTGCCCAAGTTAATGCTGTTGCAGGGCACGATTCAGGTTATTCTACGGGGTATGCTGCACCCCAGGAGCAGGTTTACGCTTACCAATCTTATAATCAAAACCTGCCCTACCAAAATCAACCGGGTTACGATCGCTCGCTTTTATCGTATCGCAACCAGAACGTGCTCAACCCAACTCCCCAACCTCCGCAAAATGCCCCTTATCAACCTCCTTACAAAAATCAACCAACTCCACCTAACTATCAAAAACCACCCTTCATTCCACCTCAAACTGCACAGGTACCCGATCCTATGGCCGAGATGAAGGCCATGATGATGCAGATGTCGCAAGTAACGTTGTCCGTTCAGAAGTCACAAGAAATGATGATGCAGCAAATGCAAAAGGATGGCCAAGCTAAGGACGCTGCAATTAAATTGTTGGAGAACCAAGTGGCGCAGCTCGCCGCTTCGCAAGCGTCGCGACAACCGGGTACCCTTCCGCCTCAAGGTAATCCTCCTAACCCTCAGCATCACACGGCATGTGCGATTACGTTGAGAAGTGGGTCAATGTATGGTGACCCTATGAACTTGGAGGAAGAGGAGAAGGATGAGGGTGAACACACGGTGAAACCGTAAAGCGAAGGTCACTGATCGGTCGGCCGTGACGGCCGGTCGGCCGGTCGTCAACCTACCGGACCTGCTGGTGCGGGGAAAGATGATTTGGGTGCTAATTCGGGTGTTCCTGTCGCTACTCCAACGCCCCCGATTCAGATCAAGCTCCCATTTCCTGGTCGTCAACGAGGTGCAGAGCCCGAGGCTAAGTTCAGGAAGTTCGTCGACGTCATCAAGGCTCTTCAGGTAAACGTTCCTTTTATTGACCTTGTGACTCAAATTCCTGCATATGCTAAATTTCTGAAGGAAGTCTTAGCTCGTAAGTGTACGTTAGAGGATGTGTCGACTGTAGCTTTCGTGGGGGAAGCTAGTACTAGGCTGCAGGGTAGTAAGCCCCCTAACCTTAGTGACCCAGGTACATTTTCTATTCCCTGCTCCATAGGTAGGTTTGAGGTCAAAAATGCTTTATGTGACCTAGGAGCTAGCGTCAGTGTCATCCCGTACTCCATGTGTAAGAAGATGAACATGACGAATCTGGGTGTCACTAGTCTTACTTTGCAAATGGTGGCCGTGCATTAAGCGTCCTTTAGGTATACTGCAAGATGTCCCCGTACAGGTAGGAAAGTTCTTTATCCCTGTGGACTTTGTAGTACTTGATATGCCCGAGGATGTCCACATCCCGATTATTTTGGGGAGACCTTTCCTGCACACTGCTGGTGCAGTTATAGATGTGGGGAACAAGACCTTAGCGTTCACGGTAGGGGGGGAAAAGCTCACTTTTACCCATTCTGATACCCCACGATCACCCATGCGTCTCGAGTCAGTTTGTTCTATTGACTCTGTACCTCCGTCTCACTCTACTGGAGACGCTTTGGAGGTTTTGCATGTTTCTCCCCTTTGTGCAGGTTCTTCACAGGATGGCTGCAAGGATGGTTTGGGGGAGAGGAAGCTGCTGAAAGCTGATTTGTATGACGCTAGCAACGAGAATGGAGGGTCCACAGTCGAGCCATTTCGTGATCGAGGACCTACGATAATGGACTACGCTGCGCTGCCTCGAGCTGAAGGAGTGCTTTGGCGATCACCTGCTGTATCGCCGAGTGAAGCTGTCGCAAATGGCCAACGACCTTGGCCTGCTTACACATGATTTTCTCGAGCTGTGAAGAGTCGTGCGGGACTATAACCCAGCGCTTCCGGGAGGCAACCCGATGACGTTGTATTTTAATTTGCACTTGTACTTTGGTTTGCTTTGTTTCTACGACTTTTGGTTTTTATCGAGCGCGCGAGGACGAGGGTATTATTTTGTGATTTTTAGCGCGCAGGAACTTAAGGCCTTTTGGGTCCTTAGTATGTTGAGAACGCTCACGAGAAGGCCTCCCACCGCCACTACGCCGTGCCAGGACGAGAGCCGAGTCGAAATTTGAAAATTGAAGAAAATTACGAAAAATTAGTGCAATTGGCCTTAGCCGTCGGTGGCCGTGATCCAGGCCCACCACCCTGCACTTTCTCTTTGCCCGTTTTCTTGTTTTCTCGTGTTATCTACCGAAGTACTTAATTGCTGGACTGAAATGGACGCATATCTGTGGATTTTAGCCGCACTCCACGCTTCACTTCGGTTTGGGGGAGCTCCGACTTCATAATGTGAGTTCCCATTACCCTTTTTCGTCGTTTCATTTTCCTACCCCCACTTATTATTTGTCCTTATCTGCTTTTGTGGTTATGCTGTTTTCCACATTGAGGACAATGTGTGATTTGGTTTGGGGGAGGGAAGCACGTTCGCGCTTTGCATTTTCATTTTATGTGTGCATTTATTACAAAAAATCCCAAAAAAATCGAAAAATTGATAAATTTACAAAAATACGAGTCTTTTTGGTCTGCTTTGTCCAGTTTGGAGAATTGATTAGTGCATCGACTTTGATCTTTAGTATCTCCGAGTCGACTTTCTATCGTCTTAGCTTGCACGATTGGTTTGTTTCCTGTTAATAGATTGCGAGTCTCAAACGCTAGCCCACTTGTATTTGCTTAATTCTTATCGCTTTTCGCTTGTTTACTTACGACTTTGACATTCGAGCTTGGCAATGGTTTGTGGAATGTTTGGTTTGTTGGTTAGTGGTTTGATTGGATTGATTCATTTTATGTTGGAGCAATTCTTCGATGCTCTCGGAGGGGACTCATTGATTTGAGTAACCACAGTGGCCATGAATTTGGTTGCGACCGAGAGTATGAGCAATGACGTAACCCTTAAGGAAATATGTGTACCCGAGCGTGATTTTTACCGAGTGAACGTCAAGCTAAACGGTACTACATACGAGGGATGCTCCACGTTTGCGAGGAAAAAAAAAAGAATACAGAAAAGAAAAGAAAAAGAAAGAGAACTAATGGTAATGATGTGGTATGATTTGGTTGATCGGAAAGTGGTATGTACGGCTGGCCTCGCTTGAATTGATTTGTCGTTAGTTTTACTTTTGCGGAAGCATTAGAGACTAGTGGTATAATGTGGTGTGAATGGTTGAGACCTGTGCTCTATTTCCGGTGAAACAGTCTATGGTTGTATGTTTATGTGCATAG
Source organism: Dianthus caryophyllus (assembly GCA_023091065.1). NCBI lineage: Eukaryota > Viridiplantae > Streptophyta > Magnoliopsida > Caryophyllales > Caryophyllaceae > Dianthus > Dianthus caryophyllus. The sequence goes on along the minus strand of CM041521.1, from coordinate 7,859,833 downwards.
GTCGTCCACTTTGAGATACTAGCGTGATTAGTTCGTGTCACTTTGATTTTCTCCGACGCTGTTTGCTTGAGGACAAGCAAAGGTTTGGTTTAGGGGAGTTTGATACACCCTATTTATATTCATTTTATGCCCCCGGTTCAGTCGCATTTAGCTGCATTTACTCGTGATCATTACTAGTTCTATAGGCTATTTGCGATATTTCTCGTTACTGCTGCCTTTTATTTACATTTTGCAGGTTTTGGTGGATTTGAGCCAAAACCCGAGACGATTGGAGCATTACGAGAGTCGAGACGACGAGACCAAGCCCGAGCACGCGCAGGAGCTCGGGAGAACAAACCCAAGACCAAAGATAAGAAGGCCACACGATTAATCAAGGCCCAAAGCCAAGTGATAGGCCCAAGAAGAAGAAGAAGTGAGCCGGCCCAGAGAATGTGGTCAGGCCGGTTGGGTCAGGCCGGCAGCCGGCCGGCCGGCCCATGTGCATTATTTGTCGGGTTTTGTTTTATTCCGAATTGTTTTAGTTGGGGTTATATATAAATACTTGGAGGACGAATTACTGAGGGATCTTTAGTTTTAGTTTTCATTCTACTGCTTTATTTTAGGTTTACTTTTAGTTTCTCTCTCAAAACTCCAGTTTTATTTAGCTTTCAAGTTTGATCTATTTTGTAACCGTCGGTACTCCGTAAGAATTCCAGGTTTTAATTTCAATTGCTTTTCATTCATTATGTCTACTTCCTATTATTGTTTTGCTTTGATTGTTATTATGTCTAGCTAATTTCTTAATTAGGGTTTAGGGGAATTTGTGATATTTGGTTCAGGAACATGTTTTAGGATTAAACTGGTTGAATATTTTGTGCACTTGATTTCTTTCTACGCGTTTTATGCCAATTGAATTAGGATTATTTCGCCTGATCAACGATTTGTCTGAGTTTAATTGAACCTGAGTAAGTTTTAATTTAAGATCGAAAGCCGAGTTAAAACTAGACTTACGCGAGATTGATAAGTTGAATTTAGTAAGTTCATGAGCCCGCTAAATTTGCTTAAGGCTAAAATTGACTCGAGAGAGCGTTTTATAAACCTAGTCATTTGCACAGTTTATCGCTTCCTTCTTATAAATTTGAGTTCCTGAATCATTGTCATAATGAACCCGATGCCCTAATCCTTCCCCCTATATATTTCTATTCATCTTTACTTTTGCCTTAGTTTAGTTCAAACAACTCCTTTTCATACCTTTGAGTTAGACCTGTTTACTCCGTCTTTAGCTTAAACTACACCGTTTCTCTGTGGATACGATCCTGCTTGCCGCTAGCTACTTGTTAGTGTTTTGTAGGTTTATTTTGACAGGGTGATACGACTAGGCTGTGTCAGTGATAGTCGAACTTTTTCGTCGGTGATACCTTTTGAATAGCGAATACGTATGATCCTCGATAGGTAGTGTATGCATACATTAGACAAGGGATATGGCCGTCCTTATTACCTTAGATATCTTTAGCCTGTCAGACACGTCCGCTTTGTTCGGCCCTGATCGCTATTGCGCGGACGTCTAGTATGGCAGCCTTGTCCAAGTTATGTTGGCCCTGTCTACTATTGCGCGGATTACGTCTGCATGATTCCGCCTTGCTAACAAAGACTCATTAGTCAACGTATGATGGATGTATTTCCTTGTTTTGATTGATTATTGTCTGAATGACTTGGTTTCCTGAGTGTTGAAATACGGCTTATTGAGAATGATTATTTATGAGTGTTGTACGTTTGTGATTGGTTGTATACTCATATTTGAATCATTATATGTACTTCTATGTTTTTGCTTGTCTACTTGCAATGTGTTTTATTTATTTATTTTCTATATTGCATATGTTTAGAATTGCATGATTGTTCACGACTATGTGTTTATCGAATTGATTACGACTTATGCATATATCTTGATTGCCATAATTTAGGTTTTATATATATCTTATATTAATTGAGATGATAGTCATGTTTAATTATTGTGATTCTATAAATTGAAATGTTTTAAGTTTTGTTTATCATGTTGTATGAGATTTAAAAATCTATATGTGAGAACTGATATTATATGCTATTTGTCCAATTTTATTAATATAAGGTGCTGCAGTAGTTATACGCGTTTAGTGCTGCCAAGTTACTTTTAATCATAGGTTAAATAAACCAAAACTTTGGTTTAAGAGGTTGTTGGTTAGAACAGTCACTTCCCGCCTCTGAGCGGGAGATCCTCCTATTTTGTGTTTTTGTCTCCGTTGCAGGAAATTCTCGAGACTCAGGATTATCGGGACGATTAGGATGTTTCGTTTGTTTTCTTTGAGAGATTGTAATATATATTTGTATCCTATGCCATTTGAGTGTAATTTATTTAACATCCGGCATGTATTAGACATAATTAATTTTCCGCCTTAGTTTAATTAAGTCACGAAAAACCGGGTTGTTACAATCTTATATTAAAAGTATCACAACTATTTACCAAAAGTATCATAACATTCTACAAAGAATCACCAAACAAAACTAAATGTATAATAGGATTTTATAAAAGTATCACAGCCCTCTATTAAAAGTATCACTTATTATAACAAAAAGTATCACCATTGCACAATAAACCTGTCAAAGTTATACACAACCAAAAATCGTACTTTATTTAGATATTTCATCAAACACTTGGTGGACAACACACAAAAACACAAAACTTAAAAACTTAATTGACTAAAACTAATCTTAACTCTAATTTCAACACAATGAATGAAGAAAATATCAGAAACATGCAAATTAAAATATCACTACCACACAAAACATTATTACACTCATGTTTAAGTATGGAAGTATTACTACCTTATATTAAAAGTATCACAACCATTTACTAAAAGTATCATAATAATATTCGACAAAGAATAACCAAACAAAACTACATGTAACATAACAGTTTATGAAAGTATCACATCCCTCTATTAAAAATATCACTTTTCATAACCAAAAGTATCACAACTATACAAAATAATTGCTAAAATTATACACAACCAAATATCGCACTTCATTGAGGTATTTTATCAAACACTTGGTGTGCAACACACAAAAACACAAACATAACAACTTAATTGACTAAAACTAATCTTAACCCTAATTTCAACACGATAAATGTCAAAAATATAATGATAATGGCGAAAAAATCATAAACATGTAAGTTGAAAACTTAATATTGACTAAACTATACATATAATCTTCAAAAACTTAAAATTAGTATAAAAAGAGTGAAATTCAGTAATTTCCATACCTAGTGAATGAAGATTGAACAGTAGAAGTACATGATTAGTGATTTGAAAACATAAAATTTGACTTTATTACTCCGAAAATCATCAATAATTGAAAGAAATATCGAAAAATTGAATTCAATAATCTCCATAAGTAATGAATGAATACTGAATTAAACCTGAGACGACGAAGAACATCAAATTAATTGACGAAATTGAAATTTTATTCAGCAAAAATTGAATGATTAGCGATTTGGATGATGAGGATCAATGAATTTTGTTGATTAGGGTTTTAATTTTTGGTAGAAAGTAGAGAGAGAGACTAATGGAGAGGAGAATGAAAAATTTGCTGCGAATTAGAGTGCTTTTGTTAGGGCGACGTGGCTCAATCTCTAGCGCCCAAATTTCTTTAATCCAATGATTGTTATTAGGATGTAGGATTTAAAAATATATAATATAGAGATAGGTTATATTAAGTTCACAAATAAATTTGAGTCCGTGAGTCCACCTAACTCTTAGTAGCGTTTGGTGAAACTGTAATGCTTTGTAAATGTAACTATATGTAATTGTAACTTTAATACTTTGTAAATGTAACTGTATGTGTTAAAATTATAGTTACATTTACAAAGTATTACAGTTTCAAAAATCGTTATTAAGAGTTACACTGGACTCACGGACTCAAAAAAGATAAGGGACGCATTATAACTTGACTATATATATATATATATATGTGGGATCCCGTACGAACTCACATTGGTTACGAACTCTACGAACTAAAGTAAAGAAGCCAATATTAGAAACTTTCCACCATCACTCTTCTCCTATCTTTATTATACTAAACCACAGTTATCGCTGACATCATCAAATCCACATGTCGCGATTCTGTGAGTTTTTTTCCCGCCAAAACCTCATGCTGACATCATCCATTCTATTATATATTATTATTATTATTATTATTATTATTATTATTATTATTATTATTATTATTATTATTATTTACACAAAATTGGTGGGGAGCCGAGATACAATCTGGGCCCCCACCCCCTTTGCTATCGCAAAGCCTAGACGAAAAAAAATATAAGCGGACACCCGAGCCCCTGCGTCAATAATCGCGACAATAATCATGTCCAAATTATTATTATTATTGTTATTATTATTATTATTATTATTATTATTATTATTATTATTGTCATTATTATTATTATTATTATTATTATTATTATTATTATTATTATTATTATTATTATTATTATTATTATTATTATTATTATTATTATTATGTCCAAATTTATTATCTATAATTATGATTACACAATAATCATGTTCACACTTCACATTAATATTAATATTATGCATAAAATAATAAAATCTTAGTTTTAAATAATATATTTATCCTAAATTCATTAGTTTTTATTTTAATATTTTACTTTTCGTTTAATTCTATATTATAATTAAAAACTAAGTACTTAATGTACTATTTTGCTATAACTCCACTTTTAATTTCAAATATGTATCTTTAATATTTATTTTAGCTTTGTCAGAAAAATATTTATCCTAGACTAAATATTTGCTTATTTTAATATTTTTTACTTTTTATTTTATATTTTCTAATCAAAAATAAATGTTTTACAGAAACTTGGTACATAAAGTATTACAATGTAAAATATATTCACTTTATACATCTTTGTTATTTAGAATCTATGTTTGTTAGTTACTAAATATACACTTGAATATCATACAAATTAACAATTTTATTATTTTTCAATTGATTTATTACATATAAGTTTATTAATTTAAAAACAATAATATCTATAGTTACCGTGCATTGATGCACGGGATCTAAACTAGTAACCCTAATAACTCGTACCTTACATCTCTCTTATCCCAAGCACTAACCCATTCTTCATCATTCGTCGTCGGTCAGGATCACCGTCAGGCCGGAGCTCCGGCAGCAACCTCGCCGGCGAACCTTCACAATTCATCGTAACCACAAGTTTATACCTTTTTTTTTTTTTTTTCCTCTGCATCTTAACTGACGGTAGTCACGACCACCATCACTGGTTGAGTCCTGATTTTCATCCTTCATGGACTCAATATCTCCTGACATGTCCGTTTGTGTGGTTAGTTTTATAAAATTTACACTTTTTTTTTTTTGTAGATCTATTCAATTTCAAAATAATTTTAGATAAATGGTTGTGGTAAATTGTAATTAGTGAGTTGGTGGTGGTAATAAATTCCAGGATAATGGTGGAGAACTGATCTGTAATGACACCGGTCAAGTTCATGGTCAGCATAGCACCGGCCAAGTTGGTGTGAGTCAAGTGACTGAAGTATGTGGATACGATAGAGTGGGTGATCGCAGTCAAGGTGGTTGTTCTTGACGATGGCCATTTGCGGAGGTGATGTCATTTGTTGGTGTTGTGGTGTGATCGTAACTGTCCACCAACAATTTGAAAACGGTTACTGTACTGAATTGGGTATTTTGCCGGCAATGTCTAAGCTTAATGCTCATGTTGTCGGCAACAATTTGAGGTGTCATCTGGTGGGAGATGAAATTAGTCGTAGTTTGTGGGTGGATATGTTAAATATTACTATAGATACACGAATTCGTAGTGCGGATAAATTTTTTTTGATTCGTGTATCTGGAACACGAGTTAGTGTGTCTGGAACACTAATTTGTGTACCTAGAGGAAAGGAATTCTTCTGAGCTTGGTTGAAACCAATCCTTTAGAGTTTAGGCGCGTTAGATTTTTAGTGTATCTGGAACACTAATTGGTACATATGACGCTTTCTTATTGCTTTTATTTTGGTCCACTAGGGGCTTGATATGGGAAGAAGGCTCTGCATTGTTGGGTTCTGACGTTCAATTGAGATGCTTAGCGATGAAGTCGAGGACACTATCTTGGAGCATGGTGGAGAGGTTTGTGCCACCTGTCTTACTTCAATTTAATACTCCGTAACTGTTTTTTTATTTTTTCCTGTCTAGTGATTCGGATACAAAAAAGTGAACTCCAGATACGTTAAATTGTAATCTAGATACATTTTTCCCTCTCAAATGTTTAATGTAACCGACAATATAAATAATGTATCTACTTATGAAGTTAATGTACCTAAAGTTCAGAGCTTTATTGTTTTAGTTGGATCGTGACACATAATGTCCAACAAAGACACTTAGGTACTTATCCTCGTACTAAAATACTAAAGTTCTCAATATTTTTAATAGAAAAAAAAAAAAAAAAAAAAAAAAAAAAAAAAAAAAAGAACAATTCCATGTTATACTAGCGTGTACTCTGATCTATTATGTCATACATACACACTAAGTATAAAATGGATATAGTACAATCTTAATTGTTTGAACAGCTTGAGCTTGCCAAGTAGTATACCACAATATCCACAAGCTCCTTTCATATATACAGACAAGTAGACAAACTATACACCTGTAATTCTGTGAATCTTTAATGTTTCGGATAACAGACGGCCCATAGAAATTTCGAGTCAGAAAAGCAACAAGCACAAAATAATACAACAGAGCAGGAAAAGGCTGAAGCGACTCAACGACATCTCTGCCTGCATTACATGCCGTCTGACTTTTCCGCTACTCGTGCTGGTACCAAAGCCGCTGTATGTGTTTGGATGCGTATGTAGTAGGGTTGTTTGAGAATTCATGAAAACACGCGTGTGAATCATCTCGCCAAACATTTCTATCATCAGATGAAATGTTGTGGTCCCTGCAGAACCAGACGCATGCGACGACGGACGGTAGTAGCCCACGGAGTAGTGACGGCCGTAGTCACCTTGATAGTGCACTTACTGACTGGGATGCTGACCAGGATGTGGATGTGGATGTGGGTGTGAGTTTGTGGACATGTGGACATGTGGAACCCACAAACGATGCTGACTAGGATGTGGATGCTGACTAGGGTCGTCTAGTATTGTGTCCTTTAATATTTCCTAAAAGTATCTGTTCAAGAACAAACACGCATAAGTTTCAGAGAGATCATTGCTATAAAACCGCTTACGTAACAGAAATTGAACCAAAAGCAAACGCCTGACGTACCTCGGACAAAAGCCAAGGAATCGGTCTCATTCCTAGTGAAATGAAAACTGCCATGGTCTATCATACATTGTACACATCAGTTCTTAGCTAGAACCTCTCTTATTCATGTGCTTAAATATTTGTTTAGCTAGGATCGAGACGGGTTTAGTCAAAAGCATATTAGTAGTCCTCCGACCGAAAGTCGCCCTAGTGAGTCGTGGAAGAAAAAATCTTTTGAAACCATGTCCCGTCAGACGTTCATGGATAAAAGGACACAATAAATGAACTTTAAACTTAATGACGAGTCAAATTTAAACAAATTAAAACAGAGGCATACAATGATTAGTAGAACCCTTCGTCCAGCCTTTTCCATCAGCCAAATCATAACTCCTGTAGCGACCACCTGATTTTCACTACAACAAACAACGATGTTTAAGAACCATATAGTTTTACATTGGAATTAAGTACTGTTTGTGGCTAGTATCTGCAAGCACCATACATCCAAAATCCTAAATGAAAATAACATCTCATTAGCTAGCATGGTAGAAGCGATACTTAGACAACCACAATTACCTCACAGAATAGTCGACAGACATCCGAATACAGATTACGAATCATTGACCACCTCAAGTGACCATGATGTCAGGTTAAATCATTAAATTAATGAAAAGAAACTAAACCCAAGGAGTTAAAAGGGCTTATAAGATTACAATAATGAGAATTCACTTCGCTAGTTTTTGATGTTACAAAGATTTACATATTAAAGGTCCACATACACAAATTGGCATTCTACATACACAAAATGGTACTCCAAACACACAAATCGATTTTTGTATCTGAGGATACGTAAAATGTACCTGACATGATTTTTAATGTATTTATTCCAGTATTAGTTCGGTTCATAACTACAGCACCGACAGCAGCATTTAATTACGACCCACATATCTACAATCATATCAGAAGATACCAACACAAATCAGAAGCTTATCACAATCAATACACAATCATCAAAGTTTTTAATTAGGTAAAAAAACTGTAACTAAAGCCAAAATGAATTAACTAAAGGCAAAATTAATTAGGTATAAAAATTGTAACTAGGGGAAAAAATCGTGTACCTAAAGCCAAAATTACTGTAACTAGGGGGAAAAATTGTGTAACTAAAGGCAAAATTACTGTAACCAGAAAATGAATTAACTAAAGCCAAAATGAATTATGTAAAGAAAACTGTAACTAGAGGGAAATATCGTGTAACTAAAGCCAAAATTACTGAACCCAGAAAATAAGTTATCTAAAGCCAAAATTAATTAGGTATAAAAACTGTAACTAGGGGAAAAAATCGTATAACTAAAGCCAAACTTATTCTAACCAGGGGGAAAAATCGGATAACTAAGGGCAAAATTACTGTAACCAAGCAAAATAATCAATGAATTAATTAATCATAAACAACACAAACAACAAGGAGAGATTAAATAACGTATTAAAAGAGAGAAAGTTGGCACACAATGCAATAGATGATGATTTCAATCAATATAAACTAATAATAAATTGCAACCCATAATTTGCTACACATAATTTTCTACACACAATTAATGTATCTAAAACCTCGAAGGTGATATTAATTTCATTGGTACACTTGCAAACTATAGCAGAATGGAAAGCCTACTGTTGGAAGCTAACAAGTTAACTGGAACTTTACCTAAGTCTGTAGCAAATCTCTCCAAAAACACTAAACTTGTTCGATATAAAACAAAATCAAATAAGTGGAGAGATTCCAGCAATAATTGGCAATTTCACAATCCTTGCTCTCCTATATATGAGTCTCAACCAACTGACAGGAAATATCCCTGACGATATTAGAAATCTCCATGAGCAAATTGATTTTAGCTCAAACAAATTAACTGGTAGAATTCCAAATTTCTTCGGAAATTTATAACGGTTGACTGCACTTCATTTAGAAAACAACAACCACAAGTTGCTATACTAGTGATGAAAAATACAACAATACTAGTGATTCGGATACACAAAAGTGAACTCCAGATACGTTAAATTGAAATCCAGATACATTTTTTCCTCTCAAATGAATGCCACGTATTGCCTATCGTTTCTAGATCAGTAATATTGTCTGAAAAACCTGTGCTGATATTGCTGATACTATGGTTGTTGCCTATATGAGTAACTTCACAGTAGACATTTCATCAAGATACACCAAATTGCACTTCACATACATTCAATTGTAATCTAGAAACAATTTTTTTCTTTCAAATGTTTGATGTAACTAACTTTATTAATGATGTATCTACATATAAAATTGATGGAACTAAATTGTTACCAAAACTCGTCAACACTTTGAATTTCACACCAGAATACACATGTACTTTAATTTCACACCAATAACCATAACATATTTAACACAACAACAACACTTAGTCCCAAAATAAGTTGGTTTCGGCTGACGTGAATCGTCGTCTGGAATAGTCCACACAGCTAACAATCAAACTATAACGGCAACAACAAATTTAGGCGAAAATTGCTTCTCTTTCCACAGCACACAATCAAAAATCAGAACTTCAACTACAACATTTTGTGGCAAGTTGAACGATTCAAAAAATCAAATAAAAAATTAACCCAATAAAACCACATAAACAAATAAATTGAAGATTAGTGATGACAATGTGGGGCATCAAAAAAACATATTATGAAAAAAGTCGAAAACACATATTATCAAAAATCATGTCTTTTTTTATCAGCACACACAATCATGATAAAACCCAGTTAAAAACAATTTGTGGGTATTTAAAAAGCAAGAAAATACAACCAAATTAAGGCGAAAAACACATACTCTACAATTTGAAGATGAAAATTAAAAACCCAGTTAAAGCAAATTAGTGGGTAATTGAAAAAATGAAAAAAGAAATTCAAAATTCAAAACGAAAGAGAAATAGAGATGAGGGGTTTACAGGTGGTGGTTGAGGGTGATGTGATCTGACGCGGTGGCCACGGTCGTCTGAACTCCGGTGGTTTCAGGTGGCCCTGGTGGTGGTGGTGGTGGTGAATATGTGGGTGGGGACGGGGTTTGGGGTACTAATTTGAAGCGTTTGGGGTAATTTATGATGACGGTTATGATTTAGGGTTTGGGGCAATTTGAAGGGGAAGTGTTGATTATAAGTGAGGTAGGTAGTTCGTACGGTTCGTAGTGAATAGGTGTTCGCACCAGATCTAACCTCTATATATATATATATATATAGAGGTGGGATCTGGTACGAACTATCTCTCGCTACGAACCGTACGAACTAGGTTTACAGGTGCTAGATACATCATATAATACTCCAGTTACATTTTTTATAGTTGTTCATACATTTTTTCCCTCAACTTTTTTAATGTATCTAACAATGAATTTAATATAACCACAAGTAAATTTAATGTATTTAAAATGATTTTTAAGAAAAATACTTTTATTTTTTTAAGTATTATTAATTCTTTTATAATATGTATTCGGACTCGTATTTCTTGTATTTGAACTCGTATTTCGTGTATTTGGACTTATATTTCATGTATTTGGACTTTTATTTCATGTATCCGGACTCGTATTTAGGTAACTTAGGACTCGTATTTCGTGGTAAGGACTCGTATTTTGCGTACTTAGGACTCGTATTTAGCGTGCTTAGGACTCGTATTTCGCGTAACCGGACTCGTATTTCGCGTAACCAGACTCGTATTTCATGTAACCGGACTCATATTTCTTGTATTTAAACTCGTATTTCCCTCAACTTTTTATAATACTCCAGTTACATTTTTTATAGTTGTATCCGGACTCGTATTTCGTATGCTTAGGACTCGTATTTCGTAACTTAGGACTCGTATTTTGCGTGCTTAGGACTCGTATTTAGCGTGGGACTCGTATTTCGCGTAGCTTAGGACTCGTATTTCGCGTGCTTAGGACTCGTATTTCAGTGCTTAGGACTCGTATTTCGCGTAACCAGACTCGTATTTCATGTAACCGGACTCGTATTTCTTGTATTTAAACTCGTATTTCGTGTATTTGGACTTATATTTCATGTATTCGGACTTGTATTTCGTGTATTCGGACTCGTATTTCGTGTAACCGGACTCGTATTTCGCGTAACCGGACTCGTATTTCTCGTATGGTCCAAATACACTAAACTAAACTTCAGATACACTCAATTATGGTCCAAATACATTTTTTGTTTATTGTATCTAATATTATATTTGATGTATCTATATACAAAATTAATGAATCTAATATTATTTTACTACTTATTATTTTGATTATTTTAAATTAAAAAAATTAATAGTCAAAATTCAAAATTTTAGTGTACTCGGAATTCATGTAATCGGACTCGTATTTCATGTATCCGGACTCGTATTTCGTGTATCTGGACTCGTATTTCGTGTAACCGGACTCGTTTTTCGTGTAACCGGACTTGTATTTCGTGTATTCGGACCCACATAACATAACCTTCCTCGTTTTGTCACGCCGTAGCAGCCAGTAGGTTCCACCACTCCTCTGAAATCGACTTCCTTGCTCCTACCATATTAGATCTGCTCCATTATTTCCTCCTTGACCGTCTTTATCGCTGGATTTCAAACGTCGTCGTCAGCACGGATAACCCACCCAAGCCAAGGCCTCCATTAATGGAGGCTGAAACCGTTATTCTAGATGTAGGTGGTCTCCTTCGGTGGTTTTAGATCTACTCTTTCTCTCTCATGGACATCGCGGCGACAGAGGTCATTCTGGTGTGGTGGATATTGCCTACCATCACTTCACCACCGTGACCCACATCCTCACACCACCACCACATTCAACGCAGAACCAGAGAAGGTGCGCCGATGCGCCAACTAGACGACCAAAACAAGGGAGAAACAGATGAGAAAATGAGAGGCAAAGTGCGGTCAGACCTGGGCATGGTGACCACGGTGGTCGGAATTTGACGCGGTGGTGGTTTCAGATTTGAAGCATGAGGAAGAAAATCGAGAATCCGGTACAATAGACGGACGCAGGTTCACCGTCGAACTCCGGCGTGAACAGTAGAGACAAACAGGAAAAACGAAGGTGGAGGTGGTAGCCACACGATGTCCGCGAGTTCGAGGAGAACGCCCGCGGTGGTGACGGTGGAAATGACGGTGTAGGAGAATGGCGGTGATTGACAAATCTGGTGGCGACGATGGTGATGGTGGCGGCAGCAGCGGCCGTGATGATGGTGGAAACGGCAGTGATGGTGGTTTAGGTAGTGGTTGTGGTGGTAGCTGATGATTTGGAGGGAGAGAATTAGGGTTTGCTTTAGGTTTCAGGATTATAAGGGAATGTAATTTTGTTTTGGGCTTGTTATGTGTGGGTTTTTTTTTAAAGTTTGGGCCTTAGTTGTGTATTTGGTCTTTGGTCTTCAAATAAGCACGCTTACAACTTCAGGTCTACCACCTAGTTCGTACGGTTCGTATCAAAACACTAGTTCGTACAGGATCCTATTTCTATATATATATATATATATATATATAGTGGTAGGTTATATAGAGTCCACATATAGAATAGAGTCCTAGAGTCCTAATCTAAGCCATTAGATTGTGATGATCAACGGCTGAAATTAAATCTCAAAAAAGGTGTGGGACGGACGGTCCAGACCGGCAGCCGGTCAACCGGCCGGCAAAATCAACAATTTCATTTTTTTCGTTGGAATTTCATTTTTTGTGGTTGGAATTTCATTTTTTTCGATGGCCGAAATTTGGACTCTAGGACTCTATTTTTTTTGTGGACTCTAATGATCCTATTTCTATATATATATATATATATATATATACAGAGAGGATCACATGAATCCCTTATATTTGGTGCATCCTTTGTACACCCTTAGAGCCCTTGGATCTAATGAAATCAATGGTTGAGATTTCTTTTATTTTTTTTTTTTCTTTTTCTTTTTCTTTTTTCTTTCTTTTTTTTTTTTTTTTTTTTTTTTTATTTTTTTATTTTTATTTTTTATTTTTTTACGTTTTTTTTTGACGAATTTTTTTTTTTTTTTTTTTTTTTTTTACCAAATTTTTTTTTTTTTTTTACGATTTTTTTTTTTTTTAGGTTTTTTTTTTTTTTTTTTTTTTATTTTACGATATTTTTTTTTTTTTTTTTTTTTTGCGTTTTTTTCGATTATTTTTTTTTTTTTTATGATTTTGTTTTTACGAATGTTTTTTTTAAATTCTTTTAGTTTTTCAGTTATTTAATTATTTCATTGTTTTTGTTATTTTTTTTTAACGATTTTTGCTATTTTTTTAAATTATTTTAATTTTTCAATTACTTGATTATTTCAATGTTTTTGTTATTTTTTTTATTATATTAAGGTAATAACAAATAAACGTTAAAGTAACAATTGACGAATAATTATATAAAATTTTATTACCATGATTTTGTCAAGTATTATAACTTAAAGTAACATGTACAAGCTATTAGAGTAACAGTTGTTACCCTTTAAATTAACATTGATTGCACTTTGAAGTAACAATAATATCATATCAAGAAAATATATGGATTAATAAATGTTTGTTAAAATAACACGTACAAGCTATTAGAGTTACAATTGTTACACTTTAAAGTAACATTGGTTTCACGTCAAAGAAATAGTAACATCGCATCAAGAAAATAGAAGGATTAATAAAATTTTGTTAAAATAAAACGTAAAAGTTATTAGAGTAACAATTGTTACACTTTGAAGTAACAGGCACATCGTATCAAAAAATACTTAAGAATTAATAAAAATTTGTTAAAATAACACATATAAGCTATTAGAGTAACAGTTGTTATACTTTAAAGTAACATTGAATATCGTATCAAGAAAATATATAAAAATATATAAAAATTTGTTAAAATAACATGTACTCCGTTTAAGTTATTAGAGTAACAGGAGTTACATTTTAAAGTAACATTAATTGCACTTCGAAGTAACAGTAATATTGTATCAAGTAATATAAGAATTAAAGGCAAAAAAAAAAAGTAAAAAAAAAAAATTATTAGAGTAACATGTGTTACATTTTAAGATAGTTATTAGAGTAACAGGTGTTACATTTTAAAGTAACATTGATTGCACTTCGAAAAAACAATAACATTGTATCAAGTAATATAAGAATTAAAAGCAAAAAAAAAAAAAAAAAAAAAATAGTAGAGTAACATGTGTTACATTTTAAAGTAACATTGATTGCACTTCGAAATAACAGTGACATTGTATCAAGTAATATAAGAATTAAAGGCAAAAAAAAAAATTGTAAAAAAAAAAATAAAAAAAAATGTGAGAGAAAAAAAAAAGAAAAAGAAAAAAATGGAAAAATAAACTTAAAATAAAGGTTGACCAAACAATTTAAGAAAAAAAAAAACATAAATCGAAGAAAAAATTAGAAGGGAGAAAAAAAATCTAAAAATAAATTAGGAGAGATATCATGTGGTAAGATCTCAACCATTAGATCAAGTAGATCTAAGGGTTGAGGAAGGGATGCATGACTCACCAAATTTGAGGGGATTCATGTGATCCTATTTCTATATATATATATATATATATATATATATATATATATATATATATATATATATATATATATATACAAAAAAAATGTTAAAAGTAAAATTTTTCTCAAATATATATTTCTATTAATATGATTATATGAATTAGGTGGGTATAGACGGAGCGGGTATAGGCGAGACGGGTAAAGGCGGGGTGGGGACGGGGCGGGGCAGTGTTTCGATGAAATCCACCACCGCTTCACGACCCGCGGCGAGGATCACTTTTAGGATCCATCACCGCTCTACGACCCACTAAAGGGTCTCCTACCTCTACCCTAACTAGGGCGGATGCGGGGCGGTATCCGCGTTGACCCGCCCCACTGACATTCCTACCCGACGCCCAAATCTTTCTCTCTTATACTTTTACCCTTTTATTAATCGCTTTAGTTTAGTTCTCTTATACTTGATTATTACCCTTTGAAATAACCTAAGTTCATCTAGGTAGACTTCTGATTATACCGTTTCTCTGTGGATTCGACCATGCTTGCTGCTAGCTACTAGTTAGTTGTTTTGTAGGTTTATTTTGATAAGGTGATACGACTAAGGCCTGCCAAATCACAAAACTAAAACTCTAGTAAAAACAAAGAATAACGAATATAAAATGTTACCTTCAGGCAAATGAATTCGAAAGACGGTGAGACACATAGATTAACAAAAGAGAAGACGATGAGTTTTAGCGAGAGAGAACGAGAGTAAATGTTAGTAGGGAGGGAATGAAAGTAAATTTCTGGAGAGATAGATTTTGAAAAGTAAAAGTAGATCTCTTATTTGCGTCGTTTGATTAAATTGATCTAGTGGCTGAGATTTGTTCTTACCATTCTTATCTTAGAGGTTGTTCTTATTGGAACCAAAATATATATATATATATATATATATATATATATATATATATATATATATATATATATATATATATATATATATATAGGTTCTTTAGAGTCCATGGGGGGTGGAAGAGTCCTAGAGTCCTAATGTGAGCCATAGGATTAAAAAAAAATAAAGGGCCTAGATTAACCTAACATTTAATACTAATTAGACAAAAAAAAAAAAAAAAAAAACTAAAAAAAAAAAAAAAAAAATCAAAAAACAATGTATTTCACATTGCCCCACAAATTTACCCGACATTCATCTCCCCTCCCTATACATTTTTATTTAATTTTTAATTTTTAATCAATCAATTCAACTCTCTCTTCATTTCTTCATCTCCCATTTTTTCTTCCTCAAATAAACATTTCTTATTCATGAATGCTTTCTTTTATCTCCATCGTTTTTCCCTTTTTTCATCTTCATTTTTGGTTCTACTTCATCCTCTCCATTGAATTTCGGTTGGAATTTTAATTTCGAGCAGAGGTAAATTTCATAACTTGCTTTTTCACTTTGTAATATTGGTTTTAAGGAAAATATTTTTCATATTTGAATTATCAATAAATGAAATAAATGAAAGATTGAGATTTCATGTTTTATTAACTTTGTAATTTGATTTGATAACTTTTTTTTTGGATTTGTTAGGTTTTTAGATCTTGTTTGGTCCAACATCAATCTATTGAAGATGGTGGTGGGAATTCAAACGGACGTGTATAATTTTAAGGTGCGTCTGTTGAAATTTCAAATTTTTGGGTTGAAATTTTAAATTTTTGGGTTGAAATTGCTTTATTAATAGTTACAGTTTTTCACTTTGTAATATCGTTTTTAAATCAATTTTCTTTCATATTTGAAATATCAATCAATTATAGATTGAGATTTCATGTTTTACTATCTTTGAAATTTGATCTGATAATTTTTTTTTTTTTTTTTTGATTTGATAATTTTTTAGATCTTGTTTGGATTCAACTTTTACAATTATTTGTATTACTATGTGTTATCATATATTTGTTAGATGTGATTAATGAAAGTTCATTAAATCAGGCTCATTTCCAGCATCAATAATTGTGATTAATGAAAGTTTATAATTATGTTCATTAATTGTGTTTATAATTTTCTTCCGGAAATTGGAATTTCATATTATGTGTTATAATTCGTTTTTCGTCTGTTGGAATTTTATTTTTTTCATTTTTTGTGTTTATAAGAGAAACTGATTATCTGTTATAAATTCTCTTTTTACATACTAGAATTTCATATTATGTGATTATAATTCTTTTTTTTTTTTTTCTTAAATTACTGTAATTTAGTTGTCTTACTGGAATTCTCTTTTTACATTCTGGAATTCTCTTTTTAAATTACTGTAATTTGTTTGTCTTACGTTTATGTTTGTAGGAGGTTCACTCTTGGTACACCAACGCTGCTTCAAGGATGAAGAAGCTAGCAACCCCCCGCGGTGCTGTTGACCTATCCTCTACTTCTACTCAGTCAACTTGAAGCGTGACGTTTTACTTGAAAACGTCTCCCAATTTCTGAAGAGGAAGCCTGACCTTATAAAGTTGCTTAAAGCGCAGCGTCAGGTACAGCGGAAGATGTAGAAGTACTCTAAATGAAGCGCTGTCACCATTTAACTGCTCATTGAACTCCTCGCTTTGTTTTGCTTTGTACTATCATTTTGAAACACCGACTTTTTTTGAACTATGTCAACATTGAACATTGGTTTGTACATTGGTTTGTACTTTGGTTTTAAATGACCAAATTCAGAATTTCAACACATGGATTTGAGATTTTAACAGTTTTTAAAGAAACTACTTTCAGATTTCAATAATCTACTAATTTTTGAAAACTAAACACTTAGTAAGTAATTTTTTATAACTTCAACTGTAAAAAAATAAAATAAAAATCTTACAGTAAATAAAATTTCAACAACAAAAAAAAGAATTATAACAAACTTTTCTAAAATTCCAATTACAAGTAAAAATGCTATCACCTGTTACTACTACTTTTTTGAAACTAAACACTTAGTGACTAATTTTTTTTATAACTTCTACTGTCCGAAAAACCATCTTACAGTAAATGAAATTTCAACAATAAAAAAAGAATTATAACAAACCTTTCTAAAATTCCAATTACAAGTAAAAATGCTATCACTTGTTACTACTACTTTTTGGAAACTAAACACTTAGTGACTAATTTTTTTATAACTTCTACTGTCCAAAAAACCATCTTACAGTAAATGAAATTTCAACAATAAACAAAAGAATTATAACAAACTTTTCTAGAATTCCAATCTGAAGTAAAATATTGTCTAAGAAAACTTGTGATAATCATTCAAATTTGATGCAAAGCTTCTTGAACTCCCCCTTCACTGTCATCTTCTTTAGTAGGCTTCTTCTACGCATATATGTTGTAAAACGTTGTTGCTTCTTCGATACTTACAAATTGTTGTGAAAATTACAACAAAAAAATTATGAAATTTACAACATTTGCTTCTCACTCCCATTGTTCCTTCAATATTCAACTGCCGTGAAAATTACAACAAAAAAAATTATGAAATTTTAACAAGAAAATGTAGAATTTCGGCAACTGTCAAAAGAATCTCAAAATTAAAGCAATGACAGTTACACCAATTTATGAAATTTTAACGTCTGTTTTTAGAACTTTAATATCTGTATTTAGAATTTCAATCTTACAGAATAAAATACCTTAAATAACTTCTTCCAGCATTCACTCTTTCTTACACCACCACTATTTTCATTTGTAATGACACAAAAAATATAACATCAAAAATAAAGTATCACTGTTTGGATACGATTTAACTTATTCTGCCCACACCGTTAACATACAAAAATGAAATTTTAATATATATTTTTGAAATTTCGACCACTCGTCTTCTAATTGCACGAAGTTTTAAAACTCAAACCTTTTTAGACTTTCTTTTTGCAAAATCCACCATCTCTTACTCTAATCCATTTACACCTGCAACGACACCAAAAAGAAAACAATCTTAAATTTCAAATTTATAAATTAGTAACCCAAAGAAAAAGAAAAAAAAAAAATCTTCCTTTAAAACAAGACTAATAAAAAAAGCACAAAATTCTAATTTTTTTTGAAACATATAACATCAAATTTCATCTTCAAGACTATACCATCTACAACATAATATATACAAAAAATTTAAATCAACCTCATTCCACCATGAATTACCCACCTACCATCGTCATGCTTTGAGCCGTCATCTTCAAACTAAACTCCAATGGCCAATTTCGAAATTTTAGGATGAATAATCGAAGATTTTTATTTGAAATTGAACAAAAAAAAAAGATGTAGATTGAAAAAATATTGGAAAAAAATAAACCAAATCAAGGGAAGAAATAGTGGAAGAAATTAAAATAGGTGGAAGATGAAGAAGAAGAAGAAGAAAAAGAAGAAGAAGAAGAAGAAAAAGAGGAGATTCATGTTTCTCTCGTGCAATATTTTTAATTGGAAGAAAATTAATGACTTGAAAGAGGGAATTAATCAGCCTAGAAAAAGTGAATCCCCCAACATTTCCCTCGTTTCCCCAAATGCAATTTCATAATTTCTTTTTATTTATTTTTTCTATTTTTCAGTTATTAATGATGTTTTAATCTCAACCATCCATCCTACTTAGATCCAATGGTTATTATGAGGACTCTTTAGAGAACTAGGACTCTATATAACTTTTCTATATATATATATATATATATATATATATATATATATATATATATACAGATGAGATCACATGCATCCCTCATATTTGGTGCATCCTTCGTACCATCTTAGAGCCCTTGGACCTAATTAAATCAAGGGATGAGATTAAAGATTAGATGAGGTCATCAAAATTGAATAGGGGTCAACACAATCATTCATTCATTCACGTCATTAACCACCACCCCCAATTCTCTCTCTAAAAAAAATATTATCTCATTCTCTAACTAAACACATGAAAATCTCAGAAATTAATCATAGAAAAACCCTAAAATTACATCAATCATCATGCAATACATCTAGTACTATGCGAAATCGTCAATTAATCATCTTAGTGGTGCGAATTTTGTCAAATACAAGAGTTAAATCATCACTAATTTTAGCGAAATCATCTATTGAATGTCAAATTCGTGATCGAAATCGACAAATCTCCAGAAAAATCGACTTGTAGAACGAGTTTCGACGAATTGTTCTACTTCGAAGACGACAAATCTCCAGAAAAATTCAGGTACAATTTCACCGAAATAGTCAAAGAGGTCAATAATATCGACAAAACTACGGGTAAATTTCATTATTAATCATTCAATTTTTTATTTTATTGATTTTTTATTATAAATTTTGTTACATATGAAGTCTATTTGAATTTTTATGATATGTAGACTTGTTGAATCTGGAGAAACATCAAGAACATCAATTCTTTCAGCAATAGTAACACATGGAGCTGTCAAAAGAGAATTGTCATAATAACAATCAAAATGTACTAATATTTGTTAAAGTAACAGAAAATTTGTTAAAGTAACAGAAAATTTGTTAAAGTAACAGTCAAATTGAACTGATGTAACAACAGTTAAACGTTAAAGTAACAACATATTATAATGCATTGTACTCGTACGTTTTAAAATTAATTGACATATATGAAAATAATTGTCATCAAAAAATTGTTAAAACTAACACCATATTTCACTAGAATAACAGTAATTTAATGTTGAAATAACATGAAAATTGTAATGTGTTGTATTTGTATATTAGGGATTTTGTTTTGTTATCAACATCTAAAATTGTCAACTAAAGTTTGTTAAAGTAACAGTGAAATAAAATTAATGTAACATAAATTTAACGTTAAAGTAACATTAGATTATATTTTATTGTATTTGTATGCTAAAATTACTAATTTAACATCATTAAAATACTAAATTAACAAGTGTAAAATAATAATGTAACAGATTCTAAATTAAAGTAACACGGAATATATATTAGAGTAACAGAGAACATATATTAAAGTAACAATACTCAAATACTAAAGTTTTAACTTTCAAAACTAATACTAAATTTTACTTTCGTATTACAAAGTAATGTGCTTAACTTACAACAATAATCATTATTGCTTCACATAAGTTTGATACTACATTAAACAAGACTACAATTAAAGTAACACTGAAAATATATTACAGTAACAGTGAAAATATATTACAGTAACACTGAACATATATTACAGTAACAAGACTCAATTACTAAAGTAACACGACTTCAAAACGAAATTTTGTTTTTACTTCTACTAAGTATAATACAATAGGCTTGTTCATCTTAAGTAGAACACATTCGATACGACTGTCACTGTTACATGTTGTCTTTGCTCAAAATTGGGCTTATCAACGGAACTATCAACATTCTTCTGTGATTTAGCCATGTGCATATACTGCCAAAAAAAAAACAACAAACATCAAATATATTAGAAAACACAACAATAGATTATACAACTTTTGATTAAAAATTTCAACTGCAAATAATATAAAAAACTAAATGAAATTAGCACTGAAAATGACACAATTTTATAAGAATACAACATATTAAATTAATTATGAATACATAGGAAAACTCAGATTTAGGAAAACCAAACCCTAGGTTTTCAAATAAATTAAAATCGTGACTTACAGTATTGAAATAATCATTTCAATTGATAAAAAAACAACTCAGATCTAGAAAAAACGTGTTTAAAATGTATTTTATCATAAAATAAATGTCGAAAACTCACCATTGAAATCGAACAACAAAACAACCAAAGTCCGACAAAAAATCGGCGAAGAGCGAAGGAGAACTCGCGAAACACTGTCGAGAGCAAAATAAAAAATCGAAAAAACGATAAATAGACGGTGGAGTTAGGTGAAAACGCCGGAAAATTAAAGAAAAAAATGGTTGAGAGAGCAATTATGGGGAGAGAGAGATGTGGAAAAGAGAAGAAGAAATTGTAAAATGAAGTTTGCAGAGAAATACAAATTAGAGAGAGAAAGAAAGATAAGTGAGAGAGAGTGAGAAAAACAAATTGCTGCGAATTAAAATTGAATTTGGGGGGGGGGGGGGGGGTAGGAGGGACGACGTGGCAAAATCTGGTGCCTCCAAATATTTTAGATCTAAGGGTAATTAATTGGATGCAGGACTCATGAAAATTGGAGGGATTCATAGGATCCTATTTATATATATATATATATATATATATATATATATATATATATATATATATATATATAGGAATTGAATCACGTGAGACCACCCCCTTAAAATGAGACCACCCCTTTAAATGAGACCACTCTGTTATAATAACAAAATATCTTATTACTGTAACAATGTATTCTCTTTATTATAACAACATGGAAAATTAGCTCAATGTTGAAACTATGTTATAATAACAAATATTCATTTATGTTATAATAACATAATTATAATAACAAACTATCTTATTACTGTAACAATGTATTTTCTTTATTATAACAACATGGAAAATTAGCTCAATGTTGAAACTATGTTATAATAACAAATATTCATTTATGTTATAATAACATAATTTTAGATGTGTTACTATAATAAACCTAGGGTGTTATTATAACAGCCGCGACAGATCTAGGCCGTTGATTTTTAGATCTAACGGTCCAGATTTGCGGGACGGTCTTATTTTAAGGGGTGGTCTCACCGGATCCTCACTGTATATAAATATATAGATTTAGGTTCTTGTGCGAACTAGTGATATGATACGAACTCTACGAACTAATATAGCAGCCTCAAATTGGCCCAAACATAACACAAACTTCCCACACATTAAAAGCCCAAACAAACATACGTACTCTTATACTTTCCAAACCCACACATTTACAAGACAAACCCTAATATTCTCCCTCTTGATTGTCAGCCACCACATAAACCACCATCACCGACACCACCAAACGCCGGAGTAACTCCCTCACCAGAGCCTCTACGCTGGTATATTTTTACTCCGTTGATCTACTTTTGTGCTCACCTTTTATTATTTCGGCGACCTACAATGAAGAACACTACCATCCTGCCAATGTTAGTAGGGCCGACGACCACCATGAGACGTCTCTCTCACCTCCACCGTGGTCCCTTACGGGATGAGGAGAGGGGCGTTGGACCGACGCTGAAAGGTGACCGACGCTGAGAGTTGACGATGGTGGTTGGAAGAGAGAGACGACTGAACGAGAAAGGGGCGGTGCATTAAAGCTAGACGCCGGAAAGTCGCTGCCGATGGTGGCCTGACAAGGTGAAATCAGATCTGAGATTTTTTGGCGGTTGAAATATGGCAGATATGAAATGTTGCGTTTTATGAAGCAGATCTGAAATAAATTGTTCAAGGAGGGCAATTGGTGTTACTCCGGCAAGTAGGGCGACGAAGGATAGAGAGAAAGGGTGGTTCCGGCGGCTGAGGTGGTGGTTGCGGCGTCGTCGTGTGCGTTGGCGGTGGTGGAGAGAGGAAGGACAATAGTTGACGGAGTGTTGTTGGGTGGCCTTCGTCCGACCACCACAGCCCACTCTTTCTCTCAGGCACGGTGGGACTACTTGAGCACAACGGTGGTCGCCGTTTGACAGTCGTGGAGCCGGAGATACAAAAAATATGAGTCCGATTACAGGAAATACAAGTCCGGTTACGCGAAATAAGAGTCCGGATACGCAAAATACGAGTCCGGATACGTGAAATACGAGTCCGGATACGCAAAATACGAGTCCGGATACACAGAATACAAGTCCGGATACACGAAATACGAATCCGGATACACAAAATACGAGTCCACATACACGAAATACGAGTCCGAATACACATCTACCACTTGTAGATACATCAAAAACTGTGTCAAATATGTAGTTACGTACATTTTGACTAATTTTAGATACATTAAAAAAAATGTGCATTATTATTGGACCATTTTAATAAATAAGTTATTAAATAAATGAAAATAATATTCAGTTTATTAAATAACAATTTTTATGTATATATATTAAAGGATAATGTTAGATACATGAAAAGTTATTCTAGATACTTTAAATTAATCAACTTAAAATTTTGAAATTTAACCATTAATTATTAAATTTAAAATAATAAAAGTATTAATCATTAGGTGTTGAAAAAAAATACCAGTAATGAAAAATAATAAGTTAGTTACATCAAATTTACTTCTAGATACATCAAAATAATGGTAAATATAAACAAATTATTGAGGAAAAAAAACACACGAAATATGAGTCCAAATACACGAAATACGAGTAAATACACGAAATATGAGTCAAGATACATGAAATACGAGTCCAAATACATAAAATACGAGTCCAAATACACGAAATGCATGACTAGTTCCCGGAATGTTAGTTCGTACAGTTTGGTTACACGAAATACGAGTCCGGTTACATGAAATACAAGTCCGAATACACGAAATACAAGTCCGAATACATGAAATATAAGTCCAAATACACGAAATACGAGTTTAAATACAAGAAATACGAGTCCGGTTACATGAAATACGAGTCCGGTTACGCGAAATACGAGTCCGGTTACGCGAAATACGAGTCCGGTTACGCAAAATACGAGTCCGGTTACACGAAATACGAGTCCGGTTACACGAAATACGAGTCCGGTTACACGAAATACGAGTCCGGTTACACGAAATACAAGTCCGAATACACGAAATACAAGTCCGAATACATGAAATATAAGTCCAAATACACGAAATACGAGTTTAAATACAAGAAATACGAGTCCTAAGCATAGAAATACGAGTCCTAAGCACGCTAAATACGAGTCCTAAGCATGCAAATACGAGTCCTAAGCATGAAATACGAGTCCTAACATATCGAAATACGAGTCCTAAGCATACGAAATACGAGTCCGGATACATGAAATAAAAGTCCAAATACATGAAATATAAGTCCAAATACACGAAATACGAGTTCAAATACAAGAAATACGAGTCCGAATACATATTATAAAAGAATTAATAATACTTAAAAAAATAAAAGTATTTTTCTTAAAAATCATTTTAAATACATTAAATTTACTTGTGGTTACATTAAATTCATTGTTAGATACATTAAAAAAGTTGAGGGAAAAAATGTATGTACAACTATAAAAAATGTAACTGGAGTATTATATGATGTATCTAGCACCTGTAAACCTAGTTAAATGCAGTTAAAGTAGCGAGAGATAGTTAAATATCAGATCCACTCTATATATATATATATATATATATATATATATATATATATATATATATATATATATATATATATATATATATATATATATATATATAGAAACAAGATCAATTAAGTTGATAAATATTAGTACAGCTACAGTGGTGAAAGCTGTTATTAATATTTTGTGAAACTGTTGTTCTTTGTAATCAAACTGTATTTCTTGTATTTCTCTCTTTATTAGTCCAGTATTAAATTTACGCTTTCATTTACAAAGAACAACAGTTTCACAAAACATTAATAACAGTTTCACCACCGTAGCCAGCTTACCAATATTTGTCAACTTAATTGAACTTGACTCTATATATATATATATATATATAGGGATAAGATCAATCAAGCCCAAGTTATGAGGGAAAGTCGTTAAGCCCAAAATTCCAGGTTTGAGATTTTAACCAAAAAATTCGAGATTTTAACAAAAAAAAATGAGATTTTAACAAAAAAAAAAGGATACCAATTTTTCCTACGGTTGATCATTTGGAGTCCATGACCGGCCTTCCCACATCCTTTTGAGATTTAATCTCAGCCGTTGATTTTGATGATCCAATGGCTTAGATTACGACTCAATGGCTTTCTCTAGACTTAGGGCTTGAAAGATCTTATATATATATATATATAGAGATAAGATCTTTCAAGCCCTAAGTTTTGAGAAAGTCATTGAGTCCAGACATCCGCTTTGAGATTTTAACACAAAAATTTGAGATTTTAACACAAAAATTTAGAACTGCAAAATTTCAGAATATTTGAGATTTTTAACAATGTTAAAATCTCAAATTTTCTGGAATTTTGCAATCACAAATTTTTGTGTTAAAATCTCAAATTTTTGTGTTAAAATCTCAAAGCGGATTCAGGACTCAATGACTTTCTCTAATAAGTTGGGCTTAAAAGATCTTATCTCTCTCTATATATATATATATATATATATATATATATATATATATATATATATATATAATTAGGTTCTTTAGAGTCCTAGTCTTGAGTTAGAGTTCTAGAGTCCAGTTTTTGATTTGAAATTTTAACCAAATAAATCAAAATTTTAACAAAAAAAATGGAATTCCAAAAATTCCAAAAATTTGAAATTCCAAAAATTTTGGAATTCCAAATTTTTCTGGAATTCCCCTAATTCTATATATATATATATATATATATATATATATATATATATATATAGAAAAAAGATCAAATAAGTTCTATTGTTTTTGCTAAGTCCGTAAGTTCTAATCTACACCATTAGATTTAAAACAAATCAATGGTTGAGATTAAAAGCTGAAATTCATCCTCCCTCCTCATTCCCATTCACTCTCTAAACACATTTCCTCTCTCTAAATAACTCTCTCCCTCTCTAAACCCTAAATCTCCATCTCCATCACCACCACACCACGCACCAACCACCACCACACCACCACGCACCAACCACCACCACCACTCCACCTACCACCATTGCACCACGCACCAACCACCCCCGACGAACACGCACCAACCACCAGCAACGCACCACCACCGCACCCACCACCACCACCAGTCGCTTCCTCCAGCCGCCACTGTAACAACCTGGTTTTTCGTGACTTTAATTAAACTAAGGCGGAAAATTAATTAAGTCTATATATTACAAAACCAGCTGTTATCGTATTACAAACTCCATATACATAATATGAGTTTAAGATAACCAGAGTTATTCGATTACATTCTCTCAAAAAGGAGTACAAAATAAAGATAAACCATCCCCTGCATTCAATAGCGGTAGTCTCGGGATACCTGCATTAAACTCTCATCATTTTCCCGCACACTCTTTCGATACATGCAATTTCTAAAGCAATATGCAGTATAAATAATGAATAATAAATAAGTAAAAACAATTAGCAAGTAGTCAGGTAAAGCACATAAAGAAATCAAGATTATTCAGACATGAGTATAAAACCAATCACATATTGTACAACACTCTCAAATAATCATTCTCAGCAGTCATATTCCAACACTCATAAATTCAAATCATCAACACTAATCAATCAAACAAGACAAGGAAATACATTCAAACATATGTTAACTAATGATTGTTCATTAGCGAGGCGGCTAAGCATCTGAGGCGTAATATACGCAATAGCGATCGTACGACAAAGCGGGCGTGTCGGCGAGCTAGACTAGCGATCGTAGGGCGAACAAAGCGGGCGTGTCGGACAAAGGCTAGGCGTCCGCAAAGCGATCGGGGCAAAGCGGGCGTGTCGGACAGGCTAGAGATACCTAAGCGATAAGGGCGGCCAAATCCGAGTCTAATGTATGCATACACCACTATAGATAGGATCGTAGCATACTCGCCCTCGAGTAAGTAGTCACCTAATAATACGACTATCACCTTAGACGGGTACCCCCGGGTAGGGCTGGAGTTTCCAATTACCGTAGTATGGGCTCACGGAGATATCAATCATGCCCCATCCCTGAGGTTGTATATCCCGCACCGAAATAATACTTTATATAAAAATATTAGATCGCCTTTAGCAACTCTGGGAGGGAGCCAAAGTCCCCATAGACGGCTACCTCATTAACTTCGAATTCAAGAGTCGCGACATGGCGAACAATCCAAGTATTTTATTCAAGTAGTTCATTCCTCAAAATCTTATTTCCTTGTTCAATCGTAGCTAATGATAATTCTGTAACTTAATTATATCGTCGAACTTTGTATAATGAAATTTTAGTTCTAGCAGTTCTTCAGGTAAACAAAACACATAGAAAGACTTAAAGATTTATTTGGAGTCCGTTCGTAAATTTTAAATATTTGCACTATTCATTATTTTACTATTCACTGTATTTACTATTCATCGTATTCACTATTCATCGTATTTACTATTCATCGTATTTACTATTCATCGTATTTTATACGTATTTTTATTCGTATGCGTATTTTTATACTCTGTATTTTATTCGTATTTCATACGTACATGTATTCTTATACTTAGTATATTTTCTATACTTTAGTATTTATTATTATATTTTTATACTTAGTATTTTTATATCTTAAGATATTTTATTTTGGTACAAAATCAAGTTTATTTTCTAAGTATAGAATTCTAATTTCAAAGTCGTTAGGTTCGTTTTGTATTTAGTGATTTGAGAATTTATTTTAAAAGTAAAAGTCGGTTACGTTTAATCATATACTTAACTAACATT
The DNA here is from genome assembly GCA_023091065.1 of Dianthus caryophyllus. Taxonomy (NCBI): domain Eukaryota; kingdom Viridiplantae; phylum Streptophyta; class Magnoliopsida; order Caryophyllales; family Caryophyllaceae; genus Dianthus; species Dianthus caryophyllus. The sequence continues at coordinate 7,831,701 of CM041521.1, read as the reverse complement.
TTAGCGGTTTCCACTTTTAGCGAGGTTGTCGTAGTTCATTTTAAAATAGTCCGTATGTCCATATCCAAATTTAAGCATAGGTAGTAACACTCGAATTTGTTCATTTTAATACGTGTAACATTCATTTTAATCGGTTTAGTTGATTCTTTTTATTAACGATTCATTTTACAATCTAATATAATCCTAATTACAAATCAACTTTAGTGATTAAGTGATAAATTCATTTTGATCAAAATTGACTCAAATAAAGTGAAAATGCCGTGAGTTATGTTATACTTAGCAATTTATTTCCCTTTTTGTTTTTATTAACAATTCATTACTTTAACTACTTTAAATTACTTAGGTGATTAAAAATAAAAAGTGACAAATTCATTTTAGGTCTAAAAACAACCCTAAAACCGTGGCCCTTGTACATTAGTGTAATTTATTTCGTTTTCAAATTTTATCGGTTTTCGACCTAAAGTTTTTATATACTAATCATTTAAATTATACTAAAGCGATTTAACTAGTTTACGATTTTCACTAATTATTTTATTTCAATTATGAATAGTGATTTTACTCACTTTAATTTTCTAACTTTTTCCATTTTAAAGATTTAGTTTATTTAACTTATAGATTTAGTTATGTGTTTATTCACTAATGGATTAAAACAACATTTAAGTCTAACTTTATAAAATTTATGAATCAAACTAGTTACATAAATGAAGAACACATGAATTTTTCAAGAACAATATGATTTTCTAAAGAACACTTTTAACTCAATTTTTCATATTATCGTTTTATTTTCTCAAATTTTTATAGCAAGTCTAATTAACCTAGACTAATCATAATATGTTATTTAGAAAAATTAAAACTAAAAATTGGTCCAAAAGAAGGGTAAAACTGTATATGCATGTATGTTCACAAGTATTTTATTTTCGATTTTTATACTTTTAATTCAATAACTAACTTACTTTATATTGTTTATATATTTAACATAGATGAAAAACATATACAAACATTAACATATAAAAGTAAAAATCATTTCAAACACAAGAATAACAAAACTTCAAGAACACACATAAATACTTTAAAACATTTAAATTTCATAACAAATTCATTTTTAGTCCAAAACATAAACTAGTTATATTTTCATGTACACCTTATTTGTAGTATTTTAAGCATGCAATTAACAAAAATTAAAAGCGAAAAATTAAACGAAAATAATGGGAGGCCGTGTATTATGTTAATGTTACACTAATATTATTTTCCGATTTTGTCTCCTAATTTAACATGTGATTACTAGGTGATAAAGATAAAACATACATGCATCAAAAACAATAACATATAATCAAATTGAGGCGCTTATCACATAAGTGTGCTGAAGCACCTTAGTTTAGGTTAGGAAAATCCTAGCAATTATCTGGAATTCGATAATATGGTCGAAGACACTTAGATCGATGGCTCCACCTTGCTCCTCGTCTTTGATTAGAGTGGTACATAAAAATGGAAATAAGAAAGTTAGCAAATCATTTAGCTAGCTAAAACTATACTAACAAAATTTAAGTGTAGTGTTGTTTTTAGTTTAGGTGATATTTAGATTTTAAATGATTTTGATTTATGTTCATGTTTATTTACAAGTTAAAAGATGTAGGTTATTATTAACTAGAAGTGGTGTTGGATTTATTTAAGAGTTTAAGTAATTTAAAGCAAGAAAAATAAGAGTTTAAGGAAGAAAATAAATGGAGAAGGTGAAGAACTTCAAGAATGCTCAAGGTTGAAGATGAAGAAGCTTACTAAAGTTCTTGTGTTTGTGTTTTATTTAGAGAGAAAGTGTTAGAGTTTTAGTTGTGTTTTGTGTGTAATGAATTGTGTAGTATTAAAAATGTATACTAGTAAAGTATAATGTAATTAGTTTACATAAAACATTAAATTAAAATAGGCTAGAATGATGATGCAAAATATAGGAGTGTAAGGAAGATTGGACATGGTAGAAAAGTAGAGACAAAATGGAAGAGGATCATCCTTGACCAAGGACCAAAGAGGTCGGCCAAAGTGGTGCTCACTTGGCTCGATTTTCGTTTTTCAATTTTTCGATTTGCGCGCACGCGAAAAGTCTCGAAATGAAATATATAGTCTTAAAATGGTGGTTCGAAGTAAGATCAAAAATAAAAATGAAGAAAAACGTTGAAGGGTGATCAAAACAAAAATTGGCTTTAGGATCCTCGAAACTTTGAAATAAAATCTTATTTGATCGAAACACTTATTTTTTTTGTTGAAAGTTATCGAATTAAATCATTATACTCAAACGTCAAAAATTTTACCAGTTTAGGCTTAGTGTAACTCAATATATCGAGTTTTAGTGAAAGTGTTGGTTAAATCAAAATGAAATAGTAATTTGATATTATTATTATATGTTTTGTTAGTAATAATCAAAATGATTAAGCTTAACTAGTTTTTAATTAGATTAGGATTATGAGTAAGTATATTTAAGAAAAGATTAGGTGACTTAATCACAATTAGGTGGCTTGGTCTTTTAGTCAATGTTTGACCTCGATTTGCGTGCCAAAATTTGTCGTTGAGAAATTTGTCGTAGGTGTTTCATTTGATTTATCGAGTTTGAATATGTAAAAATAAAGTTCAAATTTGAAGTATATCAAAATAGTTTTAATTCAGGTGCGAGCAAAGTTGTAGCGCATTGTGTTAGAAAAATATTGAGCGAGATTGTTAAATTAAAGACTTGCGCAATTATAAAAGGCTTAACTTAACATGGAGGGTTGCATGTTTAGCGAAAAAAATTCAGTCGCATTTTTATTATAAGGAAAAAGGATGAATTTAATCTAAGGAATTAAATTCTTTTATAAAAATGTGTTTCAAAAACACGGGGTGTTACAATCCTACCCCCTTAAGAAAAGTTTCGTCCCCGAAACTTGAAAAGAGTGGATAACTGCTCAAGGTTAAAACAAGGCAGTTAGAGAGAATATTGCGATTTTACAAATTTGGATAGTAATATTTGGTTTTGTTGGAATAAGACCTTTTTTTAAAAAGTTGAGTTTTCTAATTAATATAGAAACGTCGGATAGAGTGAAAATATTGGAGAACAAAATCGCGTTTGTTTTATTAATGAGGTATTTAAATAAATATGGAAATGTTTCTAGAATGTTATTTTTGAAAATGACGCGAAAGAGATTTATAAAAAAGTAGGGTCTAGAAGTTTTGTACGGAATTAAATGAAATTAAAATAATAAGCGTTTTAAGGATAAAACCGTTTATTTAAATTTCAGAATAAAAATTAACTTTAAAATAGGCTGAAATGAAAAGTTTTAAAATTTAATTAAGGTTGGGGTATAATCAAAATATTATCCTACCCCCTTAACAAGTTTCAAACTTATGTACATAATAATATTATTATTGTTACTTTTAATGACCACTTAAATAAGGTATATAGCCTTCGAGAAATGGCATTTAGGGAAAATATGTAAAAGTCGTAGTGATCATAAAGAAGATATAAGCTTTAATGGAATTAAGGAAATATAGGTTATCGTTGAATGATTAGACAAAATGTTTAGAGGATTATGGATAACCTTGTTGATATAGCTCATTTTCTTAAAATTTGTTATTATAATGTTAATAGATGAAACGGAGATGTAAAAATCATATTTTTGATTAAGATTGAAATTTATAATAATGGGTGACGTAAGAATCTAAAATTTTTGTATGTGTATTTCTAAAATAGAGGAAATAGTAGAAATGAAACAATTTCAAAGATTTTAGAAATAAAGGGATGAAAAGTTTGGACATGAAGTCTCAAAAGCATTTAAAAATTACGTTACAAAGATTTTACGGAACAAGCAGTAAATTTTCAAAAATATCTTTTTAGAGAACGTATGAAACAAATTTTTGAAGTATATACTAAGAGATTGATAAGAATTTTAAATATAGGAGGTCGTAAAGGAAATTTGTGTGATGGACCGTTTGATAAATTTTGGGAGGAAATAAAAGATAATGAAGCCCCCGTAACAAAATAAAATAAAAGCAGGTATAAAGTTAACCAGGTATTTACCGGTGATGCTGTCAACATCGATAGTGTCTTCAGCACCTTCTTCCGATTCTGTCAGGATGTACACGCGCCCTTGAACCTTCAAGGCTGGCGGTGGTCCCGCGTTTGCCTTCGGAATCGTACCCCTCTTTGGGCATTCATTTGACTTGTGCCCCACTACATTGCAGGAAAAGCATACTACTGGTTCTCCATTACATTGTTTTCCTGGGTGGATTGGTTGTTGGCATCTACGACACTGGCTTGGTTGTAAGGTCGGAGCCTCAGGAATTTGTTGCTTGTTCCTTGGGACGTATGTGGTGGGATTTCGGTTGGAGTACTGGGACCTGCCCTGGTTCTTATTACGGTTGTCCGAACCCTGATAACTCGAGCGGCCATAAAGTGGTTTCTGAATGAAGCTAGCACTTGTCACAGGAGGAGTAAAAACCTTCTTTTTCTTTTTCTCCTCGGTTTCCCCCTTCTGGATCGATGCCCAGATACTTGTTGCCTTTTCGTAGGCCTCAGCAAAGTTCTTACAGTTGAACCCGCTCATGTTAATCCTCAGATCATTAGTCATGCCCCTTACATAACGAGTTGCGAGTTCCTCCTCGTTAGTTAATATTCTAGGAGCAAACTTAGATAGCTCTTGATACTTTTCGGTGTATGCCTGCAGAGACATATCGCCTTGATCTAAGTTCCTGAATTTCTCTTCCATCTCCCATCTTAGCTCTTCCCCGAAGTACTTGTTCTCTAGCAGCAGTTTGAACTCGCTCCAATTGTATATCCTCAGGGGAAAGGTGGACCTGATCAAGCGCCACCAGCTGTTGGCTTCTCCCTTCAGATAGTAAGCTACCACATTCACCTTCTCTGTAGGCGGTGTCTTACTGAGCTCTAACAGCTTCTCCATTTCTTCGATCCATTCAGTCAGAACGGTAGGGTTGACGGAGCCTGAGTATGGTTGAGGTCTGTGTTTTGAGAACCTCTCAAATGCGGACTGGTTGTTTCCGCCACCCTGATGTTGGTACATGCCTTGAGCAATCTTTGTGATTGCATCCTCGAAGCCTTTTCTTCTTGCCTCCTCTTCGAGAAATTGTTGGTCGAGGTTGTTGTCGGGAATACCGTTCGCGGCCATTCTGAAAAATATTAAACCGTATGAATTTGAGTAATTCCCAAAAGAGACATTTTATAGAATACAAGGTAAAAGCAGGTTACATTGACTTGAGTAGTAAAATGCATCTAGCACATTTTCTAGGAAGATAACTGAAAGTAGAAGTTAGGGACAACGACTCCTAATAGTGCCATACAGAATCTCTAAGGTTAGGTAGTTAAAAACTAGAGATTTTACAAAAAGTTGTTCGAACTAGTAGTTAATAGGGCTAACTGGATCTAGAGTCCATTTGAAGACTCCGCATCGCTGACTTCCTGCTCATCATCATCAAAGGTGTGTCCCTCAGTAATGGCACGGCATGTGAGTCTGAGGCCGCATTTGAAGGAAAACCACCCGTGAAACTTTCCTCCTCCAACTGTAGATATGTGGCGCACCGTGAGCCACCAATAAAGAGCTTCGCCTCTGAGGAATCTCTCGGTCAGACGTACTTTCCACTCTTCATGAACTCCTGCCTCAACGAACTTCGCTTCCATCTCATGTATCCAACTCACGCAAGTGTCGCGGTCTCCTGCGAATTTGCGCGGAGGATTTCCTAAGAATCTCCTGTAGGCCGCGACTCTGTCATGGGTACTTCGTCCAAGCCCAGGAGTAACAGAACGCACAGGAATGGCACGGAGGGCGCTCTTCTTCCAGTTGATCGAACGGTGATTCCTTCCGTCTCCACATGATGGTGCATCGCCGGTTGATGACATCTACGAGGGATTTTAAGGAAAGGAGTCAAACAACAAAAATATTGTTTGAATGAAATAAAATGGCTATTAAGAGAATATAAATTTTGATCGAACAAAAACAGGATCAAAAGGTTTAAGAATTTCATTAGTGAAATTGGTTAAGGATTTAGTAGATGCCCTCACTTCGTATAGTTTGGTACTTCTTCAGCAATTCACCTCTCGAGAGTTAAGTTTATTATTTCGATTTTATATCCGAGGATAGTTGTTAGTTTTAGTCAGTCACATCAACAGGTAGCAAGCATGCGATGGTTAGCGTATTTTATTTTAGGGTAGTAGTTCGTTTATTTAGAAAGATTTTAGCGTATGGTCGGTACTTAAAGTTTCTACCCATCCTCACACTTTAAAGTGATCTAAGTTATTTATTTTAGCGATCTAAGTTTTCTACTTCATTATTTGATCCTATAAATCTATGCCTGACATATATATTAATATGTATGTCTGGCCCAGGTGTCGCCTCGCTATGTGAGATAACTTTAAGCCATTCACGGTCGCAAGACAGCTTTGATACCAACTGTAACAACCTGGTTTTTCGTGACTTTAATTAAACTAAGGCGGAAAATTAATTAAGTCTATATATTACAAAACCAGCTGTTATCGTATTACAAACTCCATATACATAATATGAGTTTAAGATAACCAGAGTTATTCGATTACATTCTCTCAAAAAGGAGTACAAAATAAAGATAAACCATCCCCTGCATTCAATAGCGGTAGTCTCGGGATACCTGCATTAAACTCTCATCATTTTCCCGCACACTCTTTCGATACATGCAATTTCTAAAGCAATATGCAGTATAAATAATGAATAATAAATAAGTAAAAACAATTAGCAAGTAGTCAGGTAAAGCACATAAAGAAATCAAGATTATTCAGACATGAGTATAAAACCAATCACATATTGTACAACACTCTCAAATAATCATTCTCAGCAGTCATATTCCAACACTCATAAATTCAAATCATCAACACTAATCAATCAAACAAGACAAGGAAATACATTCAAACATATGTTAACTAATGATTGTTCATTAGCGAGGCGGAAGCATGCAGACGTAATATACGCAATAGCGATCAGGGCCGACAAAGCGGACGTGTCTGACAGGCTAGACTAGCGATCAGGGCCGAACAAAGCGGACGTGTCTGACAGGCTAGGCGTCCGCGCAAAAGCGATCAGGGCCGACAAAGCGGACGTGTCTGACAGGCTAGAGATACCTAAAGCGATAAGGACAGCCAAATCCCGAGTCTAATGTATGCATACACCACTATAGATAGGATCGTAGCATACTCGCCCTCGAGTAAGTAGTCACCTAATAATACGACTATCACCTTAGACGGGTACCCCCGGGTAGGGCTGGAGTTTCCAATTACCGTAGTATGGGCTCACGGAGATATCAATCATGCCCCATCCCTGAGGTTGTATATCCCGCACCGAAATAATACTTTATATAAAAATATTAGATCGCCTTTAGCAACTCTGGGAGGGAGCCAAAGTCCCCATAGACGGCTACCTCATTAACTTCGAATTCAAGAGTCGCGACATGGCGAACAATCCAAGTATTTTATTCAAGTAGTTCATTCCTCAAAATCTTATTTCCTTGTTCAATCGTAGCTAATGATAATTCTGTAACTTAATTATATCGTCGAACTTTGTATAATGAAATTTTAGTTCTAGCAGTTCTTCAGGTAAACAAAACACATAGAAAGACTTAAAGATTTATTTGGAGTCCGTTAAGTAAATTTTAAATATTTGCACTATTCATTATTTTACTATTCACTGTATTTACTATTCATCGTATTCACTATTCATCGTATTTACTATTCATCGTATTTACTATTCATCGTATTTTATACGTATTTTTATTCGTATGCGTATTTTTATACTCTGTATTTTATTCGTATTTCATACGTACATGTATTCTTATACTTAGTATATTTTCTATACTTTAGTATTTATTATTATATTTTTATACTTAGTATTTTTATACCTTAAGATATTTTATTTTGGTACAAAATCAAGTTTATTTTCTAAGTATAGAATTCTAATTTCAAAGTCGTTAGGTTCGTTTTGTATTTAGTGATTTGAGAATTTATTTTAAAAGTAAAAGTCGGTTACGTTTAATCATATACTTAACTAACATTTTAGCGGTTTCCACTTTTAGCGAGGTTGTCGTAGTTCATTTTAAAATAGTCCGTATGTCCATATCCAAATTTAAGCATAGGTAGTAACACTCGAATTTGTTCATTTTAATACGTGTAACATTCATTTTAATCGGTTTAGTTGATTCTTTTTATTAACGATTCATTTTACAATCTAATATAATCCTAATTACAAATCAACTTTAGTGATTAAGTGATAAATTCATTTTGATCAAAATTGACTCAAATAAAGTGAAAATGCCGTGAGTTATGTTATACTTAGCAATTTATTTCCCTTTTTGTTTTTATTAACAATTCATTACTTTAACTACTTTAAATTACTTAGGTGATTAAAAATAAAAAGTGACAAATTCATTTTAGGTCTAAAAACAACCCTAAAACCGTGGCCCTTGTACATTAGTGTAATTTATTTCGTTTTCAAATTTTATCGGTTTTCGACCTAAAGTTTTTATATACTAATCATTTAAATTATACTAAAGCGATTTAACTAGTTTACGATTTTCACTAATTATTTTATTTCAATTATGAATAGTGATTTTACTCACTTTAATTTTCTAACTTTTTCCATTTTAAAGATTTAGTTTATTTAACTTATAGATTTAGTTATGTGTTTATTCACTAATGGATTAAAACAACATTTAAGTCTAACTTTATAAAATTTATGAATCAAACTAGTTACATAAATGAAGAACACATGAATTTTTCAAGAACACTATGATTTTCTAAAGAACACTTTTAACTCAATTTTTCATATTATCGTTTTATTTTCTCAAATTTTTATAGCAAGTCTAATTAACCTAGACTAATCATAATATGTTATTTAGAAAAATTAAAACTAAAAATTGGTCCAAAAAGAAGGGTAAAACCGTGTATATGCATGTATGTTCACAAGTATTTTATTTTCGATTTTTATACTTTTAATTCAATAACTAACTTACTTTATATTGTTTATATATTTAACATAGATGAAAAACATATACAAACATTAACATATAAAAGTAAAAATCATTTCAAACACAAGAATAACAAAACTTCAAGAACACACATAAATACTTTAAAACATTTAAATTTCATAACAAATTCATTTTTAGTCCAAAACATAAACTAGTTATATTTTCATGTACACCTTATTTGTAGTATTTTAAGCATGCAATTAACAAAAATTAAAACGAAAAATTAAACCGAAAATAATGGGGGAGGCCGTGTATTATGTTAATGTTACACTAATATTATTTTCCGATTTTTGTCTCCTAATTTAACATGTGATTACTAGGTGATAAAGATAAAACATACATGCATCAAAAACAATAACATATAATCAAATTCGAGGCGCTTATCACATAAGTGTGCGGGAAGCACCTTAGTTTAGGTTAGGAAAATCCTAGCAATTATCGGGGTCGATAATATGGTCGAAGACACTTAGATCGATGGCTCCACCTTGCTCCTCGTCTTTGATTAGAGTGGTACATAAAAATGGAAATAAGAAAGTTAGCAAATCATTTAGCTAGCTAAAACTATACTAACAAAATTTAAGTGTAGTGTTGTTTTTAGTTTAGGTGATATTTAGATTTTAAATGATTTTGATTTATGTTCATGTTTATTTACAAGTTAAAAGATGTAGGTTATTATTAACTAGAAGTGGTGTTGGATTTATTTAAGAGTTTAAGTAATTTAAAGCAAGAAAAATAAGAGTTTAAGGAAGAAAATAAATGGAGAAGGTGAAGAACTTCAAGAATGCTCAAGGTTGAAGATGAAGAAGCTTACTAAAGTTCTTGTGTTTGTGTTTTATTTAGAGAGAAAGTGTTAGAGTTTTAGTTGTGTTTTGTGTGTAATGAATTGTGTAGTATTAAAAATGTATACTAGTAAAGTATAATGTAATTAGTTTACATAAAACATTAAATTAAAATAGGCTAGAATGATGATGCAAAATATAGGAGTGTAAGGAAGATTGGACATGGTAGAAAAGTAGAGACAAAATGGAAGAGGATCATCCTTGACCAAGGACCAAAGAGGTCGGCCAAAGTGGTGCTCACTTGGCTCGATTTTCGTTTTTTCAATTTTTCGATTTGCGCGCACGCGAAAAGTCTCGAAATGAAATATATAGTCTTAAAATGGTGGTTCGAAGTAAGATCAAAAATAAAAATGAAGAAAAACGTTGAAGGGTGATCAAAACAAAAATTGGCTTTAGGATCCTCGAAACTTTGAAATAAAATCTTATTTGATCGAAACACTTATTTTTTTTGTTGAAAGTTATCGAATTAAATCATTATACTCAAACGTCAAAAATTTTACCAGTTTAGGCTTATTGTAACTCAATATATCGAGTTTTAGTGAAAGTGTTGGTTAAATCAAAATGAAATAGTAATTTGATATTATTATTATATGTTTTGTTAGTAATAATCAAAATGATTAAGCTTAACTAGTTTTTAATTAGATTAGGATTATGAGTAAGTATATTTAAGAAAAGATTAGGTGACTTAATCACAATTAGGTGGCTTGGTCTTTTAGTCAATGTTTGACCTCGATTTGCGTGCCAAAATTTGTCGTTGAGAAATTTGTCGTAGGTGTTTCATTTGATTTATCGAGTTTGAATATGTAAAAATAAAGTTCAAATTTGAAGTATATCAAAATAGTTTTAATTCAGGTGCGAGCAAAGTTGTAGCGCATTGTGTTAGAAAAATATTGAGCGAGATTGTTAAATTAAAGACTTGCGCAATTATAAAAGGCTTAACTTAACATGGAGGGTTGCATGTTTAGCGAAAAAAATTCAGTCGCATTTTTATTATAAGGAAAAAGGATGAATTTAATCTAAGGAATTAAATTCTTTTATAAAAATGTGTTTCAAAAACACGGGGTGTTACAGCCACCACCACACCACCACCACGCAACACCACACCACCGGCATCTCATCACCACCACACCACCGGCACCAGAACACCACATCACGCCACCCCAACGGCTTACCACCGCACCACCACCACCACCACGAAGTCATACCGCCACCACCACCACCAACGTCTTCCTCCCGTCGCCACTACCACCAAATTGAATATTAAGGTATGAAAAACTCAGATCTAAAACTTATTTTAATAAAATCTAACTCGAAATCTTTTAATTTAATTATTTGTTTAGTTATTTCATTTAAATCTGACATTTTTTTTCAAATCTAATTTTTACAGATTTAATTGTAGCGGCGGTGGGTGGCGGATGGTGGTGGCTGGTAGAGTAGGGGTAAGGTGGTGGGACCAAATCTGGTTGGTGAGAATGGATGGGACATGAACGTTGGTTTTGGTGGACTGAAACGTGTATTAAAGTTTCACTCGTAAAGAACAAGAGTTTCACTCGTAATGAACAAGAGTTTCACTCGTAGTATACAACAGTTACAATTCGTAGCTTACAGCAGTTACAGTTCGTAAAACAGCAGTTACAGTTCGTAAAAGTCTTAAATTGCGTAAATTCAATTTATTTTTTAAATAACACATTTTATTTATTAAAAATCACATTTTAATCTAAATATTCAAAATAAATTATTAATAGTTACAATGGTAAAACGCTAAAGTTACATTCGCAAAAGTCCGAAATTTGAAAAATTTTATCTTCGAATAACATAAATTCAAATTTATTTATTAAAAATTACATTTTTGTATGAAAATTACAGTTTCATTTACAAGTATTACAGTGTAACACCCCGTGTTAATTTAGACTAATTATAATTAGGAAATCAATAATTAATCATCCTCGCTCAATTATTTTTCCTAAAACATTACACTACAATTTTCTTCGCACCTAAACTAAAACCATTTTGCTATACTTCAAATTTGAACTTTATTCTTTCATATTCGAACTCGATAAATCAAATGAAGAATCTACAACAATTTTCTCAACGACAAATTTCGGCACGCAAATCGAGGACAATCTTGACCAAAGTGGCCGAGCCACTTAAAGTGGTTAAGTCACCTAATCATTTTCCAAAACTTACTTACATATAATCCTAATCTAATTCAAACTAGTTAAGATTAATCATTTTGATTATTACTAACAAACCTTATTTAATTATTATAAAATTACTATTTTCGTTTGATTTAACTAACACTTTTGATAAATATCGAAATATTGAATCACACTAAGTCTAAACTGATAAACTTTTTGACGATTGGTTATAATGATTTAATTCGATAACATTCAACGAAAAAAAATATATATTTAGACTAAACGAATTTTTATTTGAAATTTCGAGGATCCTAGACCCAATTTTTGTTTTGATCACCTTTCAACGATTTTTCTCATTTTTATTTTCGATCTTACTTCGAACCATTATTTTAAGACTATATATTTTATTTCGAGACTTTTCGCGTGCACGTAAATCGAAAATTTCAAAAACGAAAATCGAGGCACACTTGGACCCAAATAAGCCGGCCTCTTTGAGCACATGCTCCTTGTGTTTTCTCTTCCATTTTGTCTCCACTTTACTAACAAGTCTAATCCTCTTACAACTCTATATTTTTCATCATCATTCACTAGCTAATTAAATTTAAAGATTAAACATTATTATGCACAAAGTTTACTAGTATACACTTATTACTACTACACATTTTCATTTACACAACAACATCAAAACTTTACTGACTCTTTTCTCTCTAATAAAACACAAACACAAGAACTTTAGTAAGCTTCTTCATCTTCAACCTTGAGCATTCTTGGAGTTCTTCACCTTCTCCATTTATTTTCTTCCTTAAACTCTTATTTTTCTTGCTTTAAATTACTTAAGCTCTTAAATAAATCCAACACCACTTCTAGTTAGTAATAACCTACATCTTTTAACTTGTAAATAAACATGAACATAAATCAAAATCATTTAAAATCTAAATATCACCTAAACTAAAAACAACACTACACTTAAATTTTGTTAGTATAGTTTATCTAGCTAAATGATTTGCTAACTTTCTTATTTTCATTTTTATGTACCACTCTAATCAAAGACGAGGAGCAAGGTGGAGCCATCGATCTAAGTGTCTTCGATCATATTGTAGACCCCGACAACTGTTGATCTTTTGCTCTAAAACCTAACCTAAGGTGCTTCTCGCACACTTATGTGATAAGCGCCTCGTAACTTATTTTATGTTATTTTCCTAAGTGATGTTATAATTATATATATGATGTTGTATGTCACATAATTATCATATGTTAAATTAGAGGATAAAAATCGAAAAATAACATTTGTGTAACACTTAAACATCACACGGCATCACCCTTATTTTTCACTAAATATTTCGTTTTAATTTTTGTAAATTGCATGCTTAAAATACTTGTAATAAAATGAACATGAAAATATAGTTAGTTTATGTTTTAGACTAAAAATGAATTTGTTATGAAATTTACATGTTTTAAAGTGTTTAGTTGTGTTCTTGAAATATTGTTATTCTTCTGTTTTGAAATGTTTTTTATTTATGTTTGTTAATGTTTTGTATATGATCTTTACACATGTTAAGTACATAAATAATATAAAGTAAGTTGGTTATTGAATTAGAAGTATAAAAATCAAAAATAAAATTTAGAACATATACATACATATACACGGCCATTTTGATTTTAATGGACCAATTTTTAGTTTTAATTTTTCTAAATAACATATTATGATTAGTTTAGATAAATTAGACTTGCTATAAAAATTTGAGAAAATAAAACGATAATATAAAATTTGAGTTAAAAATGTTCATATGAAAAATATTAGGGTTCTTCATTTCTTCAAGTGTTCTTCATTTAGATGACTAGTTTGATTCAAAATAATTATAAGTTTTAATTTGTTGTTGTTTAAATTCATTAGTGAAAAATTCCAATAATAAATATATAAGTTAAATAAGCTAAATCTTTATAATGAAAAAGTTAGAAAATTAAAGTGAGTAAAATCACTATTCATAATTGAAATAAAATAATTAGTGAAAATCGTAAACTAGTTAAATCGCTTTAGTATAATTTAAATGATTAGTATATAAAAACTTTAAGTCAAAAACCGATTAAATTAGAAAACGAAAATAAAAAGCTAAATGAATAGAGGGCCACGGCCTTAAGCTTAATTTGGGTCCAAAATTGATTTTTGTAACTTTTCATTTTTATCACTTAAGTAATTTAATTAGTTAAAGTAATGAATTATAATAAAAACAAGAAAAAGAAATAAATAGATAAAACAATTAGGGGCCACGGTTTTATCACTAAAAAAATGGACCTAATTTTGATCAAAATGAATTTGTCACTTAGTCACTAAATTTGATTTGTTTTTTTTAGATTATATTAGATTGTATAATGAATCGTTAATAAAAAGAATCAACGAAACCGATAAAAATAAACATTACACGTATTAAAATGAATAATGTCGAGTGTTACTACCTTTGCTTAAATTTGGATGTGGACATACGGACTATTTAAAATGAACTACGACAACCTCACTAAAAATGGAAACCGCTAAAATCTTAGTTAAGTATACGACTAAATTTAACCGAGTTTTATTTTTTTGAAATGTTATTTAAAATGACCAAGTACAAAATGAACTTAACAACTTTGAAACTAGGATTTTGTACTTAAGTTTAAATCGAGTTTTACATTTAAAATAAATTCTCAAATCACTAAATACAAAACGAACCTAACGACTTTAAAACTAGAATTTTGTACTTAGAAAATAAAAAGTGATTTTGATACTTTAGTAAAATATCTAAGTATGAATATTGCATAAAATGTAAGTATACTAAGTATAAGAATAAAGTAATCAATGCTAATAAGTAATAATACATGTACTTAATAAAAATACGAATAAAATACGAAGTATAAAAATACTCATACGTATAAAATACGAATAAAATACGAAGTATAAAAATACGCATACATATAAAAATACGTACAAATACGAGAAACGAAAATACGAATACGTATAAAATACGATGAATAGTAAATACAATGAATAGTAAATACGATGAATAGTAAATACGATGAATAGTAAATACGGTGAATAGTAAAATAATGAATAGTGAAAAATATTTAAAATTTACGAATGGACTCAAAATAAATAATTAAGCTTTTCTATGTGTTCTGTTTTACCTGAAGAACTGCTGTTACTAAAATTTCATTATATAAAGTTCGACGATATTTATGTTTTTAGAAATAATACATGTTACGATTAAAGGAGGAAGTAAGAAATTGAGAAAAAAAGAATTGAACTACCTGAATAAAATACTTGGATTGTTCGCCATGTTGCGACTCTTGAAATTCGATGTTAACGAGGTAGCTGTCTATGGGGACTTGGGCTTCCTCCCAGAGTTGCCCAAGGCGATTTAACGATCTTGAGATCTTTATTCGGTGCGGGGTATCAACCTCAGGGATGGGGCATACTTGATATCACCGTGAGCCCATAGTACGGTAATTGGAAAAGCCAGCCCCACCCGGGTGCAGTCTCTGGTGATAGTCGCACTTTTTCGTCGGTGATACCTTTTGAATAGCGAATACGTATGATCCTCGATAGGTAGTGTATGCATACATTAGACAAGGGATTGAATCGTCCTTATTACCTTAGGTATCTTTAGCATATTCAGTTACGTCCGATTTCGTTCGGCCCTGACTGCTACTGCGCGGATTATGTCTGCATGCTTCCGCCTTACTAACGAAGACTCATTAGTCAATATATGTTGAATGTATTTCCTTGTCTTGTTTGATTGATTATTGTCTGAATGACTTGATTTCCTGAGTATTGAAGTACGATTTATTGAGAATGATTATCTATGAGTGTTGTTATGTTACGTGATTGGATTTATACGCATGTTTGAATCATCATGCTTTCCTTATGTGTTGCATGCCTACTTGCTATTTGTTCTTATTTATTTATTTCCTTTATATAATGCATATGTTTTAGAATTACATGTGTCGAAAGAGTGTGCGAGAAAATGATGAGAGTTTAATGCAGGTACCCCGAGACCAACGCCTATTGAATGCTGGGGAGAGTTACCTTACTTATTTTGTACGCTTTTGAGAGAATGTAATCGAATAACTCTGCTTTATCTTAAACTCGTATTATGTATACTGAGTTTGTATGACGATAACAGCTGGTTTGTAATATTTAGACTTAATTAATTTTCCGCCTTAGTTTAATTAAAGTCACGAAAAACCAGGTTGTTACATACAGTTACAGTTTCATTTACAAGTATTACAGTTACGGACTTACGGACTTACCAATATTTAGGAACTTATTTGAACTAATCTCTATATATATATTCAAATGAGTCTCATAGAAAAAATAATTCCGTGAGTCTCAATCTTAGCCATTAGATCTAAAGTTAAGATCAATGGCTATGATTAAAAGAAATGGAGGAGAGAGATTAAGTGATTTGTTAGGATATTTAAATATTTTATTAATAATTTTAATAGTGTAAATTTAATACAAAACTGTAATTTTTAATAAATAAATTTGAATTTATGTAATTGAAAGCCAAATATTTTCAAATTTCGGACTGTTGCGAATGTAACTTTAGCGTTTTACGAATGTAACTTTTAGCCATTTATTTTGTAACTTTAGATTAAAATGTGATTTTTAATAAATAAATTGCGATATTAAAAAAATAAATTGAATTTATGTAATTCAGGACTTTTACGAGTGTAACTTTATATTTTAAGAATGTAACTATAATATTTTAAGATTGTAATTGCATACAAAATTTGAATTCATTTAATCTTAAATGTTTTACTTAATCAGAATCAGCACGGTGAAATCAGAATCAGAATCGTTGTATACTAAAAATTGTAACTGTTGTATACTACGAGTGAAACGCTCGTTCTTTACGGGTGAAACTGTAATACTCGTTCCAGTCCACCGAAACCAATATTGATACCCCATCCACCCACCCACTTTCCAGATCTGGTCCCACCATCTTTGTAACAACCTGGTTTTTCGTGACTTTAATTAAACTAAGGCGGAAAATTAATTAAGTCTATATATTACAAAACCAGCTGTTAATCGTAATAAAACTCTGTATACATAGTACGAGTTTAGAATAACAGAGTACAAGTTTGATTACATTTTCTCAAAACAGATTACAAAAAAATAAGGCCTTCAATCCCCTGATAGATCAACAAATAATACTTGGTACTGCATTAAACTCTCATCATTTTCCCGCACACTCCTTCGAGTTTCGACACATGCAATTTCTAAAGCAATATGCAGTATAATAATGAATAACAAGGGAAAACAGATAGCAAGTATGCAAATATAACACATAAGGAGATCATGATGATTCAATACGGTATAAGCCAACCAAATAACACACCATGCTCACAAATAATCATACTTAACAAATCACATTCCAATACTCAACCAAATCATTCCAATAACCATCAAACAAACAAGGAAATACACTCAACATGTGATAACAAATGAATCTTCGTTAGTAAGGCGGAAGCATGCAGACATAATCCGCGCTGTAGCAGGCAGGGCCGAACGAAGTCGGACGTAACTGAATATGCTAAAGATATCTAAGGTAATAAGGACGGCCTAATCCCTTGTCTAATGTATGCATACACCACCTATCGAGGATCATACTTATTCGCTAATCAAAAGGTATTCACCAAGAAAATGTTCGACTATCACCAGAGATCTGCACTCCCCGGGTCAATTTGGCGTTTCCAATTACTGTGCTATGGGCTCACGGTGATATCCAGTATGCCCCATCCCTGAGGTGGATACCCCGTACCGAATAAAGTCTCAAGACCCTTATAACGCCTTGGGCTACTCTGGGAGGAAGCCCAAGTCCCCATAGCCAGCTACCTCGTTAACTTCGAATTTCAAGAGTCGCAACATGGCGAACAATCCTAGTATTTTATTCAAGTACTCGCTTTCTTAACTTCTCATTCTCTTGCTTATAAACAACGATAATGACAAACTTGTATCATAAATATAACGTCAAACTTGTATAAGGAAATTTTAGTAACAACAGTTCTTGGGTAAAAGCAGAACACATAGAAAAACTTAATTATTTATTTTGAGTCCGCTTGTAAATTTTTAAATATTTCTCACTATTCATTATTTTACTATTCATAGTATTTACTATTCATCGTATTTACTATTCCTCGTATTTACTATTCCTCGTATTTATACGTATTTGTATTTTCAGATTAGTATTTGTGCGTATTTTTATACTTCAGTATTTTATTCAGTATTTTATACGTATAGGTATTCTTATACTTAGTATTTATTATTTTATTTTCTTTATACTTAGTATTTTTATTTTATTTTCTTTATACTTTAGTATTTGTTATTTGACTTTATTTATACTTGGTATTTTTGTACTCTTATACATTTTTGTTATACTAAGGATATTTTGGAAAAATAAAACTAAGCTTTTTATTTACTAAGTGTAAAATTCTAGTTTTAAAGTCGTTAGGTTCGTTTTGTATTTAGTGATTTGAAAAATGATTTCGGAAGTAAAACTTAATATAATCTAAGTACAAAATTCTAGAGTCAAAGTTGTTAAGTTCATTTTGTACTTAGTGATTTTAAATAACTTTTTAAAAGTGAAACTCGGTTTTATTTAGTCATATACTTAACTAATCTTTTAGCGGTTTCCATTTTTAGCGAGGTTGTCGTAGTTCATTTTAAATAGTCCGTATGTCCACAACCAAATTTAAGCATAGGTAGTAGCACTCGACAAGATTCATTTTAATACGGGTAACGTTTATTTTTATCGGTTTAGTTGATTTTTTTTATTAATCTGCTCATTTTACAATCTAATACAATCCTAATTACAAATCAAATTTCAGAATTCAAGTGATAAATTCATTCTGATCAAATTTGGCCCATTTAAATTAGGAATGCCGTGTGTTTGTATATTATAGCAACATTGATTTGTTTCTTTTAATTTCTTAATTCCGATTTGTTAATTACTAATTAAATTATTTTAACAATAAACTAAAAGTGATAAAAATAAATTTAACCCCAAAATTGGCAAGGATGCCGTGGGGAATGAAGGGGGTGTCCAAGATTTTCATTTTTCGATTTTATCGGTTTTTGACTTAAAGTTTTTATATACTAATTATTTAGTTTATGCTAAAATGATTTAAATTAGTACTTAAGAACCATAAATAACTAAAACTTATAAAATTTATGAATCAAACTAATCACCTAAGTGAAGAACACATGAATGTGTGATGAATGTTAATGTTTTTCATATGAACATTATTTAGTCAAAATTTTATATGTTTATGAAATTTTCTCAAATTTTTCATACAAGTCTAATTTAACTATACTAATCATAATATGTTATTTAGAAAAATTAAAACTAAAAATTGGTCCATGAAATTAAATTTGGCCGTGTATATTTATACATGTTCATAAATTTTGATTTTTGATTTTTATACTTCTAATTCAACAACTAATTTATCTTATATTATTTATGTATTAAATCATGAGTGGAAAACATATCAAAACATTAACACAATTAACTAAACATCATTTAAACATAAGGTTAACACAAAAATTTCAAGAACACACATAACACATTAAAACATTTAAATTCATGACAAATTCATTTTAAGTCCTAAACAAAAACTAATTATATTTTCATGTACATATTAGTCTTAGCATTTTAAGCATGCAATTTACAAAAATTAAAACGAAAAATTAGACAAAAATAAAGGGGAATGCCAGGGTTCCTAAGTGAGCAACAAATTTCATTTTTCGATTTTTGTCTTCTAATTTAACATATGAATACTAGGTGATATAATAAAACCATACATGCATCAAAAATAAAAACACATAATCAAATTCGAGGCGCTTATCATATAAATGTGCGGGAAGCACCTTAGTTAGGTTATGAGTGAAATAGATTAGCAATTGTCGGGATCAATGATATGATCGAATTGGCTAAGATCGACTCCACCACCTTGCTCCTCGTCTTTGGTTAGGAGAGGTACATAAGAATGAAATACACAAGTTAGTAATTTAATTTAAAACTAGCTAACTATACTAAAATTTTCAAGTGTAGTAGTATTTAGTTTAGGTGATGTTTGTATTTAAAGTGATTTTGATTTATGTTCATTTTTAATTTGCATGCAAAGAGAGTGAGTGAATACTAAATACAAATGGTGAGGAATTTATTTACATGTTCTAGTGAATCTATAAACAAGAAATGAAATTTTTAAAGAAGAAAAACTAGAGGAAGGAGATGAAGATCATGTATGATCTTGAGCTTGAAGTTGAAGATGAGCTTACAAGGTTTTTAGAGTATGATTTTATTAGAGAGAAAAGAAGTTTAAGACTTAGAAAAAAAATGAAGTGTGTTGTTGTTGTTGTTGTTTGTGTCGTGTGATGTAGTATGTAGTAGTAGTTGTTTTATTTTTTTTTTTGTAGTATGTAAGTTGTAGTATTGTGTAAGGATAATGCATGCATGCTTGAGACAAGGGAACACAAGGGTGTAAGAGGAGAAGCATGGGTGTAAGAGTGGCATGCATGCTTGAGACAAGGGAACAAGAGTGTGTAAGAAAAGCAAAAGGAAAAAGGAAGACAATGTAGAGCATTGTAGCTCCAAAATCTCGGCCACAATGGTTACTTGGCCCGATTTTTCGTTTTTGAAATTTTCGACTTGCGCGTACGTGAAAAGTCTCGAAATGAAATATATATTCTTGAAATAATGTTTAGAAGTGAGATCGAAAATAAAAATGAAAATAAACCTCAAAACGAATTCAAACAAAATTTGGGTACTAGTTTGTCTCGCAACTTTGAAATAAAATTTTATTCGATCGAAATATATATTTTTTGTTGAGTGTTATCGAATTAAATCATTACCCTCAAACGTCAAAAAGTTTATCAGTTTGGGCTTAGTGTAACTCAATATATCGAGTTTTAGTGAAAGTGTTAGTTAAATCAAAGTGGAATAGTAATTTGATATTATTATTATATGTTGTGTTAGTAATAATCAATATGATTAAGCTTAAGCTACTTTAATTAGGTTTGGATTATGAGTAATTACATTTTAGAAAAGATTAGGTGACTTAACCATATTTAGGTGGCTTGGCCATTTAGTCAACGTTTGACCTCGATTTGCGTGCCAAAATTTGTCGTTGAGAAATTTGTCGTGTGTGCTTCATTTGATTTATCAAGTTTGAAAAAGTAAACATAAAGTTCAAATTCAAAGTAATTCAAAATGGTTTTAGTTTAGGTGCAAAAATGATTGTAGTGTATTGTTTTAGGAAATTCAGTGAGCGAGGATGATTATTTATTGATTTCCTAATTATAATTAGCTTAACTTAACACGGGGTGTTACAATCCTCCCCCCTCAAAGAAGTTTCGTCCCCGAAACTTAAAGTACTCTGGGTGGTTAAAGTTACCTGCGCTAAACAGCTCCGGGTACTTTTCCTTCATCGACGCCTCGGTTTCCCACGTTGCTTGTTCAGTCTTCTGTCCCCTCCAGAGAACCTTGACTAAGGGTATCGACTTGCGTCGTAAGAACTTGGTCTCTCTGGCGAGAATCTCCACTGGTTTCTCCGAGTAAAGCATGTTGGGCTCGATGGCGATCACGTCGGGCGTAACAATGTGACTCGGGTCGCTTCTATATCTTCTGAGTTGAGATACATGGAATACATCGTGCACTTTGGATAAGTTTGGCGGTAAGGCGAGTCGGTATGCCACCTCGCCAATTCGTTCGAGTATTTCGTAGGGTCCGATGTACTTTGGACTAAGCTTCCCCTTTAGTCCGAAACGTCTTACCCCTTTCATGGGTGAGACCTTTAAGAAGACCTTATCTCCACTGTTGAACTCAATAGGTCGACGGTGCTCGTTTGCATATTTCTTTTGGCGATCTTGAGCTGCTTGTAGTCGTTCTCGAATAATCTTTATGTGTTCAATCTGATCCTGTATAACTTGGGGTCCAAGATCTACATTATCACTAGCGTCGTCCCAACAAACCGGACTGCGACACTTTCTGCCATACAGTGCCTCAAAAGGAGCACACCCTAGACTAGCATGATGGCTATTGTTGTATGAGAATTCAACGAGAGGTAAGCTCTTTTCCCAGTTCACGTTGAATTCCATCGTGCATGCCCTCAACATGTCTTCCAGTGTCTGGATAGTTCGCTCTGTCTGACCGTCAGTTGCTGGATGAAAAGCCGTACTCATTTTCAATTTACTACCCAAAGCCTCTTGCAATTTCTTCCAGAAATGCGATGTAAACCTTGCGTCCCTATCTGATATGATGTCGAGGGGAACGCCATGGAGTCGTATTATTTCCTTTTCGTAGGCTTTGGCCAGTTCTTCCAATCCCCAAGTCTCTTTGATCGGGACGAAGTGAGCTGATTTAGTTAGACGGTCCACAATAACCCATATAGCATCCTTGCCACCTGCTGTCCTTGGTAACCCCATGATAAAATCCATGGATATGGAATCCCACTTCCCTTGAGGAATTTCCAACGGTTGTAGCAGTCCTCCTGGTCTCTGGTGTTCAAATTTTACCTTCTGGCAAATCATGCATCTAGCCACGTACTCGGCGATCTCTGCCTTCATCCTTATCCACCAGAAACGTAATTTCAGGTCCTTGTACATCTTGTCTGAGCCAGGATGTACCGAGTAGCGGGTACTATGTGCTTCGTCAAGGATTTTGCGTTTCAAATCTTCATTGTTAGGTATGCACCACCTGCCGTTGAAGCGTAGACTACCATTAGTGTAGATCTCAAACCCTTCTGTTCCCTCTGATGGAACCCTTTCTCTGATTTCTAACAAGGCTGGGTCTTCCCACTGTAGTGCTCGTATATCATGGAATAAATCTGGTTCTACCACCATTGCATTTAGGTCAACGTCATCTGACTGTATGCATCCAAGCTCAGCCTTTTCAGGTCTTGGGTAATGTCCGAGGGTATTTCCCAAATGTTGTTCAGAGTATGTATTGCCTTACGACTCAGTGCGTCAGCAACTACATTGGCCTTTCCTTCGTGGTACAATAACTCGATTTTGTAATCCTTGATCAATTCTAACCACCTACGCTGCCTCATGTTCAGTTCCCTCTGGGTAAAGATGTACTTTAAGCTCTTGTGGTCGGTGTAGAATTTGATGCTGACTCCATAGAGATAGTGACGCCAAATCTTCAGTGCAAACACGACTGCAGCAAGTTCTAGGTCGTGAGTTGGGTAATTTCTTTCATGCACCTTAAGTTGTCTGGATGCGTATGCTATTACTTTCCCTTGTTGCATAAGCACGCATCCCAAACCATTTAATGACGCGTCACTATACACTTCGTATTCATCCCCGCCATTGGTAAGGTTAAAACTGGAGCAGTAGTAAGCCTTTTCTTAAGTTCTTGGAACGCCTTCTCACAATCGTCGCTCCATAAGAACTTTGATTCCTTTTGTAGCAGTTTCGTCATTGGGCGGGCTACCTTTGAGAAATCAGGAACAAACCTTCGATAATAGCCAGCCAATCCTAGGAAGCTTCTGACTTCCGTGACTGTTTTTGGCGCTATCCATTCTTTGACAGCTTCAATCTTTGCTGGATCTACCATTACTCCCTCCTTGGAGATTACATGGCCTAGGAACGCCACTTGGCCTAACCAAAATTCACACTTTGAAAATTTGGCATACCATTTATGGTCTCTCAAGATACTTAGGATAATGTGTAGGTGCTCTGCGTGTTCTTCTTTATCCTTGGAGTAGATCAGGATGTCGTCAATGAACACGACCACGCAGATGTCGAGGTATTCATGAAAAGTCCTGTTCATATGGTCCATAAATACTGCTGGTGCGTTGGTTAGGCCGAACGGCATTACTTTGTACTCGCAATGTCCGTACCGTGATCCGAAAGCGCCTTTTGTATATCCTCTTTGCGGACCGCAATCGATGGTATCGACCTTAGGTCAATCTTGGAGAACACTCCTCGCTCCTTTGAGTCGGTCAAAGAGATCGTCTATCCTCGGCAAGGGATAACGATTTTTGATTGTCACCTTGTTCAGTTCTCTGTAGTCGATGCAAAGCCTCATACTCCCATCCTTCTTCTTTACAAAGAGTACCGGTGCACCCCAAGGTGAGACACTCGGTCTTATGAATCCCAATTCAATCATCTCTTCCAACTGTTTCTTGAGTTCTTGGAGTTCGACAGGCGCCATCCTGTATGGTGCCTTTGATATAGGTGACGTGCCTGGTATGAGGTCGATCGAGAATTCAACGTCTCGTGCGGGAGGCATACCTGGTAATACGTCTGGAAAAACATCTGGGTATTCATTTACGATTGGGATATCTTCAATGCATAGGGTGTCCTCGACCTTAGTAATACTGCAAAAATACACCTGGTGCCCCTTCCTCTCCATACTCAAGTTTCAAAGATGATACTAACTTCACTCCTCGCTTTCCTCTTAAAACTCGCAGTGCGACACTTCCTTCCCTTGGTTAGTTTTCAAAGTGATTTTCTGGTCGTGGCATTTAAATGTTGCGTTATGACGAGCCACCCGATTCATTCCCAGATTACATCGAACTCGGGAAGGTCAAACAATACAAGATCCGATAGGAATTACGCTTTGTGAATCGAGATTTTTACGTTATTGTATTTTGAAGAACAAGGAATGTTTTTACCATCCGTAGTGATATGTTAGTTACGATTTGTTCGGGGTTTGTGAGTTTGGATTGTTTGATAAATTTTGAGGATATAAAAGATAGGAAGCTCAGGATCGAATAAAATGAAAGCAGGCACAGAGTTAACCAGAAATTTACCGGTGATAACGTCGACATCGATAATATCATCAGACCCTTCTTCAGACTCGGTCAGGACGTAGACGCGTCCCTGAACCCTGACGGCTGGCGGTGGTCCCGCATTTGCCTTTGAAGAAATACCCCTCTTTGGGCATTCATTCGATTTGTGCCCAACTACCTTACAGAAGTAGCACACCACCGGCTCTCCGTTGCAACGCTTCCCTGGATGACTCGGTTGTCGACAGAAGTGACAATGACCTGCTTGTACGGTTGGAGCTTTGGGAAGCGGTTGTTGGGTACTCTTTGCAACGTACGGAGTGGTGTTGCGGTTGTAGAACTGGGACTTGCCCTGGTTTCTGTTACGATTGTCTTGATTTGAAAAACCCGGGCGACCAAACATGGGTTTATGTATAAAACTGGCGCTCGCCACAGGGGGCGTGAACGTCTTCTTCTTCTTCTTCTCCTCAGCTTCCCTCTTCTGGATGGGTGCCCAGATACACGTTGCCTTTTCGTAGGCTTCCGCGAAGTTCTTACAGCCGAACCCGCTCATGTTTATCCTCAGGTTATTTTCCATGCCTCGTACGTAACGAGTTGCGAGTTCCTCCTCGCTAGTCAATATCTTAGGAGCAAACTTGGGCTGACTCCCGATATTTTTCTCGTAAGCTTGTAGGGACATTTCACCTGGGTTAGATTCTGAACTCTTCTTCTTTTTCCCACTTCAACTCTTCCCCAAAGTACTTGTTTTCCAACAAGGTCTTAAACTCACCCAGCTTATAGAGCCTTAGGGGAATTGGGCTTTGATCAGCGCCACCAACTATTTGCCTCTCCTTTCAGTAGTACGCTACCACGCTCACCATTTCGCTCGGTGGTGTCTTGCTCGATTCTAGCAACTTTTCCATCTCTTGATCCACTCTGTCAAGACTGTGGGGTCGATGAGCGAGAATATGTTTGGGGTCGGTGTTTGGAGAATTTCTCAAATGCAGACTGATTGTTTCCGCCGCCTTGATGTTGATACATATTTTGAGCAATTTTGTAATTGCATCCTCGAACCCTTTTCTCCTTGCTTCTTCTTCAAGAAATGTTGGGCTAAGTTCTGTTACCCATGTTGTTTAAGTTGTATGCATCCATTCTGAAAATAAAATAAAATAACGACAAGGCTGTATAAATTTTGAGTGGTTCAAAGATAGACATCATATAACATGCAAGGTAAAAGACATTTCATTGATAATGTAAAAGGTTTACATCAAAACGTTACAAGCCTCCTAATACATTCTCTATGAAATGAACTAAGGTGAAAACTTAGACATAAGTTCAGCAAAATAACATAAAAGTTTAGATACATTCTCAAGAGATATGAAATTGAATCGAGAATGACAAAAGGTTAACCCTAAAACCTAAGCAAATTTTGAGTAGCGATGCTCCTCCTCCATGAAGCTATGCTTATACTTAACAGCATAAGTCATGTCGCTCAAACCGAGTTTGAAATCCTCCCACTCGTAGTACTCACCCTCAAGTATCGCCGGGGAGCGTAGTCGTCTCCACCATGCTTTGGCCTCCTCGTCTAGGCATGCAGCTGCTAGGGAGGTTTTCCATTCCTCTCTAACGGAGTGTTCCAGGAACCTCGCATTCATACTCCTGATCCATGGGTATAGTGTCCCACCGATCCCTCAAATGTCTCAGGTTTCCTGCATGAACGCTTCGATCACATCTCAGATATTCCGAGGATCGGCGGAGATGATCGTGAATTGATGTTCCATATCACGAGTCTTAAGTGCCCTAGTCTTCCAAATGACTTCCGCATTGCTCGAGCCCTGTGACCTCTTCCAGGACTTCAATTGTTGACGTCGCGCGTAGGCCTCGATGGCTTTCTTGCGGGCCTTCTCCTTTGGTGTCCATTCAGAGTACTTCTTACCGCACGGTAGTCTCATCTGAAATCAATTTAGATAAGGAAATTTAAATGAGATTTGGAAGTACAATATGTATGTAAAATTTTAAAATAATGAATTAAGAAAAGCACATGACTAGGTAGTAACATAACGTCTCCATATATATAAACATATACATGGGTAAAATATTACATTTCAAGGAATATAATACATAAGTTCACCAAACGTCACATCCGAATACAACACCCATAGCCGTTAAGAAAAAGTGACGACATTAAGGTCGTTTCTAAGATAGTTTAAAGTCGGTTACATATATTTTACAAACCGGAGTCGCATGACCTCAATTATTATTTGCGTGCTCAAGAGTCTCCCACATCGGCATCTTTCCCGCATCGAAGTAATTCCACCGTATTGGAGGATAGAGGTGCTTATATTCTTGATCCATCAGGTTCTCGAGTAGTTCCTCGTGCTCCATCCACCCTGGTGGTTGCATCTCCCTCAGAAGTGGATCTGGGTGACACATGCGATCCATGTGTAGCTCGTAATCCAGGAGTAGTTGCCAACCTAGTGGAGTCCAGAACTCATCGTACGGGTGGAAGCTCTCGATCAGTGTCAGGCCTAAGCCAATGCCCCTAGTGTGATAGGGTCTGGTCGTCGTGATCCCATTGGCTTCCACGTATTGCTCTATGACGTGGGACTGGTTACTTATATATGCATCCAGTGGCATCATCGGTGGACGTCGTGGTAAGTTGTTACGGGTGTAACTGAAAGACGTCATCCTAAGGGCCTTTGTCAAACTAGAGTTAGTCACAGAGCAAATAGCAAGTAACCGAATTATAAACGTAAGGATTCTAACGCTCATCTAACTAGTTTATTATTTATTAGGTCGGTCCTTAAGATTCTACCCTTCCTCACATTTAAAATGATCTAATATATTATTTTAGCGATCTAGAGATTTCTAATTCATTATTCGATCCTATAAGTCTATGCCTGACATATGATATGAATGTCTGGCCCAGGTGTCGTCTCGCTATGTGAGATAACTTTAAGTCATTCACGGTCGCAAGACAGCTCTGATACCAACTGTAACAACCTGGTTTTTCGTGACTTTAATTAAACTAAGGCGGAAAATTAATTAAGTCTATATATTACAAAACCAAATTAATCGTAATAAAACTCAGATACATAAGACGAGTTTAGAATAACAGAGTACAAGTTTGATTACATTCTCTCAAAACAGATTACAAAAAAATAAGGCCTTCAATCCCCTGATAGATCAACAAATAATACTTGGTACCTGCATTAAACTCTCATCATTTTCCCGCACACTCCTTCGAGTTTCGACACATGCAATTTCTAAAGCAATATGCAGTATAATAATGAATAACAAGGGAAAACAGATAGCAAGTATGCAAATATAACACATAAGGAGATCATGATGATTCAATACGGTATAAGCCAACCAAATAACACACCATGCTCACAAATAATCATACTTAACAAATCACATTCCAATACTCAACCAAATCATTCCAATAACCATCAAACAAACAAGGAAATACACTCAACATGTGATAACAAATGAATCTTCGTTAGTAAGGCGGAAGCATGCAGACATAATCCGCGCAGTAGCAGCCAGGGCCGAACGAAGTCGGACGTAACTGAATATGCTAAAGATATCTAAGGTAATAAGGACGGCCTAATCCCTTGTCTAATGTATGCATACACCACCTATCGAGGATCATACTTATTCGCTAATCAAAAGGTATTCACCAAGAAAATGTTCGACTATCACCAGAGACTCGGTACTCTCGGGTCAATTTGGCGTTTCCAATTACTGTGCTATGGGCTCACGGTGATATCCAGTATGCCCCATCCCTGAGGTGGATACCCCGTACCGAATAAAGTCTCAAGACCCTTATAACGCCTTGGGCTACTCTGGGAGGAAGCCCAAGTCCCCATAGCCAGCTACCTCGTTAACTTCGAATTTCAAGAGTCGCAACATGGCGAACAATCCTAGTATTTTATTCAAGTACTCGCTTTCTTAACTTCTCATTCTCTTGCTTATAAACAACGATAATGACAAACTTGTATCATAAATATAACGTCAAACTTGTATAAGGAAATTTTAGTAACAACAGTTCTTCAGGTAAAACAGAACACATAGAAAAACTTAATTATTTATTTTGAGTCCGTTTGTAAATTTTTAAATATTTCTCACTATTCATTATTTTACTATTCACCGTATTTACTATTCATCGTATTTACTATTCCTCGTATTTACTATTCCTCGTATTTATACGTATTTGTATTTTCGTATTCCGTATTTGTGCGTATTTTTATACTTCGTATTTTATTCGTATTTTATACGTATAGGTATTCTTATACTTAGTATTTATTATTTTATTTTCTTTATACT
Source organism: Dianthus caryophyllus (assembly GCA_023091065.1). NCBI lineage: Eukaryota > Viridiplantae > Streptophyta > Magnoliopsida > Caryophyllales > Caryophyllaceae > Dianthus > Dianthus caryophyllus. The sequence continues at coordinate 7,802,624 of CM041521.1, read as the reverse complement.
TAGTATTTTTATTTTATTTTCTTTATACTTTAGTATTTGTTATTTGACTTTATTTATACTTGGTATTTTTGTACTCTTATACATTTTTGTTATACTAAGGATATTTTGGAAAAATAAAACTAAGCTTTTTATTTACTAAGTGTAAAATTCTAGTTTTAAAGTCGTTAGGTTCGTTTTGTATTTAGTGATTTGAAAAATGATTTCGGAAGTAAAACTTAATATAATCTAAGTACAAAATTCTAGAGTCAAAGTTGTTAAGTTCATTTTGTACTTAGTGATTTTAAATAACTTTTTAAAAGTGAAACTCGGTTTTATTTAGTCATATACTTAACTAATCTTTTAGCGGTTTCCATTTTTAGCGAGGTTGTCGTAGTTCATTTTAAATAGTCCGTATGTCCACAACCAAATTTAAGCATAGGTAGTAGCACTCGACAAGATTCATTTTAATACGGGTAACGTTTATTTTTATCGGTTTAGTTGATTTTTTTTATTAACGGTTCATTTTACAATCTAATACAATCCTAATTACAAATCAAATTTAGTAACTAAGTGATAAATTCATTTTGATCAAATTTGGCCCATTTAAATTAGGAATGCCGTGTGTTTGTATATTATATCAACATTGATTTGTTTCTTTTAATTTCTTAATTCCAATTTGTTAATTACTAATTAAATTATTTTAACAATAAACTAAAAAGTGATAAAAATAAATTTAACCCCAAAATTGGCAAGGATGCCGTGGGGAATGAAGGGGGTGTCCAAGATTTTCATTTTTCGATTTTATCGGTTTTTGACTTAAAGTTTTTATATACTAATTATTTAGTTTATGCTAAAATGATTTAAATTAGTACTTAAGAACCATAAATAACTAAAACTTATAAAATTTATGAATCAAACTAATCACCTAAGTGAAGAACACATGAATGTGTGATGAATGTTAATGTTTTTCATATGAACATTATTTAGTCAAAATTTTATATGTTTATGAAATTTTCTCAAATTTTTCATACAAGTCTAATTTAACTATACTAATCATAATATGTTATTTAGAAAAATTAAAACTAAAAATTGGTCCATGAAATTAAATTTGGCCGTGTATATTTATACATGTTCATAAATTTTGATTTTTGATTTTTATACTTCTAATTCAACAACTAATTTATCTTATATTATTTATGTATTAAATCATGAGTGGAAAACATATCAAAACATTAACACAATTAACTAAACATCATTTAAACATAAGGTTAACACAAAAATTTCAAGAACACACATAACACATTAAAACATTTAAATTCATGACAAATTCATTTTAAGTCCTAAACAAAAACTAATTATATTTTCATGTACATATTAGTCTTAGCATTTTAAGCATGCAATTTACAAAAATTAAAACGAAAAATTAGACAAAAATAAAGGGGAATGCCGTGGGGTTCCTAAGTGAGCAACAAATTTCATTTTTCGATTTTTGTCTTCTAATTTAACATATGAATACTAGGTGATATAATAAAACCATACATGCATCAAAAATAAAAACACATAATCAAATTCGAGGCGCTTATCATATAAATGTGCGGGAAGCACCTTAGTTAGGTTATGAGTGAAATAGATTAGCAATTGTCGGGATCAATGATATGATCGAATTGGCTAAGATCGACTCCACCACCTTGCTCCTCGTCTTTGGTTAGGAGAGGTACATAAGAATGAAATACACAAGTTAGTAATTTAATTTAAAACTAGCTAACTATACTAAAATTTTCAAGTGTAGTAGTATTTAGTTTAGGTGATGTTTGTATTTAAAGTGATTTTGATTTATGTTCATTTTTAATTTGCATGCAAAAAGAGTGAGTGAATACTAAATACAAATGGTGAGGAATTTATTTACATGTTCTAGTGAATCTATAAACAAGAAATGAAATTTTTAAAGAAGAAAAACTAGAGGAAGGAGATGAAGATCATGTATGATCTTGAGCTTGAAGTTGAAGATGAGCTTACAAGGTTTTTAGAGTATGATTTTATTAGAGAGAAAAGAAGTTTAAGACTTAGAAAAAAAAAATGAAGTGTGTTGTTGTTGTTGTTGTTTGTGTCGTGTGATGTAGTATGTAGTAGTAGTTGTTTTATTTTTTTTTTTGTAGTATGTAAGTTGTAGTATTGTGTAAGGATAATGCATGCATGCTTGAGACAAGGGAACACAAGGGTGTAAGAGGAGAAGCATGGGTGTAAGAGTGGCATGCATGCTTGAGACAAGGGAACAAGAGTGTGTAAGAAAAGCAAAAGGAAAAAGGAAGACAATGTAGAGCATTGTAGCTCCAAAATCTCGGCCACAATGGTTACTTGGCCCGATTTTTCGTTTTTGAAATTTTCGACTTGCGCGTACGTGAAAAGTCTCGAAATGAAATATATATTCTTGAAATAATGTTTAGAAGTGAGATCGAAAATAAAAATGAAAATAAACCTCAAAACGAATTCAAACAAAATTTGGGTACTAGTTTGTCTCGCAACTTTGAAATAAAATTTTATTCGATCGAAATATATATTTTTTTGTTGAGTGTTATCGAATTAAATCATTACCCTCAAACGTCAAAAAGTTTATCAGTTTGGGCTTAGTGTAACTCAATATATCGAGTTTTAGTGAAAGTGTTAGTTAAATCAAAGTGGAATAGTAATTTGATATTATTATTATATGTTGTGTTAGTAATAATCAATATGATTAAGCTTAAGCTACTTTAATTAGGTTTGGATTATGAGTAATTACATTTTAGAAAAGATTAGGTGACTTAACCATATTTAGGTGGCTTGGCCATTTAGTCAACGTTTGACCTCGATTTGCGTGCCAAAATTTGTCGTTGAGAAATTTGTCGTGTGTGCTTCATTTGATTTATCAAGTTTGAAAAAGTAAACATAAAGTTCAAATTCAAAGTAATTCAAAATGGTTTTAGTTTAGGTGCAAAAATGATTGTAGTGTATTGTTTTAGGAAATTCAGTGAGCGAGGATGATTATTTATTGATTTCCTAATTATAATTAGCTTAACTTAACACGGGGTGTTACAATCTTGCCCCGATTCTACCAACCACCCCCGTTCTAACCATCTGCCACCCACCGCCGTTACAATTAGATCTGAAAAAATCAAATTTTAAAAAAAAATGTCATATTTAAATGAAATAACCACACAAATAATTAAATTAAAAGATTTCGAGTTAAATTTTATAAGTTAAGTTTTAGATCTAAGTTTTCCATACCTTAATAGTCGATTTGGTGGTAGTGGCGGCGGGAAGAAGTAGTTGGTGGTAATGGTGGCGGTAGGACTTCATGGTGGTGGTGGTGGTGGTGCGGCGGTACGAAAGGTGGGGCTGTAACACCCCGTGTTTTTGAAACACATTTTTATAAAAGAATTTAATTCCTTAGATTAAATTCATCCTTTTTCATTATAATAAAAATGCGACTGAATTTTTTTTCGCTAAACATGTAACACTCCATGTTAAGTTAAGTCTTTATAATTGCGCAAATCATTAATTAAACATCCTCGCTCACTTATTTTCCTAACACATTATACTACAAGTTATTTTGCACCTAAATTAAAACCGTTTTGAATTACTTTGAATTTGAACTTTATTTTTACATTTTCAAACTCGATAAATCAAACAAAGAGTCTACGACAATTTTCTCAACGACAAATTTTGGCACGCAAATCGAGGTCAAACATTGACTAAAAGACCAAGCCACCTAAGTGTGATTAAGTCACCTAATCTTTTCCTAATCTACTTACTCATAATCCTAATCTCACCAAAAATGGTTAAGGCTTAATCAATTTTGATTAGTACTAACAAGACATACTATAATAATATAAAATTACTATTCCTTTTGATTTAACTAGCACTTTCACTAAAACTCGATATAATGAGCCACTCTTATTCAAAACTGATAAACTTTTTGACGTTTGATCATAATGATTTAATTCGGTAACATTCAATGAAAAAAATATGTATTTCGGTCAAGTAAGATTTTATTTCAAAGTTTCGAGGATTCTAGACCCAATTTTTATTTTGGATTCTTTCCTACGTTTTTCTTCATTTTAATTTTTTGATCTTACTTCTAAACATTATTTTAAGACTATATATTTCATTTCGGGACTTTTTCAAGCAGAATCGAAAATTTCAAAAACGCAAAATCGGACCAAGTTGGCCAAAGTGGCCGAGATTGTCAAGCATGCATGCATGCTCTTGGCTCACTTTTCTTTCTTCCACTTTGTCCCCCCTTTACTAAGTTGTCTAATCCTTACACCACCTATATTAATTCATCATCACATACTAGCCTTTTTAATTTAAAGATTAAACATTACAAAAACAAAACAATACTACTACATACATACACTTACACGCACAAAACAAACAAACACAACAAACACTTAGCTTCTTTTTCTCTCTAAATAAAACCATACTCAAGAACACAAGTAAGAGACAAACTCATGTTCAACCTTGAAGCTCATATGAACTTCATCTTCTTCCTCTTTATTTCCTTCTTTAATCAATTATTTTCTTACTTTAAATTCTTAGAACACCTAAATAAATTCCTCACCATTTATAACTTGTCATCACTTCCTCTTTTAGCTCATAAATAACTATGAACATAAATCAAAACACTTAAAATATAAACATCACCTAAAACATAAAATGATACTACAATTTAAATTTTTAGTTTAGTTAGTTTAGTTTAAAATAAATTACTAACTTATTTTGTAACAACCCGGTTTTTCGTGACTTAAATTAAACTAAGGCGGAAAATTAATTAAGTCTATAAATTACAAAACCAGCTGTTAATCGTATTACAAACTCCATATACATAATATGAGTTTAAGATAAACAGAGTTATTCGATTACATTCTCTCAAAAAGGAGTACAAAATAAAGGTAAACCATCCCCTGCATGATTAACGTCTGACTCGGGGTACCTGCATTAAACTCTCATCATTTTCCCGCACACTCTTTCGACACATGCAATTCTAAAGCAATAAGCAGTATAAATAATGAATAATAAATAAGTAAAAACAATTAGCAAGTAAACAGGTAAAACACGTAAGAGATCAATATGATTCAATCATGAGTATACATCCAATCACATATCATACAACACTCTCAACATATCATTCTCAACAGTCATATTCCAACGATCATAAATTCAAGCCATCAAACCATATCAATCAAACAAGACAAGGAAATACATTCTTCATACGTTAACTAATGATTGTTCGTTAGCGGCGGAAGCATGCAGACGTAAACGCAATAGTAGTAGACGGCGAGCAGAGCGGGCGTGGGTCGACATACTAGACGTCGCCAGGAAGCGATCGTAGGGCGAACAAAGCGGGCGTGTCCGACAAAGCTAAAGATACCTAAAGCGATAAGGACAGCCAAATCCCGAGTCTAATGTATGCATACACCACTATAGATAGGATCGTATCATACTCGCCCTCGAGTAAGTAGTCACCTAATAATACGACTATCACCTTAGACTGCACTCGGGTGGCCGAGTTTCCAATTACCGTAGTATGGGCTCACGGAGATATCAAGTATGCCCCATCCCTGAGGTTGAATATCCCGCACCGAAATAATACTTTATATAAAAATATTAGATCGCCTTTAGCAACTCTGGGAGGGAGCTAAAGTCCCCATAGACGGCTACCTCATTAACTTCGAATTCAAGAGTCGCGACATGGCGAACAATCCAAGTATTTTATTCAAGTAGTTCATTTCTTAATTTCTTATTTCCTCGTTCATTCAAAGTAGGTGACAATTCTGTAACTTAAATATATCGTCTAACTTTGTATAATGAAATTTTAGTTCTAGCAGTTCTTCAGGTAAACAAAACACATAGAAAGACTTAGTTAATTATTTGGAGTCCGTTTGTAAATTTTAAATATTTTTACTATTCATTATTTTACTATTCATCGTATTTACTATTCACCGTATTTACTATTCATCGTATTTACTATTCACCGTATTTACTATTCCTCGTATTTGTACGTATTTTTATACGTTTGCGTATTTTTATACTTCGTATTTTATTCGTATTTTATACGTATGTGTATTCATATACTTAGTATTTATTATTATATTTCCTTTGTACTTAGTATTTTTATTTTATTTCCTTATACTTAGTATTTTCCTTTTATACTTAGTTTTCTTATACTTTACAACTACTTTTATACTTAGGATATTTTTAGGTTTTACAAAACCAACCTTTATTTTTCTAAGTATATAATTCTAGTTTTAAAGACGTTAGGTTCGTTTTGTATTTAGTGATTTTGAAATATATTTTAATCAAAGTTGTTAAGTTCATTTGTACTTAGTGATTTTAAATGATATTTCAAAAGCAAAACTTGGTTAAATTTAGTCGTATACTTAACTAAAATTTAGGCGGTTTCAAATTTTAGCGAGGTTGTCGTAGTTCATTTTAAATAGTCCGTATGTCCACATCCAAATTTAAGCATAGGTAGTAACACACGATTTAGTTCATTTTAATACGTGTAACGTTTATTTTAATCGGTTTCGTTGATTCTTTTTATTAATGATTCATTATATAATCTAATATAATCCTATTTACTAATCAATTTTAGTGACTAAGTGACAAATTCATTTTGATCAAAATTAGGTCCATTTTTAGTGTAAATGCCGTGGCCTTTATTTATTTAGCTATTTATTTCTTTGTTTGGCTTTTTTTTTTATTAATAAATCATTACTTTAACTTATGAAATTATTTAAGTGATAAAAATAAAAAGTGACAAAATCATTTTTGGTCTAAAAATCCACCCAAAACCGTGGCCCTTGTACATTAGTGTAATTTATTTTCGTTTTCTAATTTTATCGGTTTTCGACTTAAAGTTTTTATAATCTATTTATTTAGTTTATACTAAAGTGATTTAAACTAAGTTGAAATTTCACTAAATATTTTATTAAGTTTATGAATAGTGTTTTTGTGACACTTTATTTTTCCAACTTTTATAATTTAGTGATTTAGTCTATTTAACTTATATATTCATTATTTAAACTTTTCAATAATGACTTTAAACAATAATAAAATAAAACTTATATTTATTATGAATCAAATTAGTCCTTTATGTGAAGAACACCATGAATATGTGATGAATCCAATTATTTTTCATATGAACATTTTTAACTCAAATTCTTATATTATCGTTTTATTTCCTCAAATTTTTATGGTATGTCTAATTAACCTAGACTAATCATAATATGTTATTTAGATAAATTAAATATAAAAATTGGACCAAAAAAGAGGGTAAAACCGTGTATATGTATGTATGTTCACAAGTATTTTATTTTCGATTTTTATACTTTTAATTCAATAACTAACTTACTTTATATTGTTTATATATTTAACATGGATGAAAAACATATACAAACATTAACATATAAAAGTAAAAATCATTTCAAACACAAGAATAACACAAAAGTTCAAGAACACACATAAACACATTAACACATTTAAATTTCATAACAAATTCATTTTAAGTCCTAAACATAAACTAATTATATTTTCATGTTCATTTCATTACGAGTATTTTAAGCGTGCAATTAACAAAAATTAAAACGAAAAATTAGACAAAAATTAAGGGGAGGCCGTGTATTATGTTATTGTTACACTAATATTATTTTTCGATTTTTGTCTCCTAATTTAACATATGAACACTAGGTGATAAAATAAACTAAGCATGCATCAAAACATCATTTAGGAAAGCATAAATCAACTACGAGGCGCTTATCACATAAGTGTGCGGGAAGCACCTTGATTAGGTTAAGTTAGTTGAAGTGCTCCTAGCAATTGTCGGGGTCGACGATGTGATCGAATTGGCTAAGATCGACTCCACCACCTTGCTCCTCGTCTTTGATTAGGAGAGTACATAAAAAATGAAATACACAAGTTAGTAATTTATTTAAGCTAGTTAAACTATACTAAAAGTTTTATGTGTAGTATTGTTTTTAGTTTAGGTGATGTTTGTATTTTAAGTGATTTTGATTTATGTTCATTTTTAATTTGCATGTAAAGATAAGGAGTGAGTACTAAATATAAATGGTGAGGATTTATTTAAGTATGCTAATAAATTTAAGCAAATGAGATGAAAGTTTTTAAGGAAAAAAATGAATTAAAGAGGATGAAGATTCAAGAGGTGTTCTTGAGGTTGGAGATGAGTTTAAGCTTACAAGTTCTTTGAGTATGAATTATTTAGAGAGAAAAAGAGTTAAGTGTTTGTGTGTTGTGCTTGTGTTTGTGTCGTGTGTGTTGTATGTAGTAGTAGTTGTGTTTTATTTTTTTGTAGTATGTAAGTTGTAGTATGTAAGTTGTAGTATGTAAGTTGTAAACTTGTGTAAGGACAATGAGGCATGCTTGAGACAAGGAGACACATGTGTGTAAGAGGGGTAAGGGGTGTGTAAGGAGAAGGAATGCATGCTTGAGACAAGGGGACACAAGTGTGTAAGAAAAGCAAAAGGAAAAAGGAAGACAATGTAGAGCTTGTAAGCTCCACATTCTCGGCCAACATGGTCATTTGGCTCGACTTTTTCGTTTTTGAAATTTTCGATTTGCGCGTTCGTGAAAAGTCTCGAAATGAAATATATAGTCTTGAAATAATGGTTCAAAGTAAGATCGAAAATAAAAATGAAGAAAAACGTTGAAGGGTGATCAAAACAAAAATTGGCCTTAGGATCCTCGAACTTTAAAATAAAATCTTATTTGATCGAAATATATAATTTTTTTCGTTGAAAGTTCTTGAATTAAATCATTATGCTCAGACGTCAAAAATTTTATCAGTTTAGGCTTAGTGTAACTCAATATATCGAGTTTTTAGTGAAAGTGTTAGTTAAATCAAAGTGGAATAGTAATTTGATATTATTATGATATGTTGTGTTAGTAATAATCAATATGATTAAGCTTAAGCTACTTTAATTAGGTTTGGAATATGAGTAATTATATTTAAGAAAGGATTAGGTGACTTAATCACATTTAGGTGGCTTGGCCATTTGGTCAACGTTTGACCTCGATTTGCGTGCCAAAATTTGTCGTTGAGAAAATTGTCGTAGATTCTTTGTTTGATTTATCGAGTTTGAAAATGTAAAAATAAAGTTCAAATTCAAAGTAATTCAAAACGGTTTTAATTTAGGTGCAAAATAACTTGTAGTATAATGTGTTAGGGAAATAAGTGAGCGAGGATGTTTAATTAATGATTTGCGAAATTTTAAAGGCTTAACTTAACATGGAGTGTTACATGTTTAGCGAAAAAAATTCAGTCGCATTTTTATTATAAGGAAAAAGGATGAATTTAATTTAAGGAATCAAATTCTTTCATAATATTTTGCTATAAAAAAACACGGGGTGTTACAATCCTACCCCCTTAAGAAAAGTTTCGTCCCCGAAACTTGGATAGAGTGGATAACTGCTCGAGGTTAAACATGGCAGTTAGAGAGAATATTGAGATTTTACAAATTTGGATAATAACATTTGATTTTGTAGGAATTAAGACTTTTTGAAAAAGTTGAGTTTTCAAATTAATATCGAAACGTCGGATAGAGATAAAATATTGGAGAACAAAATCGCGTTTGATTTATCAATGAGATATTTAAATAGATATAGAAATGTTACTAGAATGTTATTTCCGAAAATGACTTGAAAGAGGTCCACAAAAAGGTAGGGCCTAGAAGTGTTGTACGGACTTAATGAAATCAAAATAATAAGAGTCTTAGGAACAAAAATATTTTATTTAGTTTTGAAAATACAAGTTAACCATAATAGTTTGAAAATAAAAAAAAATTCAGATTTTAGTAGGACTTTAATATAGTCAAACTATAGTCCTACCCCCTTAAAAAGTTTTAAACGTAAATACCCAATATTATTATTGTTACTTTTAATGGCCACTCAATCAAGATATATAGCCTTAAGGAAAAGAACGGCAATTAGGAAGAATGGCTAAAAATCGTAGTGGTCATGAGGAGAATATGAGCTTTATTGAAATTAGGGGAAATCTTGGTTATCGCTGAATGGTTCAATAAAATTTTTAGAGAATTATGGATAACCTTGTTGACATAGCTCATTTTCTTAAGTTTATTATTATAATGTTATTAGATGAAACTAAATGTTATAACTCATATTGCGGGTAAGATTGAAAATTTATAATAAGGAATGACTTAAAAATATAAAATTTTGTATATATTTCTAAAATAGAGGAAATAGTAGAAACGAAACAATTCCAAAGGTTTTAGAAATAAAGGAATGAAAAATTTGAACCATGAAGTTTCAAAAGTAATTCAATTTACGTTACAAAGATTTCACGTAACAATAAATTTTCAAAAGTATTTTTATAGAGGACCTATGAAAATAAATTTTTAGGAGTATATTAAGAGGTTGATAAGAATTTGAAATGTAGGAGATCATAAAGGCAATTTATGTGATTGGATTGAAATTCGTACAACATTGTACTTTGTAGAACAAGAATATTTTTACCCTTTTGTAGAGGTATATTAGTTTGATTTGTTTGGGTTTTGTGAGTTTGGATTGTTTGATAACTTTGGAGGAGTTAAGAGCCAACGAAGCTCCCGTATCGGATAAAATAACAGTAGGTATAGATTTGACTAGGGATTTACCGGTTATGCTGTCAAAATCGATAACGCCTTCAGCACCTTCTTCTGATTCTGTCAGGACGTACACGCGTCCTTGAACCTTCACGGCTGGCGGTGGTCCCGCGTTCGTCTTCGCAACCGTACCCCTTTTTGGGCATTCATTTGACTTGTGCCCCACTATTTTGCAGGAAAAACATACTACCGGTTCTCCATTACATTGTTTCCCTGGGTGATTCGGTTGTCGGCATCTGCGACACTGGCTTGGGCCCTCAGGAATTTGTGGATTGTCCCTTGCGACGAAAGTTGTGGGGTTTCGATTTAAGTTCTGGGATCCGCCCTGGTTCTTGTTACGGTTGTCTGAACCCTGATAACTCGGGCGATTGAAAAGTGGTTTGCGGATAAAGCTAGCACTCGCCACAGGTGGCGTGAACGTCTTCTTCTTCTTCTTCTCCTCAGCTTCTCTCTTCTGGATGGGTGCCCAGATACACGTTGCCTTTTAAGTAGGCTTGGAAGTTCTTACATGAACCCGCTCATGTTTATCCTCGTGTTATTGTCCATGCCTCAGACGTAACGAGTTGCGAGTTCCTCCTCGCTAGTCAATATCTTAGGAGCAAACTTGGGCTCTCCCGATATTTTTACGTGTAAGCTTGTAGGGTCATTTCACCCTGGGTTAGATTCCTAAACTCTTCTTCTTTTTCCCACTTCAACTCTTCCCCAAAGTACTTGTTTTCTAATAGTGTCTTAAACTCGCTCCAGTTATAGAGTCTTAGGGGAAATTGGGCTTTGATTAGGCGCCACCAACTATTTGCCTCTCCCTTCAAATAGTACGCTACTACGTTCACCATTTCGTTAGGTGGTGTCTTGCTTAGTTCTAGCAATTTCTCCATCTCCTCGATCCATTCTGTCAAGACCGTGGGGTTGACAGAGCCAGTATATGGTTGGGGTCTATGTTTGGAGAATCTCTCAAATGCGGATTGGTTATTCCATACCACGATATTGGTGTGTATTCTGAGCGATTTTCATTATTGCATCCTCGAAACCTCTCCTCCTTGCCTCCTCTTCGAGGAATTGTTGGTTAAGGTCATTGTCTGGAATATCGTTTGCAGCCATTCTGAAAATATTAAACTGTATGAATTTGAGTAGTTCCCAAAAGAGACATTTTATAGGATATAAGATAAAAACAGGTTACATTGACTTGAGTAGCAAAATGCATCTAGCACATTTTCTAAGAAGATAACTGAAAGTAGAAGTTAGGGACAACGACTCCTAATAGTGCCATACAGAATCTCTAAGGTTAGGTAGTTAAAAACTAGAGATTTTACAAAAAGTTGTCCGAACTAGTAGTTAATAGGGCTAACTGGATCTAGAGCCCATTTGAAGACTCCGCATCGCTGATCTCCTCCTCATCATCAAAAGTATGACCCTGAGCAATGGCACGGCATGCAAGTCTGAGGCCGCATTTGAAGAAATTCCACCCGTGGAAATTTCCCCCTCGAACTGTAGACAGGTGGCGTACTGTAAACCACCAATGGAAAGCTTCACCTCTGAGGAACCTCTCGGTTAAGCGTACTTTCCATTCTTCGTGAACTTCCGCCTCAACGAACTTCGCCTCCATTTCGCATAACCAAAACCAGCAGGTGTCATGGTCTCCTGCGAACGTGCGCGGGGGATCCCCTAAGAAATCCCTGTAAGCATCGATCCTGGCAGGGTCAGTCCATGCAAGCTCCGGAGTAACCGGAAGTGCAGGCATGAAAGCACGTAGGGCGCGCTGCTTAATCGAAAGATTGCCCTTCCCGTCTCCGCATACTGGTGAATCGCCGGTTGATGACATCTACAAGGGATTTTAAGGGAAGGAGTCAAACAACATGAATATTGTTTGAATGAAATAAAAATGGCTATTAAGAGAATATAAATTTTGATCGAACATAAACAGGATCAAAAGGTTTAAGAATTTCATTAGCGAAATTGGTTAAGGATTTAGTAGATGTCTTTACTTCGTATAGCCTGGTACTCCTTCAGTGTTTCACTTCTCGAGAGTTAAGTTTATTAACTCGATTTTATATCCGAGGATAGTTGTTAGTTTTAGTCAGTCACATCAGCAAGTAGCAAGTATACGATGGTTAGGGTATTTTATTTTTAGGGTAGTAGTTCGTTTATTTAAGAAGATTTTAGTGTATGGTCGGTACTTAAGGTTTCTACCCATCCTCACACTTTAAAGCGATCTAAGTTATTTATTTTAGCGACCTAGGATTCCCAATCCATTATTTGATCCTATAAGTCTATGCCTGACATACGATATGAATGTCTGGCCCAGGCGTCGTCTCGCTAGATGAGATAACTTTAAGTCACTCACTGGCCGCAAAGACTCACGATACCAATCAGAACAACCCGGTTTTTCGTGACTTAAATTAAACTAAGGCGGAAAATTAATTAAGTCTATAAATTACAAAACCAGCTGTTAATCGTATTACAAACTCCATATACATAATATGAGTTTAAGATAAACAGAGTTATTCGATTACATTCTCTCAAAAAGGAGTACAAAATAAAGGTAAACCATCCCCTGCATGATTAACGTCTGACTCGGGGTACCTGCATTAAACTCTCATCATTTTCCCGCACACTCTTTCGACACATGCAATTCTAAAGCAATAAGCAGTATAAATAATGAATAATAAATAAGTAAAAACAATTAGCAAGTAAACAGGTAAAACACGTAAGAGATCAATATGATTCAATCATGAGTATACATCCAATCACATATCATACAACACTCTCAACATATCATTCTCAACAGTCATATTCCAACGATCATAAATTCAAGCCATCAAACCATATCAATCAAACAAGACAAGGAAATACATTCTTCATACGTTAACTAATGATTGTTCGTTAGCGGCGGAAGCATGCAGGCGTAAACGCAATAGTAGACAGGTAGAACAGAGCGGGCGTGGTCGACATACTAGACGTCCGCAAGCAGGTTTATCGGGCGAACAAAGCGGGCGTGTCGGCAAAGCTAAAGATACCTAAAGCGATAAGGACAGCCAAATCCCGAGTCTAATGTATGCATACACCACTATAGATAGGATCGAATCATACTCGCCCTCGAGTAAGTAGTCACCTAATAATACGACTATCACCTTAGACGTACCCCGGGTGGGCTGGAGTTTCCACCACCGTAGTATGGGCTCACTGAGATATCAAGTATGCCCCATCCCCGAGGTTGAATATCCCGACCGAAATAATACTTTATATAAAAATATTAGATCGCCTTTAGCAACTCGGAGGGAGCTAAAGTCCCCACAGACGGCTACCTCATTAACTTCGAATTCAAGAGTCGCGTCATGGCGAACAATCCAAGTATTTTATTCAAGTAGTTCATTTCTTAATTTCTTATTTCCTCGTTCATTCAAAGGAGGTGACAATTACAGAACTTAAATATATCGTCTAACTTTGTATAATGAAATTTTAGTTCTAGCAGTTCTTCAGGTAAACAAAACACATAGAAAGACTTAGTTAATTATTTGGAGTCCGTTTGTAAATTTTAAATATTTTTACTATTCATTATTTTACTATTCATCGTATTTACTATTCACCGTATTTACTATTCATCGTATTTACTATTCACCGTATTTACTATTCCTCGTATTTGTACGTATTTTTATACGTTTGCGTATTTTTATACTTCGTATTTTATTCGTATTTTATACGTATGTGTATTCATATACTTAGTATTTATTATTATATTTCCTTTGTACTTAGTATTTTTATTTTATTTCCTTATACTTAGTATTTTCCTTTTATACTTAGTTTTCTTATACTTTACAACTACTTTTATACTTAGGATATTTTTAGGTTTTACAAAACCAACCTTTATTTTTCTAAGTATATAATTCTAGTTTTAAAGTCGTTAGGTTCGTTTTGTATTTAGTGATTTTGAAATATATTTTAATCAAAGTTGTTAAGTTCATTTGTACTTAGTGATTTTAAATGATATTTCAAAAGCAAAACTTGGTTAAATTTAGTCGTATACTTAACTAAAATTTAGGCGGTTTCAAATTTTAGCGAGGTTGTCGTAGTTCATTTTAAATAGTCCGTATGTCCACATCCAAATTTAAGCATAGGTAGTAACACACGATTTAGTTCATTTTAATACGTGTAACGTTTATTTTAATCGGTTTCGTTGATTCTTTTTATTAATGATTCATTATATAATCTAATATAATCCTATTTACTAATCAATTTTAGTGACTAAGTGACAAATTCATTTTGATCAAAATTAGGTCCATTTTTAGTGTAAATGCCGTGGCCTTTATTTATTTAGCTATTTATTTCTTTTTTTGTTTTTTTTTTTATTAATAAATCATTACTTTAACTTATGAAATTATTTAAGTGATAAAAATAAAACGTGACAAAATCATTTTTGGTCTAAAAATCCACCCAAACCCGTGGCCCTTGTTCATTAGTGTAATTTATTTTCGTTTTCTAATTTTATCGGTTTTCGACTTAAAGTTTTTATAATCTATTTATTTAGTTTATACTAAAGTGATTTAAACTAAGTTGAAATTTCACTAAATATTTTATTAAGTTTATGAATAGTGTTTTTGTGACACTTTATTTTTCCAACTTTTATAATTTAGTGATTTAGTCTATTTAAATTATATATTCATTATTTAAACTTTTCAATAATGACTTTAAACAATAATAAAATAAAACTTATATTTATTATGAATCAAATTAGTCCTTTATGTGAAGAACACCATGAATATGTGATGAATCCAATTATTTTTCATATGAACATTTTTAACTCAAATTCTTATATTATCGTTTTATTTTCTCAAATTTTTATGGTATGTCTAATTAACCTAGACTAATCATAATATGTTATTTAGAAAAATTAAAACTAAAAATTGGTCCAAAAAGAAGGGTAAAACCGTGTATATGTATGTATGTTCACAAGTATTTTATTTTCGATTTTTATACTTTTAATTCAATAACTAACTTACTTTATATTGTTTATATATTTAACATGGATGAAAAACATATACAAACATTAACATATAAAAGTAAAAATCATTTCAAACACAAGAATAACACAAAAGTTCAAGAACACACATAAACACATTAACACATTTAAATTTCATAACAAATTCATTTTAAGTCCTAAACATAAACTAATTATATTTTCATGTTCATTTCATTACGAGTATTTTAAGCGTGCAATTAACAAAAATTAAAACGAAAAATTAGACAAAAATTAAGGGGAGGCCGTGTATTATGTTATTGTTACACTAATATTATTTTTCGATTTTTGTCTCCTAATTTAACATATGAACACTAGGTGATAAAATAAACTAAGCATGCATCAAAACATCATTTAGGAAAGCATAAATCAACTACGAGGCGCTTATCACATAAGTGTGCGGGAAGCACCTTGATTAGGTTAAGTTAGTTGAAGTGCTCCTAGCAATTGTCGGGGTCGACGATGTGATCGAATTGGCTAAGATCGACTCCACCACCTTGCTCCTCGTCTTTGATTAGGAGAGTACATAAAAAATGAAATACACAAGTTAGTAATTTATTTAAGCTAGTTAAACTATACTAAAAGTTTTATGTGTAGTATTGTTTTTAGTTTAGGTGATGTTTGTATTTTAAGTGATTTTGATTTATGTTCATTTTTAATTTGCATGTAAAGATAAGGAGTGAGTACTAAATATAAATGGTGAGGATTTATTTAAGTATGCTAATAAATTTAAGCAAATGAGATGAAAGTTTTTAAGGAAAAAAATGAATTAAAGAGGATGAAGATTCAAGAGGTGTTCTTGAGGTTGGAGATGAGTTTAAGCTTACAAGTTCTTTGAGTATGAATTATTTAGAGAGAAAAAGAGTTAAGTGTTTGTGTGTTGTGCTTGTGTTTGTGTCGTGTGTGTTGTATGTAGTAGTAGTTGTGTTTTATTTTTTTGTAGTATGTAAGTTGTAGTATGTAAGTTGTAGTATGTAAGTTGTAAACTTGTGTAAGGACAATGAGGCATGCTTGAGACAAGGAGACACATGTGTGTAAGAGGGGTAAGGGGTGTGTAAGGAGAAGGAATGCATGCTTGAGACAAGGGGACACAAGTGTGTAAGAAAAGCAAAAGGAAAAAGGAAGACAATGTAGAGCTTGTAAGCTCCACATTCTCGGCCAACATGGTCATTTGGCCCGACTTTTTCGTTTTTGAAATTTTCGATTTGCGCGTTCGTGAAAAGTCTCGAAATGAAATATATAGTCTTGAAATAATGGTTCAAAGTAAGATCGAAAATAAAAATGAAGAAAAACGTTGAAGGGTGATCAAAACAAAAATTGGCCTTAGGATCCTCGAACTTTAAAATAAAATCTTATTTGATCGAAATATATAATTTTTTTCGTTGAAAGTTCTTGAATTAAATCATTATGCTCAGACGTCAAAAATTTTATCAGTTTAGGCTTAGTGTAACTCAATATATCGAGTTTTTAGTGAAAGTGTTAGTTAAATCAAAGTGGAATAGTAATGTGATATTATTATGATATGTTGTGTTAGTAATAATCAATATGATTAAGCTTAAGCTACTTTAATTAGGTTTGGAATATGAGTAATTATATTTAAGAAAGGATTAGGTGACTTAATCACATTTAGGTGGCTTGGCCATTTGGTCAACGTTTGACCTCGATTTGCGTGCCAAAATTTGTCGTTGAGAAAATTGTCGTAGATTCTTTATTTGATTTATCGAGTTTGAAAATGTAAAAATAAAGTTCAAATTCAAAGTAATTCAAAACGGTTTTAATTTAGGTGCAAAATAACTTGTAGTATAATGTGTTAGGGAAATAAGTGAGCGAGGATGTTTAATTAATGATTTGCGAAATTTTAAAGGCTTAACTTAACATGGAGTGTTACATGTTTAGCGAAAAAAATTCAGTCGCATTTTTATTATAAGGAAAAAGGATGAATTTAATTTAAGGAATCAAATTCTTTCATAATATTTTGCTATAAAAAAACACGGGGTGTTACATATTTATTTTCATTTTTATGTACTACTCCTAACCAAAGACGAGGAGCAAGGTGAAGCCATCGACTTGAGCATCTTTGACCATATAGTGGATCCGGATAATTGCTAGAAAAATCATACCGAGTAATTAAGGTGCCCCCGCACACTAGGTTTTATTTTGTAAATTGCATGCCGTAAATGTTATGTGTTATAATTATTGTGCTTGTGATCACTTAGCATCATATGTTAAATTAGGAGACAAAAATCGAAAAATGAAATTTATTGATCACTTATATAACTCACGGCCTCCCCCTTATTTTTCACTTAATTTTTCGTTTTAATTTTTGTAAATTGCATGTTTAAAATACTTGTAATAATATGAACATGAAAATATAATTAGTTTATGCTTTAGACTAAAAAGGAACTTGTTATGAAATTTAAATGTTTTAAAGTATTCATGTGTGTTCTTGAAATATTGTTATTATTTTTATATGAAATGATTTACTTTTGTTTGTTAATGTTTGTATATAATTATCACCCATGTTAAATGCTTAAATGATATTAAGTAAATTAGTTAATGAATTAGAAGTATAAAAATCAAAAAATAAAAATAGTGAACATATATGATATACAGTTTTCTTATTATTTTTGGACCAATTTTTAGTTTTAATTTTTCTAAATTACATATTATGATTAGTCTAGTTAAATTAGACTTGTATGGAAAATTTGAGAAAATTATATAAACATATGAAAATTTGACTAAATTATGTTCATATGAAAAATATTAAGGATCTTCACAAACTCATGTGTTCTTCAAGTAGATGACTAATTTGATTCATAAAATTTATGAGTTTTATTTTATTGTTGTTTAATTTCATTAGTGAAAGATTTAAATAATAAATATATAAGTTATATAAACTAATTCCTTAAAATATAAAAGTTAGAAATTTAAAGTGAGTGAAAACACTATTCATAAATGAAATAAAAGTTTAGTGAAAATTACAAACTTGATAAATCACTTTAGTAATTTAAATAATTAGTATATAAAAACTTTAAGTCAAAAACCGATAAAATTAGAAAACGAAAATAAAAAGCTAAATAAATAGAAGGCCACGACCTTAGGCTTAATTTTGGACCAAAATGAATTTGTCACTTTTTATTTTTATCACTTTAGTAATTTAATTAGTTAAAGTAATGAATTATTAATAAAAACAAAAAAGAAATAAATAGCTAAATATAATAGAGGCCACGGTTTTCTACTTTAAATGTGTCAATTTTGATCAAAATGATTTTGTCACTTAGTCACTAAATTTGATTTGTAATTAGAATTGTTTTAGTTTGTAAAATGAATCGTTAATAAAAGAATCAACTAAACCGATAAAAATAAACGTTACATATATTAAAATGAATCATATCGTGTTACTACCTATGCTTAGTTGTGGATATGGAGATATGGACTATTTAAAATGAACTACGACAACCTCGCTAAAATTTGAAACCGCTTAAATTTTAGCTAAGTATACGACTAAATTTAACCGAGTTTTACTTTTGAAATGTTATTTAAAATGACCAAGTACAAAATGAACTTAACAACTTTGAAATTAGAATATGTACTTAAGTTTAAATCGAGTTTTTCATTTAAAATAATATTTCAAAATCACTAAATACAAAACGAACCTAACGACTTTAAAACTAGAATTTTACACTTAGTAAATAAAAAGCTTAGTTTTATTTTCTAAAATATCCTTAGTAATAAAAAAAGGTATAAGAGTACTAAGTATAAATAAAGTCAAATAATAAATACTAAGTATAAAGAAAATAAAATAATAAAATACAAAGTATAAAAATACGAATAAAATACAAAGTATAAAAATACGAATAAAATACGAAGTATAAAAATACGCATACGTATAAAAATACGTACAAATACGAAATACGAAAATACGAATAAAAATACGATGAATAGTAAATACGATGAATAGTAAATACGATGAATAGTAAATACAATGAATAGTAAAATAATGAATAGTGAAAATATTTAAAACTTACGAACGGACTCAAAACAAATATTTAAGTTTTCTATGTGCTTCCGTTTACCTGAAGAACTGCTAGAACTAAATTTTCATTATACAAGTTCGCCGATAATAATTAGTATGAGTTGTCACTTGAGTAATATAAGAATGAGAAAATGATAAAGAAAGTAAGTGTGAATTACTCGGTGTCTGCGATGTTAAACGCTATAGGGTCGTGGATTGGTAAGGTAGTCGCGATATGGGGACACTATCACGCTATTAGGTGCTAGTGGTGCATTTAATGACTCTCACATCGTTATTTAACGTGATTTTCGCCTGGTATCGATTCGCTCACGGGCCCATATGAGGTAACGGAAAATAGCCATTCCCATCCGGAATGCACGTAGTGTAATAGTCGTACTAATAGGGTAGTGTATGCATGCAAAAGACAAGGGTGATCCTCCTTATTACCGCTTGATATCGTTAGCATTTAAAGTCCGTTGATGTGGCCAAGACGCTAATGCGCTGACGCTTATTAGGTCCTGCATGTTTCCATCCTTGCTAGTTTGTTGGCTTATGGTCGTGTTTCATCTTAGATTATCCATGTTGTGTTGGATGTTAGGTAGTTGTATCTTATGCTACTTAGTGTTTGATCGATGTACAGTCCGAGTAACTAGTGCACTTTGATAGAAGATTATATGGGTAATTATCTATGAGAGTACACAAGCCACTCAGTAGTCAAGACTCGCGAGTATATGTTACTATATGAATAATTGAAAAGGGTCGACTACCCGAATATGAATGAAATAATAATGATTTGCCTATATGATTATGAATTGAGATAATTTGATGATTCAATTGCTACGTTATATGATTTATGATATGTTATGTTTTATAAATTGCATTATTGTATGTTTTAATTGCGCTGATTTAATTACATGCGCATATGTTAATTATTATGTGTTTACCGCTATGGGTTTTATGTGGCTTAGCGTGTGCGGGGTCATAATCGAGTTTGAACGGCATTTTCCCGTAGGTACCAGAGGCTACATTGTGAATTATATCAGGGGATTGAAGGCCTTATTTTATATTTTGAGAGAATGTAATCAATTAAACTCTGCTTTATCTATGACTCTTATTATGTATAATGAGTTGTAATACGATGACAGCTGGTTTTGTAATAAATAGACTTAATTAATATTCCGCCTTAGTTTAATTAAAGTCACGAAAAACCAGGTTGTTACAGTTGGTATCAGAGCTGTCTTGCGACCGTGAGTAGCTTAAAGTTATCTCATCTAGCGAGACGACACCTGGGCCAGACATACATATAAATATATATGTCAGGCATAGACTTATAGGATCAAATAATGAATTAGAAATCCTAGATCGCTAAAATAATAATCTTAGAACGCGTTAAAAGAGAGATTGGGTAGAAACATTAAGGACTGACTTACTAATCTTTTTGACTAACAAGTCCCTTATACTAACTTTACAAGAATCAGGACGTAAGAATCGAAGGCAAGACTGAAGCGCATGCAGAGAGACATATCAAGAATCATGCTATCTGAGGCAGCTTCCAAGACGTCGGAGACTTCTTTAGCTTTAAAAATTCCTACAACCATCTATAACCATTCTTTAATTATCCCCATCATTGCAACGCTTTTCAACTTTCAGACTTTCTAGATCACAAAATCTCTTGACATTTAATCTCTCCATGATTTTAGGATTTCCTTTTTACATTCTAAAATCCCTACTAATAAGGAGTCAATCTCGAAAAATTTTAACTTCTTCGAGACTTTTGATGTTCTGAATCAATAATCCTTTATAAAGGACTCTGTAAACTAATTTTCTTTTCTCTCAACTTCGTAGAATGTGTTCAACCTTACTCTACGAATTCATAAACTTCTTTCTCTTTATTTCAAACCTTCTAACCTTATTCGTACTGTTCATAGTACCGAAGGCTAACCCTTATCAATTCTCAGACCCAACTCCATACCCTTGAACGTATATCTAAACTCTTATGTCATTTTCTGAGCTTGGTTTCTAACCCTCCGTCATAGTTCACTTCATCGAGAAGGAATTAGGAAGCTTTGTAACTTTTGATTTTGGTAATTTTTCAGAATGGCTGCAAATGATATTCCTGACAATGACCTCAACCAACAATTTCTTGAGGAAGAGGCAAGGAGAAAGGGGTTTGAAGATGCAATCACCAAGATTGCTCAAGGCATGTACCAGCATCAAAGTGGCGGAAACAATCAGTCCGCATTTGAAAGGTTCTCCAAACACCGACCCCAACCATACTCGGGATCTGTCAATCCCACAGTCCTGACAGAATGGATTGAGGAAATGGAGAAACTTTTGGAGCTCAGTAAGACACCGCCTACAGAGAAGGTGAATGTGGTAGCTTACTACCTGAAGGGAGAGGCCAACAGCTGGTGGCGCTTAATCCGATCCACTTTTCCTCTGAGGATTTACAATTGGAGTGAATTCAAGTTACTCCTCGAGACTAAATACTTCGGAGAAGAGCTAAGATGGGAGATGGAAGAGAAATTCAGGAACTTAGATCAAGGTGATATGTCTCTGCAGGCATACACCGACAAATATCAGGAACTATCTAAGTTTGCTCCTAGAATATTAACGAACGAGGAGGAACTCGCAACCCGTTATGTAAGGGGCATGACTAACGACCTGAGGATAAACATGAGCGGGTTCAATCAGAAGAATTTTGTGAAGCTTATGAGAAAGCAACGAGCATCCGGGCATCCATCCGTAAGGGAGTGGGCCGAGGAGAAAAGAAGAATAGGACTCTTACGCCTCCTGTGGCAAGTTCTAACTTCATCCGTAAGCCAACCTTCCAACCGAGGAATTTTCGTGAGTCCAAACTTTCAAAGCGGAGGTTTCAACAAGCGGTTTATAACCGCAACAGCAACAACCCGAACCAGGGAAGGCTGACTACAAGAGGTGGAAGGACTCCGCCGCCTATTGTGCGTTCGGACGATTGTCGTTTCTGTCACAAGGCTCTACACCCTGGGAAGCAATGCAACGGGTCACCATTTGTCTGTTTCTTTTGCAAGGTAGAGGGACACAAGGCGAACGTGTGCCCGCAGAAAGAAGCGATGGGAAGGATGAACACGGGACCACTACCTGCAGTTAAGGTACAAGGACGTGTGTACGTCTTGTCAGAGGTTGACGAAGACATCGAGGGTCGCTCGACGTGAGACGACATTACTGTAAATTCCTGGTTAACTCAGCACCTACCTTTATTTTATTCAACATAATTATGTCCTTGTCCTTCTTCTCGTCAAAGTAGTTAACAAGATCCAAACTGACAAAGACCTGAACAAATATATACTAAGTTAGATTTTCATAAAACCCCTTTCTATTAAAATTTTTTTTGAATTTTACCCAAAATACGACTTATAACATTTCCGTTCCATCTAATAACATTATAATATTAATTTTTAAGGGAATAAGCTATATCAGCTAGGTTATCCAAAATCCTCTAAAATTTTTATTTAACCATTCAGCGATAACCTATATTTCTTTTAACTTCATTAAAGCTCATATTCTCTTTATGATCACTACGACTTTTATCTAATTTCCCTAATTGCCGTTTTATTCCTAAGGCTATATATTCTATTTAAGTGGTCATTAAAAGTAACAATAAAAATATTATTAAGTACATGGGTTTGAAACTTCTTAAGGGGGTAGGACAATATTTTGATTTTACCCCAACTTAAATTTAATTTTAACACTTTTTATTTCAGCCTATTTTAAGGTTAAATTTTATTTCTGAAATTTAAATAAACGGTTTTATTCTTAAAACACTTATTATTTTAATTTAATTTAAATCCGTACAAAACTTCTAGGCCCTACCTTTTTGTGGACCTCTTTCAAGTCATTTTCAAAAATAACATTCCAACAACATTTCTATTTTTATTTAAATATTTCATTAATAAATCGAAGGCGATTTTGTTCTCCAATAATTGCACTCTATCCGACGTTTCTATATTAATTAGAAAACTCAAACTTTTCAGAAAGTCTTATTCCAACAAAACCAAATAATGTTATCCAGATTTGTAAAATCTCAATATTCTCTCTAAACTGCCTTGTTCAACCTCGAGCAGTTATCCACTCTTTCAAGTTTCGGGGACGAAACTTTTCTTAAGGGTAGGATCAGAACACCCGTGTTTTTGAAACACATTTTTATAAAAGAATTTAATTCCTTAGATTAAATTCATCCTCTTTCATTATAATAAAAATGCGACTGAATTTTTTTTCGCTAAACATGTAACACTCCATGTTAAGTTAAGTCTTTATAATTGCGCAAATCATTATTTAAACATCATCGCACACTTATTTTCCTAACACATTATACTACAAGTTATTTTGCACGTAAATTAAAACCGCTTTGAATTACTTTGAATTTGAACTTTATTTTTACATTTTCAAACTCGATAAATCAAACAAAGAGTCTCGACAATTTTCTCAACGACAAATTTTGGCACGCAAATCGAGGTCAAACATTGACTAAAAGACCAAGCCACCTAAGTGTGATTAAGTCACCTAATCTTTTCCTAATCTACTTACTCATAATCCTAATCTCACCAAAAATGGTTAAGGCTTAATCAATTTTGATTAGTACTAACAAGACATACTATAATAATATAAAATTACTATTCCTTTTGATTTAACTAGCACTTTCACTAAAACTCGATATAATGAGCCACTCTTATTCAAAACTGATAAACTTTTTGACGTTTGATCATAATGATTTAATTCGGTAACATTCAATGAAAAAAATATGTATTTCGGTCAAGTAAGATTTTATTTCAAAGTTTCGAGGATTCTAGACCCAATTTTTATTTTGGATTCTTTCCTACGTTTTTCTTCATTTTAATTTTTTGATCTTACTTCTAAACATTATTTTAAGACTATATATTTCATTTCGGGACTTTTCGCGTGCGCGTAAATCGAAAATTTCAAAAACGCAAAATCGGACCAAGTTGGCCAAAGTGGCCGAGATTGTCAGGCTTGCTTGCATGCTCTTGGCTCACTTTTCTTTCTTCCACTTTGTCCCCCCTTTACTAAGTTGTCTAATCCTTACACCACCTATATTAATTCATCATCACATACTAGCCTTTTTAATTTAAAGATTAAACATTACAAAAACAAAACAATACTACTACATACATACACTTACACGCACAAAACAAACAAACACAACAAACACTTAGCTTCTTTTTCTCTCTAAATAAAACCATACTCAAGAACACAAGTAAGAGACAAACTCATGTTCAACCTTGAAGCTCATATGAACTTCATCTTCTTCCTCTTTATTTCCTTCTTTAATCAATTATTTTCTTACTTTAAATTCTTAGAACACCTAAATAAATTCCTCACCATTTATAACTTGTCATCACTTCCTCTTTTAGCTCATAAATAACTATGAACATAAATCAAAACACTTAAAATATAAACATCACCTAAAACATAAAATGATACTACAATTTAAATTTTTAGTTTAGTTAGTTTAGTTTAAAATAAATTACTAACTTATTTATTTTCATTTTTATGTACTACTCCTAACCAAAGACGAGGAGCAAGGTGAAGCCATCGACTTGAGCATCTTTGACCATATAGTGGATCCGGATAATTGCTAGAAAAATCATACAGGAGTAATTAAGGTGCCCCCGCACACTAGGTTTTATTTTGTAAATTGCATGCCGTAAATGTTATGTGTTATAATTATTGTGCTTGTGATCACTTAGCATCATATGTTAAATTAGGAGACAAAAATCGAAAAATGAAATTTATTGATCACTTATATAACTCACGGCCTCCCCCTTATTTTTCACTTAATTTTTCGTTTTAATTTTTGTAAATTGCATGTTTAAAATACTTGTAATAATATGAACATGAAAATATAATTAGTTTATGCTTTAGACTAAAAAGGAACTTGTTATGAAATTTAAATGTTTTAAAGTATTCATGTGTGTTCTTGAAATATTGTTATTATTTTTATATGAAATGATTTACTTTTGTTTGTTAATGTTTGTATATAATTATCACCCATGTTAAATGCTTAAATGATATTAAGTAAATTAGTTAATGAATTAGAAGTATAAAAATCAAAAATAAAAATAGTGAACATATATGATATACACGGTTTTCTTATTATTTTTGGACCAATTTTTAGTTTTAATTTTTCTAAATTACATATTATGATTAGTCTAGTTAAATTAGACTTGTATGGAAAATTTGAGAAAATTATATAAACATATGAAAATTTGACTAAATTATGTTCATATGAAAAATATTAAGGATCTTCACAAACTCATGTGTTCTTCAAGTAGATGACTAATTTGATTCATAAAATTTATGAGTTTTATTTTATTGTTGTTTAATTTCATTAGTGAAAGATTTAAATAATAAATATATAAGTTATATAAACTAATTCCTTAAAATATAAAAGTTAGAAATTTAAAGTGAGTAAAAACACTATTCATAAATGAAATAAAAAGTTTAGTGAAAATTACAAACTTGATAAATCACTTTAGTAATTTAAATAATTAGTATATAAAAACTTTAAGTCAAAAACCGATAAAATTAGAAAACGAAAATAAAAAGCTAAATAAATAGAAGGCCACGGCCTTAGGCTTAATTTTGGACCAAAAATGAATTTGTCACTTTTTATTTTTATCACTTTAGTAATTTAATTAGTTAAAGTAATGAATTATTAATAAAAACAAAAAAAGAAATAAATAGCTAAATATAATAGAGGCCACGGTTTTTCTACTTTAAATGTGTCAATTTTGATCAAAATGATTTTGTCACTTAGTCACTAAATTTGATTTGTAATTAGAATTGTTTTAGTTTGTAAAATGAATCGTTAATAAAAAGAATCAACGAAACCGATAAAAATAAACGTTACATATATTAAAATGAATCATATCGTGTTACTACCTATGCTTAGTTGTGGATATGGAGATATGGACTATTTAAAATGAACTACGACAACCTCGCTAAAATTTGAAACCGCTTAAATTTTAGCTAAGTATACGACTAAATTTAACCGAGTTTTACTTTTGAAATGTTATTTAAAATGACCAAGTACAAAATGAACTTAACAACTTTGAAATTAGAATATGTACTTAAGTTTAAATCGAGTTTTTCATTTAAAATAATATTTCAAAATCACTAAATACAAAACGAACCTAACGACTTTAAAACTAGAATTTTACACTTAGTAAATAAAAAGCTTAGTTTTATTTTCTAAAATATCCTTAGTAATAAAAAAAGGTATAAGAGTACTAAGTATAAATAAAGTCAAATAATAAATACTAAGTATAAAGAAAATAAAATAATAAAATACAAAGTATAAAAATACGAATAAAATACAAAGTATAAAAATACGAATAAAATACGAAGTATAAAAATACGCATACGTATAAAAATACGTACAAATACGAAATACGAAAATACGAATACGTATAAAAATACGATGAATAGTAAATACGATGAATAGTAAATACGATGAATAGTAAATACAATGAATAGTAAAATAATGAATAGTGAAAATATTTAAAACTTACGAACGGACTCAAAACAAATATTTAAGTTTTCTATGTGCTTCCGTTTACCTGAAGAACTGCTAGAACTAAATTTTCATTATACAAGTTCGCCGATAATAATTAGTATGAGTTGTCACTTGAGTAATATAAGAATGAGAAAATGATAAAGAAAGTAAGTGTGAATTACTCGGGTGTCTGCGATGTTAAACGCTATAGGGTCAGGATTGGTAAGGTAGCCGCATATGGGGACACTATCACGCTTATTAGGTGCTAGTGGTGCATTTAATGACTCTCACAGTCGTTATTTAACGTGATTTTCGCCCTGGGTATCGATTCGTTCACGGGCCCATATGAGGTAACGGAAAATAGCCATTCCCATCCGGGGAATCTGTCGTAGTGTAATAGTCGTACCAATAGGGTAGTGTATGCATGCAAAAGACAAGGGACTGATCCTCCTTATTACCTGCTTGATATCGTTAGCATTTAAAGTCCGTTGATGTGTCCGGCACGCTAATGCGCGGACGCTTATTAGGTCTGCATGTTTCCATCCTTGCTAGTTTGTTGGCTTATGGTCGTGTTTCATCTTAGATTATCCATGTTGTGTTGGATGTTAGGTAGCTGTATCTTATGCTACTTAGTGTTTGATCTGATGTACGAGTCTGAGTAACTAGTGCACTTTGATAGAAGATTATATGGGTAATTATCTATGAGAGTACACAAGCCACTCTGTAGTCAAGACTCGCGAGTATATGTTACTATATGAATAATTGAAAAGGGTCGACTACCCCGAATATGAATGAAATAATAATGATTTGCCTATATGATTATGAATTGAGATAATTTGATGATTCAATTGCTACGTTATATGATTTATGATATGTTATGTTTTATAAATTGCATTATTGTATGTTTTAATTGCGCTGATTTAATTACATGCGCATATGTTAATTATTATGTGTTTACCGCTATGGGTTTTATGTGGCTTAGCGTGTGCGGGGTCATAATCGAGTTTGAACGGCATTTTCCCGTAGGTACCCCGAGGCTACATTGACGAATTATATCAGGGGATTGGACGCCTTATTTTATATTTTGAGAGAATGTAATCAATTAAACTCTGCTTTATCTATGACTCTTATTATGTATAATGAGTTGTAATACGATGACAGTTGGTTTTGTAATAAATAGACTTAATTAATATTCCGCCTTAGTTTAATTAAAGTCACGAAAAACCAGGTTGTTACAGGGGCGGTGGGGCAAGTGGCAAGTGGGGCAGGTGGGGCGGCGAGGCAAGTGGGGTGGCGTGGCCGGTGGTGTGGTGGATGGTGGCAGTGTGCGGTGATGCGGTGGGGTAGGCGGTGCGGTGGTGGTTTGGTTTGGTGATGGTGGATGGTGGTGGTGTTTAAAGTTGTAGTGGTTTGGTTATGGTGGGTATGATATTTTAGGGTTTAGAGAGATTAGGGGTTGTTTAGAGAGAGAGGGGGTTGTTTAGAGAGAGAGGGAGAAAGGCTGAGAATGAGAAAGAGGGGTAGAGTTTTTGCCTTTTAATCTCAACCCTCCATTCTTTTTTAATCTAGGCCATTGATTTGTTTTGATCCAATGGCTTAGATTGAGACCTATAGACTTATTTTTTTTATGAGACTCACATGATCTCACTTCTATATATATATATATATATAGTCAAGTTCAATTAAGTTGACAAATATTGGTACGCTCACTACGCTGGCGAAACTGTTATTAATATTTTGTGAAACTGTTGTTCTTTGTAAATGAAACTATAAATTTAATACCAGACTAATAAAGAGACAAATACAGTTTCATTTACAAAGAACAACAGTTTCACAAAATATTAAGAATGGGCTTTCACAACAGAGTGAGCGTACCAATATTTGTCAACTTAATTGATCTTGTTTATATATATATATATATATATATATATATATATATATATATATATATAGATAAGATCTTTCAAGCCCTAAGTCTAGAGAAAGCCATTGAGTCGTAATCTAAGCCATTGGATCATCAAAATCAACGGCTGAGATTAAATCTCAAAAGGATGTGGGACAGCCGGTCATGGACCGACAGCCGGTCAACCGGCCAGAAAAATTGGTATCTTTTTTTTTTTGTTAAAATCTCATTTTTTTTTGTTAAAATCTCGAATTTTTGGGTTAAAATCTCAAACCTGGAATTTTGGGCTTAACGACTTTCTCTCATATCTTGGGCTTAAAAGATCCGGTGAGAACCAATAACTCGGTGAGAACTGTGAGAACTAATAGGGACCCTTAGATCCAACCTCATCGAACGACCAAAATTAATTAACCAATTCATTCTTTCACCCCTTTTAGTTGATTTTCTTTCAACTTACAACTTTACTCAGTTTAACAACTACAGCCAAAAGAATCACCACGCAACCACCCACCGTCGACCACCACAGCCACATCATCGCCGCCGTCACCCACAAAATTCATCGCCACCGTTCACCACTATTCCCACCAGCACCACCATCATTGACCACCACAAGTTCGACATTGATTCGCCGCGTCGATCACTTCACCGCCACTCCTAGACCACCGTGGCGACAACCACTACTGCGACAACATGCCTTTCTTTGAACTCAATTAAAGAAGGTAACGATTGATCTTATACCATTGATCATTATAAAATTAGGGTTCGCCGGTACAAAATTAATTAATTAATTCTATTGTTTTCTTATTGATTTTACTGTGATTTTAATGCATAATGGATACACACTTTGATACAAAATTGTTTAAGTACAGTAATTGTTTAATTATGGAATCAGGCTTAATTTTACTTTAATCCATAGTTAACCCCATTAATAGTGTAATTCATGGACAATTTGATTTAGTGTATCTAACTGTATAATTAGTGTATCTAAATGTATAAGTTAATGTATCTAATGTAGAACTTAGTGTATTTAGTGCACAAATTAATCATATTTTTGTGTATATACTCTATATATAATGTACGTGCAATTGATTTTAGCGGAAATGTGGACATCATTGATCACGAGGCGACAAAGGTGGTTAAGACCATATCACCTAACACTGTTTGAAGGGCATGCTCGTATATTCATATTTGAATCAAATAGTAACCTTTTTGCTGTAGCTTGTGATCTAAAAAATAAGTTTGTTATTTACCGGCTAGCTTGTGGTTCTGGACTGATCCTCATTCGACGAGCAGGTAGTATCGTGCAATTATTCTAATTTGACTGATCTTCGTACGACACTGCTGTTCTAAACATCTCGGAAAATGATTACTTTTATGTGTAGAGAAGACGAAGAGTTGGATGGTCATCCCAAAAATGCTGCAGTTTTCCAAACACAAATTACGGTTGTTGAGAACTCTGATGCTGCGACAATAAATTGATTGTACCTTGGTAGATTTTGATTATGCCTATCAAAATTGTTGTTGTATTTTGGTAGCATTTGATTGAATCTAAATTCGTCAAAATATTGAAATAGTATTTCTAGATAGCATTAGGGATATTAGTATATCTTGATATGATTTCATTGTATCCGGATAGTACATTATTGTATCTGGATAATTTATTAGTGTATCTGGATAACATTTCATTGTTTCTGGATAATATACTAGTGTATCTCTATATCATTTCATTGTATCTGAATAATATGTTGTTGTATCTTTTTTTTTTTTTGTATAGTATCTTGGTAGCATTTTGATTGCATCTGAGTTTGTAAAAATATTGAAATTAGTATTTCTAGATAGCATTAGGAACATTTGTGTACCTTGATATCATTTCATTGTATCTGGACAATACATTATTGTATCATTCTATTGTATCTGGATAATACATTATTGTATCATTTCATTATATCTGGATAATATATTATTGTATCTGGATAATATATTATTGTATCTAAATAACTCATCGTTGTTTCCGAGTGAAATAATAGTGTGACTAGTAGAAATAATGTCTATATCCTATATGGTTCTTTAAAAATGAACCAACATTACAAAAAATGTGTTTTTCCCATTATTGATGACTCGTTATTAAGGAAAGAAGAGCACATTACTACGTGTGCTATTAAAAAATGCCTTCTTGAATCTCATGACAAATCCATTTTTGAAACAAAACCAAAAACAATACGCACAAGATAGCATCACACAACTACACGCATGCTAAACATGTCGGGTGACATCTAAGGAAATACCTACAAAGTATAAAAAAAGAGTGATATTAGGATATCTTTCAATGAAAGTGAACAAAAAACCAAAAGTAAATATAAAAAATTAACTTTATCAAGCATAGTATTGAAAATATGGAAATATTAGCTTCCTCTTATTTTCATCCCACAATACCAATTTCATTACAATATTTATTCAGGTCCTACAAAGAAGCAATGAGGCCGTTGAGTAAGGTATTCACGACGACAATATTAGGTGTACACGTTGTCAAACATTGATGTACCTGAGTACCATATTACTGTACCTTTCTACCATATTATTGTACCTAAGTATCATATTATGAAAAATACTATAAGGTTCGAAAAACTCCAAATTCAGTCAAAATAAACGGTGTTATCTCTACGACATGAACCATCAATTAAGCCGACGAAAAAACTCAATTTAAAAGTCTGAGGTCGACACGACTGACGTTCGGTGAAATCTACATAGACTTGAGTTGATAGGGATCGATAATATCGACGGCGGAGGGTGATCTGATTTGTGAAATCCACGATGGAGAAGCTGATGAGACTAGTGTCGCCGGTGATTTTTTGGTAGTGTCGACATGGGAGAGTAGCAAGATCGGCTTCGTCGACTATTTTCTTGAGGGCCCACGGTGAAGAACGACGGTATTTGCATCTCTGATGAATTTCGTTGGTTTCAACGACACAGGTGGCAAGATTCACATCGACGATAAATTTATGGTGGGGTTGATGGCGGAGGGCTGTGAGATTCAAGCGTCGTTGGTGAGTTTCTAGCAACGACGGAGGTTGTTGATTTGATTCGCGTTGTTGGTGTGTTTCAAGTGGTGTTTATGTTGGTGGTTGTCGTTGTAGATGGTGGTGGAGGATAGGAATTGGTGGTTGTCGGTGGTTTCAAGTGGTGCTCGACGTTAATGGTGGTGGAGAATAACGGTTGGTGGTGGCTGATGGTTTATAGTGATAGTCACTTGAAAATAATTGTGGTTGGCAGTAGTTTGAGTTTGATAGAAAGTTGAACGAAGATCTTGACCCTTTATTTTAGCAGGATCCTATGGTTGTCATTGGTTCTCACAGTTCTCACTGAGTTGATGGTTCTCACATGATCCTAAATATATATATATATATATATATATATATATATATATATATATATATATATATATATATATATATATATATATATATATATATATATATATATATATATAGAGGAAGGTTCAACTAAGTTCACTATATATTTTAAGTTGGTAAGTTTCGTTTTCAGCCACACATTTAAAAATGTAACTTTAATAACTTGTAAGTGTAACTCTTAAGATATAGTCATCTATGAGTGTAAAATAATAATAAAATATTATTTTGACAATTATTTTTGCAATTTTAACCAATTTATAAAATTTTCAAAATTTTAATGCATATAATTTTGACATATTTCACTTTGAATTTATTAAATTTTAATGATTTTAATTTGTCACTTTATTTTATTACAACTGTAACTATTGTTTAATACAAATGTAACTTTAGTTTGTAACTTATAGTTTTCGAAGTCATTTTATATAAAAATTTTATTGGTCCAATTTTTATTACAAACCTGTCCAATTCCATCAAATATTAAATATGTAAATGTAACTACTGACAGTTATAAATGTAACCGTAATATAGTCCATGTGAAACTTTATGTCATGTAACTTCATTTAAGTACGAGTGTAACTACTTACAATTGTAAATGTAACCGTAATATAGTCCATGTGAAACTTTATGTCATGTAACTTCATTTGAGTACAACTTTGTCCATTCCACCACACCTCTACTCAACCACCACCACACCCTCACCGCCACCGCCATAAAAATTTTTGAGACCACCATATTTGAATGAAAAAAAATACCCTAACCTATTATACCCTCGCGGCCGCCCCACCACCACCACCACATACATCTGAAAAAACTAGATCTAAATAAAAAAAAGTACAAATTAAAAAAAAAAAAAAAAAAAAATCCTAACCTTATATACCCGCCGCCCGCCGCCGCCACCCCATCATCACCACCACCACCAAATAGATCTAATAAACTAGATCTAAATAAAAAAGTTCAAATTAAAAAAAAAAAAAAAAAAAAAAAAAAAAAAAAAAAACATAACCCGCCGCCGGTGCCGCCACCATCACCATCACCACCACCACCAAATAGATCTAAAAAACTAGATCTAAATAAAAATGTACGAAATTAAAAAAAAAAAAAAAAAAAAAAAAAATCCAACCACGGCGGCGGCATGTGGTGGTGGCAGCGGCGACATGTGGTGGTGGCGGTGAAGGTGGCACGGTGGTGCCGTTGTGTAGGCGGCATGGTGATGTTATGGTGTGCTAGAGTAGGTTATGAGGTGGGGTAGGTGGTGTTGTAATGGTGGATGATAGAGGAGGATGGTGGAGGGTGGTGGTGGTGTATTGAGTTTAGGTGGTGATGGAGATTTAGGGTTTAGAGAGGGAAAGAGTAATTTAGGGAGAGAAGATGTTTTTTAGAGAGTGAATGAGAATGAGAAGGGAAGAGTGGGTTTAGTTTAGTTTTAATCTCAACCCTTCATTTGTTTTTAATCTTAACCATTGATTTGTTTTAATCTAATGGTATAGATTGAAACTTAACAACTTAGCATTTTAGGGTGAACTTAATTGATCCCTTTTCTATATATATATATATATAGGGATAAGATCAATCAAGCCCAAGATATGAGGGAAAGTCGTTAAGCCCAAAATTCAAGGTTTGAGATTTTAACCAAAAAATTCGAGATTTTAACCAAAAAAAATGAGATTTTAACAAAAAAAAAAAAGATACCAATTTTTCCTACGGTTGATCACTTGGCCCATGACCGGCCTTCCCACCATCTTCTGAGATTTAATCTCAGCCGTTGATTTTGATGATCCAATGGCTTAGATTACGACTCAATGGCTTTCTCTAGACTTAGGGCTTGAAAGATCTTATCTCTATATATATATATATATATATATATATATATATATATATATATATAGATTTAGGATCATGTGAGAACCATAAACTTAGTGAGAACTGTGAGAACTAATATAGGCCATTAGATTAGATTTAATCTCACGGACGAAATTATTTCAATGTGACCAAACAAATTGCCTTATACAACGAAATTTCACTCTCTATCTAAATTTATCTCATTCTCTTTCTACCTTTACCATTTTCCCAGATTTTCTTCTACATTCATCTCATTGATCATATCAATTTAATTTTAAAATTTATTTCCATTTACTAATACGATCCACAATTAAGCCAAATTCATCCTTTTTATCCACGATAATCACACTTTGATCAATTTTGTCAGGTATTTTCTCTCAATCTTTGATTAAATCTATGTGAAATTGTTCTTGTATTGATTTTTTCGTTGTTTAAGAGGTCAAATTTGTTCTAATTGAAGTTACACATGCGTGAATTTGTTTTTTGTTCAATATTTGATGTGTTTACTAGATCTGTTTCGTGAATTATATGAAATTCGGATTTCAAACATGCGAATTTGAGGAGGAATACAATTGTTCATTTCAAACCCTAATTTTCATTGTGTGATGATGAACTTCAGTTGAAAATGTTTTATTATTTACAAGAAATTAAGTTTAGTTACGTTTATGTTTGTCTTTGTTTGATACTACCCTTATTTTTTAATTATTAAATCAATTACTATAGTTTTAAACGTTCAATATTACTCTCATATTTGAATAGACATGGAGGAAAAAAAAATATTCTTGGAAGCATAGTTAACAAATTCCACGAAAAAAAAATCAGTGTATCTAATTATTATCGTATTGTATCTAATATATAAATCAATGTACCTGAAGAACATTTTGTGTATCTTGTGTATATTTGATTTGAAATTTTGTTTATTTTTGTGGTGGAACATGTTAACTGGTATAATGAAAATTAATCACACATTGTTAACTTG
Organism: Dianthus caryophyllus; assembly: GCA_023091065.1. Taxonomy (NCBI): domain Eukaryota; kingdom Viridiplantae; phylum Streptophyta; class Magnoliopsida; order Caryophyllales; family Caryophyllaceae; genus Dianthus; species Dianthus caryophyllus. The sequence continues at coordinate 7,767,278 of CM041521.1, read as the reverse complement.
AATATCTAAATATTGTGCTTAATCGAGTTGTGCATCTCAAATGTTTGATGGAATGTCTCAAAGAACTATTTTTATCAGAAAATTATGAGCGCATGTGCGAGTTATCTTGTTTGTGAATTACAGAATATATGCATTAGTTAGTAGAAACGTAGAGTCAATGAAATGTTAAAGAATTTACAATATTTATTTGCGATTAGTAATTGTAAATTCAATTTCATTTAGAAATATACTAACTACAGTTTATTACTCTATACTTTGTAGGTATCATTTTAGACATCAAGTGCATACATGACGCATTAACGGGACTGATGCCTATTGACAGTAGTAGCAAGAGCGTAGTACTAGATTTGATTGTTCTCAATTTGTTATAGTTGTCCAATATGCTCATCTTTTGTACCACGTGTACCGTACTTGTTTGTCTTTCAAGGGGATTGTAAACAACGATGGAAAAACACTTTTGTGACATTTAATTGTTTTATAAATGGTTAGTAAAGTGATTGCATTAATGATATATGTGTACATCGGTCGATAATTAGTTAACGACTAATTTTTATTTCCAGTTATAACGAGTCATGTTATATTTAGTATTCCGTTAGTATGGGTCGCATGTTCTAGTGTCGAGATACATTAATACGTTTATTAGATACGATAATAGGTTATCAAGATACATTAATAAGTTTATTAGAGACACAAATGTTACCAATAGTTGTATGTCATAATATGTTTACTACATAGAAATGCAACAAATTATGGAAGAATAGGGAGTAAATAAACAACCAATGTTGAGTGAAAAACTACAAAATGTAATGAAGTTACCGAAAATTTGTTTAGATAAAGGAGAAATTGAAAGGATGAAAAAAAAAAATAGATAAAGAAGAGAGTGTTTCTTCTTATTATTATGTGACTTTCGATCTTTTTTGTGTTCCACCATTAGATTTGGGTCTTGTCTTATTTCTTATATTTATATTTGTAGTTTTTGGTCCATTTTAGCATTTGGGCTTATTTTATCCTATTAAAGGAAGAAAAAAAATGGTGAAACTCAATCTACTGACTTCGTGAGATCTAACTAGAATTAAACAAAGCACAACCACAACCACAAGACAATCAAAAGTGTCGATAATAGTATGTCATATTTAACCAAAGATGATCAAATACTATCTAGATACACTAGTATGTGTATTAGATACATAAAAATTCCAGATATATTAAAATGTTATCGTAATGGAAACAGATTAAGCACAACGACAACCCTTGCTAGAAAACAACATAACTATCAAGAGCTGTTAATTACACTATATCATATATAACCAAATACGATAATACGTGATTTTTATACACTAGCATGCGTATTAGATACATAAAAATTTCACATATATTAATATGTTATAACCAGATACGATAATATATAAGCTTGATACACTAGTGTGCCTACTAGGTACATAAAAGTTTCAGATATATTAATATATTATCGTAATCTATATTAATTATATATAACAAAACCATCTTACACAAATTTTCCCTCCAATTTTCCCTCCAACTTTTACATATTTTTATCCCTTTTATTTTATTTTATTTTATTTTTATTCCTTTTGTTTTATTTTATTTTATTTTATTTTATTTCCTTTTTGAAATTATGTCATATAAGTAAGTAAATATTTCTATGTAATACGTAGTATATATTTTTTTTATCTCTTAAACTATCCATTTTTATTTAATGTATTTTCAATATAACATTTTAAGCGTGTTTTACCATATTATTATAAATGATGAATTTTAAGACAATGTATTGCGGTACTTTGATTGGTTTTCACCAAATTATGATTATTTAAAAAAAAAAATTATAACTCTATTTGTATAAAAAACAAAAAAAAATTGTTCCACTATTCTAATTTTTTTTGTTACAATTTTCAACGTTTCCATCATCTAAATTTTGATAGTTAATTAAGAAAAATTAAAATTGAAACTTTCAAACCTATTAAACGGGTTAATTAGAAGACAATTACGAATGATTTAAATATTTTCATATTACTTAACTACGTTAAACAAGTCATATACGCGGGTTACATGTTAAATAAATACGTGGACGGGTAAAATACAGTTTTTTATATTTTGGGTCTGAAAATACATGTTTATTTAGGATGTGTTTATATTATTATTCTTATTCTAATTTAATATTTAATTTAATTACCAAATTTTTCAATTAACTATTAACTTATTTTTATACATACCGTGCATTTATGCACGGGCATTATGCTAGTGGAACTATGAAGAAACAACCAATTTGTTTATTAGATACATTAACATGTAATCTGGATACACTTATATGTCATTGAGATACACAAAATATCAAAACTTGACTTTGGTGCTGCCTAATGTCCTCGATGTGGTTATGGTTGTCGTCCGATGTCGAAGAATCAAATCCTACTAACGCTTCATTTGTAATTATTGTTGTAGACGCCGACAAATCAACCCTTATTGTTGCTTCATTGATTTCATCAACAATTATATCTGTAGACGCATTATTTCTCGTAAAATCTATAACATGTGTGCCTAAAAAATGTACTTAATTATGAATTAAAAAACAATCACGATAAAATCAATTAAAAAACAACAAAATTATTATTGTTTTTTTATAAACCCTAATTTCATAAATCAAGCACAACAATCAAAATTAAATCTATAAAAGAAAAGAAATAATCAATTTTTTTTCTGGAAAAAACCTTAATTTGATTAATTAAACACTAAAATAACATTTAAAATCAATTTTACCTTTTTGTATCGACTTCAAATTGCAGCACGGTGGTCGTTGGGGAGGTTTTCGGCGATGACGTTGAAACGACGAGGCGGCGACGCGATGATGGTCACGTTTGTTTTATGTTGTGGTTTCGTTGATTGTCGGGGTCATTATCGTCGGTGGTTGTGGTGGTTACGGTGGTCGTGGTTGTTTGTCGGAGGTGTTGCGTTGGTTTCGGCTAGTATAATGAAGAATAGTTGATAATGGAGATAAGTACGGAGTAATAAAATTAGTATGGTAGGATGATGTGTGGATTGATTCTAGCCGTGGGATTATGTCAAGATCTAATGGTTACTACTGGTTCTCACAGTTCTCACTGAGTATATAGTTCTCACCGGATCTTGACTATATATATATATATATATATATATATATATATATATAAGTGAGGATCCGGTGAGACCACCTCTTAAAATGAGACCGTCCCGCGAATCTGAACCGTCAGATGAGAGGCGATCTAAGGGCTGAGATGAAGCCACGTCATTAATGAAAAACTTACATGCTCAACGACCTTCCCCCTTTCCTTCACTTTCAATTAAAACATTTTCTCTCTCTAAACCTCACCCTCTCTCTCAAAACCCTCGTCTTCTCTCTTTAAAAAAAACACTTATTTATTAAAACCTTCGTCTTCTCTCTTTCAATTAATCGATTATTTCAGATTTTCACCCATAATGAAGAGGTAAATCGCTTCATTATTAGTTTTCGTATTGATTCTGTTCGTTTTTTTGTTCGATTATTCTTATTATTTTGTTCGATTTTGTGTTGATTCTGTTCATTTTTTTTTTTGGTGTTGTTTTTGATGTAGTATCTTCAAATTTCTTTGTTTTTCATCTTGATTTTGTAATGTAATTGCGTTTTGCATGCGTGTATTTGATGTTTTGATCGCGAAAATTAGGGTTCCAAATTTGTGGTATGTTGATTTCGTTTGATTATGTGTTAATTTTGTTTGTTTTTCTTCGTTTTTCATCTTAATTTTGATGTTTTGCGTTTTTTGTGTTGATTTTGTATTTGATGTTTTAATTTCAAAAATTAAAATTTGTGGTGATTAAATCTGAAATTATGATCAAATCTGAAATTATGTGTTGATTTTGTTTGTTTTTTTGTGGTGACTTTGATGTAGTATCCTCAGTCTGCTTTTGTGTCATCGTTTCATTTTATTTTATGTATTTTGATGCGTTCTGGTATGAATATAGACGTTTCTTGTTATTATAACATTGTTATTATAACATAGACGTTTCTTGTTATTATAACAATGGTATTATAATATGAAATTTGTCGAGTTTCAAATCTGTGGTATACTTATCAGATTACATTGTTATTATAATATGGAGGAGTTGTTATTATAACTAAATGGCATCCGTATCTGATAACTAAACGGCATCCGATGTGTTGTTTTGTATGCCAGGAAATCAAAAGCAGTTTCTGCAGAAGAAGGAAGTGAATCTCCAAAAGCAAAGTCACAAAAAGTATCAGAAAGTACACCTTCACAAACTGGAAAAAGTAAATCACGAAGGTCAGACATTGAGAAAATGTCATTTAAAATGAAGGAACCCAGCAAACCAAATATTTCGACTGTGAAAAAAGAAATGTAAGTATGTATTTATTTAGTTATCATAAGATTTGTGATAGTTTAGCATCCTGACTATGTTTTCTAATAATAATATGTGTCTTACAATTATTGAGTTTTTTATTTTGAAATTATGTTACAGATCTGAGTGCTTCACAACAAAATGTAGATCACAAACACTGGTGGAGATCATTGAGAAATTCACCGATAACCAAAAGCAATATGTTAGAGATATTGGATTTGGTGGCCTCCTCGAACTAAAAATAAAAACAATTCCAAAAGGGATTCTGAATTGGCTTCTTGATGCATTCAATGAAAGCAATTGCATTCTGAAAGTCTCGCAGTCAAGAGGATTTAAGATCACAATGCATTTAACGACTATGACATTTTTTGTCTGCCAAGAATTGGAGAAGACGTCGAGGTCATGCCAACTGGCCACTGCAAGTCAGCACCGACCGACAATCTCAAGGAGGAATGGCGTGCCAAATTTGGAATTGGTGGCACCACTCAAAGCATAAAGCTCAATGATTTGTCAAAACGTCTTCTGAAAACAACTGATGATGCTGAGGAGTTTAAGAGGATGTTCGTTTTGTACGCTATGTCAACATTCCTTGCCCCGACATCCAATCACTGTCTTGACTTCAAGTTGTTGAAGGCTGTTCAAGATGTCCAGAAAATCAAAGACTACAACTGGTCGAAGTATGTGCATGGGCAGTTTGTCGAAGCTGTTAAATCGTTGAAGGGTGGTTCAAAATATCTTGGTGGGTGCATTTTGTTCTTGATGATAACATATATGCACAGAGTAGAATAGGGAGATGTAGCTGAGAGTACTGAGTTACCTCTCATCAAACACTGGTCCGACGAGAAGTTATCGGAGAGGGTTTATGAGGAGAAGAAACTAGGTTCAATCGAGAAAGGGGCGATGTCAAAAAATCAATACCCCATCTGTCTTAACAAGAATAACTGTAATATATATTCTCTTTAACATCTTATTATTGTACTTGGTTAATCATTGACAATGATAAAATGTACTCCGTAGCTATTTGTCACATCTTATTATTGTACTTGGTTATTTTCCCTTGACAATGAAAAATGTTATAATAACAGTTTACCAAGTTATAATAACAGTGAAGCATGTTATAATAACAGTGAAGCATGTTATAATAACAGTTTACCAAGTTATAATAACAGTTTAGCAAGTTATAATAACAGTGAAACTTGTTATAATAACAGTGAAGCATGTTATAATAACAATATTATTTAAAAGGTTATAGTAAGTTTTTGTCAACATCTGTGCAGTGGAGAAAGATAATGTACCTCCCTCACAACAGAATCAAAATAAAGGTGACGACGTTGGGAAGAGGTATATAACGATGGAGTTGCCCCCGGGCATTGAATCAGACGATGAGTTGAGGAAAAGAGCAATTGATGTAAGTATTACTGTTATTACAATTACACTTTCGCTGTTTCGATATTCATATGTTTCTGTTTTTGTAATTTTCTAGCTACACTGATATTAAAAATATATTGACGTGTTTTTATTGTTGTCATTTTAAGGCTGTGCATTATATATTTTTGGAGATGAAAAGAGATTCCGATCTTTTTCATGCTCGAAATGTGAAACGGATGAACGACTTCAACGCCAAGATAGCTGCTGCAGCTAAAAGTGTTGAAGGTGGAGGAACTTCGGCGACATTATCCCCGACGCAATGCTTTTTCCGGACCCGCTATATCACATGTACTTGGATGAAGTGGTTCAAGAACTAAAGAAACCAAATAAGTATGCAACCAAAGGACATGCCGTCTTTTGATGTATTAGGTGGGTTAATGACACAGCTGGAAAGGAATTTGAAGGACAAGTATAATAGTCCAGCAGTTGATAAACATGTCACGGATGTGAATAACGACAACGTAATTGGGCTAGAAGATATCTCAAGAGAAATTGTTTCGGAGGTTCTTGTTGATTTGGCAACTGCTGCATCCGAGCCAAATGACACTATGGGAGATGTTGTTTGGCATGGAAGCGAGAATCCCCGATTCGATGCCCAAGAAACAGCTCCCAATGTTAAGCCTACACCTCAAATTATGATTGACGATTATTTACTACATTCGCCAATCGAGGAGGATTGGATGAGTGTAGTAAATCAGGATTACGGGTGTACTCTGGATTGCGGAAGGCCAGCTCCAGATGCTTTGGTTGCGTCTGAACATATGATAGAATGTAAGAAGATAATGGAGCCCGTGCTTGAGTTGAGAAAAGACACCATGGATTATTGCTTCTTAGCTGATGACGATTACTCTCTAGCGTAAGTTTTACTTATAACCTTTATTTAATTTGTCCAGATTTATAATAACAATGTTACATGTTATAATAACAGTTTAACATGTTATAATAACAGTGAAACATGTTATAATAACAGTGAAGCATGTTATAATAACATCTTATTATTAGACGATGACAATTTCTGTTGGTTCCTTTTAATTAATACGCAGGAGATCAAGCTAAGTATGGGATGGCCCATATGTTGTCAAGAAAAGATGCGTTGTCTGTACGAACAGACCGTTTCATATCTTCTCCGGTCATTGAGTGTTGGGCAATCATGTTGAATGAGTAGATACACAAGAAACAAGCGAAGAATAAACCTTCAAGAGCATACTTTGGATTGACTCATAATGTATGCTACTTTATGGAGTGCCTTTCATTTTTGGTTTTAATAAAATGTAATGGGATTATTTTATTGATTTTATTGATTTTTTGCAGGATCCTTTGGTAAAATTCATGTCTGCAAAAACGCAGAAGGACAAGGATGACCTGGCTCAGGAGGTCATCGGTGCATACGAAATTTGGAGTAATGACTGTTGCAAGCATCCTCTAGATTTTAATGCAGATTTGGTAAGCTTTGAAGACTTTTTAGTTATTATATTATGTTTTTTTTTTCTTTCGTTATTGAAACAATAAGTTTAGTTCCTAAATCATATGATATTATTATTTAAACACTAATCTTAGTTATTATATCATATGTATTTGTTATTAAAACAATAATGTTACTTATAACCTGAATTGAATTTGTGCAGATTTTTATTCCTCTACTGCTTCACGACCATTACTTTTGTGCATGTGTTAATTTCAAGACAAAGACGGTGCATTACCTAGACAACAAACCACATGCTGATAATGGCGAAACTGATTACAGCCGCATGGCCTATCTTGCTGTAAGTGAAATCATATTTAAATTAATTCGTGCATAACTATTCTTATTATCATATAACTAAAAATTGTGTAACTTAATGTTTTAGGCTTCGTTTATAGGAATGACTTTATTGAAGATGAACATTGCAAAGGTTGATAGAGTAGATGAATACAAGCTGCAAATCGCCAATTTTAAATGGAAATCTGAAGATGTAAATAATGATTGTGGTTGTTTTCTGGTGATGCATATGATGTTCTATGTGGGGGATATATTCAATGCCAATCTTACTTCCCAAGAACATAGAGTCCTCTACCGTGCTGAGATCTTAGCAACGCTCTTGCTTAGTGACATGAACGGCTCCAGAAAAGAGTTACTGAAGAAGGTTAATGATTTTAAAAAGAACAAGGAAAAGTTGCTTCCGTTGCTCATAGAGGAAAGAAAACGTAAGGCTGAAGAGGCTGCAGGAAAAGAGAGACAAAAAGAAAAAAACCAGACTGGAGTCGAGGGAGAGGAGCAGAAATGTGAAGACGAGCAGGTGGTTGTGAAGCATAAAGGCAAGAAGATAAGCAAGCAGCCAAAGAAGAAGCAACAAAACAAAAAGAAGAATTCTGATAATGTTGCCGATGCTGAGGTAGACGTCAGAACAGACCCACAAACACCGGTGAACCCTGCTGGCCAGTCGAATGAAAATCAATCGCCTTTGTCGGTTCTTGGTAGCCGTGTAAAGGGGACATCTGACGGTATAGGATGTACATTGCATTTTGGTCCCCCCGACAAGGACGCTTTAATGATTTCGAACTTCATTCGCGGAAATAAGACATTGTTGGCTAAAATGTTGCTGACCAGAAAGGAGGCAGCGGATTATGTGTTCTTTGATGATGACTATCTACAACTAAGGTAAACTTTCTACTTGTTATTATAACCTCAATTTTCTGTAACTGTATTCAAAGTCTTTTCTTTTTATAAGTCTTTTCTTTTAGTCCTTTATAGTGTTACATGTATACAAAATTCTTATCTTGTTTTATGTTTTCATTTTCAATTAGTGAAACGCTGGTATTGTATATAGAGGTTTCCAAAGTTTAACAAGAGAAGACATGATCTCAATGCTACCGACAATGCATCTTAAAAACAGCGTGGTTGAGTGTTGGGCTCTTCTCTTGAATGACATAGCGCACACTGAAAAAGGTGACGTTAGTTTGTTGTTCTTCGGACTAAAGCATATGGTATGTTTTTATTAAATTTCCACTCCAAATGTGTTTTTAATTGATATAATAAATTGGGAATGTAGTGATTGTATTTTTATGACTTTGATTTGTTGTGATTGTATATAGAAAAACATTCTTCAAATGCTTGAGGCGGAAAGTTAGAATGAAGCGGAAATGAATCAGTTGGTTGGAATATGGGATGAATTCATCGAGAAGAATACCATACCTTGCGACTTGAATGCATATCTTATTTTTATTCCTATTCAGATCCGATCTCATTACTTTTGTGTCTGTGTTAACTTCAAAGCCAAAAAAATTGAGGTTCTCGATAACCAGTCACATGAAAAGTGGGAGACGTGCGAGGTTTACAAAGTCGCAAAGTTGGTGGTAAGTTATGGAAGCTTTACTTCTTACTTATAAATGAAGGGATATTAAATGTGACTTGTAATAAAAAAAATTCTGAATGTTTGACTGTGTTCAGGCTGATGTATTGAGTGACTACTTGGAAGGAAAGAACAACAAACTTGCAGCCGACGTACCGAATTTTCCAGTGGTGAATGTTGCTTTCAAATGGCAGAAAAAGGAAGCAAATGATGAGGAGTCGGGGTTGTTTTTGTTGATGCATATGATATGCTATGAAGGTGAACTTTATGAGTCAAACATAGGATCCAAGGTTGCTCGACGTGAATATTGTGCAGAATTGGTTGCCGCAATGATGTTGGCTGACATGAATGACTTAAGAGACACACTTTTGGTGAATTTGAAGGAGTTCCAGGTGAAGAAAAAGACTATCGCGCCATATGTCGAAGCAAAAAGATCCGTTCTGAAAAAATTTCAAGCTACTGTTGAAGCGGAAAAGAAGAAACAAGCTGCTGAAGCGGAAAAGCAGAAACAAGCTGCTGCGACATTGGCTACGGAGATCCCCGTTCTTCGCCAAGAGAAAGGAAAAAAAACAAAGCAGTGAATTGACGATCAATTGTTTGAAAGTATTTTGTAATTAATGATTGTATCCGTGAAATATATTTTGGTAAGAGGATAGCGGATGTAAAGTCTAGGATGTTTATTATAATAACATTGTTACTATAATGTAAGAGTTGACATTTGCATTATTATTATAATATTGTTATTACAACAACTATTTAAAGACTATTTGTAACTATTTGAAAATCGACACACACAAAAAGAAAATTGTATGTGACTTATCGCACAAAAGAAAAACAAAATGTGTGACTTATAATGTCAGAAAATCGACATTGTAATCTTGTTGCGCACGAACTTGCTTATTTGGCTTTGGGCGTGTAGGATCGGTGTTTTTGTAATGGCTTTGTGCCTTCTAGTGTTGACGGTTTAGTTCAACTTGATAGTGATAATATATGCTAACCCGAAATGGGATTTCAAAAAAAAATAAAAAATAATGTTAGAAAATCGACACACAAATTAACTATTTGAAAGACAAGAGCATTACTACCAACAATTGTTTATTATAATAACATTGTTACTATAATGTAAGAGTTGACTTTTGACTATATAAAAGACAAGAGCATTACTAACTAAAATTGTTTATTATAATAACATTGTTACTATAATGCAAGAGTGTTTGTAACACGAAAAGACAAACCTACAAAAGAAAAAACAGAATGTATGTGACTTATAATGAAGACAAAAGTATTTATACCAAAATCTGTTTATTACAATAACAATGTTACTATAATATAAGGGTCGACTATTTTTTCTTTTGGCGTGAGCCTCATCAAGAATACGAACAAACATAGCTTTCTTCGATCGTGACTTCCCATTTCTTTGCAGTAAGCACATAGCCTCTTCGGCTTCTCTGCTTTTTCGATACATTGAGCCTTTGTAGATATTAATCTTTTTCCGCTGCCCTTATTATTTTATTTACTTGGTGGAAGAATTGAAATAGTTGATGTAGACGAACATCCAAGCAAAATCTCCAGCTCTTGCTCTTTGCTTAGCTCTTGAGCCTTTGGACAAATTCCTTCTCTAAACTGTACAAGAAAACCACAAAGCTCTTGCGTATGAATATCAGGCAAGGTTTTCAAAACGCTCACAGTAGCATGAATTTCAGACCAAAGCTTGGCCAAGTGAGTTTGAGGATTAGGGTCGTTATCCTCAACTACATTCCCGTCAGCATCAAACAGAAGCTGTCTGATTGCATTCTTTGTCCAACGACTTAGAATGTACTTTTCCGGTATGCTTTGAAAGCGCTTACCTGAGTACACCCAAATGACATGCCTACAAAGAATACCTTTCCTTTCAAAAAGTTTGCATGTGCAGCTTGCGTCCTTAGTTGCGACATTAAATAAAACCTGATATGTCTTATTCCGTTCAGCGTCTTCCACATCCGTCCTCTCCTCCTCATTATTCTTTGTAAAACCCGCAACACTACAAGAAGATATTGAGGCTTTAACTTCTTCTTGAAATTCATAAAATATCGCCTGTGTGTACACACGGGAAGCATGCAACTCCAACGGCAAAGGGCTAATCAGAATAGGCAACGCGTGGGCGCTGTCATTATCAACACACCTTTGAGAGTATCGTTGTTGGTCAAGAGCAGTTTGAAACCTCATCCAAAACTCAACAAGGGTACCAAAATGGTTCTCATACCGCTTGAAGAAAGAATTCTGACTTTCTGACCTTTGGGTCGTTCTCAAAATGCAACCCATGGCTAAATCTCGATGATAAGCAGGGATCCAAAACTGCCTCAGAGAAAACATCGAAGACAACCAAGAGTGATCACCCATTTCAAAATCATTGATAACTTGAATCCACTTTTGCTCAAAATCTGATGGGTCTAACTCAGCATCCCATACAATAGAATGCAATCTGCTCAAGAAGTCAGTATCACGACAAATAGAGGAACCAACTTTATCGTTTAGTTTCTCCATAATGTGCCAGATACAAAAACGGTGACGAGCTTTTACAAAAACAGATTGCACAGCTTTTTTAATGGCTGGATCTTGGTCTGTGATTATAATTTGAGGTTCTTTTTGGCCCATTGCTTCCAAGAATTTCTCAAAACACCATCTGAACGAATTCTCATCCTCATTTGATAGCAAACAAGCACCGAAAAAGACAGACTTCTTGTGGTGATCTACTCCGGTGAAAGGAGTGAATACCATAGAGTATTTGTTTGTGCCATAAGTAGGGTCAAAACTAATTGCATCGCCAAAGAGAGAATAGTTCCTAATTGCTTCAGCATCAGACCAAAACACCCTGGACAAACTTGTCGAATCATCGACATGATACGAAGAAAAAACCCTTTACTTTCGTGACATGATTTGAAAGCGATCGATAAAGAGTTGAGCGTCCTTTTCTCCAATAAAACACTTGATATCTCGCTGGAAATTTTTAAAATCTAATAATGAAGCACCAACATTCGAATAACCATTGACATATTCTTTACAGATTCTGAAACTTTTCGACGCACCAATATTCAATTTCAAATGATCCACGATCAGCTGCTTGTGGAAAAGGGTAAGATTTCTCGACACCTTTTCAAAATCTCTCTCATTGGCTGAGAAAAGTACGTCGATGGTTATGTGACTCATGAAACTCCACAACTGTATAGGCTCCATCAACCAAGCAAAAATTTATACAAGCCTTACATCCAACCCTTGTAATTTTAACTCTCCTGCGTCTCACTTTTTTCGACTCAACACATGAAGGATCACGAAGTTTCTGAGGATTATCTCTAAAACCTTGACGATTACACACAAGAATCTTATTTTTCAAAACATGACCTTTACGAAGTCTGGAAGTGTACAATCGAGGAGTAAAACCACATGCAAAAGCATAAGCTCTATAGAATGAAACAAATTTCATCCAAATGAAGGAAAGACCTTACCAACGGAAGGCATAAACTGACGTTCTACTCTCCTAACCCATACTTCACTACCGCCAGGTGTATGCGACAAAACCAATGGGTACTGGCCTGGTATAGAAGAAACTGATTGTTTTGTTGGTGTGAGAGGGACAGATTGTCCTGATTTAGAACCTATGACAATAAAGAAATAATCAAATTATTATAACATACAACATTGTTATTATAACATGTAACATTGTTATTATAACATACAACATTGTTATTATAACAGGTAACATTGTTATTATAACATACAACATTGTTATTATATCATGTAACATTGTTATTATAACATTTTGTTTCTACGAAAAGTAGACATTCGTGAAACATGTATTACAATAACAGTTTAAGACGTTATTATAACAACAGAAAACAGTTTTCACAATTGAATCATTATACAATGGAGAAACATGCATTATAACAACAAAAACAAAGAAAACAAAGAAGATGCATTATACAACGGAAAAACATTTGAAAATTCTATTACAGAAACAGATTTTTGCATTATTATAACAACTCACACTGAAGGAAGCTTAAGAAAACAAATATGATGAATGAATCAAACAGAAAATGCAATTACTAAAAAAACAACTGAAATTCCACAAAAAAAAAACAACAAATATAAATTGATTTTACTGGAAAAACGAAAATATTCAAAAAAATTACCAGAAATTGTGTCATCGTTCTGAGGTTGTGAATCAATCATAGTTTCAACTTCAAAACGAACCTGCAACAATAAAATTACAATTTAAACGATCAATTACACAATGACTGAACAATTAAACTGAGAAATTGATCAATTACAACACTTACAATTCAAATCGAAAATTGATTAAAATTAAGTAAAAACAGAGGAAAATTGAGAAGAATAAACAGCGAAACAAATTCAAAACAAACATGCAACAATGAAATAACAATTAAAACGATCAATTACACAATACGTGAACAAATTAAACTGAGAAATCGATCAATTACAGCACTTACAATTCAAATAGGAAATTGATTAAAATTGAGAAAAACAGAGGAAAATTGAGACGAATAAGCTGACAAAACAAATTCGGTGAAATTTGAGATGAAATTGAGTGAATTTGGAGGTGAATTTGAGATGAAATTGGTCTGAAATTGAGTGAGGTGCGTGAATTTGAAGAATAGGTCAAAGAATTTGCGTGAATTAGAAGAGGGAAAATTAAAAGAGAGAGAAAGGAAAATTATCAATTTGAGCGAGGCTTTGAATAGGAAGCTATTTAAAGGGGTTGGGAAGGGTAGATCTTAGGGTAAGATGAGATCTAATCTCAACCGTAGGATTAGTTTGATCCAACGGCCTATAATTACGGGACGGTCTTATTTTAAGGGGATGGACTCATATGATCCTATTTCTATATATATATATATATATATATATATATATATATATATATATATATATATATATATATATATATATATATATATATATATATATATATATATATATATATATATATATATATATATATATATATATATATATATATATATATATATATATATATATATATATATATATATATATATATATATATAGAATTAGGATCAATGCATATCCTTAGTAAAAAAATACATCCTACATCCTGCTACAGCCTGAAAAAATAACACTGAATATAACTAAAAGTATCACTTAATATAACTAAAAGTATCACTTCTGAGACCTAAAAGTATCACAAAAAGTATCACTAAATATAACTAAAAGTATCACTCCCGAGAGCTAAAAGTATCACAAAAAAAAAATAACTAAAAGTATCACTCCTGAGGCCTAAAAGTATCACAAAAAGTATCACTAAATATAACTAAAAGTATCACTCCCGAGAGCTAAAAGTATCACAAAAAAAAAAACACACTTTTTATATTTGGTCAGTCTGGGATGACAGTAGTCAATTGACACTTTTTTTTTTTTTTTGTTCGAATTAATCTCAGCCCTCCATTGCATTGATCTAACGGCTTAGATTAGGATGTAGGATGTAAAAAGATGTTAGGATGTACCGGATCCTAACTCTATATATATATATATATATATATATATATATATAGAGATAAGTTATATCAAGTCAGTGGCCAAGGGAAAGTCATCAAGTCAGAATCCAGTTTTTGGATTTTAACAAAAAAAAATTGGATTTTAACCAAAAAATTTTGCATTTCAAAAAAATTGGATTTCAACAAAAATTTTGCATTTTAACCGGCCAGTTAAAATGAAAAATTTTGTTACAATCCATTTTTTTTTGAAATGCAAAATTTTTTGGTTAAAATCCAATTTTTTTTGGTTAAAATCCAAAAACTGGAATCCTGACTTGATGACTCAAAATATTTACCTGACTTGCTTGAACCTCATTCTATATATATATATATATATATATATAGAGGTGGGATCTGGTACGAACTACCACTCATTACGAACTGTACGAACTCCTCACTCAGCTACCTCACTTAACTAAACCTTCCCCCTCCCTCAGCAATACTTGCCCCTCCAACTTACCTTCACCATTACCCAACCTACCTACACATCACCATCACGACCTGACGTCGCCGGAGTTCAGACCACCGTGGACCTCGCCGGAGACAGCCGTCGACCACCACTTGGAAACCCCTCCCTACTCTTCCTCTCTTTTGTTTTCATTCTATCTTTTTCCTCTCTATCACTCAATCGATCACTCTCTCTCTTTGTCTTACCGGAAATCACCCTCTCACTGGAACTCGAGGCCAAAGGCCACTCACCGGAGTTAACCTCAAAACTTCTGCCGATCTCCTCCACCTTCGAGCTTTTTGTCGCTTCGACCCTCGCCGTAACCTACCAGTCTCGCCGGAGTTCAGTACCACCACGATGCCCCTATCTTTGTTTCAAATTGCTCCACCTCCGAAAGCATCAAGCTTTCGTCGGATTTAACCACCACGGTGAGTCATACCCTTCTCCTTCCTCATTCTTTCTCTCACTCACTAACTCGTCCCATGTTTTTATTGACTTCGTCGGAGTTCTAATTACATATTGCAATTTAATTACTCATCATTTCCAATAATAAAGGATTCTGTTTATAAAAGTTTTAGTTCCATTAATTTTATATGTAGACACAACTTTTATAATGTTAGTTACATTAAACATTTAAGAGGAAAAAATTGTATCCGGATTAATAAAATTGTAACTCTAGATACACTAATCGAATTTTTTATCTCGGTAATAATAATGTGTATCTAGAGGAATCATTTGTGTATCTGTTGCGCTAATTTGTGTATCCGAAGCTCAATTTTTAGGGGATACATAATTTAGGATAGTCATGTGTTTAAATGTTTAGGATAATTCATCCTCAATTACTTTATTTGTCAGTTGATTTATGTACAAAATTTGTTCACTCAGTGGTGAGTATGGTTGTCGACCATGGCAGCGGTTTCGCGATGTGGTTGTACCGTTGAGTATATATGTACTACGTGATTGTCAAGAGTACTTCCCGTCTCAGTCGATGAACGAAACAGTCAAAATGGTGAGGCAAAAACTAGATAAGGTGCGTTTCCTATGATCTCGATTTCATCATGTTTGATTTTTGTATCTCAGCAATAATAATGTGTATATGAGATGTTGCTAAATGGCAGTTTGTGTATGTATCTAGAGGAGTCGTTTGTGTATCTGCTGCGCTAATTTTTGTATCTCAGCATTGGGAACCAAACTCATTCATTATAGCTTAGATATGGAGACTTTAAAGCATTGAATTTTAGTTGGGCTAACCTGTGATATGATAATACCGTTATCATAGTGAGCATTAAATTTTAGTATCAAGAGTATCTGTTCCGAGTGATATGTTCAAGGGCACTAATGACGCTAGATACATGAATTTTAATTGCAGATACGGAAATCATCGTTGCCGGTCAACAGCGCGTCAGAGCTCCGACGTTGACATGTTCGACGCTTTATCTCAGTGGTCATTGTCCGTAGAACATCATCCCGACTAATTTTTAGTCAAAATCGCTCGACAAACTCTTTGTTAAGGTTAGTTTTCTGAAATTAGACCTCATTGTTTGTAGATCTATTTTTCTGTTTTTGATTGTAACAATGATAATAGATGATTGTAAATTTTTCAATTTACCCAAATTTTTATGCTGAGTAAAGATGGTTCCCTCTGGCGTATCCAATAAAGATTAGAATATATTTAACAATTACATGTTTCTCTAAAGCGAAACGATCCCTGATCACGCCTCCCCTATAGTCTAGTACTGCCCTCATGTAAATTTAGGTTATATAACTTGTAAATTATTCTTTTAATTATCACCCTCAATTTGATACTTTGCTCTGTTCTCATCGGTACATAAAATACGATAGCAGGTACAATAAAAATACCATTAGATACGTTTCTTTGAATCTCAAATACATAGTTAAATTACGTAACTAGAAGCCGTGTTTGTGTATCTGCGGCATTCATGTATGTATCCAAGTTTTCATAGAAGACTTTTGTACCGTAATAATATTGATTATTCATACGTATCCTAATTGCATTCACAAGAATGCCATAAAACTTCCTACTAGACATGTGGATGTAGCAAGTCATTACATCATTTTAGTTTCATATAATCGTTTATGATGTGTATGCTGCGACTCGGTGTGTTTGTGTGTGTAACGAGCTCGTGACGAGCTTTTGTTGCTGATGTCCGTATCATTCAGTTTTAGATACTATATTTTATTGTATCTAATGCTAACTTAGTTCGTTGCTACAGTTACTGTAATAATATGTTATTGTTGTCACTGTTGTAAGCGTGGGTTGAAGAATTTGCAGCTGTTGAAATTGAAGAATCAGCAGCACCAACATACTATGGGTTAGAGTGTTGAGGGAAACTCCAGATACCATATCACAATTGATTTTCCCTCCTAGTTACACTTTTTTTTTTACCTAATTCATTGTCTTTAGTTAATTTATTTTCTAGTTACAGTAAATTTGCCTCTAGTTACACGATTTTTTCCCCTGGTTACGGTAATTTTGGCTTTAGTTACACGATTTTTCCCCCTAGTTACAATTTTTATACCTAATCAATTTTGGCTTTAGTTAATTCATTTTCGGGTTACAGTAATTTTGCCTCTAGTTACACGATATTTTCCCCTGGTTACGGTAATTTTGGCTTTAGTTACACGATTTTTCCCCCTAATTACATTTTTTATACCTAATCAATTTTGGCTTTAGTTAACTCATTTTCTGGTTACGGTAATTTTGGCTTTAGTTACACAATTTTTCCCCCTAGTTACAGTTTTTATACCTAATCAATTTTGGCTGTAGTTAATTCATTTTCTAGTTACTGTGATTTTGCCTCTAGTTACAAGATTTTTCCCCCTGGTTACGGTAATTTTGGCTTTAGTTGTTTTATGTGATTATTGACATGGTGATGGTTCCATTGGTTGAAGATATCATCATTGATGACTGACGTCCCATAGGTAAGGTGAAGGTTCAACCCTAGTCGGGGTGGTAGGTTAGATACAGTGAAAATCATGTTCGATATATTTTAATGCCGATTTCATCAGCTGTTGCCTGCTTTTGTTGTTCTGCTGCTCTCAGTCGTCGACTGTTACTCAAAAGATATTTTTATGTGACGTGAACCGGACTAACTTTTCTTGTAGTTAATTTTTATGTATGTGAATGTCATTTAATTCATGTGGCTCTAAATGTCAGGTTCCTATCGAGGTAAGTGAGTCGAGGAATACAAAATAACTCGTCGAGTTCATTGCAATATCCGGACGAGGACATTTTCTTTTGGTTAAGGTACGCATACAAAATTATGGTATTTAAAAAATTATTCTAATTTGTCGACGTATATGCTGATAATTTAAAGGTATGATAAGTTGTTCCTCTGCATAGTGATACGCTTAATGGTACACTTCGTGATGCACATGGTAGTATGTACTGGTATGTACTGGTACTTGACGGAGAATAAACAGCTGGATACATGTTTAATTAGTCTAGATACACGTGTAGTTAACGTGTGTTTTATGTATCTGTTGTACTATATCATGTATTTGGAGTATTGTTTTGTGTATCAATCAATTTCATTTCAGATATCAAATTCTTTTGAACAATGATTCTTGTGTTGTGGTCATTATGTACAATGGAATCGCCATCAAGGCTCTGTCGCTTTTTCTCGCATGTCAGCCGCCTTCTGTCAGCTGTTGTAGGTTGTTGCCTATTACGAGCTGCTTTCACTGCCATGTATTGTAGTATGTGCAGGCTCCGTGTTTGTTTTCATTAAAGAAATCGATGCTAGAGCAGGAAGGCATGCTAAAGATGAACCATGTAACTGCAGTATTAAATTAGATGAGTCAATTACATGCTTATTGAAACTCGCACTCACTACCCAGTTACTTCAATTACTGAAGTATATATTTTGTGTTCAGGCAAGGAACGAGATAGAGTCTATTGTTGTGTATGCTGCTATCATAGTGTTGTGACAGATTGGTGTAGTTTAATTTGGTTTTTACTTACTATGCTCAGTATTTAGCAAAGTATAATCATCAATTTGTGTATCTAGGTCCCTAATTAATGTATATGGGTATTTCATATGGTTCTTACCTCTAAATGAAACTTGAATTTATGTGAACTCTAACTTTATTACCAAACTTTTGTTATATATTGAGTATAGCTCACAATTGAAATAAGATCATTATAGTAGGAGAAAGGAGTATAACATAAGTTTTGTCCCTAAAGTTAACAAGCTCTTACCTAATTTTCAAATGAAACTTTGTGATTATGATTTTGTATTGATAAGCTACTTGACGTAAATATGAATATGTATGTTGTAATATTTTGTCAAGCCGATTAGCTCAAATGGTAGAGCGTTGTGCGGAGCACAAGATGTGGGTTCAACTCCCATGTCGGCTTTACATACTTTGAGCATTTTTGAATAAAGGAGTTTTAATAAACGTTAAGCTATGAGGTTAAACGTCACATGAAATGGTAAAAGGTGAGACCTGAACTTTCAGTATTTTTCACTCACTTTGAAATGACTCCATTGGCTCCTCAGGCTAAATTACGAGGCCCTTAATACATCTTTAGAAAGGTATGTGAGTGTATTTTCTAATGCAAAAAGAATAATCCAAAAATATGGCTTACAACTGAAGTTATAAAGCTTTGAGTGATGACAGGCTAATCACAAAATTTTAATGTTAGCTCTAACTTGCAGACCTTATATCTTCCTGCTCAGAACGAACTATACAGCCTACCACATATCAAAGTGAATGTAATTTAGTTGGTTTTCCAATGAATTTGGGTTCGCCTACATACGATATGATAATCGTGAAATATGTGGCTCTGAGTGCTGACAGGTCAGTAACGTGACCAGTTGTACATTTTAGAATATCAACCATGACTTGCAGATTGAATAACGTTTTGATCCATTTGATCCAAAGAACCCACCTTATGTCCACTTAAAGTTAATTGAGGTAGCTTTCAAATGCAAGTGGTTTCACCTCAAATGGATTAGTAAATTAGGAGGAATGGTCAATTCCGAGCTGACAGGTCACTGAGTTAGCTTCTTTGTTAGGGTCTGATTCGGTGGCTTAACTTTGACCTTTCATGTTTCTGAAGTGAACCTGCAATAACACATTTTTGTTGCAACTAGTAATATAGTTATGAACAAATGAAGTTCTATATTCAATTACACAAATAAGAGAACAAAAACAAAAGCAATAAATTTATTCGAACGACTTGCTTCCTAGGGCGATATCTGTAGTTATATAGCAGTAATGGCAGTTACCATGTTAAGACGAAAATAATGCGTTGTATTTTTCATTAAAAAGTACACTAGTCAGTGTGGGAATCGAACCCACACTTTGTGCATTGCACAATGCTCTACCATTTGAGCTAACCGACTTAAAATATTACAAAAAATTTAAACCAAAGTAAATTACGCTAATGTTAATTAAGGAGGTTTTTTCTTTCTCAGTGTGGGAATCGAACCCACACTTTGTGAATTTTTGGATTTCAGCACTGCTCTAACTTTATAGTAATTTCCGCTCTAGTTACAGTAATTTCCGCTTTAGTTACAGTAATTTTCCATCTAGTTACAATAATTGTTTTTGCCCATAGTTACAATATTTTCCCACGTGTACAAAAAAATAATAATATCATTTTGTGTCTTATATAATAACATACATTGTTTTTCGAAAAGTAGTACGAACAATCATACAATTTATGGAAAATGTAAGTTGCTTTGTAAACGTTGTTGAAACTAGTAGCAACAATTATTCATTAATTTCCCTCTAGGTACTTGAATTTCCAGTAATTTTCCCTCCAGTTACAGTAATTTTCCATCTAGTTACAGTAATTTTCCCTCTAGTTACATGAATTTCCCCTCTAGTTACAGTTATTTTCCCTCTAGTTACATGAATTTCCCCTCTAGTAACAGTAATTTCCCCTCTAGTTACATGAATTTCCCCTCTAGTTACAGTTATTTTCCCTCTAGTTACATGAATTTTCTCTCTAGTTACAGTAATTTTCCCTCTAGTTACATGAATTTCCCCTCTAGAGAAGAGAAGAGAAGAGAATGAGTGAGGTGATGATGACGTACATTATTTTCCCTTCTAGTTACATTAATTTTTTTCGCCCATAGTTACATTGTTTTTCCCTTTGTGGTTACACTTATTATGAGTCAAGCATGAATTTTCCCCTCTAGTTACAGTAATTTCCCCTCTAGTTACATGAATTTCCCCTCTAGTTACAGTAATTTCCCCTCTAGTTACATGAATTTCCCCTCTAGTTACAATTATTTTGTTCTAGTTACACTTTCTACTTATTTTGTAGTATGTTGAAATAAGCATCACATTTTCTAGTTACACTTTATTTTGTTCTAGTTACATGATTTTCCACTCTAGTTACATGAATTTCCCCTCTAGTTACATGAATTTCCCCTATAGTTACATGAATTTTCCATCTAGTTATAGTTATTTTCCCTCTAGTTACATGAATTTCCCCTCTAGTTACGCTTATTATGAGTGTAGCTACGGGTTTTATCGTCCTAGTTACATTGTTTTTTCATTTGTGGTTACACTTATTATGAGTCAAGCATCACTTTTCCCTTGTAGTATGTTGAAATGAGCATCACATTTTCTAGTTACACTTTATTTTGTTCTAGTTACATGAATTTTCACTCTAGTTACATAAATTTTCCCTCTAGTTACAGTAATTTCACCTCTAGTTACATGAATTTCCCCTCTAGTTACAATTATTTTGTTCTAGTTACACTTTCTACTTATTTTGTAGTATTTTGAAATAAGCATCACATTTTCTAGTTACACTTTATTTTGTTCTAGTTACATGATTTTCCACTCTAGTTACATGAATTTCCCTCTAGGTACATGAATTTTTCCTATAGTTACATGAATTTCCACTCTAGTTACATGAATTTCTCCTCTAGTTACATGAATTTCCCCTCTAGTTACAGTAATTTCCCCTATAGTTACATGAATTTCCCCTCTAGTTACATGAATTTCCCCTCTAGAGAAGAGAAGAGAAGAGAATGAGTGAGGTGATGATGACGTACATTGTTTTCCCTTCTAGTTACATTAATTGTTTTCGCCCATAGTTACATTGTTTTTCCCTTTGTGGTTACACTTATTATGAGTCAAGCATGAATTTTCCTTCTAGTTACATGAATTTTCCCTCTAGTTACACTATTTTTACCCATAGTTACAAAGAATTTTCCTCTAGTAATTATGAATTGTTTCCCCTTTGTGGTTACGCTTATTATGAGTGTAGCTACAAGTTTTATCGTCCTAGTTACATTGTTTTTCCCTTTGTGGTTACACTTATTATGAGTCAAGCATCACTTTTCCCTTGTAGTATGTTGAAATAAGCATCACATTTTCTAGTTACACTTTATTTTGTTGTAGTTACATTGTTTTTCCCTTTGTGGTTACACTTATTATGAGTCAAGCATCACTTTTCCCTTGTAGTATGTTGAAATAAGCATCACATTTTCTAGTTACACTTTATTTTGTTCTAGTTACATGAATTTTCACTCTAGTAACAGTAATTTCCCTTTAAGTTACATGAATTCCCCTCTAGTTACATGAATTTTCCCTCTAGTTACAGTTATTTTCCCTCTAGTTACATGAATTTCCCCTCTAGTTACAGTAATTTCCCTTCTACTTTCAAAATGAGGAAAATAAGATTCTTACAGCAACAAGAGGAAATATCAATTTTGCCTTTAGTTTTAAGGTAAATAATGTAATTTCTCCAGCAAGTGCTTTGGCAAAATTACTGTAACTAGGGGTAAAAATCGTGTAACTAAAGGCAAAATTATTGTAACCACAAAACGAATTAACAAGAGGAAATATTTCTCCTACAAGTGCTTTTACAACTTGGGAAGACGGTTTTTGTTGCCTTACACTTGGAGTCGAAGATTGGAGCTTTCCTAGATAATATATGTCGAGGAATGTGAAATTTTGTAGGCTATATGGGATTTGAACCCATACATATGTGCATTGCACATTGCTCTCTGATTGAGCTTAATAGCCTTGGCTTGACCTATTACTCAAAAGATAACGTGAACGTATACAAAAACATCTTTCATGTGAAAAGAACTAGGTACATAAGCAACTCTTGTTGGGTAATTTAGAAAATTATAATAAGCAACTCTATCTCTTGTTGCAAGCTATAGACCACATCTCTTGATAACTCAAGTAGAAGGTTGAACGCTTGCATAATGTCCTGAGGCAACATAATCAAATCCCATATTGCTACAAAATTAAATAATACTTACATGAAATTGATCAAATCGGAGGCCGTTGATCGTGGTCGGCTTCGATGGTTGGAGGAGGACGCGGTTAATAGAGTCGAGAGATTGGAAGTGGTTATATAGTATGTATCAACCAACGCCAATCACACACTATTAATGTATCCTCTTACTAACATCGCTGTTGACTATTGACATCCACTCGGGTAGTGCCTTAACCGGTAACATCAGCGGTCATTTGTCCATCATTGTCGGTGGATTCTAATCATTACCCACTCACTAACACCACGTCTACATCCTTTAATACACCGTCAATCACCATAAATTAGAACATATTCAAAAAATTAAAGAAACATATCGAAAAAGGCAAAGCGTAATAAATAAAATCTAACCACGTAATGAATTTTTTGAAAGATGGGCCAAACTTCACAACGTTGGCTACACTCTACACATAAGGATGCATTTCCACATAAGCTAGGAGCATTTTCAATTAGACAGCCACAACTCTGGAAGTAGCTACTGGCACAACACATCTCAATCTTTGCCACAATGCATAGATCAGTCTGATCATAGGTCAACAGATGAAAAGTAGAGTAAGACGATAAAATTTGACAAGATATAATAGACAAATCTATACATGACCAAGCAATCAATCACATCGAAATAATACGCCATAAGTTTACAAACCTACGTACTCCTAAGTCCTAAAAAATATACTTATATATATATAGGATACACTAAAACCATACTACGATTCAGCCAAAATAAGATCAGATACAAATATTCAGCAAAAATGTTTAGTTCAAATAAGTGAAATCGTTTGGTGGATGCTTTACTTTCCAAACTTTTCGCGCTTTGCCTTCATGGGAGGAACGGGAAAATATGTCCCTGTTACAAATGCGTGTTTGTAAAATACGTAAAAAAAATGCTCTACATACTTGAAAATATGTCTTAGATACAAAAACGCACATAGTCAAAAGGAAAAATAGGTCCTCATACAATATGTCCCAACTTCATAACAATTGAGCCTATAATACATAACTAAATGTTCAGGGTACATGAAAAAAAAACACATCTTATTTACGCAAAAATGCATTCTACGAACATGGACTTTGTCCCTATCACAGAAACACAAGTTTTTTATTTTTCCTCAATGCACAAACATATATTCGAGAGATACTGAAAATGCGTCAAAAATACGTAAAAAAGCTCTAGATACTTGAAAATATGTCTAGATACATAAAACCGCAGGCTAAGAACAAAAGATAGGTCTCCTATACGATATGTCCCAAATTCATGACAAATGAGCCTATGATACAGAACTAAATATCTCAACAGTCACAAACAATAGGGTTCAGAGAGATCATACTATATATGACTCAGATCGTCACAAGTCAGCCGCTTACAAAGGCTTCTTGAGCCATCCCATTGTCACTCTGTGTGGTCTCTCGAAGGGCAACCCAAGCGCTCGGTCCCAAATAAGGTGGAAACGGAAAACCGATGACAATGAGTAACAAAGATTATAGTAATAAAATTAAATTAAATTAAATTAAATTAAGTTAATGGTTTAACGTAACTAACACACACTTCCATGTATCAATTTAATGGTTTAGCGTAACTAACACACACTTCTATGTATCTCCAACTCGCCAACACCGTTTTTTCCTTAGAGTAGCAACATACATGATCTTGTTAACAATCATTTCAACCACCATATCAAAATTTAGATACATATTTTGGTCCTTTGGATACATAAATTAGTACTCTGGATACGTAAATCGATTTGTATGTGTAGAGTACTAATGTGTGTATCTAGAGTAGTATTTTGTGCATACTTGCCACTACCACACCATGAAAATACGTCTCACATACACAAAAGCGCATACGAAGAACACAAAAATATATCACTGCATCGTAATCGAATGTCCAAGCAAAGGATTGATTATGTGTGTGCCCAAATTGCAGTCTTTTTACTTTATAGACTCGGCCTTGTACTCCAGGTATCAATAGCAACTTCACTAACTCTATTATTTTAAAGTATTGATGTACACAAACCCCAAGGTTTTACTGAAGTAACATATCAGACATCCAACTTTCTACTTAACTACATATAACTGTATATGATAATAATATTACATGTGATTAAAGAAGTAACCCCAACGAGTTATAATGTTATAGCATCCATGTAATCGTTGCTTACCATTTCTGTGTAGATGCTGGAAAAAAAAGACATAGGGGAGGCCAAATACACAAATTTCAGATTAAGTATTTATGTATATAAATTTCGTATCCACTTACCATTTCTTTTTTGATTTATCAGTCCACTGCCCCAGCTCATCCACGACAAACGCGTCACAGCCACCCTGCTGTTGACATGATGACGACCAGTCACAACTGCGATCACCACCATCACTACTACCACAACCGACGCTGCTTTTGCCACCATCGTCACCAACAAAAATCTAATTAGCATAGGAGAACACAACAATGTTCGCACTACTCTACCACTAGCTCATCAGCTAACCAATATATAATCCTTTGATAACTCCCCCACTACCACCATCAACTTTCACCGACAACCACCCAAGCACAGTGACAAAAACCACCTGAAACCGCCGCATACAAGAAATAGTGATGAAAATCTCACATCCTCATAATAATCTGCTTACTCGCCAAAAACTATTAACTCAATTGTCCACAAAATCAAAAATTATTACTCTTCCAAATAAAGAAGAAGTCAATCTTCCCCAGAATCTTCATAAATTAACCAATGAAAAGTATGAAACATATCAAATTATGTAACATAATCTTCCAAAAAAATAAATAAACAGCAATTAAAACAAAAACAAAAAAAAAAACAAAAAAAAAACCCAAGAGAGAAGAGGAGAAAAATACAAGGGCAACAGCAGAAACGAGAGCAGCGTGAAAGAGTGAAAAAGAGGACATCTTGCCACTGAGTTAACTCGTTCAACTCGTTCCACCACTCGGGATACGTCATCCAAATTGAACCCACCATGGAGTTTAGCACCATTCTACTTCTACCCATCTCAAAATTCAAATTGTTTTATCGTAAATCTGAGAAAAGAGAGGGAGCACGATGACATTGATAGGACAATGGTAGCCTAAAACGCCAGATATTTGGTAGCCGGAAAACGCCACGGAAAAACTTAGGGTTTCTGAATGGGCGAATCGACCGGCGAAGATAGTGCTCCGACTAGGTTGATGCCGGAGCTCCGGCGATTAGGGTGGTGGTGGTGGTGGTGGTGGTGGTGGTGTTGGGTGGTAGGTAAGGAGAGAGGATATGAGGTATTGAAGTTGGTGTTTAGTTTACTGGAAAATGAAAGATCACTAGATATAGGTAGAAGGCGCATCGTTGATATGTGTTTATGATCTAAGGGTTGAGATAGGAGTTCGTAGGTTCGCATTGAATCATAGGTTCGTACAGGATCTCAATTCTATATATATATATATATATATATATATTTAGGTTCATATGAGAAATAGGGCTTAGGTGAGAAATATGAGAAATAATCATAACCATTGATTGTTTTAATCTAAAGGTTGATATTCATTGGGTTTTTTTTTTGGTTTTTTTTTATTTTTTTTTTTATTTTTTTTTTTTGAGGGGAGATTTGTTTTTTATTTTATTTTATTTTATTTTTCTTTTCTTTTTTATTGTGAGGGGAGATTTGTTTTTTTTTTTTTTTTTTTTTCTTTTTCTTTTTTTTTTTTGTGAGGGAGATTTGTTTTTTTTTTTTATCTTTTTTTTTTTTCAAATTATTTTTAATTTTAATTTCATTTTTGTTTTCCATTTTTTGTTTCTTTGTTTTTTTTTAAAATTTTTATTTTTTCAATTTTCTTCTTTTTGATTTTTTTATTTTTTTATTTTTTCGTTGTTTAATGTCCTGTAATTTTATTTTCTTGTTTTTGTATCTTTTTCATTTTTATTCGTTTTCATTTTTTCATTTTAGTAAAAAGTGAGTTACGTTTAGGTAACATACGAGATACATTTTTATTATAACTGAATGTACATTATTTCAATAACATACGAGGTTCATTACATTTACATACGAGGTTCATTACATTTACAAACGAGGTTCATTACATTTACATACGAGATTCATTTCATTTACATACGAGGTTCATTTCATTTACATACGAGGTTCATTTCAAAGAATAAATGAGGTTCATTTCAGTTACATACGTGGTTCATTACATTTACATACGAGGTTCATTACATTTACAAACGAGGTTCATTACATTTACATACGAGATTCATTTCATTTACATACGAGGTTCATTTCATTTACATACGAGGTTCATTTCAGTAACAAATGAGGTTCATTTTAGTTAAATACGAGGTTCATTACATTCACATACGAGGTTCATTACATTTACAAACGAGGTTCATTACATTTACATACGAGATTCATTTCATTTACATACGAGGTTCATTTCATTTACATACGAGGTTCATTTCAGTAACAAATGAGATTCATTTCAGTTACATACGAGGTTCATTACATTTACATACGAGGTTCATTACATTTACATACGAGATTCATTTCATTTACATACGAGGTTCATTTCATTTACATACGAGGTTCATTTCAGTAACAAATGAGGTTCATTTCAGTTACATACGAGGTTCATTACATTTACATACGAGGTTCATTACATTTACAAACGAGGTTCATTACATTTACATACGAGGTTCATTACATTTACATACGAGGTTCGTTTCAGTAACAAATGAGGTTCATTTCAGTTACATACGAGGTTCATTACATTTACAAACGAGGTTCATTACATTTACATACGAGGTTCATTTCATTTACATACGAGGTTCATTACATTTACATACGAGGTTCATTTCATTTACATACGAGATTCATTTCATTCAAATACGAGGTTCATTTCATTTACTTTATGTTGGATGTTTAGGATAAAAATATAAAAGAAAAAAAAAACAAACAATCAAATTGATAAAAAAGAACATAAAATCATAAAAAAATGGCTTAGAAAAAAAATTGAAAAAATAAAAACAAACAAAAAAAGAAAGAAAAAAATATTAAAAAAAAATTGAAAAGGAAAAAAAAAAAAAAAACGAAAAAAATGAAAGAAAAAATATGAAAAAAAAAAAGAAAAAAAAAAAAGAAAAAGAAAAAAATGAAAAAAAAAAAAACACATAAATCCTCCCTCATAAAGAAAAAATAAATAAATAAACCCCACCTCATAAAGAAAAAAAAAAAAAAAATAAATCCACCCTCATAAAAATAAAAATAAATAAATCTCCCTCATATTAAAAAAATAAAATAATAAATAAATAAATAAATCTCCCCCACCAAAAAACTATAAATCTCAACCCTTAGATTAAAACAATCAATGGTTATGATTATTTCTCATATTTCTCATATAAGGGGTATTTCTCATGGGAACTCAACCCTATATATATATATATATATATATATATATATATATATATATATATATATAATGTGAGTTCAAACGAGACACCTTACTCAGAGCGAGGCAATGAGGCAAAGATCTACACCCTTGATTTAAAATCGATCAATGGCTTATATTATTTGTGCTAAATCAATTAAAAAAAAAATAATTAAAAAAAAAAAACGGCTGAAATATTTCTTTCTCTTTCTTTGTTTGATACACTTCCCAAAAATACCTCAAAAATATTATTTCCATTTCAATTTTCAAAATTACTTCCCTATTCATTCTTCTTCTTCCTTTCCACGCTTCTTCTTCCCTTACTATCCACCATTTTCACTCATCTCCAATCTTTTTTTTTTCTACCATTTCAAGTGTAGCCTCCATTTTTGCCCCGATTTACAAGTATTTTCTTCCGTATCCTTCACTTATTTTCAGGTATTCTTTTTATTTTTTTTGTTTTTTTAGACGAATCATATTTAAATTAATGATCCTGATTGTTTAATTTCATTCTTAATTTATGTAAAGATGGTTTATATTGAGTCCTACAAATATTAACTATTTCTAGGTATTCATCTAAAATTTTTTTTATGTTTTTTTCTCTGTATTGTTTTGAATAAAAATGAAAAATTGACCCTAAAATGATTGAACTTGTATTTTTCTGATGTAGAAGATAGTTTAGATTTTAGGTATTCATCTTAAATTTTTAATTTTTTCACGATGTATTTTTCTGGAAAAAATGAAAATTCCACCCTAATATCGTTTCGTTCTATTTTTTTAATTACGAATCATTCTTAATTGTTGTAGAAGATAGCTTAATTTCGTTCTTAATTTATGTAGAAGATAGTTTAGGCTCAAGGTATTCATCTGAAACTTTTTTTCTCTCAGTTTTGTTCTCAAAAATGAAAATTCTACTAAATGCTTTAAGTCGTGTATGATGCAGCTAAAGTTACTATTAATTCCCCTCCACATACTTCTCCAGTTAAGCGCGGTGTCGTGAGCACATCGTCATATGAGGTCACCCCATAAGATGTCTCATTTGTTACCCGGGCTGTACACCACTCCCGCAATCAACGAAGCTGTAAGAAAGTTTCGCCAATCTCAGCACTCTCATGGCTCTGGAAATGTAGAAGTCTGTGCGACGGAGATCCATCGCAACTCAGGCGTAGTTTGGACCAATGAATTCACTGGGAAATTTTTAGCCAGGAACCGCTGACGCACATGTTAAGACGCTTTAAAAGCAAAGGCTTGTAACTCCTGCTTTTCGCCAACTAATGGCGATTTCTTCATTTTGAACTTTGATCAAATTCTATGAAACTTTGATCTTTATTAATAAAACTTTAACGCAGTTTGACGAAACGTTAATGCAGTTAATAATTTTTTTATAAAGTCTTACTACGCTGAGACGTAGAACTTTGACCACTATCTATGAAATTTTAAAGCAATTTGACAAAACTTTAATGTAGTTTCCTGAAAAAGTGATAGAGTTTCAACAAAACATTTTAAAGTTCTCTGCACCAAAAGTCTCGACCATATTTACTGTTCTGCATGAACTTAATTCTAAAATGCTATGGTAAGACATTTTCAAAAAAGTGCTTGTAACTATACAAACTAATTGGTGAGTAAAAATTCACAATTTGAAATAAGTTAACTTCAAAAGCTGTGTTAAAATCTTTCACAAGTTTAAACCGGAGTAATGTTTCATTTAACTATAACGAAACAATAACCATTTTGGGAAAAACTATAATGTAGAACAATAAAACTTCAACATTACAATTACTCTTGACCAATTTCAATATCAACTTATTAAATTCAGAAATACCAATCATCCCCAAATACAATAAAACAAAATTTCAAGACCAATTACAACATAAATATGGATAATTAACTAATTTGAGACGAATCAATGTCTACGTAGTACAAGTCCTCGGCTTCTTCAACTTGCACTATAGCTCTTTCGACAAAGGGGTTAGGGCAATTCCTTTTATCATGGTTTGCCATTTGTTTACAATTTTTGCACATGCTTTCGCTTTACTTGTCAGCCGCAACCGCTTTACTCTTTGTCGACAACAAATTCTACAAATTCATTAATTATAAAATATGTATGCGATCACATAACAAATTGAAAAAAAAAAGACAAATTCTACACATTCATTAATTATAAAATATCCAACAACATCACTGGAAATTTAAAACTGCAACCGCAAATCATAAAACTTTAACACAAATTTTTAAAACTTTAACTAATACTTCGTAACTGCAACCGCAAATTATGAAACTTTGTAACAAATTTTTAAAACTTTTAACTTTTTACGAAACTTTAACATTAATTCTATAAGAAAATGTGGATTAAACATTTCAAATTTTTATTTATTTCATTAAAGATTCTTGCTTTTGACATAGAGAATTGAAAAAATAAACATTTTTCGTCAAAAATGGAAATTAAAAACAAATTCCGACATGAATTATACACTTACCATTATCAATTTGCAATATCTATCAATCGACTATGTTTACCACCTTCATCTTCAAAATTTGTGAAACTCTTCATCTTCATCTCCATGTCCATGTCCATTTTCATCTTCAAAATTTGTGAAACTTTTCATCTTTATCATCATCTTCATCTTCATCTTCATCACTAGATTCTATTAAACGAAATCTATACAAAATTAAAGGAAAACAACATGCTTCATCATAAAAAAAAGTGACAGAAATTAAATAAAACGAACCTTCATCTCTCACAACAATCTGGTCTTCTTCCATATTATAGTTCTTCTTCAATACTAGTAAATTGATAGAAATTATATAAAAAAACCAATGAATAAGAATCGATAATGGTGAAATGCAGTATTTTCGTTAAAGATAATGGGGATGTTGAAGAATAATATTTTGTTAAAGAAGGAAATGAACGCTGATGAATGTGAATGAATGGAATTATGATGAATGTGAATATTCAAGGAGCACTAATTACATGCATTAAAAAAGGAAACATTCCCTCCTAACTAATTACTCCGTATTTTTGTAATTTTTTTAATTTAATTATTGATTAATTTACAATGCCCCCTAATTATTGCATAACAAATCTACACCATTGATTTCCTCCTCATCCAACGGTATACATTAAGCCTCGCGGTCTCGCTCATATTTGCTGCCTCGATATAACTTTACTCTATATATATATATATATATATATATATATATATATAGGTTGGATCTGGTACGAACCGTACGAACTTGGTGTATATAACAATGAATTTAATGTAACCACAGGTGCTAGATACATCATATAATACTCCAGTTACATTTTTCCCTCAACTTTTTTAATGTATATAACAATGAATTTAATGTAACCACAAGTAATTTAATGTATTTAAAATGATTTTTAAGAAAAATACTTTTATTTTTTTAAGTATTATTAATTCTTTTTGTTGATACATTTTATTTACATTTAATGTATCTATCAACAAAATAAATGTAACTGATACTATATTTAATGTATCAAAAGGTCAATTTAATGTAATTAAAGATTAATTTAAATAGATATTTTTTTATAGCTGTAATTTTATAATTTTTTTTTATTAGTTACTAATTTATAAATAATTATCTATTTATTTTATAAAATGTATTCGGACTCGTATTTCTTGTATTTGAACTCGTATTTCGTGTATTTGGACTTATATTTCATGTATTCGGACTTTTATTTCATGTATCCGACTCAGATTTCGTAACCGACTCAGATTTCGTGTAACCTGACTCAGATTTCGCATGAACTTAGGACTCAGATTTCAGAACCTAACTCGTATTTAAACTCGTATTTCGTGTATTTGGACTTATATTTCATGTATTCGGACTTGTATTTCGTGTATCCGGACTCGTATTTCGTGTAACCGGACTCGTATTTCTTGCAACCGGACTCGTATTTCGTGTAACCGGACTCATATTTCGTGTAACCGGACTCGTATTTCGTGTAACCGGACTCGTATTTCGTGTATCCACTCTCGCCACCACCACAGGACCACCACCACATCAATCTGTGTTTTCACCGATATACCTCCGAACTGACGGAGGCAATCAACTACGGCGGATTCCGGTGAGGCGACCAAATTAGGGGAAAAAGAGAGAAAAAAACACGGGATGTGTTGGTCGTGGTAGGTCCCAACATTACTTTCCTCATTTCCACCGTCGGAGCATCCATCTGAAGCCATTGTTGGGCTCCACCACTCGCAGATGCGCACACCATTAACGAATCCGGTACAGGTGGTTTCGTATTATTATATCATAAGACTGAATGTGTCACCAAGGTCAGATCTGACACATCGATTATGAGTGTCGATTATGGTGCACCGGTGGTGGCTCAGGTGACACTTCGGCGAGCAGTAGATGGCCGTGACGAGTGACTCCGTCGACATCCACCGCCCTGTTCATCGACCTACGCGCACCGCCTGTAACTCCGACATCACCTTCTCCACCGACGCCCACCGCACCGCCGCCGTCCTCTGCTTCATCTTCGCCTCGCGCTCCACCAAGCGTGTCGAACAAAAATATTGACGTCGGTGGCGGCGTCGTAAATCGATGTCTTTGCTCCATTCATATCAAATTTGCTCCATAACTGTCATCACCACCACCACGTCCTCAACACCGGAGTTCAATCATCGGCGCCACCAATGTCGGTGTTCATTCTCCTTCCTAAGCTTCACCTCGATCTCAAGCTCGGATATTTCCTCCCTTCAACAACTCCGACGACGCCAGGTGGCCGGCATAAGGCGGAGGGAGTTTGTGGCCGAAGTTATTGGCCGGTGTTGGAGCATATGATGGTGGTTGTCAGAGTAGTGTTTGTTTGATTTGAATTATTAGGGTTAGTAATTGAGGGGGAGGTGAGCTTTGGGGCTTTTCATCTGAGCGCTTAGATTTGATTAGAATCCAAGGGTGTATGGTTAGTTCGTAAGGTTCGTATCGAATAGGGAGTTCGTAGGGGATCCTAAATATATATATAGAAACAAGATCAATTAAGTTGACAAATATTGGTAAGCTGGCTACGGTGGTGAAACTGTTATTAATGTTTTGTGAAACTGTTGTTCTTTGTAAATGAAACTGTATTTCTCTCTTTATTAGTCTGGTATTAGATTTACAGTTTCATTTACAAAGAACAATAGTTTCACAAAACATTAATAACAGTTTCACCACCGTAGCCAGCTTACCAATATTTGTCAACTTAATTGAACTTGACTCTATATATATATATATATATAATTAGGTTCTTTAGAGTCCACATATTTTTTAGAGTCCTAGAGTCCAGTTTTTGATTTGAGATTTTAACCAAATAAATCGAAATTTTAAGAAAAAAAATGGAATTCCAAAAACTCCAAAAATTTGAAATTCCAAAAACATTGGAATTCCAAATTTTTTTGGAATTCCTGGAATTTTTGGAATTTCAAATTTTTAAGTTAAAATTTCAATTATTTTGGTTAAAATTTCAAATCGTAAAAGTGGACTCTAGGACTCTAAAAAATATGTGGACTCTATATAACCTACCACTATATATATATATATAGAGTCAGGTTCAAATAAGTTCCTAAATATTGGTAAGTCCGTAAGTCCGTAACTGTAATACTTGTAAATGAAACTGTAACTGTAATACTTGTAAATGAAACTGTAATTTTCAAATAAAATTGTAAATTCGAATTAAATAAACTTAAATTTTTGTAATTTGTAAACTTTTTTTTTTAAATTTCAGACTTTACGAATATAACTTTACAGCTTTAGATTTGTAACTGTAGCCCATTAATTTTGTAACTTTAGACTAAAGTGTGATTTTTAATAATTAAAAAGTGATATTTAATACATAAATTGAATTTATGTAATATTAGGATAAATTTTTATAATTTAATACTTTTACGAATGTAACTGTAGTATTTTAAGATTGTAACTGTTGCAAAAAATTAAATTTATATAATTTTATTTTTTACGAGTGAAACTGCTGTATATTACGATTTGTAACAGTTGTTTAGTGCGGGTGAAACTCCTGTTCTTTACGAGTGAAACTAATGTTCTTTACGAGTGAAACTTTAATACCACCACCGTTCACCTGTCACCACCACCGCCGCCGCCATCACCACCATACAACCACCACCACCACACCCCACCACCACACACGAATAAAAAAAAAAAAAAACCTACCCTTCTCACCCACCGCCGCCCTCGCCATCACCACCATACAACCACCACCACCACACCCCACCACCCACACGAATAAAAAAAAAAAAACAGATCTTAAAAAAAAAAAACCTACGAGACTCACCCACCGCCGCCCTCGCCATCACCACCATACAACCACCACCACCACACCCCACCACCCACACGAATAAAAAAAAAAAAAAACAGATCTTAAAAAAAAAAAAAAACCTACGAGACTCACCCACCGCCGCCCTCGCCATCACCACCATACAACCACCACCACCACACCCCACCACCACACACGAATAAAAAAAAAAACAGATCTAAAAAAAAACTCATCTTACGGCGGTAGTGTGGCGGTAGATCTGGTGGTGGTGGTGGTTATGGCGGTAGTGTGGTGGGGTAGGTGGTGCGGTGGTGGTTAGGTGGTGGTGTGGTGTTGCGTGGGGGTGTAAATGGTGGCGGTAGTGTGGTGGGGTAGGTGGTGCGGTGGTGGTTAGGTGATGGTGGAGGGTGGAGGGTGGTGGTTTAGTTAAGGAGGATATGAATTTTAGGGTTTAGAGAGAGAGGGAGTTGTTTAGAGAGAGAGGGAGAGTGGCTGAGAATGAGATAGGGAGGTAGGGTTTAGCCTTTTAATCTCAGCCCTCCATCTTGTTTTGATCTAAGGGTCAGGATTAGAACTTACGGACTTAGCAAAAATAGGAGAACTTACCTGATCTCAATTATATATATATATATATATATATATATATATATATATATAGAGATAAGATCTTTCAAGCCCTAAGTCTAGAGAAAGCCATTGAGTCGTAATCTAAGCCATTGGATCATCAAAATCAACGGCTGAGATTAGATCTCAGAAAGATGTGGCACTAGGCCCAGACCAAGAAATTGGCCTAGGAAAAAATTGGTATCTTTTTTTTTTTTGTTAAAATCTCATTTTTTTTGGTTAAAATCTCGAATTTTTTGGTTAAAATCTCAAATCTGGAATTTTGGGCTTAACGACTTTCTCTCATATCTTGGGCTTAAAAGATCTTGTCCCTATATATATATATATATATATATAGATTCGTGGATCTCGCATCTTAACTACCTATTCGTTACTTAACCGCATTTAACTCTATCTACACCGTCAGATTAGGATCTGATGGCTCATAACAAAACCCCCCAAATCTCATATACTCTCTATCATACTAACCCTAATAATTTAAAACTACCATATCAAAATTGATTTGACCACCACCATCACATTCTTCAACACCTGACCTCACGTTGGCCACCTTACGTTGACCACCTTATGCCGGGTGGTGGTTCGTCGGAGTTACGGAAAGGAGGAAGAGACCACCGTCGAACACCACCGTCGGAGTTATGGAAAGGAGCAGATGAGATATGTCCCTGCCATTGTCGAACACCACCGTCGTGAATGGTGAACATCCTCACCGCCTTCGTCATACATGTCAGTAGATCTTATCGACTTTTACTTTATTTCCTCGATCCCTTAATCTGTCTGTATTTGCAAACCTACAGTCACCATTAATGGCGAGTTGAGCTCACCACCATCGACCACCAGCGCTGCCACCTGAGCTCGCCCCTCTCCATCATCACCTTGACCGCCTTTGCCATTTTCCTTAAGTTACCGTCGTGTCGCTCTTCGTCAAACCGGAGTCGGTGACTAATGACCTTCACCGGTGGTGGACGACAAGGTAGTTGTACCAGTGGTAATGGCGACAAGTAATTGGAGGCTAGAATGAATAAATACACAAAACACGAGTTCGGATACACAAATTATTGGTATGGATACGTATATTGACTTGTGTGGGTTTGTGTACCTGGGAAATTATTTCATGTATGGAAACATGAATCAGAACTCTGATTTAGTGTGTAACATAAAAGCGTATCTCTACTACAATTTAGTGTATCTAAACCGTGATTTAGTGGGTCTAGCTTGACTCTTTTGTGGTGTATCTCTACTACAATTTAGTGTATCTCTACTGATGTATGAATTTTATATGTCGGTCTTAGGCGACAACCTTGTCACTAGTGTGTCAGCTGCGAGTGAATGTAACTGAAGGGGTGGTTATAGTGGTGTTATGGAAATGAGCTAGGCTGGCTGAATGTGGCAGTAGATGTGATATTAGTCACTGGTGTTAGGTGGGGGTGTTAGTCGGTGGTGTACGGTGGTGTAAGGTGGGGGTGTTAGTAGATGTGATATTAGTCACTGGCAGTAGATGTGATATTTAGTGTTTGTTGCTATGGGTGGAGGTAGTGGTATATGGTGGCGGTGGCAATACCAAAAAATACAGCGACGAATACATTAAAAATGTGTATGGATACATAAATTAGTACTATAGATACAAAAATTGATTTTTTTATGTATAGAGTACCTATTTGTGTATCCATAGTTTTAACATGTTGTCGGTGATTGCTAATAGTGGTGGTGGGTGTGAAAGAGAGTGCTTGAGTGGTGTAGTGTCGGTTGCAGGTCATAGGGGTGCTAGTGTGCTGGTTGTGGGGTTATCGTCGCAGGGTACTTAATGGAGGTAGGGGCAATGGGGAGTTATTAAAGTATCAAGTGGTAGATAGCAGATACAAAAAATACGATGCTAGGTTCATGACTTTGTACTCCGGATACGCAAATTTGCATCAGTCATTTGTGTATCTGAAAGACTAATTGGTGTACTTAGTAAGTGCGTATAGTTGACTTCGTTGTTTATATCGCAAAGGATAATTAGGAGGGCCTTTTTTAGGCTAACACTGGTTATGGTCTTGGTGGATCATCTATAGCTCTCTTTGGAAGAGTTGGAGGAGGAATTTATACCAAGGCTGCTGATGTAGGTGCTGATTATGTCGGAAAGGTTGAAAGGAATATTTCTGAGGATGATCCCAAAAACGCAGCTCTATGTTCTTGACTCTATTTTTAGTGCCTCTATAACTTACGTCTGCAAACAAGCTCTGTTCCTGTAAGGCCATTTTGGTTTGGAAACAGCCGAGTGAACTATGCAATAATGACTTAACGTGTTCACTTGTTTTCAGATGATTGCGAACAATGTGGGTGACAGTGTTGGTGATATTGCTAGGATAGGTTGTGATCTTTTCGGCTCATATGCTGAATCATCGTGTTGCTTGTCGTTGCTTCCAATTCATCCTTTAGTATCAACCACGAGTTCACAGCCATGTGCTACCCCCTACTTACAAAAATATTTGCAAGTTACTTCTGTGAGAAATAGGTTTTTCAAAGGCTATTAGCTTAACGGGCAGAGCAATGTGCATTGCACAGAGGTATGGGTTCAAATCCCATATAGCCTACAAAATTTCACATTCCTCGACATATATTATCTAGGAAAGCTCCAATCTTCGACTCCAAGTGTAAGGCAACAAAAACCGCCTTCCCAAGTTGTAAAAGCACTTGCAGGAGAAATATTTCTTCTTGTTAATTCGTTTTGTGGTTACAATAATTTTGCCTTTAGTTACACGATTTTTACCCCTAGTTACAGTAATTTTGCCAAAGCACTTGCAGGAGAAATTATATTATTTACCTTAAAACTAAAGGCAAAATTGATATTTCCTCTTGTTGCTGTAAGAATCTTATTTTCCTCATTTTGAAAGTAGAGGGGAAATTACTGTAACTAGAGGGGAAATTCATGTAACTAGAGGGAAAATAACTGTAACTAGAGGGAAAATTCATGTAACTAGAGGGGAAATTCATGTAACTTGAAGGGAAGTTACTGTTACTAGAGTGGAAATTCATGTAACTAGAACAAAATAAAGTGTAACTAGAAAATGTGATGCTTATTTCAACATACTACAAGGGAAAAGTGATGCTTGACTCATAATAAGTGTAACCACAAAGGGAAAAAGAATGTAACTAGGACGATAAAACTTATAGCTACACTCATAATAAGCGTAACCACAAAGGGGAAACAATTCATAATTACTAGAGGGGAAATTCATGTAACTAGAGGAGAAATTACTGTAACTAGAGGGGAAATTCATGTAACTAGAGGGAAAATAACTGTAACTAGAGGGGAAATTCATGTAACTAGAGGGGAAATTACTGTTACTAGAGGGGAAATTCATGTAACTAGAGGGAAAATAATCAGAACTGTAGAGGAAATTCATGTAACTAGAGGGAAAATTATCACATTAGAGGGGAAATTCATGTAACTAGAGGGAAAATAATCAGAATTGTAGGGGAAATTCATGTAACTAGAGAGAAAATTACTGTTACTAGAGGGGAAATTCATGTAACTAGAGGGAAAATAACTGTAAGTAGAGGGGAAATTCATGTAACTAGAGGGGAAATTACTGTTACTAGAGGGGAAATTCATGTAACGGAAATTACTGTTACTAGAGAGGAAATTCATGTAACTAGAGGGAAAATAACTGTAACTAGAGGGAAAATTCATGTAACTAGAGGGAAAATAATCAGAATTCAGAGGGGAAATTCAAAGTTATCACATTAGAGGAGAAATTCATGTAACTAGAGGGAAAATAACTGTAACTAGAGGGAAAATTCATGTAACTAGAGGGAAAATTACTGTTACTAGAGGGGAAATTCATGTAACTAGAGGGAAAATAATCAGAATTCAGAGGGAAATTCATGTTATCATTCATTAGAGGGGAAATTCATGTAACTAGAGGGAAAATAATCAGAATTCAGAGGGAAATTCATGTAACTAGAGGGAAAATTATCACATTGTAGAGGGAAATTCATGTAACTAGAGGGAAAATAATCAGAATTAGAGGGGAAATTCATGTAACTAGAGTGGAAATTATCAGAACTAGATGGAAAATTATCAGAATTAAAGGGAAAATTACTGGAAATTCAAGTACCTAGAGGGAAATTAATGAATAATTGTTGCTACTAGTTTCAACAACGTTTACAAAGCAACTTACATTTTCCATAAATTGTATGATTGTTCGTACTACTTTTCGAAAAACAATGTATGTTATTATATAAGACACAAAATGATATTATCATTTTTTTGTACACGTGGGAAAATAATGTAACTATGGGCAAAAACAATTATTGTAACTAGATGGAAAATTACTGTAACTAAAACGGAAATTACTGTAACTAGAGCGGAAATTACTGTAACTATAGGGATAATTAATGTAACTTGAAATTAGAAAGGGATTTCTCGGTAATTATTTCTCTCAGACTGTAACTAGAGTTAAAAACAATGTACGTACAGCGGAAAAAATGAAACTAAAGTAGGATTAAGCGAACTTGTTTATAGACTTAGAGGGGAACAAACACGAGAAATATCTCTAATGTCTTAATTATAAAAACAAACATTAGGCTACGTGGGATTCGAACCCACACATTTGCGCAGTATTGCACATCGCTCTACCATTGAGCTAGTAACCTTCACTATTGTTATTGTTTTTGTTGGATACCATTTTTTCCGAAAATGAAATGGCTGGACGCTATAAAGATGCAGCTGCACCTAGTGTTTATGAAGATTTCAAAGTTAGTCCGCATGCACGACTAATCACATGTGCATTCTAGATACACAAACAGATTTCTGTATCTACTATACCAGTTCATGTATGTAGTGTCATGTTCGACGTATCTACGACCAAACGGCCAACCAACTGACCACTACACTATACTCCGACGACCACGTGACAACCACCCTTCACGACCACTCGTTGTCTCGTATCGACTTACAACGACAACACCATCACCAAAATCACTCCCACCATTATTACCCAACGCCGAGAACTACTGACATCCACAACGACTGACAGAAGACGATAACACGCATCAAATGACAGAGCGCAGTAGAAACCGATTCCATTGTACAAAATGACCACAACATAAGTATCATTGTTCTAAAGATTTTGATATCTGAAATGAAATTGATTGATACACAAAACAATACTCCAAATACATGATATAGTACAATGTATACATAAAGCGAAAACCGAAATAAGTTTGATTTCGAAAGGAAAAATGGCCATTAAGTATTCTCCACGCACCACACGCTACAAATAACGTAGATACTATCAATTACTACTAAAACAATAGCCATTTGACACTTTAAACCGTAATAAACCGACTCAAAATCAAAAGCCCCAAATATTAGGTCAAAAGTGACGAAAATTGAATTTAAGGGATTAAATACGAATTATACCTTAATCAATCGAAAAGGAAGGCTATAATTCAAAGAAAACCCGTGAATTGAAACTTGAACTCGAGAAACGGAGAAGAAAATGAAGATGCAGACGAGTAAAGCCGATTAGTAATGGTGTTAATGATGATGATCGGTGAAGATGACGATGCTAGATGATGATGATGATGATGATGATGATGATGAAAAAGGATGATGATGATGATGGATGAATGAGAACAAGAAGAAAGGAGGAGAACGAAGCTGAGAAAAATGAAGGACGCTGTAAGTTTTGATTAGTGACTTAGTGAGTTCGTAGAGTTCGTAATGAATACTAGTTCGCACCGGATCCCGCCTCTATATATATATATATATATATATATATATATATATATATATATATATATATATAATTGAGATCAAATAAGTCTCATGATATTAGATAAGTCTATAAGTCTCATTGTAGTCCGTTAGATTAGAATAAATCATTGGCTAAGATTAATTTATCAATTAATTGCTGCAATTAATGACATAAGAGTAAAAAAAAAAAAATCAATTTGGTATTTCCCATGAAAAGTGTCGACATACATAATTCCAAAACAAATCCCATTTGCATTCTCATTAATCTCCTTTAATCTCTCTCCTTTTTTTACTCTTCTCATCCGTTTTATTTTTTCATTGTCATATGAATTTCTATTTTTTTCACATTCTTTACCCTATGCATCTTTACATTTCTTCAACGTCATATTCATCTTTTTAATTTCGGTAAGTTTAGACTTTTTTTTTGGTCATTATTTTTATATAGGTTTTTCTTATTTTATTCATGACTTCTTAGTTTGATTTCGAATTTAATGTAATCTTCATTTTTTTTTTCAAATTTTGAGTATAATATTATTAAATTAAAAATTTAGACAGTTTAAATTTACAAAGTATGTAGATAAATTTTTCTGAGTATCTGTTTTTTCCATTAATTTTTCGTAGGCTCCCTTGTATATTTTTCTTACTTTCATTTAAACCACCATTGTTATCCTCATCGATTATTTTATTTTATTTTTTCCATTTTGTTGTTTAAAATTAATTTTTTTTGTTGTGTTTATCTACTCGCTAATTTTACTGTTGACTATTCTAATGTCCTTTTTTTTTTTTGTCAACATATGTTTAATTGTGTTGAATGTTGTTATTCAATTTTTTATAATTTTTTATGTTATTCTAGTAGATTCATTATTACTTTACAATAGTGGAAATATCCTCGTTTCAGTCAATTTTAATCATATCTTAACTACAGTTTCATTTCTATTAAAAAAGAGTTTCACCTAGAATGTATAACAGTTACAATCTTTGTAGTGTCACTCTCACATATTATAACTATATAACAATTAATGTCAGTCTATGCCTACAGATCGTCTGTGTACAAATCTCAAACTTCATTTTAAACATTTAAACGTATGCAGGAAATACTATTGAGAGTAAATGACGTCGATATTGAAGCTTCCCAAGTCACACCTCTTATCGACGAGCTCTTCGACACATGGGATTCACATCTCAAAGACTGTGGTAATACGTTCAAGATAGACGCAGGATTGTTGTTTGTCTCAATATTTGTGCAAATGACATTATTAGCCTATTATAATTGTAATTGTCAGTAACTTAGTTTAAAATATTAAACTCTAAAAGCTTAAATATGAAACTGTTATATTATTTAACTTGTAACTTCTATTCATTTTATTATCTTTTAAACTCATGTTCCTTTACTACAAAATTGTCACCATATACAATGTGTAACTTATTCAATCTACTTATCACGACCTATGACAACACTACTAAATCAATAACCTGTCACTTGCTATTTAGAATTATCCCTTATGTAAACACTAGTAACAATTAACAAACGTGCAAATAAAATTCACAATACCACACTTAGTAGAACAATTCAAAAGTGAATATAACTGCAATTATTTACTAAACTGACAACAAAAAATATGTTATCTTCAGTTCAAGAAAACAAAACATTCTATCTTCAAGTATATCTAATTTTTGTAACTATTACTCAGAAATTCCGAAACTGTAATTACTTCCATGTAATACTCCGTATTTTTCGTATCTTGTTATAAGTGAGTCTCATATTTTAAGTCGGGATTTATTTATATTTTTAAGTCGAGCTTATCTAATTTGTATATAATATTATAATACTAGTGATAATGATAATATTAATAACAATAATAATGATAATAATGGTTAGATATTAATAAGAGTCTAAATAAAATAAATGGACCCAAAAGAAACTTAACCCCAAAACAAACACACGCACAACATCCTTCATTAGTCTTTTATTTCGTTCTCTCTGTACTTCATCTCCAAACATCATTCATTCACATTCACATTCATCATTTCATCAACAATTTCTTTCATCATCATCATCATCATCATCTTTACTCACCTCGGTCACCATCACAGTTCACAATCGTCCCTACCACGTGTGTGACAACTGATGTTCTTCGTTCGCTCTGTTGTCCTTCGTTGTGACTGCTTCTCTTCGATTCTCCTTCCTCAAGCAGTGTTAGCCTTCAATTGTCATGTTTTGGGCTCAAATTCATCGGGTTGTCGAGGCCTAGAGTAGTTCCGCTATTAATTGAAGGTATACTTCGTATCGAATTGTTTTAATTCAATTTTCGTATAAACCGTAACCCTAAAATTTGGGGCTTTTCATTCTAGTCGAACTTTGGTGACTTTAGTAGTCGAATAGGTCGTATTTTAGTAGTAATTAACAGTGGTATCGTTATTTGTAGAGTTCGTGTTGTTTTGGAACGGTTTCGGCTTGTTTTCGACCTTGAGCTCGG
This sequence comes from Dianthus caryophyllus, assembly GCA_023091065.1. Lineage (NCBI taxonomy): Eukaryota > Viridiplantae > Streptophyta > Magnoliopsida > Caryophyllales > Caryophyllaceae > Dianthus > Dianthus caryophyllus. The sequence goes on along the minus strand of CM041521.1, from coordinate 7,723,335 downwards.
GTTTTCGCGATTCTCATTTCGAGGTAAGGCTTATCCTTACTTAGTCCGGTATTGCTTGTATGTAGATTGGATCGTTGGTGTATTTGCATGTTGCTGCGGTGATGTTTGTTGTCGTGAGTTTGTGTGAGAGAGTGTGAGTTGACCGTGAGTTTTGTCGAGTGTGTGGTGATTGCGGTTGCGTACTTGCTGAGGTAGTTACAGGCTTGTGTTGTTGTCGTTACGTAGTTAACTGCTGCTACTGCGTCACTTATTGCTGCTGTGCATTCTCTTTGTATTCGTGTTGTTGTCCCTTGCTGGTCCGAGTGTGGTGAGTTGATAGACATTAATTGATGATTAACGCGTGTATATGAGAAAGGTCGAACTATTCTTCAGCTTTTAACTCACCGAATCATTTGAAACATGGTCTGTTATTTCTGTCAGTATTACTTGTGCCGCTACTGAACAATGTGTTGGTTGCACCGTGTAGGAGCTGATGCTTTACGTTGTAGCTGCTACTTTTACTCTTAAATGCTGCATTTTTCCTCTCCGTTGTTAGTCTTGCTGTTTAGTGTCGTTGTTGGACTGCCTCGTTGAGGATTTTGCAACCGCGACTGCTTTCACGACCCTTCGAGCTTCTGTTGTGTTGGTTACAGTTGTAGAGAAAGGTATAGGCTTATTTGGGTAGAGCTCACTTTGTGTTATATTAGTAATTATTAACCACTTGTTTAGGAATTAAGCGGGACGTGTGGGAGAGTATGTAAATGAGTTAAATGTGCTTTACGTTGATTTAAAAAAAAAAAAAAAAAAAGAAGGTGAAGTATAGTAGATTGATCTGCTGATTGTGATGTTAAAATGCATGCTATTAACCCCCGTTGTCATATTTTAACAAGTATAGGTGAATGAATTAAGTCTAAAATGTGTAGTTATAAACTAGCATGATTAGAAACGTTTCGAGTGATGTTTGGGGGTCTTGTGAGTGGCTTCAAAAGCAACTTAGCTGCTGGTCAGTTTTAAAGCGAGTCTTATTATTATGATTTATACTTGTCTTAATGATAATAGTTATATTCTTGAGTGGCTTGTATATGTGTGTGCTTATAGCTTGTTATACTCGGGTTGTAATGTATGTAATGATGTAAGTAGTTATGATGTGGATGAAGGTTTTGAAACTTCCTTGATATTGTTAGAAATTAGTAAAGGTTCTAGAATTTGAAGTGTATGCATATGTGTCATTGGAAACTGAGTTGAATGATTGTAGATATGGGCCGAGAAATAGACTGCACCTAGCTTCCTAGTTGGTCGTGTGATGACTGGGAAATTTGGGCAGCCATGTGGGCTGTAGAGTGATCTTGTGGGGCTGCCCTTAATACGCCTTGTTGGGCCATGATGGTAAGAATGTTTGTTGTCGGGGTTATGATGTTTGATAAGGTTATGTACTCCTTTATTGTCATCTCGTGTTCGAATTGTGTAGTGCAGATATGTGTACAAGTTTATGTCGGTCTTGGTTTACGTAACCCTAGGTTGTTGGATTCGAGAATTAAAGGACTTTGTTTTAGCGGTGGTTTGAGTAATAATTTATTTGAGATATATCCACTTTACGAGTCTTTTAATTAGCTCGGTAACCTTAAAGAAAATGAGTAACGTTCTCTTGCCATGACGTTCTGTACCTTGTGATTATGATGAGGTCTGTGTGGCCCGATGTCATAGCATGATGAGGTCTGTGTGGCCCGATGTCATGAGGTCTGTGTGACCTGATACGATGAGGTCTGTGTGGCCCGATGTCGTACTACAATAAGGTCTGTGTGGCCCGATGTCGTAATGTGATGAGGTCTGTGTGGCCCGAGGTCACAGCGTGATGAGGTCTGTGTGGCCCGATGTCACGAGGAGGAGGTGTGGGGTGTTGTCGGTATGGTAAGTCCCCTGTGTGGAGGTTACACAGTGGGGTTCTTGACTCGTTTTGTGCCTTGAATTGTTTGATGATCGTCCGAGTTAGTTACTTACGGTTTCCACCAGTTTATGAGGAGGACAGTGCTAGTTTAATATAATTTATTACGCGTTTGGTTTTATTTTAAAAGCTTCTACTTTTATTCCTTTTATGAATTTGGCCGTTGACTAACTAGGTTGTTGTTGTGTGTCTGTTTGTTTTCCCCACCCCGTAGGTACTCGGACGTTGTCTTGCTAGCTTGGGGCGCTTGGAGGGTTCGCTAGAGTCGAGTCGAGTCTAGTCCCACCATAGACGTTTTCTTCTTTTTGACACTTTCAGTTTTGTTTTGGCCTGCGAGCCTTGACGCTGTCTTTTAAGACAGTTGTAGTTGAGTTTGAGATTCTTTTGTCTGTTTTGGATATTATGTTTTATTCCAGGTCTGCATGTTTTGAAATAGGTGTTTGCCCAAGGACCCATTCGGTTGGGTCCCGTAACGCCCTTATTTAGGTGGGGTCCGCCCGGCTTAAATGGGGGTGTTACATTCCAAATGTAACTTCAAATAATTGTAACTGCTAACCATTACTAACGAAACTATTAAACAATACCAGTGAAACTCTTCATTAATAAACCAGAAATTACCTTAAAATACATAACATTGAGTTTCAAAGTACATAACAGTTAAGCCATTCTGAATACAAAACAAAATAACGTTCAGTACAACCAATCATAACTAATCTGAATCACAGTTTTCATCCAAGTCAACGTTCGCCTCAACAACATCATCCCGACTCTCAACCAACGGGTTTGGGCAATTCCTCTTGTCATGGTTCGTCATTTGTTTGCAATTACGTCAGAGACGCTTCGGCTTCTTTGCAACTACCACAACTTTGCTCTTATTGGAAGTCATTCTCTTTCAGCTCCCCTTATTCTTCGACTGTTTAGGGGTCAAAATCAACACTTCCGACCACACCTTAATGCACATACAAAAACCATAAAACTACAAATTAAAATAAATACTGAAACTTTTGCTTAATAATGTAACAACTGTTAACCTATTTGACTGAAATCATAATCTTTTGAAACTGCAACCTTATAAAACTGACACTACTAAACATCCACAACGAAACTCATGCTCAATTGCAGTATCGACCAACAGAATAAAAACATATGCTTAATACTTCATACAAAGAATACATGATAAAACTGATCATAATCTCCTAAAACTACTGTCTACCTTACTTAAAAAAATTCAACTTTCTCTTGTAAAACTTAATCTTCTCTTCAACATCATGAAACTGTTTTCCGTTGAATGAAGTGAATTATTTCTCCAGTCTTACGCAGAAATCATGCGGACCATATTTATCTTCTCCTCCATTGGTTTGTTTATAAAACACTAAAATAGAGTTACACAATCAAATTCAATATCTAAAATATGATCAAATTGAAATTAATAACAACAAATTTGAAACTGAAAACAAATTCAATCAAAACATCAGGCAACCAAAATTTTATACACAAAACACCCACAAATTGAAAATACAAAAAAATCCAGAAAAATAAATAAATTTACAGCCATCAAAAAGAAAAAAATTTACCACTAACCATTTTCGTAAGCAACTAGAGCCAATTCAGGCATAGATAGATGGTATATACCATATATATTGTCTTAGGGACGATACATTGTGAAGCAGAAATTTCATTTACGCTTAAAACCTTTGCCATGTTATGACTTTAATATTCACCAACTTAATACATATATATAAGGCCTCATGGGAAATATAGTCAAACTTATAGGAATACTAGCTGCGCAACACGTCAAAACCACGTAGCACATACATAGGTGAAAGGCCAATTAATTACCAACAACTCAACTATACTCAATGCAACACCATAATTATATAAGAAGAATCAATTAAATTAATCAATTAGTTTTCCCAGATTAATGTAATTATAAAGTTAAGCATTAAACAGGTTGGATTATTTGCTCAATAGGTTTTAATCAAATTAAAGAAGTATACGAGACCAACAAAGTCAACATGGAATTAAAATGGCATCATGCGAATTGAGCAGTACTCTACTTCTCCGTACCAATTATCAAAGTGTCAATGTTAAAAGATAACCCATCCACTTTCTTCATTATACTTCCAACATATATATAATACAACGTAATTAGGATATTAGGCAAAGAATGGGCCGAGATATGATTACGGGCCTAGGCCTAGTCTATTACCCCCCCTCAAGAGGGAGCATACAAATCGCGAATGCCCATCTTGCTAAGTAAAGATTTAAACTGAGTTGTACCAAGGGACTTTGTAAGAATGTCAGCCAACTGAGACGTAGTATGAACATAGGACGGAGCAATAAGACCCGCGGTAATGGCATCACGAACAAAGTGACAATCAATCTCAATGTGTTTCGTACGTTCGTGAAAAACAGGGTTCTGAGCAATGTGGAGGGCGGACTGACTGTCACACGAAATAGGCACTGGCGACGACGAAGAGACACCGAAGAAGTGCAGAAGACCACTGAGCCATTTGATCTCGCAGGTAAGCGCAGCCATCGAGCGATACTCAGCTTCAGCGGAGGAGCGAGACACAGTGGGTTGCTTCTTGGTCTTCCAAGAGACCAGGGATGAGCCAAGAAACACAAGCCAACCAGTAAGAGAACGACGTGTATCAGGACAGGCGGCCCAATCCGAGTCACACCACCCGGAAAGGGTCAGAGGAGCATCAGAAGGAAAGAAGAGACCCTGCCCAGGAGCGCCTTTTAAATAGCGCACAACACGGAGAGCGGCGTCCCAATGGGAAACCCGCGGCGCATGCATATATTGGGACAAAATGTGAACAGAGTACGCAAGATCAGGGCGCGTCACGACAAGGTAAACAAGCCGTCCAACCAATCGGCGGTAGCGTCCGGGATCCTCAAATAAGGGACTGTCAGTCGAGCCCAATCGATGGTGCTGCTCCAGAGGTGTGGGAGATGGTTTGCAGCCCAAGTAGCCAACCTCAGAGAGAATGTCCACGGTGTATTTACGCTGACAGACATATATACCAGTGGCGTGACGGGCAACTTCCAAGCCCAAGAAATATTTCAAGGGGCCGAGGTCCTTCATATGAAAGCAAGAATGCAGGTACTTCTTAAATATAGAGATGGCAGTTTCGTCGGTCCCAGAAATAATTAAGTCGTCAACATAGACCAACACATGCAGGCGGAAATTAGGGAACTTTTGCCGCAATCCACGGCCAAGTTCGGCAGGCTCAGCCTCGGGCTCTAGAGGGGCAGAAGCAGGAGGCGCTGGCGTAGTTACAGAAGGTGCCTGAGCCAAGGGAGGATCGATGACATCATCTGGGCTAGATTCAGGAATAGGGATTACGGGCGGCGCAAAGTCTTGTTCAACAGACACAGCGTCCGACGGGTGGGGATGAGTTTCATCACGGAACGGGAATACAGTCTCATAAAAAATGACATCACGCGAAACAAAGAACTCGTGAGTGTCGAGGTCGAACAAATACCAACCCTTTTTGCCGGAGGGATAGCCCATAAAGACACACTTAAGACCGCGACTAGCAAATTTATCACCCTTAGCGCGTTGATTGTGAGCAAAGCAAAGTGAGCCAAAAACCCGCAAACTAGTGAAATCAGGAGAAGAGCCAAATAACTTCTCATAGGGTGTGAGACCACCTAAGACCGCAGATGGAGTACGATTAATGAGATATGCAGCTGCCAGAGCACATTCTCCCCAAAAGCGGAGAGGGAGCCCGGCGTGAAAGCGCAAGGCGCGGGCAACGTTAAGAAGGTGGCGATGTTTGCGCTCGACGCGGCCGTTCTGTTGTGGCGTGCCTACACACGAGGTGTGAAATAAGATTCCCTGCGAATCAAAATAAGATTATGAGAAGTATACATACCTTAATTACCGAAATAATAAAGTTAGATCTAATACGAACCTCCAAATTATTAGATCTTGTATATAATAAATAAACCTTACGCCATAATAGCTGTGAGACAATTCGTGCTGATAACGTGTTGTGAAATAATAAGAACAAGAGGGGGAATAGAGGGAAGAGAATAGATGTGTGTTATTCATCCTTCATGAGTATATATATAGTACATTAGTAATGAGGGTTTCACCCAAACCCTAGATACATAGAGGTAGTAATGGGCTTTGGGCCCGATGGACATCCACACAATATATTTTTTTTTAACAGGAATCAACTTTATTTTTGTTAAGAAAAAGAAGCAGGGAGTTGAAGAATGAGTAATATGAAATGAATAGTGAAAATAAACGTTCGTAAATCAAAGAGTCATTTGTTCAACTAATTTGGTCAATTTTCATTAGATACTCCCTAGATTCCGTAAATCATGTCTCCTATTTAAATTTTTTTTAATTAAGAAACTAATAATTAGGATTCTAATCTCAACCATCCATTCCAATTGCATCCAACGGCTATAGATGAGACTTATGGACTTATCAAATATATTGGACTTAATTGAACTCTTATATATATATATATATATATATGTATATATATATATATATATATATATATATATATATATATATATATATATATATATATATATGCGGATTTTTTTTGAAATAACTCGTAATGTATAAATAAAAATTTAGTTATGTGGGATCTTGTTTTATTTGTCTTGAAAAAATGAACATTAACATCAAATTTTAATATTTTTATACAATTTAAAACTATAGACATTGTCGTTACAAAATGTATCTCGACAAGTGTGAAAAAGGAAGGGATGTCATTGAATTTGAATGAAGGGAGTATTTTAAGTACAGTTATACAAAAATTCCTTCGTTCCATCGTTTTTTAAATCTGTCATTTTAGAAAATTTCATCAGTTTCTTTACACTTTTAATTTGTCATATTTTTGTTAAGAAAATTTTCGCCCACATTTTGGTTTTCAGTTTTAATCCATTATATTTTACTCAAAATATTTCTGGATCAAATTTTTAGTATAAATGTATTATTTTAATCATAATCAATTTGTATTTGCTTTTCAAATTTTGTTAAACTTCACGAGCCTAGGCCACATCCGAGAGTATGAGAGAGTCCGCTCATAAGATGTAGAAGATTACATCCTAAAATCAATTGACAATAAGAGGAGTAACTCCTAGGCCTTATAAACTAGATCAACTTTCATCTCATAACTGATGTGATCGCATGTGGAAATTAATTAGGCTGGATTCATCTTCCACAAATTTTTAAAAATAACACGTGCCAAAATCAAATGTAAAGAAAGCTATGGACTAGAGGGAGTATAGTTTTTGGTTTTAGTTTATTTTTGATTCATGGGAAGAAACAAGGCCATTACAACTTGAAGAGGGAAGGATTTAAAATCGACACCTACTGTTCACGAATTCTCCGTCCTGACCACTAGACTTATATGGCCTATTTACTATTTATTACAAATTCTTACTTGCAACGGTTGCAAACAACCCATTTAAGCAATCTTGTGAAACGGACCCAATTAAATTAATTAATCTAATTACAACATCCGTTCTGTCCAATAAAAATTGTTCACCAATAAATTAAATAACATTTTTGTTACTATAATTATACTTTTTTGTCGCCACTATAATTTCATACATATATACTAATAAAAATGTTTATATTTATAGTATTTATTTTGTTATCGTATCTCAGTTTTTCTTATATCTAAATATTATTTTATCATTACGTCAAACATTACATATTGTGATTTTTTTAACTGTGCATCACTACATTACATAGATTTGTCATATTATTGTTAGTACTATAAAGTCATTTTGTTACCCTCAAAATGTCATTTTTTAACCATTGTCACAACAATTTTTATTGTAACCATTTTGTTACCAAATAAAGCTATTTTGATACCATGTATTTGACTTTTGTAACCACGTTAAAGTCATTTGGATAGTGTAACTTTTTTTTTTTTTTTGGTAAAAGGTAAGTTATATTAATCCCAAATCACCAAATACATGACGTTTTCATACATCCATTACAAGTACTCACTCGAGGGCCTAAGTAAGAGCTAGAGCATCCCTTCTCAATCTACTAAGCCAAATCTCATCCCTACGACTAACATTACAAAGATTTAAAGCGTCAATACGCAACAAAACACAACATATCACCTGACCCGCCACCAATTTCGGCAGCAACACACATTCTTCCAGTCGACTCTTGTTTCGTTGAAACCAAATTGAATATATTAATCCATTTATAGTAGCTGAGCAGACTGCACGTTGGAGTTTCGAAAGCCTTCTCCTTTGATGCAGCCCCTTCCATTGATCTCCTGTAATCTGAATTTGCAACCAGCAAGCCACCTTTCTAACACAGTGAGTGCTATACAAACACTCAAAAAATAAGTGAGTAGAAGTTTCCTTCTGTAATCCACACAAGAAGCAACCATCATTTGTATTCAAACCCCATTTAGCTATTCTATCCATGGTGAGAAGTCTTTGCAATCTAGCTAACCACGCAATGAAAGACCATTTGGGGATATTGAAACGATTATATACACCAAACGCCCAAGTAACAGTAGTTTGCGTACCTGACAGCCATGTATAGCCAGCACTGATAGTGTACTCCCCATTAGCAGAGCACCACTTACCTCTATTGTAGCCTGGCCGCAAGAGCTCCTTGATTTTGCAAATCTGCCTCCACGCCCAACTTGAGGAGGAATTTGGTTCATATAGCATCCAATCCACACCCTTCAAATAAATATGGTTAACCCATCTCACCCATAGATGATCTTTCTTGTTTGCCAACCACCATACATATTTACCAAGCGCAGCCACATTCCATCTTTGACAATGGGCCCTCCTAACCCACCATACTTCTTCTCCACATAGACCTTGTCCCAAGACACCAAAGGTGCCCTATGATATTCCTCACAGCCCTCCCATAGATAGTTCCTGCATAGGGCTATGACTCTTTGAATTACTGATGCTGGTAGTAAGAAAACGGATGCCCAATATGTATGGACACTATTTAGAACTGAATTGACCGAGGTCAGCCTACCTGCATAGGACAATCTCCTTGCCCCCCATCCTCTAATATGTGCACAAATCTTTTCACAAAGAACGTAGCAATCTTTGGAGGTAATTCTCCTTGAGCTAATGGGAACACCAAGGTACTTAAAAGGCAAGGAGCCCCTCTTGAAACCAGATACCCTCAAGATCCTCTGAAGAATCAGTTCAGGTATGCCATTACAATATAAATCTGATTTTTCTTTATTCATTACCAGACCAGAGGCTACAGAAAAGGTATGAAAGCCACAAAGCAATAACCTCACAAAAGATTCATCACCCCTGGAGAAGAGTAGTAAATCATCCGCAAAGCATAAATGAGTAAGCTGTAACCTTCCACATAAAGGGTGATGATGAAAACCCTCTTTCTTTGAAACCACCAGTAATATTCTAGACAGATACTCCATACACACATAGAACAGCAGAGGTGAAAGAGGATCACCCTGTCGAAGACCCCTTTCACCCTTAAAGTATCCAAAGCAGTCACCATTTATAATTAGTGAGTACCACGGGCTTCTCACACTAACCATGATCAGTTGAACAAAATGCTCTGGAAAATTCAAGGCTCTCAACATATCCTCCACAAACTGCCATTCCACAGAGTCATAAGCTTTCCGCAAATCAATCTTAAGAAGACAACGAGGGGAGCAGGACTTTCTAGTGTATAATCTGATCAAATCTTGACAGATTAACACATTTTCAACAATTTGTCTTCCCTTCACAAAGGCGCTTTGCGTGGGACTAATGATCACAGGGAGCACCATATTCATTCTATTACAAAGAATCTTGGATATGCATTTTGATAAAACATTGCAAAGAATCTTGGATATTCAGTGACTAAAACAGGGACAGCCACCTTAGGTATAAGTGTCAGCAGGGTGGAATTGAGTTGCTTCAATAACCTCCCAGTTTTGAAAAAATCTTGCACAGCTAGGCAAATGTCATCGCCAATAACGCTCCATGAATCTTTGAAAAATTTACTTGTATACCCATCTGGTCCTGGTGCTTTATCATTAGGTATGCTAAACAATTCAGCCCTTATATCAAAGTCTTTAATAATGAGAATTTTTTTTGTTTATTTAACATATATAATTTGGATTAATTGCCAAGAATAATCCGAACTGGTCCTTTTATTCCACAAATAATCCGAACTCAAATTAATCCACGAATAATCTCAACTATTAAGGTAACATTCCAATAATGAACTTTGACCAATTTTAACATGCTTTAATCAATAAAAAAAGAATTGAAAACGGTTTAAATTTTACTTGAAATAAGAGTGAGGCAAATCTAGAGTCAATTTAAGCATTTTTTTTACGTGTTAGAGTCGATTGAAATTGGCCAGAGTCTATTATTGGAATATTAATTCAATAGTTGGGATTATTCGTGGATTAAATTGAGTTTGGATTATTTATGGAATAAGAGGACCAGTTCGGATTATTCTTGGCAATTAATCCTATAATTTGATCATCTAATTACTTCATGTCTGTCACTCGCTTGATCTTTTCTTTTTTCGACCCCTCTATGGGAGGGCATGCTTCGTCTCAATTCTCCCTGATGCTGAAAACAAATATATCACACAACCAAATCAATTTTATCGTATCACCGTTGTATTTTGTTACCACAATCATGCATTTTGTTACCACGATAAGTATTTTTGTCACGACTTTAAGTCGGTGACCAAAACTTATGAAATCATAGTGTACATATTCCAAAGCCAACCTACAATCACATTGAATATAAACTTTTTTTTTTATCACATATATTCATTTTGTTACCACAACTATTCATTTTGTAACCTTTTGAAAAATAAAATCAATTTATTACCAATAAAACCTTTTTGTTACCACATATATTCATTTTTGTTACCACCGTTAATTAATTATGTTGCCCGTTTAAGTTAATCTACAAAAATAAAGAAATCACAATTAGAACTGATAATATTTAACTACCAAATTACAAACACCAAATTGCCCTACATGTTACCCTCAATAATGAGTGTGCTGTAAAATTACATGTTAAATACACATTAAAATGTCTCTTCAAATCTGAATCGGCTTCATCACTCTCGCAAGAGACTCTTTGGTTTCGTCGGCGTTGTTTAGGAACACCGTTCTTTTGCTTACCTTTTACCATCTTCTACAAAAATTGATAACAAATACAAATTGAAGACAACTCAGAGAAAACATAATGACAAAGAACAAATTAACCAAAAATTAAGATTTTAGGTTGAAGGAATCACCTTTACTGAATAAAAATTAGGGTTTTAGTTTTTGAAAAATTAATAATATTGTTTACTGCATAAAAGAGGGGAGAAGGGAGGGTTTGAAAAGGTAAAAAAGAGTATTTATAAGGTATTTATTTATGATAATATGGAAGATTCACTAAGCGTTTTAAAAATGAAACGGATATAATCCGTTTTAAGGGAGACTAACTAACAATTTACAAATTACTTCGATTGAAATTTTTTTAATGGTTGCAGTTTATCATTTACAATTATATATATGTGTTAAAATTTGATCATAAATATAAGTTTATTAATACCATATTGTAATTTTTAAATATATTTATTATAAAAGGTTTGCAAGAATGACAATAATTATTACATAACTTTTCTTTTTTAATGAATTGGAGGTGTGACTATATCTAATTGGATAGTTGGTTGATCACATGATTCAACACTAATCCGTTGTATTCAATATAACGTCATTGCGATGACAATATCATGAGCTACAAAGTTGTTCATGTTGGGTGCCACCGAATTGAGTATTATATTCTTGATCAAATGTATTTTTTGAGGGTAAATTACATGGAGTAATTTTTGGTGTTTTGAGTTGGAAAACGCCAAAGGATTTAAGTATAGTCGGAATTAAATTAAAGTCGTATAATTTCGGGTCGTTACTATGGGTCCGGAGGTGTGGAGAACATGCCCAAGTAAATATATTACGAGTTTATGAGAAATTGACGAAAAATCACAGAGTTGGGGTTAGCCTCACTGAGTGGCTGTGGCCTCACTGTGAAGCTAAATCAGAATGTTTTATACTGAAATAGCCACAATGTGCAGCTATGGCAGCACCAAGCGGCTAATTCATGTGGCAAGTTTTGGTCCTTTTTTGGCGCGGTTTTGGTTGGTTATTGACTTATTGTTATAACTAGTGCCTTGTCTTTTCAAAGAGGTATGACTCTATTTTGGAGTTTAATGGGAATGATTAGCCGTGTATCCTAACCCGCCATACCGGGAGGTCATTCAGTGTCCTCGGTTCCCCAGAAAGATATGACCAACAGACAAAGAAAAATAAATGACGGCCGAGAGGCCCCTGACGGCCTCGGCATCTAATCTGCCTGGCCGTGCGCCCAATGCTCATGTTATAATGCTCAATTCGATGGCACCCAACATGAACAACTTTGTAGCTCATGATATCGTCATCGTAATGACATTATATTGAATACAACTGATTAGTGTTGAATCATGTGATCAACCAACTATCCAATCCAATTTTATATAATCACGCCTCTAATTCATTAAAAAAGAAAAGTTATGTAATAATTATCGTCATTCTTGCAAAACTTTTATAATAAATATATTTAAAAAATAATAATATGGTATTAATAAACTTATATTTATGATCAAATTTTAACACATATATATAATTGTAAACGATAAACTGTAACCATTAAAAAAATTTCAATCAAAGTAATTTTTAAATTGTAAATTGTAAAGAGGCCATATAAGTCTAGTGGTCAAGACGGAGAATCACCTGATGTAACACCCCGTGTTATTTTAACACAATATTATAAATAAAATTAATTCCTTAAATTAAATTCATCTTTTTCCTTATAATAAAAATGCCTCTAAATTTTTTTCGTCAAATAGAACTATCTTTCTTATGCTCAGATTTAAAATTTGTGAAATATAAAAATAAAATATATTATCCTTAGAATTCAAAAAGAAACACATTTCAAATTTTTATGAAAATCAACACAAAACTGATATCGCTTTTCAAATTTCAAAAAAGGTTAAGTTATGTTTACTATTCATAAAAATAAAAGTAAAACCTTTTATTCATAAAATTCAATTTTGAACATTTTTTATTTTCGAATAAAAATGGACCCTTATATTTTTCTCGTCTTTGAAATTCAAGTCAACGATTTCAAACACGCAAATCAAGGTCAAGCCACCTTATTCTTCCATTTTTTCCTTCTTATTTTTGAAAAGCAAACTTAACTTCAAAACTTTAGTAATCATTTTGATTATTATTAATAAATCTTATTATCTTAATATCTAATTACTATTTCAATTCTATTTAACTAACATTTTCGCATAATATCGAAATTATAAGTTACACCTAATTTAAATCGATAAACTTTTTGACGGTTGAATATAATTCTTTAAATCTAAAACATTCAACGAAAAAAATAAGTATTACGACCTAGGAAATTTTTATTCAAAGTTTCGAGGGTTAAAACTCAATATTTGTTTTAGTACCCTTTCGAAAATTATTTTTATTTTTATTTTCGATTTTATTTCAAAACACTATTTTAAGATCATATCTTTTATTTCGATACTTTTCGCGAGCGCGCAAATCGAAAATTTTGAAAATGAAAATCGAGCCCGAAATTTTCACACTTAGCCGAGTTACTTGGACTCAAAAGGCCAAGTTTTATCCTCTTCCATTTACCTTACTTACACAAGTCTACTTTTCTTACACACCTAAAATTTTCATCATCACTTTATTTAGTTCATTTAAATTTTAAGTTTATACATAATAATAATCGCTTTGACTTTACGCGGTCTCCAACGCTTCTCTTCGACCATGTTTTTCATCGCTTATATACGATTTTTTTTGTTGAAAATTAAATTTTGTGAAAGATATTTTGACAACAAATGTAAATATCTTATTATCGTATAACGATTATTTACATATTTTAACTTATTTACGGTCAAAGTTTTAAAATTTTGACTTTCTAAAAGTGAAACGGGACTATCATTGTGGAACGGAGGAAGTACCAAATACTAATGTTACTACTTTACTTCATTTCCACACAAACACTTACAATATTTCATAAAATCATTTTAAAAATTTATATCTAAAATAAGATAAAAATTTAATAGTATAATTCATTTTCTATAGTAATTATATTTCTTACGATCATTTAAAATCACTTTTAACTAAAACTTTCGTTTTGAAAATTTTATCGATTTCCTTAACTTTTAAATATTTTCTTCAATAGTAAATAAAATATTTTAGTCTTAAAATTCTAAAGTAGAGATATTTCGCAAAAAGGTCAAAACAGCACACATTAACTTTTACCGTCTTTCTTACCCGATTTATTTCGTAACGCGTTTTTCGAAAACGAGATATTTAAAAACATCGAGGGGACAAACTCTTAACCAAATAGTAAGTTGGACTTTATTACAAATGTGATGATGTTTTTAATTTCATTTTCATTAAACTTTATTTAATTATTGTACTTTACTTAACACCTAATCTTTTCTAACTTATCCTTACAAATTTTAAGAGCCAAAATCAACTCATTCTCTTCCTCTCCGTGTCGTGCCATATGCTCCCTTTTTCTCCCTTTTTTTTCTTTCTTTTTTTTTCTTACAAAAACAAATAAAATAAAACCCTTAATAATATTCTAATAATGCCTAAGTATTACTAGTTAATTAGTGGGTTTTAGGGGCTAACTTTCATGGATTATTTTGGGTGGAAAACTTGGGTATTATGGGTGAAGACTTTCTGATCTAAAATTTATTTTAGATCCCCGACGATTCACCATCTAATTTAAGGTGCTCTCGCACACTATATTTGACTTGCACCATCTAAGTGAATAATTGTTATTTTCCTAATTGATGTTTTGATTTAATGCATGATTTATTGTATTTTATCACCTAAATATTTTATGTTAAATTAGGAGTATAAAAAATCAAAAATAGAAATTTTGAAAATATAAATAAAGGCCATGGTTTTTCTTAAGTTTTTGGACCTATTTTTAGTTTTAATTTTTGTAAATAACATATTATGTTAGTTTAGGCTAATTAGCCTTATTAGTAAAATTTGAGAAATTTAAATGATAATACAAAAATTTGAGTTTTTGATGTTGATATGAAATTTATATGTGTTCTTGTTGATCTTCATGTGTTCTTCACTTTTTGTGCATATTTTGATTTATAATTTTTATAAGTTTTATTTAATTGTTGTTTTAATTCACTAGTAAGTAATTACAATACTAAATATATAAGTTAAACAAGCCAAATCTTTAAAATATAAAAGTTAGAAATATAAAGTGTTATAAAACACTATTCATAAATATAATAAAATGTTTAGTGAAATTTGCAAATTAGTTTAAATCACTTTAGTATAGTTTAAATAATTAGTATATAAGGACTTTAAGTCAAAAACCGATAAATTAGAAAACGAAAGTAAAATACCTAAGTATAAAAAGGGGCCACGGTTTTTGCATTATTTTTAGACCTAAAATAAATTTTGTCACTTTTTATTTTTATCACTAAAATAATTTAATTAGTTAACTAGCGAATTATATTAAACACAAAAAGAAAAACAATGGATATAAGTCATTAACAGGCCACGGCATTTACACATTAAATGGGTCTATTTTGATCAAAATGAATTTGTCACTAAGTCATTAAATTTGATTAGTTAATAGGATTAAATTAAATTGTAAAATGAATTATTAATAAAAAGAATCGACGAAACCGATAAAAAACTAATGTTAGACATATATAAAATGAATAAATTCGAGTGTTACTACATTTGCTTAAATATGGACTTAGACATACGGACAAATTGAATAAACTACGACAAAATCGCTAAAAATGGAAACCGCTAAAATATTAGCTAACTATACGACTAAATATAACCTAGTGCCACTTTTAAAATATTATCATTTATCACTAAAAACAAAACGAACTTAACAACTTTGAAACTAGAATTATACTTAGTAAATAAAAATCGAATTTTACACTTAGGACAAATATCTAGATACTTTGTAGATATTTGTAGAAAAGTTAAGTATAAAAATTATAAAGAAACTAATGATTAGAAAACCTAGTTACATTAACTAAATATTTAACTTAATCAAATAAAATACTTACACTTGAATAAATGAAATTAGTTACATAAGCTTATTTAGATTATTAGAAATAAAGAATTTAAAATAAACTAAGTAAAAAGAATTAATATCTTAAAGGAAAAACACAACTACTAAGTCACTAAAACTATTTTAAGGACGAAACTTGTTAAACAAGTAACCACGATGAATAGTAAACTAATGAATAGTAACCATCATGAATAGTAAAATGATGAATAGTAACCGTGATTAATAGTACCGACATGAATAGTAAAATAATGAATAGTGAAAATATTTAAAATATATGAACGGACCCAAAATAAATATTTAAGTTTTCTATGTGCGTTCGTTTATCTGAAGAATGGATAGATTATAAATTTTCATTGTACAAGTTCGATAGTGTTATAATTAGTAAAGTTTGTCACCTGAGTTATGAACGATAAAAGAAATAATGAATTAAGAGTTAAATACGTACAGCTAATATTCTCGTCACATATTTAGAAAAATTGTTGTGTCACCCTTGTGAATTGACCTATTATTGACTTCACTTTGACCGTCCGCTCTAACTTGGGAACCCTTAGACTCTCTGCGGTTGTTTGGGTTGAATTCGATAATGGGCGAGTTATTCCTCATACTCGATATTCCTTCGACAACTTAGGATTTGAGTCAAAAGGCACGGCCTGACATGAGATTATACCCCTCGATTATAACGTTGTATGATTAGTACTTGGATTGTCTGTCATGTTGCGACTCATGATTTCGATGTTTGTGAGGTAGCTGTATATGGGGACTTTAGCTCCCTCCTTGAGTTGCTAAAGGCGATTTAACGATTTTCGTAATTGTTATTTGGCACGGTGTATACAACCTCAGTGATGGGGCATCCTTGATATTTCCGTGGGCCCATATATAGTAATTGGAAATTACCAGCCCCACCCGGGGGTACCCGTCTTTGGTGATACTCGGATTATTAGGTGAGTACTTATTTGAATAGCAAGTATGTTACGATCCTCGATAGTGGTGTATGCATACATTAGACAAGGGATGAGACCGTCCTTATTATCTTAGATATCTCTAGCATTTCAGTCTTGTCCATGTGATTATGGCCCTGATTGCTATTGCGCGGATGCTTATGAGGTCTGCATGATTCCGCCCTTACTTACGTAGACTCATTAGTTAATGTATGATGGATGTATTTCCATGTTGTGATTGATATTGCCTGAATGACTTTTGTTCCTAATGTTGAATATGACTTGTTGAGAATTAATATTGATGAATGTTTTACGTTTATATCAATTGATGAATGCTTGTGTTTGAATCATCATATTTCCTTGTATGTTTTTGCTTGCCTGCTTGCAATGTGTTTTATTCATTTATTTACTATATTGCATATGTTTAGAATTGCATGAGTAGAAAGAGTGACGCGAGAATTATTGTTGCAGGTACCCTGAGACTAATGCTAATGAATGCTGGGGATAGTTACCTTCTTTTATACTACTTTTTGAGAGATTGTAATCGAATAACTCTATTTTATCTATAACTCTTATTATGTATATTGAGTTGTAAGACGATGTCAGCTGGTTTTGTAATATATGAACTTAATTAATATTTCCGCCTTAGTTTAATTAAGTCACGAAAAGCCGGGTTGTTACACCTGACACCTTTGTCCCTATACGGATTAGCCAGGAGTCTGATCCGTCAATCGAGCCGCACGTCAAACCTTCCTTTTGAGGCGTAAATTGCATGGAGTAAATTGCATGGAGTAATTTTGGTGTTTTGAGTTGGAAAACACCAAAGGATTAAAGTGTAGTCGGGATTTAATCGAAGTCGCATAATCTCGGGTCGTTACTATGGGTCCAGAGGTGTGGAGAACATGCCCAAGTAAATGTATTACTCCCTCCATCTTTTTTCCATTTAGCCCCATATACCTTTTATATAAATTTTTTCCAATTAGTCACATTTCTCTATGTAGTAACTTTTTCTCTCACGGAACCTACTTTTTTTCACACAAACTACTTTTTTTTCACTAACAACTAATTTTTTATTATTAAATTATACTACATGCGGGCAGATAAAATAGGAAAAGAGTTTAAAAAAATGTTAAATCGAAAATAATAGTTATCCAACAATGGCAGAAAAACAAAGGGGGAACAATGGAGGAGAGAGAGTACACATTGAAAAAATGATTAAAGCTTTGATAATTCACAACAAGAGCAAAGTGTTTTAAAAAAAAATTAGTAAAGGTAAAATTGGAATTTAGGTCATTTTTTATAATAAAATAAAGGAATTTTTTAAAATTTGGTAGGAAAATGAAAGTTTCAGGTGACATGGTAGTGATTAGCATGATCTTTTTCACATTTAGATACTCATCTGATGAGTCGTATTAAGTCGGAGTTAGTGGCGGCGTTTTGAGCTCGTTTCAGGACACTTTTATACCGTTTTACGATGATTTTGTGACTTACGTTTGCTATAGTATTGTGCGAGTTTGAGACGTTATACCATGTTCGGAAGCATGTTACGACGGAGACGGAGCGAGACGGGATTTGAAGGACGCGTGGACGAGTTTCTTGAAGAATGGCGACCTATGCGCGAACCTAGGTTGCGTGCCAGTCGCACAACAAGAGACGAGGAGCTAGAAATTTGACACTGCCAAACTGGCGATCTGGGCGCAGGTGAGGCGCGACCCATGCGCGACCAGCAGGTAGGCTGGAAGCGTGGAACGCGCGAGCAATTACATGCGGGAGCAGCAACTTGACGTCCGTGTTGTATATGCTGCAAGTTTAGGGAATATTTTATTATTACTCCCTCCGTTCACATCCATTCCCAACATGATGTCATTACACAAGTATTAAGAAAATATGAGGTCATTCTAATTAAGGGAACAAGTGGGCTTTAATAGAGCAAATTGTAAGGTTGATTAAACAAACATGTGGCTGATAACCACTCCCTCCAAATTCAATTTTTTCAGATATTTTTTTCCCACCAACACCAAAATTTCGAATTTGTTAATTTTCCCTACCTCCATCTTTACTTGTGACCCTACTTTTGTTACTTACAGCATTTATAAAAGACAATTTTTGGCTTTAAACTGCATAATTTATGCTCTCTTTACCCTTTTCAACTTAAAACAAAATTCTAAACAAATCCAACATCCAAAAAATGAAAGCACAAAAAAAACTTCCTACAAACTGACTTCTCCATAAAAGTTGATTCCACTTCAGATTTTTGTTAGAATAAGGTAAAAAGCCATCCAAACAGTAGTAAAAAAAAAGAGTCCAGTCCTTTTATAGTCCTTTTACAGTCCATATATGGTCCAAACACAAAAATTACAGAAAAATGAATAATGTCGAACGTCAAAATAAATGTCTGTCTGAAATCCAAAGGCGGGATGTCGCAACCTTCTTGTTGGAGAAATGCAATGACGAACATCTTCTACGAGGTACGGCCAACGAGGCAGCTGCAAAATGGAATGTGCACCAAACGACAATCACCGAAATATGGAAATGAGCACAAACAAGTCAATTAGTGGGAAGTTTAAACGTTAAAAGCAAGCGATACGGAAATACAAATAAGAAAAGGGTGCTGCCAAATATAGAGTTCATAAAATCCCTAAAATTCTCGGAAAGAAGCTCGATGGAACGTATTGCAAAACACTCAAAAGTTTCGTTTAACAAAGACATAAGTGGGTGGTTGAAGGTTTACTTAAGCCGCATTCAAGTCCATTACATCCGTTATTAACGGATGTAAACAAGATTAACCGAATCAAATTTTGCGTCAATTCACTTGAGGTCCAACAAAGTGTTCATGAGGAAGGTCAAGGTGAAGGAGGAGTGAATATACAGTTCAAAGATATGACAAATGTGATACATATTGACGAGAAGTGGTTCTACCTTTCAAGAGTAAATCAGAAATATTATCTTGCCGATGGCGAAGAACCGCCCTACCGAGCTTGCAAATCAAAGCGGTTTATAATTAAAGTAATGTTCTTGTGTGCGGTAAGTAGACCCGTCTATCGTGACGGGGGTGTGTTAATATTCGATGGTAAAATTGGAATTTTTCCAATCATATATAGTAGAACAACCAGCTCAAAGAAGTAGCAAGAATTGGGCAGCGGGGACAATAGAAACCAAATCAATTAACTCGAACACAAAGCAAGTCACGAAACAATGTATTATCGAGAAAGTAATTCCAGCAATAAAAGCGAAATGGCCATCAACAAGCAGCAAACACATACTCATACAACACGATAATGCAAGAGCCCACTTCACAAACGACGACCCGGATTTTAGAAAAGCGGCAACAGAAGACGGTTTCAATATCGAATTAGTTTTTCAACCACCAAATTCCCCCGAGCTTAACACAAATGATTTGGGTTTTTTTTAGAGCTATACAATCTCTACAAAGTGAAATTTCTGCTACTAATGTGGATGAATTAGTCGGGGCCGCAGAGAAAGCTTACGTTGATTATTGTCCAACGAAGCTAAATGAAATATTCTTAACTCTACAATCAGACATGGTGGAGATTATGAAGGCAAAGGGT
The DNA here is from genome assembly GCA_023091065.1 of Dianthus caryophyllus. Classification (NCBI taxonomy): domain Eukaryota; kingdom Viridiplantae; phylum Streptophyta; class Magnoliopsida; order Caryophyllales; family Caryophyllaceae; genus Dianthus; species Dianthus caryophyllus. Next base: position 7,702,777 of record CM041521.1, on the reverse strand, counting down.
CATAACAATTTTTCAGTCCCACATATGAGCAAAGATCGTCTACAACAACAAGGTTTACTTCCAACAAACTTAAGTGTGAATCATACTACTGTGAAAGAGTGTGTGGAAATGTTGATTGAAATAGGAGAAACTAGCGGCATTGAGAAGATCATTGATGATTTAGGTTACAATCTAAATGTTTGAATATGTAATAGAAATAGGTGTACTAGTCTTTAGTATCGACTTTTGTAGTTGTGTTTACAACATAAACATATAACTTTTGTGTTAGTGTTTGTTTAAGGTGTAATCACGACATAAAAATTGCAACATTTTGGAAGAAATTATAATGTACGAACTTTAATTTAACTTGTGAATTTATTGTATCAATTCAATTCTCATACCAATATAGAATTATATCATTGAATTGATGAAGTCAATATCATCACCAATATATATTTACACCTATAAGGTTGCTTCAAATTGAGGCGTCTCAAATATTTAGGTCAATGTGACAACGTTAATTTACGCCTCCGACATAACCCAAATTCGAGTCCATCAAACTGGGCCATCACTAGATAAGTGTACATTTGGCAACGTAATGACTAGGTTTAACAACTCTCAAACCACTTTGGATTCATATCATCGAGTTGTTCATATTTAAAACGTCAAATTGAGCCATCACAATATTGGTGTCAATTTAAGAACAATAAAAATCATTTCGATAACCCTCAAACCATAGCATGGATTTATTTCAAAAGGGAAAACATTTTATAAATTCCTCAACAAAAGTATTTTGATGACGACGGTGGATTGCAAAATTAATATCAAATAAAAACTATTCTATTATAAATTCAAATTATAAAACCCTCGTATATAAAACATTAAAAACATTTTAAAAAAGAAAAGGTATCAGACAGTCGATCCATTGTGCGCATTCGAGAATAGTTACTCCGAGGTGGGAATCTCGAAATTGTAACTACTCCCTCAATAAAAGTGAAATAACTAATCATCATCAACCTTTTTTTGTAAAATATAATCAAGTAATTTAATTTTTGTAAATATTTGTTTTTTTGGAAAAAGTAAAGTGAATGAATTTGACTCAGTTTAAAGAAACAGCTCGATCAATCAAGAATTATCAGAAGCAAAACTGGCATTAAAGCTGTGAATTTGAATCATCACTGCCAAAATCTTAGCAAAATCAAATTATAATTTTTAAGAAGAATAGCTCATGTTAAGAAATTCATCTATTATTTAATCCTTGACTTCATTGGAAAAAAAGTCTCAGAAGCGCGGATAATTTTTTAATCATAGGCCCAAAAAAAAAAAATTGTTAAAAATATAAGTGTTAACCTCCACGTTAACACCGCCGGAAAAAGAATATATACCTCTATGACTGGACTTTCATTGAGATTCAAAGTAATAATCAACAAAAGCTTAAAGGTAATTGAAATAACAACAAACACGTATCTAATCATTTCGATGACGACGGTAAATTGCATGTTGATAGATGATGGTGTAATAGATTGAAGTTGGTGGCAGATTCATCGCCAGACAACTAAATAACAGAATGGAGAAGTTGAAACAATATTGAAACGAAATACCAGACAATTTTTATCTTCCTTTTTTCTTCGCATTGTCAAAGAAACTCAAGAGGCACAGTTTTAAAAGTGGGAGTTACACGTGGAAAGTTTTTTTAATCTTTTTGAAAATTTGCTTATTAGGTGGCATCATTTGGGGATGTGTTTGTTTTTGTGTGGAACACTTCTTGGTCAATAAATTAGTCAATGATTTAGTTTTAATATGTATTAGATTAGATTTGCTAGATTTGATTATTGGCTCAGTTTGCTTTATTAATCTTATCGCGGTAGCAATTGTGATTGATTTACTGTACTCCGTTTGTCGTGAATTAATCATAAAAGGAATTGAATTTGTGACTCGAGTATTACCAGCGTTGTTAGTATTCGTCATCTTTATTGATTCTCGTGCTAATTCTTCTACAGACTTGAACTTAATTCGCGTGATTTGGGTTAGTCTTAGAAAGGGTAATTTAGGACATCCGATTTGACCTAATTACTGATTAAAGAGGGAATATATACGTAAGTTAATATTATTGAACGATATTAACTTTCACAATAAAGTACTCAAGTTAAGTGGTTTAATTGTTTTCTATGATCGGTGATTTTATCGTCTGTGGATATCACTTCGTGTCAAGGCTTTTCTCTTAATTGTTTCGCAACCTTAATTTATTATTGTCATTAGCTTGTATTCTTAGTCATATTTTACTAAACCAACCACCCCCCCCCCCCCCTAATTACTTCGTATTATTGCATTCTTTACAATTTACTTTATGGCATGTTTGGCAACCCGGAATTGGAATTCAATTCCGGAATTGAGCCAATTCCATTGTTTGGGGAACTCCAAGAATTGGAATTGGAATTGGCTCAATTCCATCCCAATTCCATGGTAGTTCAAATTTGGTTCATCTCAATTCCTATGGTTTGGGTAGTCATTTGAATTCCTCCTCCTTTTAGTTTTTTCACACTTACTTCGTATGACTTAAAAACGAGTAAAATCTTAAAATATTATTTTAAAAGTCGATACAATAGTCTTAAATTTCATTTTGTTATAAAGTTTTAACAAAAATTTTATATTAAAGTTGTCAATTCCAATTTCAATTCCATGCGCCGCCAAACATCACTATGGAATTGGAATTGGAATTGAAATGCAACATTTCAAATTTCACATTTGAATTCAAGAATTTCAAATGAATTCCAAGTTCCCAAACGCAGCCTTATTACAATTAGCCTATTTCTCCGTGGATCGACTCTTACTTTCATTTTACTACTTGTTTAGTAATTAGGGATTAAGTGATTATAAATTGTAATTTGCGGCATACGACATTAGTCCGTCATCATCTAAATAAAAAATCGCGTTATTAGGTAGTTATTTGCACACAAAAATTATGCTAGGTAGTTGTTTGCAAAAAGTTGATTTTTATTAGATATAAATTTCACACAATCGTGACACTCCGCGTTAGTTTTGGATATATTTATAATCATATCTATGGTTAAAATTTTCATAATTTAATTGTGACACGTTTAATTTGTAGAATGAATTGCATGGAAGATGTATTATATTCCTTAGACTTGTGCGCGATTCAGATATCCAATCAAAATTGAAATCTAAGGCCGATTGTCCATATATATCCAAAAATCCTAACTATGAAGGTATGGTATCCAATTAGAATTCAGTTTTTGATCCCTAAAATTTTACCGATCATTATGATTTCTGTCATGCTAATTTTGTTAATGCATGAAAGTGATATGCATATGTAATTCACACTAACAACGCTCAAATTTTATTCCCAACCATTAACATGGTATATTGTTCCAACATAAAAGTCAAAACAATAATACACGGAAAACAAAATAACTAAAGGAACAAACATTATCTTAGACATAGTGTTACGATAACGATATATTAAAACAAATACATCATGGTTGGCTGCTTAGCTTGAACGTCTTACAATTGTGTGCATTTTACAGTGGTGCAGATGCATTTTCAACATCTTTTGCCTGCAACACCCCAACCATAAAAATATAATTTAGAGAATTGATCACTACATCAAATATAGAAGTAAACACATGATATGTAGATGCCCATAATTAGATGCCCATAATTACTGGTAGAGCGAGTAACCATTTTATCCATCTTTAATAGTCAGATATTGAATAATGTCTGAATTTTTAAAATTTCGTAAGTTCAATTATTTTTTCACTTCTATTGTTTTTCTAAAAATTTCAAAGAGTTCTTTCAAAATTTTTGAAAATTTCTTTATTTTGTTGAAGTGTTGGATAAATTATGATTGAATAAGATGAGAAAAACATATCCTAAACATATAATATAATAAGAGTAAATGCGACAAAAAATCATTTTACTTTTGCTGAATTGGCAAGGGTAAAGAACACTTAAGCTGCAGAAATGTAACATAAATTCGTAGTATTTACTTTTAATTATCTACAGATAAATAAATAGTGGGTAGTAATAAATTTTATCAATCAACAAAATTAGTATACCTGGAAAGGGACGAGGGGCCACCCGCCATAGGGCTTCATGACATCGTTAGTTGAATTAGGTGACATTTTTGCAAATAATATTTTTGGCTGTCACTTGATTAAGCACTAAGTTATTACGGAGTATTTATTAAGATTAAGATGTTTTTGTGTGATTCTATAACTACACCACTTCCTTCAATTTATAGAACTTGTAGAAAATGAGTCAAATCAAATAATTCTCCTCCATTCAAATCCAATAACATGCCTTTTTGTTGGCACTATATATATATATATATATATATATATATATATATATATATATATATATATATAATTCTATATATATAGAGGCAGGATCCGGTGAGTCCACTTAAATATTTGAGTCTGTGAGTCCAATTACAATATCACTGGTTTTAAGGAAGAATATCACAACATATAGGAAACAATATCACGAAAAAAAACAAGAAAAATAAAGGGTTCAAAAAATTTGTGCGGCCTGACATAGTGTGTGATATTGTTAGTTATAGTATGTGTACAGTTGTAAAAAATCTCAGATTTTTGTGATACTGTTAGTTATAGTATGTGATATTGTTAGTTATAGTGTGTGATATTGTAATCTGAACTCACGGACTCAAAAAGATAAGTGGACTCACGTGATCCTAATTATATATATATATATATATATATATATATATATATATATATATATATATATATAGGGTTGAGTTCCCATGAGAAATACCTCTTATATGAGAAATATGAGAAATAATCATAACCATTCATTGTTTTAATCTAAGGGTTGAGATTTATAGTTGTTTTGGTGAGGGGAGATTTATTTTTTATTTTTTATTTTTTTTAAATGTGAGGGGAGATTTATTTATTTATTTCTTTTTTTTATGAGGGTAGATTTATTTTTTTGTTATTTTTTCTTTATGTGGGGTGATTTATTTTTTTAATTTTTTTTTTCTTTATGAGGGGGGATTTAATTTTTTTTTTTTTTTTTTTTTTTTTTTTTTGCTTTCATTTTTTTTTTTTTTTTTTTTTTTTTTTTTTTTTTTTTTTTATTTTTTTTCTTTTTTTTTCTAATTTTTTTTTTGTTTTTTTTTTGTTCCTTTGTTTTTTTTTTTTGTTTTTTTTTTTCTTGAAATTTTTTTTAAATTTTTTTTTCCAAAGCCTTTTTTTTTGATTTTATATTCTTTTTTATCAATTTGATTGTTTGTTTTTTTTTTCTTTTATATTTTTTTCCAATTTTATGTTCTTTATTTTTTTGGGGATAATTTAATATGTATATGTTTTTATAATGCATGTTATTGAAATTTACGTCGCTTGTTACTAAAATGAACCTCCTGTACTATTGAAATGTACCTCGAGTTATAGTAAAATGAACCTCGTATATTATTGAAATGTATCTCACTTGTTAGCAAATGTACCTCACGTTATAGTAAAATGAACCTCGTATATTATTGAAATGTACCTCACTTTTCACTGAAATGTACCTCAAGTTATAGTAAAATGAACCTCGTATATTATTGAAATTTCTCACTCGTTATTGAGAAATTTAACTTAATAACATGTAATTGGTACATGACTTATATCCTAAACATCCAACATAAAGTAAATGAAATGAACCTCGTATTTGAATGAAATGAATCTCGTATGTAAATGAAATGAATCTCGTATGTAAATGTAATGAACCTCGTATGTAACTGAAATGAACCTCATTTGTTACTGAAATGAACCTCGTATGTAAATGAAATGAACCTCGTATGTAAATATAATGAACCTCGTTTGTAAATGAAATGAACCTCGTATTTGAATGAAATGAATCTCGTATGTAAATGAAATGAATCTCGTATGTAAATGTAATGAACCTCGTTTGTAAATGTAATGAACCTCGTATGCAATTGAAATGAACCTCATTTGTTACTGAAATGAACCTCCTATGTAACTGAAATGAACCTCATTTGTTACTGAAATGAACCTCGTATGTAAATGAAATGAACCTCGTATGTAAATGAAATGAATCTCGTATGTAAATGTAATGAACCTCGTTTGTAAATGTAATGAACCTCGTATGTAATTGAAATGAACCTCATTTGTTACTGAAATGAACCTCGTATGTAAATGAAATGAATCTCGTATGTAAATGAAATGAATCTCGTATGTAAATGTAATGAACCTCGTTTGTAAGTGTAATGAACCTTGTTTGTAAATGTAATGAACCTCGTATGTTACTGAAATAATGTACATCCAGTTATAATAAAAATGTATCTCGTATGTTACTTAAATGTAATTCACTTGTTACTAAAATGAAAAAAAAAATGAAAAACAAATAAAAATGAAAAAAGTTACAAAAAGGGTGGGGAAAAGGGTGAAATTCCCGTGGGTCTCAGGTTCGATTCCCTCCAAGAGCAATCTTGTGGGGAATGTTAGTAACTTGAGGCTATGCCTAATCAGACCACGAGCTTGTCGCCCTGGTAAAAAGGGTGGCTAACCTGGCGTGTATGGTTTGCAGGCTATCATGCACGCTCGGGGGGTTTACCCAGTGCGCACCAACGGTAGCGGCTGCGGGTTTCCCACGTTATCCAAAAAAAAAAAAAAAAAAAAGTTACAAAAAAAATAAGAAAATAAAATTACAAACATTAAAACAACGAAAAAAAATCTATAAAAAAAATTGAAAAAAGAAAAAAAAACAAAGAAACAAAAAAAATGGAAAAACAAAAAAAAATAAAATAAAAATAAAATAATTTGAAAAATCAAAAAGAAAAAGAAAAAAAAAATGAAAGAAAAAAAAAACAAATCTCCCCTTAAAAAAAATAAATAAAATAAAAAAACTCCCCTCACAAAAAAAAAAAGAAAAAAAAAAACAAACAAATCTCCCCTCACAAAAAAAAAAGAAAAGGGAAAAAAAACACACAAAAAAAAAAAACAAATCTTCCCTCACAAAAAAAAAAAAAAAAAAAAAGAAAAGGAAAATAAAAAAACAAATCTCCCCTCAAAAAAAAAAAAAAAAAAAAAAAAACAATAAATATCAACCCTTAGATTAAAACAATCAATGGTTATGATTACTTCTCATATTTCTCACCTAAGCCCTATTTCTCATATGAACCTAAATCTATATATATATATATATATATATATATATATATATATATATATATATATATATATATATATATATATATATATATATATAGAAATAGGATCATTAGAGTCCACAAAAATTAGAGTCCTAGAGTCCAAATTTCCCATCGAAAAAATGAAATTCCAACCACAAAAATGAAATTCCAAATCTAAAAAAATGAAATTGTTGATTTTCTTACTAGGTTGACTCCACGGTCTGGACCTACTGGCCCTACACCTTTTTTGAGATTTAATCTCAGCCGTTGATCATCACAATCTAATGGCTTAGATTAGGACTCTAGGACTCTATTCCATATGTGGACTCTATATAACCTACCTCTATATATATATATATATATATATATATATATATATATATATATATATAGAAATAGGATCCTATGAATCCCTCCAATTTTCATGAGTCCTGCATCCTAATAATAGCCGTCAGATCTAATTAAATTGGAGCGCTGAGATATTGCCACGTGTCCCTTACCCTTACCCCCACCCCAACCTAATCTTTCAACATTCGTGCATTTGTCAAACAAATGGTTCTCTCTCCTCAAAATTATGTCCCTCATAATTTTTCTCTTTTCAACTTCATTTTTTGATTTAATTTTAATTCTTTCAGCTCTATTTCTCCATATTTATTGATCTCTCAACCAATTTTTCTTTAATTTTCCACTACTCTCACCGAATTTCGACACAGATCTATCGTTTTTTCGGGATTTATTTTGTTCTCGACGATGTTTCACGAGTTCTTATTTGCTCGGCGATGATTTTCTCGATCGACTTTGTTGTTTGTTGTTCGACTTCAACGGTGAGTTTCACCATTTATTTTATGATAAATTTCGTTATTAAACACGTTTTTCCTAGATCTAAGTTTTCTTATCAGTTAAAATCATGATTTCATTATTATAAATCACACTTTTAAGTTTATTTGAAAACTTAGGGTTTGGTTTCCTAGATCTGACTTTTCTTATGTATTCATAATTCATTTATCATGTTTTCTCATTGATTTTGTTGTTTTATTTGCATTTAGAATTTTTAATAAAGAGTTTTTTCATCTGATGTTGTGTTTTTTTTTTTAATATATTTGATGTTTAATTTATTTTTTTTCTTGGCAGTGTACATGGCTAAACCACAGAAGTAAGTTGATAGCTCTGTTGATAAGACTGATTGTGAGAGAAGTCAACATCGAACCGACGTCATCGGATATGTTCTTTACTCAAGATTAGGAATTTAGTGGAGAGGACGAATAAGCCTAGTGTATTAGATTTAGTAGAAAAGATAAACAAGCATGATGTATTATTGTTGAAAAGTTAGGCAGATTACCTTGTAATACGAAGCACCATTTGGTTTTCAAGTTTTGTTACTTTACTGCATTATTCTATTACTTTAATATATGTTCTCTGTTACTTTATAATATGTTCAGTGTTACTTTAATTTGGAGTCTTGTTACTTTAGTATTTTGACGTTGTTACATTAGTATTTGAGTCTTGTTACTTTAAAATATATTCTTTATTACTTTAATATGTGTTCTCCGTTACTTTAATATATATTTGGTGTTACTTAAATTTCTAGTTTTGTTACTTTAATGTTTAATTTATGTTACATTAATTTGATTTCATTGTTACTTTAACAAATATTAGTTAATAATTATAAATGTTGATGAGGAAACTAAATCTTTAATATTCAATACCTCAAATTACAATTTATGTCAATTCAACGTTAAATTAATGTTATATTAAAATAATAGACGGTTACTTTAACGAATTTTTCAAATAGCTATATCCGTACAAGACAATCAATTTTGTAACATACAAATATAATACAGTGTAATTTGCTGTTACTTTAACGTTTAATCGTTGTTACATTAATTCAATTTAACTGTTACTTTAATTAACAAACTTAAGTTCGTATTAAAAAATATTACTAAATACAAATTGAATTCATGTTCACCAGAGATCATTTCAACATGCACTTGAATTTATAATTGGCACATAATACAATCAGTTTCATCATGAATTGAATAATAATAATATGATAACTCTTTCTTTGTTGCTTTGATGTTGTAATGATTTTGTAGTTGTTTCTCCATGTTCAACAAATCTGTGTAACATATAAATTCAATTAGACTTCATGTTTAACAAAATTTATAACTGAATTTCAATTAAGTAAACTTTGCTCTTTAATTGAAAAATTATTAACATAATTACCTGTAATTTTTGTCGAGATTAATAAAAATTGATGACGATTTCGATAGATTCGCACGAATTCAAAGATCAATGGTTGATTATCACGTTCAATTTGTTGATTTCGCTGGAACATATGATGATTTGATACTTGTTGTTGACGAATTTAGCACGACTTTGATGATCAATTGATGAATCTCGAGTAGTATTGATGATTAAATTGTTGATGTTAGTGATTTTGATAAGATTGATCAATGGTGATTGTGATTTAATTTAGGGTTTATTATTTGTGGATATTTGGAATTCTGGGATTTTGAAGGGGGATATTATTTTAGGAGAGAGAAGGTTCTTTTATTAGGTTACACGTAAATGAAAAGGAAAGTTTTGACCCCTACTCAATTTTGATGACCTCATCTAATCTTTTAATCTCATCCCTTGATTTAATTAGATCCAAGGGCTCTAAGATGGTATGAAGGATGCACCAAATATAAGGGATTCATGTGATCCTCTCTGTATATATATATATATATATATATATATATATATATATATATATATAGAATTAGGATCATTAGAGTCCACAAAAAAATTAGAGTCCTAGAGTCCAAAATTCGGCCATCGAAAAAAATGAAATTCCAACGACAAAAAATGAAATTCCAACGAAAAAAATGAAATTGTTGATTTTTCCTACTGACCAGTTTGCCTGGGACTGGGCCATTGCCTGGACCTACTGCCCCACACCTATTTTGAGATTTAATCTCAGCCGTTGATCTTCACAATCTAATGGCTTAGATTAGGACTCTAGGACTCTATTCTATATGTGGACTCTATATAACCTACCTCTATACATATATATATATATATATATATATATAGAACTAGGTTCTTTAGAGTCCACATATTTATTAGAGTCCTAGAGTCCAGTTTTTGATTTGAAATTTTAACCAAATAAATCGAAATTTTAACAAAAAAAATGGAATTCCAAAAATTCCAAAAATTTGAAATTCCAAAAACATTGGAATTCCAAATTTTTCTGGAATTCCTGGAATTTTTGGAATTTCAAATTTTTGGGTTAAAATTTCAATTATTTTGGTTAAAATTTCAAATCGTAAAAGTGGACTCTAGGACTCTAAAAAATATGTGGACTCTATATAACTTACCTCTATATATATATATATATATATATATATATATATATAGGGGTGGGATCCGGTGAGACCCCCTAACTCGGTGAGACCTCGTGAGACCCCATGAAAATCACATAGTATGATTAAACCGAAAGCATAGGCTCGTCACTATCCATTAATTTAATTTGTTTTCACCATTAGTTGGGTTAAAAATATAAATTACATATTAAAAATTATATTAAAATATTTATGTCTCGGGTGAATAATATACTAGATACACAAAATTGATACTGTAGATACATTAAATGACGTAGTAGATACACCAAAAAAGATTAGATACCCAAATAGATGTCGTAGGTACACCAAAGTTATAAAATACATTTAACGACGATATAACGTGACATGATAAGGTAGTTATGAACCCCAAATATGTCCCTTAGACCATAAATTAGATAATAAAGACAACTATGCCGAATTTTCGAAATAAAAACTTTTTTAAGAAGGGGTCTCACGAGGTCTCACCGAGTTGAAGGGTCTCACCGGATCCTAAATCTATATATATATATATATATATATATATATATATATATATATAATGGCTTAGATTAGGACTCTAGGACTCTATTCTATATAGAGTCCACATATAGAATAGAGTCCATATATATATATATATATATATATATATATATATATATATAGAAACAAGTTCAATTAAGTTACACTATATTTGCTAAGTTTCGTACGCTGAACTGGAAAAACTTGAAATCATGTTGTCTTGTCATTTAATGAAATCAAGTATGTATAAAACGTGAAACTGCTGTTGTCGAGAAAAGGCCAAAACTACGGCCTACTACAAATGATCCTGGACCTACTACACTTTTTCGTGAGATTTAATCTCAACCATTGATCTTGTTAATCCAAAGGCTAAGATTGAAACTTACCAACTTAAAATATTTAAGCAACTTAATTGAACTTTACTATATATATATATATATATATATATATATATATATATATATATATATATATATATATATATATATATATATATATATATATATATATATTTGAAATAACTCGTAATGTATAAATAAAAATATAGTTATGTAGGATCTTGTTTTATTTGTCTTGAAAAAATGAACATTAACATCAAATTTTAATATTTTTATACAATTTAAAACTATAGACATTGTTGTTACAAAATGTATCTCGACAAGTATGAAAAAGGAGGAGATGTCATTGAATTTGAAATAAGGGAGTATTTTAAGTACAGTTATACAAAAATTCCTTCGTTCCATCGTTTTTTAAATCTGTCATTTCAGAAAATTTCATCAGTTTCTTTACACTTTTAATTTGTCATATTTTTGTTAAGAAAATTTTCGCCCACATTTTGGTTTTCAGTTTTAATCAATTATATTTTACTCAAAATATTTCTGGATCAAGTTTTTAGTATAAATGTATTATTTTAATCATATAATCAATTTGTATTTGCTTTTCAAATTTTGTTAAACTTCACGAGCCTAGGCCACATCCGAGAGTATGAGAGAGTCCACTCATAAGATGTAAAAGATTCCATCCTAAAATCAATTGACAATAAGAGGAGTAACTCTTAAGCCTTATAAACTAGATCAACTTTCATCTCATAACTGATGTGATCGCATGTGGAAATTAATTAGGCTGGATTCATCTTCCCAAATTTTTAAAAATAACACGTGCCAAAATAAAATGTAAAGAAAGCTATGGACTAGAGGGAGTATAGTTTTTGGTTTTAGTTTATTTTTGATTCATGGGAAGAAAAAAGGCCATTACAACTTGAAGAGGGAAGGATTTAAAATCGACACCTACTGTTCACGAATTCTCCGTCCTGACCACTAGACTTATATGGCCTATTTACTATTTATTACAAATTCTTACTTGCAACGGTTGCAAACAACCCATTTAAGCAATAATCTTCTGAAACGGACCCAATTAAATTAATTAATCTAATTACAACATCCGTTCTCTCCCATAAAAATTGTTCACCAATAAATTAAATAACATTTTTGTTACTATAATTATACTTTTTTGTCGCCACTATAATTTCATATATATACTAATAAAAATGTTTATATTTATAGTATTTATTTTGTTATCGTATCTCAGTTTTTCTTATATCTAAATATTATTTTATCATTACGTCAAACATTACATATTGTGATTTTTTAATCGTGCATCAATACATTACATAGATTTGTCATATTATTGTTAGTACTATAAAGTCATTTTGTTACCCTCAAAATGTCATTTTTTAACCATTGTCACAACAATTTTTATTGTAACCATTTTGTTACCAAATAAAGCTATTTTGATACCATGTATTTGACTTTTGTAACCACGTTAAAGTCATTTGGATAGTGTAAATTTTGTATCATCTAAAATATCAAAGTCTTTAATAATGAGAAATTTTTTGTTTATTTAACATATATAATTTGATCATCTAATTCCTTCATGTCTGTAAGTCGCTTGATCTTTTTTTTTTTTTTCGACCCCTCTTTGGGAGGGCATGCATCGTCTCAATTCTCCCTGAGGCTGAAAACAAATATATCACACAACCAAATCAATATTGTATCACCGTTGTATTTTGTTACCACAATCATGCATTTTGTAACCACGTACGATAAGTTTTTTGTCACCACTTTAAGTCGGTGACCAAAATTTATGAAAACACAGTCTACATATTCCAAAATAAACTTACAAACACATTAAACATAAACTTTTTGTAACAACAATATTCATTTCGGTGCCACATCTATTCATTTTGTAAGTATATATTTTGACAAATAAAATTAATTCATTATCAATAAAACCTTTTTGTTACCAAATATATTCATTTTGTTACCATGTTTCATTAATTATGTTGCCACTTTAAGTTCATTTACAATACTTACAAAATCACAATCAAAACTGATAATATTCAATTACCAAATTACAAACACCAAATAGCCCTACATGTTACCCTCAATAATGAGTGTGCTGTAAAATTACATGTTAAATATACATTAAAATGTCTCTTCAAATCTGAATCGCTTCGCTACCTCGCAAAGAGACTCTTTGGTTTAAATCGCGTTGTTTAGGAACACCGTTCTTTTGCTTACCTTTTACCATCTTCTACAAAAATTGATAACAAATTCAAATTGACGACAACTCAGAGAAAACCTAATGATAATGAACAAATTAGCCAAAAATTAAGATTTTAGGTTGAAGGAATCACCTTTACTGAATAAAAATTAGGGTTTTAGTTTTTGAAAAATTAATAATATTGTTTACTGCATAGAAGAGGGGAGGAGGGAAGTTTTGAAAAGGTAAAAAAGAGTATCTATAAGGTATTTATTTATGATAATATGGAAGATTCACTAAGCGTTTTAAAAATGAAACGGATATAACCCCTTTTAAGGGAGACTAACTAACAATTTACAAATTACTTCGATTGAAATTTTTTTAATGGTTGCAGTTTATCATTTACAATTATATATATGTGTTAAAATTTGATCATAAATATAAGTTTATTAATACCATATTGCAATTTTTAAATATATTTATTATAAAAGTTTTGCAAGAATGACAATAATTATTACTCCGTACATAACTTTTCTTTTTTAATGAATTGGAGGTGTGACTATATCAAATTGGATAGTTGGTTGATCACATGATTCAACACTAATCCGTTGTATTCAATATAACGTCATTGCGACGACAATATCATGAGCTACAAAGTTGTTCATGTTGGGTGCCACCGAATTGAGTATTATATTCTTGATCAAATGTATTTTTTGAGGGTAAATTACATGGAGTAATTTTTGGTGTTTTGAGTTGGAAAACGCCAAAGGATTTAAGTGTAGTCGGAATTAAATCAAAGTCGTATAATCTCGAGTCGTTACTATGGGTCCGGAAGTGTGGAGAACATGCCCAAGTAAATATATTACGAGTTTATGAGAAATTGACGAAAAACTGCGTGTTGGGGGTTAGCCTCACTGAGTGGCTGTGGCCTCACTGTGAAGCTAAATCAGAATGTTTTGTACTGAAATAGCCACAATGTGCGGCTATGGCAGCACCAAGCGGCTAATTCGTGTGGCAAGTTTTGGTCTTTTTTTGGCGCAGTTTTGGTTGGTTATTGACTTATTGTTATAACTAGTGCCTTGTCTTTTCAAAGAGGTATGATTCTATTTTGGAGTTTAATGGGGATGATTAGCCGTGTATCCTAACCCGCCATACCGGGAGGTCATTCAGTGTCCTCGGTTCCCCAGAATGATATGACCAAGAGACAAAGAAAAATAAATGACGGCCGAGAGGCTCCTGACGGCCTCGGCATCTAATCTGCCTGGCCGTGCGTCCAGTGCTCATGTTATAATGCTCAATTCGGTGGCACCCAACATGAACAACTTTGTAGCTCATGATATCGTCATCGTAATGACGTTATATTGAATACAACTGATTAGTGTTGAACCATGTGATCAACCAACTATCCAATCCAATTTTATATAATCACGCCTCTAATTCATTAAAAAAGAAAAGTTATGTAATAATTATCGTCATTCTTGCAAAACTTTTATAATAAATATATTTAAAAAATAATAATATGGTACTAATAAACTTATATTTATGATCAAATTTTAACACATATATATAATTGTAAACGATAAACTGTAACCATTAAAAAAATTTCAATCAAAGTAATTTTTAAATTGTAAATTGTAAAGAGGCCATATAAGTCGATCTAGTGGTCAAGACGGAGAATCACCTGACACCTTTGTCCCTATACGGATTAGCCGGGAGTCTGATCCGTCAACCGAGGCGCACGTCAAACCTTCGTTCTGAGGCGTAAATTGCATGGAGTAATTTTGGTGTGTTTTGAGTTGGAAAACACCAAAGGATTAAAGTGTAGTCGGGATTTAATCGAAGTCGCATAATCTCGGGTCGTTACTATGGGTCCAAAGGTGTGGAGAACATGCCCAAGTAAATGTATTACTCCCTCCATCTTTTTTCCATTTCGCCCCATAAACCTTTTATATAAATTTTTTCCAATTAGTCAATTTCTCTATGTAACTTTTTCTCTCACAGAACCTACTTTTCACTACTACAAAATAAGGCAAAAACAACACAAAAAAACCGTTATTTATAACAAAAATATCCGTTGTTTCTTGGCCGTTGTTTAAAGTTAAAAACAGCACAAAACAAATAGCAAAACTGTTTTTTTATTAAATAAAACGGTTATAAAAAACCATTTTTTATAATTATATAAAACGGATTTCCCTCTAAATCCGTTTTATATAACACAATATATAAAACTGATATATTAAAACCCGTTTTATATTCTATTTTTTATAAAACGGTTATTTTACAAATCCGTTTTATATATAAAAAAAACGCTTTACATTTATTACCGTTTTATATAATACAATATATAAAACGGTTATATTAATAACCGTTTTATATATTGTATTTTATAAAACAGTTATTTGTGAAAACAGTTTTATATGTTAAATTTTATAAAACGGATTTTAAACTGTAGCTGTTTTATAAAATCCTTAATAATATACCTCTTTTATAGTTTACCCGTTATTTTAATAATAAAAACCGTTTTGTTTAATCAAATTTGTTTTTAAAAATATTACTTTTAAATAACGGTTTTAAATTGGAAACCGTTTTTTTAATCATTTTTTTTTAAAAAAAAATAATACAAAATTTTTTAATTTCCCGTCAATACGACGATACAAAATATTATTGCTGCAGAATATCCAAACCACACATCCAATATACGTCACAATCAAAATCCATTAAACCACAATATATACACACAACAATATATATGCATATTGTTTAATTTACAAAGCGAGATCATTCATTCTCATCACCTAATAAGGGATCTTCCTCAGGATGGTTAAGCACATAATTTGCCCACAAATCTCGAATTTCGTCAATTTCCGAGTTCTTGTATGTTTTAGTGCCTTGCTTTTTAGCGAAATACTACAAAAAAAAAAATAAATAAATAAATAAATAACGTATAGTCTACGTACGAGCACTAATGATAGCCATAAATAACTATTGGGAGCTTAACAATTTGATATGTACTCACCCGTGGTGTTAGTGTTCTATAACTTTGCGATATAATTTCATACATAAACCGATAAACATAATATCCGCATTGTATGTCATCTGGTTGGGTAGGAACCTAAAATAATAACATATAGTAACAAACAATCAATTATTGAAGTTATAATCTTAATTAAAAAAAAAAAAAAATAGTTGACACTATATATATATTAGTATTTATGTTTTTAACATGCATACCTGGGACACAGTAATAAACGTAGGGCTAAGATCGGATTCCATCACTTGTGCCAATCGATCCCGAGAGCTTTTTACCGTATAAGCACTGAAAAATATAATCAATTAACTCACCCATTCACCATGTATTACTACAACGCATGTGCTTATAATATAGCAATATTAATAATAAAGTTATATAAATATGAACTTACACATTCACCATGTCCTGAAATTGTTCGGTTGGCCCTCCAGCACATGAATCAAACCAATAGACTTTTTTATCACAAAAACTCGTCAATACCCAATGTCCCCTACATATTACGACATGCATTATATTTAAGAAATAATATCGGCGGTCATCATGAACTAATTAATAATATAATCATATATATATTCTTACGTACCCGTTCGGCAATGGCCTTCGTTGCCTCCGGTTGTTTCCCACGTCCTCTAACACCACGTTTGGAAGCACCATCGTTTTTTTTCCTCTTCTTGGGTGTCGAGTCCATAGCATACATTCTACATGCATTCTACATACATTCTATGTAACACCCCGTGTTTTTATTAATACTAATTATGTATTTTAACAAAATTCTTAAATTAAAATTTATATAATTTAACTTTTATTCAATTACTTTAAAAACGCGGCTGAAAAATTTCGATTAAATAAACTTTCTCAAGATATTTCTAATTAAACTTTCTCGATCTTTATATTAATCTGTATTATATTTTTATTCTTAAAATACTTGTCAAACTAAAACCTTGATTCATTTGTTTTTTTTTTTTTATTAAACTTAATAAATTTGCGTTTTACTTTAAAAGTTATTATTACTTGAATAAAAATAATTTTTATAGAATGATCTTTCAAATAAACAGACCGTTTATATTTTACGAGGCCGTAATAAAATATGTAACTGACAACTTTAATACATTTATATTTTCGAACTATAAATTTTATAATATGAATAATGGAATTAAAATTTAGAACTAATAATTTAAAGTATAGTATATTTTATAAAATATAAAAGTTTATAAACAAGAGTAAATGAAACAGAGCAAACAAAATGAAACAGACCCAAAACACTACCATGTATGTCGACATACACCTCCCCACTTTGGGATATTTTTATTTTAACCTACAACACACTCAAACCCTATATACTCCCTCATTTTTTTTTAACCTGATACATTCACCTGCCTCCTTCTTCTTCTCTTCTTCTTCTTCTTCTTTTTGTCTCCCTTTTTGCTCCATTAAAAATCAAAATAAAACAATAACAAACAACCATAACAATCAACAACAACAATAATAATAATAATCATAATAATAATAGTAATAATAATAATAAAAACAAGCTGCAACAACAACAATGGCAACTCGACAAACAACAACAAACACGACGGCAGCAGCAACGGCCACCACGGCCACCGTCGACGTCACCGTCATGGCCACCGTCGCCTCTGCCCTCTCCTTCTCAGGCCACCATGGGCCTCCCTCTCGCCTCCCCTGTTTTTCTGCTACTTCCTCTCGGTCCCCTGCTCTACTTTCTCGGCCCTGTTTCAGCTCCGACCACCGGAGTACTTTACTTCGCCGGAGTCAGTTCCGACCACCTCTCACACCGCCTTTGTTAGCCTCCATTTGGTGAGCCCCCTTTCTACTTAAATTTTTCGAATTCAATTCGTTTTCGGTGTCGATTTTATTTCGTCGATTAAGTAATTATCGACTTAATATTTGCATCTCGTTTTCCGGTCACTTCGCCGGAGTTATCTCTGAAGCTATCTCCGTCTCTCTCTTCGTCTTCCCGTCAGGTTTCTCGGATGGTATTCAAGCCACCGAGGTCACCACCTCCGTTTGCCCCCTGTTTTCTCGGCCACCTCCATCCACGGTCGATGTCGCCTCGGTCTCGTGTCAGTCACCACCTTTAAACGTTTGTGGGTGAGCTTCTTCTTTTATTTCAGTAAAATCCCGATTTGATTAGGATAATTTATAAAGCTTATGTCTAATTCCGACTTCTTTCTCAACTTCTTCAAATTCAACGTTTGTGGTTGGACCTGTACCTCTGCTATCGATCGGAGCTGCTCCTGTTCACTTTTGACTTCACTACTATTTTGGGTCCATGAAGAAGCGGGTTGATTTTGGGTATCTCGGGTTAGCGTAGTCATGGATCCAGACGAGCTAAGGAAATTCGTACCGAGCTAACCTAAGGTGCCCCCGCACACTAGTTTAATTTACGTATTTAGAATATATAATTTTTGTGTTCATGTGTTATATAAATGATTTATGTGATTTTGTGAATTTTGATTGTGTGTTAATTTGAATTATTATATGATGTTGAATTAAATTGTGAAATATGATATTTGTATGATTTTATGATAATATGTTTTAGGTGAAAAATGTGTTGTTAAATTATTGTCGATTTTGTATGAAATTTTATCATGTTGAAATTATATGTTATGTGTAAATTATTGAAAATATTAAATATAAGTAATCACAAGTATAAAATAAGACTAAAAATATTATTAACCGGCTTAAGTAAATAAACTAAATAAATATAAAAATATTTATAGTCGTAAAAATAGTTGTAGTCACTTAATGGTTCAAATTAAAATACAACTAAAAATAAAGAGTTAAATAAAAAGAGAATCAAGTTTAAATTAGGATTAAATCAATTTAAAAGTAAAGTTCATTTTTAATATACATAAAAGTTACTCGTATTAAATATCTAATATAAACAGTCGTATAAAAACTCATATATCTAATTTAATATAATAATTACCTTATTTAAAACTCTAAAAGTATAAAATGAACTTAAAATATACTAAATAAGTATTTGGTTAAAATATCAAAAGGAATTAAAGAACTTGAAATTTAAAATAAACCTAAGTAAGCTATTATTGAATAAAGTTAAAAATTAATATCACTAACAAGATTTTTGAAAATAAAATGAAGTTAGACGAAGTCGCGTAAAAAGGAATTTAAGAACTAACGTCACAAATATAAATTAGGACACAAATAATGTGTCAAGGAATTTTGCTAAGTATAAAAATGTAAGGATTAAAAAGATTATCGAATCATATAGTATAAATAACTTAGTAAGTATAACATTTTATATGAAAAGATTAACTTAAAGCAAAGCTTACAAATTTAAATAGTATCTTTAAAATTAGGAATTTGTCTTAAAGTCGACGACTCACTAAATCAATGTAAGTCGTATAAAACAAATAATAATAAACATATAAAAAGTAAGACATTATAAAAAGACACTAGTGGTTATTCCATAAAAATAATGTACAAAGAATTCTAAGTTATAAAAAGCTTAAATAAGATTCTACGATCAAATTATCTTTCCACTTAAATCGAATAACTAAGTAAAAATAATAATGTAAAGCTTTATTAAGAAATTAAACCCCCTAAAAGAAATTTAACTAAATGTCAGTTAATTATATTTTATCAAAAATCTAAAACTTGACAAATCTCATTTAAGTAATATTTCTGAAGTTAAAATAAATGTTATGAATATTATGTAACTAAACACCTTCATTATTTTTATTAACTATGAAAATATCAAATAATTATTATATTAAATGAAACTTGGAATATTTATATCACTAATGGTAAACATACTTAAGTTGAAATTTAAACGAAACTAAATCATTTAACTTAATCAAATAAAATACTTACACTTGAATGAAATAAATTAATTACTTGAACCTATTTAAGTTATTCGAAATAAATCATTTTTAAAGTAAACTAAGTAACGAGAATTAATATTTAAAAGAAAATAATGAATTGTAAAATAATGAATAGTGAAAATATTAAAAAGTTACGAACGAACTCAAAATAAATTATTTAAGTTTTCTATTTGTTATTGCTTATCTGAAGAATTGCTAGAACTAAAATTTTCATTATACAAGTTCGACGTTATTGATTATTATGAACTGTCACTTGATTAATTTGAGAATGAGAAAATAAGAAAAAGAGTACTTGTTAAATACTCGGGTGTCTGTCATGTTGCGAATCTATTGTGCCATCGTTAGAAAGGTAGCCGCGTATGGGGACTCTTTCACTCTCAGTGCTGACTGAGGCGTCCTAATGACTCTCATAGTCTTTAGGCAAGCGGCGTTTACATCCCTTGAATGGGCATAAATGTGGCGACCTGCGGTCCATACGAGGTAACGGAAAATGACCATCCCATCCGGGGACCTTGTCATTAGGTATTAATCGTTTTGGTTAGGAAAAGCATACTCTCTCGAATAGCGAGGACTGTATCGTTTCTAAGTGAAAGTGTGTGCACACATCAGATAAGGGATTGAATCGTCCTTCTTACCTAGTGGTATCCTTAGCATTAAAGTCCGTTGATGTACCCGGCAGCTTTTGCGCAGGCCTTGCTTTTGTAGGGTTGTGCATGCTTCCATCCTGACTTGTTGTGGCTCATAGGACAACGTATGATAGATTATCCATGTTGTATTGGATATTAGGTAGTTATCACGTACGCTACTTAGTGTTTGATCTGATGTACGAATCTGAGCAGCTAGTGCACTTTGATAATTATCTATGAGAGTACACAAGCCGCTCTGTAGTCAAGACTCGCGAGTTATGTTACTATGTGAATATAATTGAAAAGGGTCGACTACCCCGAACATGAATGAAATGATAATGATTTGCCTACATGATATGAATGGAGATAATATGATGATTCAATTGCTATGTTATATGATTTATAATATGTTATGTTTTATGAATTGTATTATTGTATGTTTAATTGCACTGATTTAATTACATGCGCATATGTTATTATTATGTGTTTACCGCTAAGGGTTTTATATGGCTTAGCGTGTGCGGGGCATAATCGAGTTTGAACGGCATTTTCCCGTAGGTACCCCGAGGCTACATTGACGATTTATATCAGGGGGATTGAAGGCCTTATTTTATATTTTGAGAGAATGTAATCAATTAAACTCTGCTTTATCTATGACTCTTATTATGTATAATGAGTTGTAATACGATGACAGCTGGTTTTGTAATAAATAGACTTAATTAATATTCCGCCTTAGTTTAATTAAAGTCACGAAAAACCAGGTTGTTACATTCTACATACATTCATACATACATTCTACATAGCTACGACATAACATACATACATTCTACATGCATAATACATACATAAAGATCTTCATCTCTTCATACTTTCTTATGAATACATACCTATAGGTATGAATGAATGTATGTAGAATGTATGTATGGAGAATGTATGTATGAATGAATGTATGTAGAATGTATGTGTGAATGAATGTATGTATGAATTAGCTAATTCATACATACATTCATTCATACATACATTCTACATACATTCTACAGAGCTACAACATAACATACATACATTCTACATGCATAATACATACATAAAGATCTTCATCTCTTCATACTTTCTCATGCATACATACCTAATTCATACATACATACCTAATTCATACATACATAATACATACATAATTCATACATGCATAATTCATAATTCATACATAACATATACATACATAATTCATACATAACATATACATACATAATTCATACATACATGCATACATAAATATTCATACATAGACATTCATACATAATTCACACATACTAACACCAACAACACACAACACGAACGACACACACAACCCTAAAACGAAAACAACTACAACAACAACAACTAACACACACAACACGGACGACACACCCACGTACAACAAAAACATCAACAAAAACAACACTGTGAGCACCACCACCAACACGGTGAATACCACCACCAACAAACCCTAAAACGAAAACAACAACAACGAAAATAACAACAACATGAAATACATACATTAATGAAAAAATATAGAGAAAACAAACCTGATATAAGCAATTCAATTAGGGTTTGAAACAAAGTACTTTAATAAAGAAATCAATAAATCAATAAATAATATGAAGTTTTAGAGTAATTTATAATCGAAAATCAATGGAAAATTAAAAGAGTAAGATGAAAATCAATGGAGAATTAAAAGAGAAGAAAAAACGAGGTTGAAAGAGATGAATATTGCATGCTAAGCGTATAATGAAAAAACGATTACACTACTCTACTGCTATTTTAAAATAATACCCAATTTTTTTTTAAACCAAATAAAACGGATTTCATATATAAACCGTTTTATTTAACAATTAAATAAAACGAAATAAATACAAAACCGTTTTATATATCTTTATCAAATTAAACGGATTTTAGTAACAACCATTTTATATAATGTTTTAAGGTTAATTTTATGTTAAGAATTTTATTTTACTTAATTTCCTCAAATAAAACGGTTTTTATCTAAAAATCGTTTTATTTATAATTTTATAAATCTATTTTTTCCTTAAAACGTTTTATATATTATTTTTTGGATTAATTTTATGTTAAGAATTTTATTTTACTTACTTTCCTAATATAAAACGGTTTTTAATCTCAAATTCGTTTTATTTATAATTTTATAAAACGATTTTTTCAATAAACCGTTTTATATAGTTTTTTTTTATTATTTTATGTTAAAAATTTTCTTTTACTTAATTTCATTATATAAAGCGGTTTTTTATCTAAAAATCGTTTTATTTATAATTTTATAAAACTATTTTATATAAAACGAACCTTTTCAATTTTTTTTGAGCAAAATATGGAACAAATTGATGAAAAATTTTGAAATTTTTAAGTAAAGTATTGAAGAATATTTAGGAATAAGGAAGAAGATGAAGTTTATTTTGATTGAATGAAAAAAAAAAACCCTTGAACTACTAATACGTACATTTAAGCAATTTTTTTTTTAAATTCAGTATAACATCAAATAAAACGGATTTTAGAAAAAACCGTTTTATAAACTACCATTTAAAACGGTTTTTAAAAAATCCGTTTTAAATAAATATATATAAAACGGTTTTTTTCAAAGACCCGTTTTATTTGAGTGTTTTATAAATTACAATAATTAATTGACAATAAATTGATAAAAATGTATTTAAAACAGGTCTTTATTAAAATCCGTTTTTTTTACTTATTAGGAAAATAAAACGGTTTTTAGTTTTGTCCGTTTTATTTAGTAAAACCAAATAAAACGATTTTAATTCTTGACCGTTTTATTTGATTTAATTAATAAAAACGCAAGTTTTACAATCCCGTTATTTATTATTAAACCGTTGTTTAAAGTTTTTTTTTGCGTTGTTTATAATACCCAATTTGGTTGGCGCCATTACTTTAAACAACACATATTTTTTAGTCGTTGTTTATAATATTAAAAACAACACAATGCCATAATTTGTGTTGTTTTTTTGCCGTTGTATTTGCTCAGATTTGTAGTAGTGTTTTTTCACACAAAACTACTTTTTTTTTTCACTTACAACTAATTTTTTATTATTAAACCATACTACATGCGGGGAGATAAAATAGGAAAAGAGTTTAAAAAAATGTTAAATTGAAGACTAATAGTTATCCAACAATGGCAGAAAAACAAAGGGGGAACAATGGAGGAGAGAGAGTACACATTGAAAAAATGAATAAAGCTTTGATAATTCACAATAAGAGCAAAGTGTTTTAAAAAAAATTTAGTAAAGGTAAAATTGGAGTTTAGGACATTTTTTATAATAAAATAAAGGAAGTTTTTAAAATTTGGTCGGAAAATGAAAGTTTCAGGTGACATGGTAGTGATTTGCATGATCTTTTTCACATTTAGATACTCATCTGATGAGTCGTATTAAGTCGGAGTTAGTGGCGGCGTTTTGAGCTCGTTTCAGGAGACTTTTATGCGGTTTTACGATGATTTTGTGACTTACGTTTGCTATAGTATTGTGCGAGTTTGAGACGTTATACCGTGTTCGGAAGCATGTTACGACGGAGACGGAGCGAGACGGGATTTGAAGGACGCGTGGACGAGTTTCGTGAAGAATGGCGACCTATGCGCGAACCTAGGTTGCGTGCTAGTCGCACAACAAGAGACGATTAGCTAAAAATTTGACAATGCCAAACTGGCGATCTGGCGCTGGTGGCGCGACCAGCGCGACCAAGTGTGGCGGTGAAGCGTGGAAGGCGCGAGCAATTACATGCGGGAGCAGCAACTCGACGTCCGTGTTGTATATACTGCAAGTTTAGGGAATCATTATTTTATTATTACTCCCTTCATTCACATCCATTCCCAACATGATGTCATTACACAAGTATTAAGAAAATATGAGGTCATTCTAATTAAGGGAACAAGTGGGCTTTAATAGAGCAAATTGTAAGGCTGATTAAACAAACATGTGGCTGATAACCACTCCCTCCAAATTCAATTTTTTCAGATATTTTTTTCCCACCAATACCAAAATTTCGAATTTTGTAATTTTCCCTCCATCTTTACTTGTGACCCTACTTTTGTTACTTACAACATTTATAAAAGACAATTTTTGGCTTTAAACTGCATAATTTATGCTTTCTTTACTCTTTTCAACTTAAAACAAAATTCTAAACAAATCCAACATCCAAAAAATGTAAGCACAAAAAAAACTTCCTACAAACTGACTTCTCCATAAAAGTTGATTCCACTTCAGATTTCTGTTAGAATAAGGTAAAAAGCCATCCAAACAGCAGTAAAAAAAAAAAAAAAAAAAAAAAGAGTCCAGTCCTTTTATAGTCCTTTTACAATCCATATACAGTCCAAAGACAAAAATTACAGAAAAATGAATAATGTCGAACGTCAAAATAAATGTCTGTCTGAAATCCAAAGGCGGGATGTCGCAACCTTCTTGTTGGAGAAATGCAATGACGAACATCTTTTACGAGGTACGACCAACGACGCAACTGCAAAATGGAATGTGCACCGAACGACAATCACCGAAATCTGGAAACGAGCACAAACAAGTCAATTAGCGGGAAGTTTAAATGTTAAAAGCAAGCGATACGAAAATACAAATTAGAAAAGGGTGCTGCCAAATATAGAGTTCATAAAATCCCTAAAATTCTCGGAAAGAAGCTCGATGAAACGTATTGCAAAACACTCAAAAGTTGCTGTCGGAATAGTACATAATTGGGTGGTTGAAGGTCTACTTAAGCTGCATTCAAGTCCATTACATCCGTTATTAACGGATGTAAACAAGATTAACCGAATCAAATTTTGCGTCAATTCACTTGAGGTCCAACAAAGTGTTCATGAGGAAGGTCAAGGTGAAGGAGGAGTGAATATACAGTTCAAAGATATGACAAATGTGATACATATTGACGAGAAGTGGTTCTACCTTTCAAGAGTAAATCAGAAATATTATCTTGCTGATGGCGAAGAACCGCCCTACCGAGCTTGCAAATCAAAGCGGTTTATGATTAAAGTAATGTTCTTGTGTGCGGTAAGTAGACCCGTCTATGGTGACGGGGGTGAGTTAATATTCGATGGTAAAATTGAAATTTTTCCATTCATAGTTGAACAACCAGCTCAAAGAAGTAGCAAGAATCGGGCAGCGGGGACAATGGAAACCAAATCGATTAACTCGAACACAAAGCAAGTCACGAGACAATGTACTATCGAGAAAGTAATTCCAGCAATAAAAGCGAAATGGCCATCAACAAGCAGCAAACACATACTCATACTACACGATAATGCAAGACCCCACTTCACAAACGACGACCTGGATTTTAGAAAAGCGGCAACAGAAGACGGTCAATATCGAATTAGTTTTTCAACGACCAAATTCCCCCGAGCTTAACACAAATGATTTGGGTTTTTTTAGAGCTATACAATCTCTACAAAGTGAAATTTCAGCTACTAATGTGGATGAATTAGTAGTCGGGGCCGTGGAGAAAGCTTACGTTGATTATTGTCCTACGAAGCTAAATAAAATATTCTTAACTCTACAATCAGTCATGGTGGAGATTATGAAGGCAAAGGGTCATAACAATTTTTCTGTCCCACATATGAGCAAAGATCGTCTACAACAACAAGGTTTACTTCCAACAAACTTAAGTGTGAATCATACTACTGTGAAAGAGTGTGTGGAAATATTGATTGAAATAGGAGAAACTAGCGGCATTGAGAAGATCATTGATGATTTAGGTTACAATCTAAATGTTTGAATATGTAATAGAAATAGGTGTACTAGTCTTTAGTATCGACTTTTGTAGTTGTGTTTACAACATAAACATATCACTTTTGTGTTAGTGTTTGTTTAAGGTGTAATCACGACATAAAAATTGCAACATTTTGGAAGAAATTATAATGTACGAACTTTAATTTAACTTGTGAATTTATTGTATCAATTTTCATACCAATATGGAATTATAGCATTGAATTGATGAAGTCAATATCATCACCAATATATATTTACACCTATAAGGTTGCTTCAAATTGAGGTGTCTCAAATATTTAGGTCAATGTGACAACGTTAATTTACGCCTCCGACATAACCCAAATACGAGTCCATCAAACTGAGCCATCACTAGATAAGTGTACATTTGGCAACGTAATGACTAGGTTTGAACAACTCTCAAACCACTTTGGATTCATATCATCGATGTAATACTCCGTATTTTCATATCTTATTTTAAGCAACTCTCACATTTTAAATCGAACTTATACGAATTTATATTATTTTCTTAAGAAATGTTTTATATGAAAATAATAATAATAATAATAATAATAATAATGAGAGTCAAATCAAATAAAATGGACCAAAAAGAAAACAAATAGTCCCAAACCTTATTATTTGGGTCGACCGAGAGAAATAAAAAAAGTACTCCGTATTTATCTACGTTCTTCTTTTCTTTCTTCCCGTTTTCCTAATTGATTCGCTCATTCATTCTCTCTTCATCACCCTATCATCATTCTTATAATTTCAGTCATCAAAATCATACTTCATCATCATCCTCATCTATCATCGTTCCATCGTCACCGTCATCACCTTTGGCCACCGGTGTAGCTGTCGTTTTTGTCGACTCGTCACTGCGGGGCTATGTTTGCCTCCTTCATCCGTTGTTTCAAATCTCGACTTTAAGCTTCTATTCATTGAATCTTATGAGTCTAAGTCTAATTATGAAAGTAATTAAGCTATAAATCGTTCTTAACCCTTTAATTCCAACTTTCGTTCGATTTTAACCTAATTTTTAGGGTTTTTCAAGTTGGAGTTGATTTTAATGATTTTCATTGTCCATTAGTGAGTATTTTAGTGGTAATTGATAATAGTTCTGTTATTTCTAGAGTTTGATTTTTGTGGCGGAGCGATTTCGACGTTTTGACGAGTTCGAGCTTGAGTTCGCGGTTTCCCTCTTCGAAAAGGTAAGGGTTGCCCCCCTTACTTAGCTTGTATGTGTAATTGTGTGTGTGTGTGTGTGAATTGTTGTGTACATGATTTGGTTTAAATGTTCTCAAGGGTGTGTGTGAAAGTCGAGGGTATGAATATATTTATGTGTGAATGCCAAAGATAAGTCGAGTTATAATCGAACTTGGGTGATCGTAGGAGGGGGGCTGCTGGCTGTGCTACTCTTCTTTCTCGCTCTGTTCTGTCACTGTTCACGACTGAACGGTTGCCGAGCCTTTGTGGTTGTGGTTGTCAAGTTGGGGCTATAACGGGGGCGTATTTGGTTGTTGTCGTTGCCGTTAGTGTGGCGTTTCTAGAGGTTGAATGAGCCGACCGTGGGCTGCTGTTGCTAATGATGCAAAACTTAATTAATTAATACTCCGTATGTTAGTAACAAGTTGAAGCTTAATGCTGCCAAAGAGAAAAAGGTAGTATACCAACAAATTAAAACAACAATGGCAGGCAGAGAGTATACACGAAAGAGACATTGTTATAGGTACCTTGTGGTTGTTGTTAGTTATAGCAGAACGATAAATAGCCTCCATTATTCCTAATGTTGACTTATATTTGTTTATAATGAGTAATAATTCGACATCTACCAAATATATAAAGTTGTAGTCTACTACAGTTGTAGTCATCCTTAACAGCTGTGTTGGCTGCTTTGGGTGACCATTAGTCATTGTCGATTTGCTGTGGTTGTAGCCGCGTCTATAGTTGTCGTAACTGTTGTTTTTGTTGATGTCGTTGTGCCGTTTTATGGGGGCTGTCACATTGTCAGGTAGGCTGTTGTTATGCGTGTCATATAGGCTGTTTTGTGACCATAGATTGCTGTTTTTACTGCTGTAAAGTCGGGGCTGCTGCTGCCCACTTTTCCCTCTTAAATTATGGCCGTGTTGCGCAGAGGTATTCATTGAATCGATATTGTAATTACGAGGGTTACTATGTATCATGAGTTGAGTGTATAAGCTCGAGGAACGCATTGAACCCGAGTGATGTTATGTATCCACGTTAACCTTAGTGTGTAATTGCTTATGACGAGTTGAGTTGTGTGTGTGAACGTATGTGATTAATATCTTTATTTCCATGCCATGACGTTCAGTACTGTGATTGATGGTCTGTGTGACCTGGAGATTTATGGTCTGTGGGACCTTGTGATTGATGGTCTGTGTGACCTGGAGATTTATGGTCTGTGTGACCTTGTGATTGATGGTCTGTGTGAACCTGAAGATTTTTGGTCTGTGTGGCCTTGTGATTGACGGTCTGTGTGACCTGGAGATTTATGGTCTGTGTGACCTTGTGATTATGGTCTGTGTGACCTTGTGATTAGGAGTTGTGACTGGAGCCGGAGTGGAGTTGACGATATGGTAAGTCCCCTGTGTGGAGGTACACAGTGGGGTTCTTGACTAGACTTATTGTTTGCATTGTTTGTTGGCGTCCGAGTTAGTATGTTTTAGTATGGTAATCAGCTTGATAAGAAATCAGTACAGATCTTAATGTAATCGTTAAATTCGCGTTTTGTCTTTGTTTAAGCTTTAACTTCTTTTACTTCTTTTCTGGGTTTTTAGTTAATGGCTAACTAGGTTGTTGTTGTTGTGTCTGTCTGTTTTTCCCCACCCCGTAGGTGCTCGGACGCTTTCGTGCTGATTTGGGGGATGCGTGGAGGGATCACTGGAGTCTTGGCTTCGAGTCTAGTCATCACTATAGACGTCTCTTTTTGCTTGTGCCACTTTTCAGTTTTACGGCCTGCGTGCCTAGCTCTTGTCTCGAGTGACAGTTGTAGTTTGAGAGTTTTGTTTCCTTTTTGTCTTTTCAGTCATCTTTATATAAGCAGGTGTTTTGTCTTGAGTTTACAGGTGTTTGCCAATGGATCCATTCAGTCGGGTCCCGTAACGCCGTCATTTAGGTGGGGGTCCGCCCGGCCTAAATGGGGGTGTTACAATCGAGTTGTTCAGATTTAAAACGTCAAATTGAGCTATCACAATATTGGTGTCAATTTAAGAACAATAAAAATCAGTTCGACAACCCTCAAACCATAGCATGGATTTATTTCAAAAGTGAAAACATTTTATAAATTCCTCGACAAAAGTATTTTGATGACGACGGTGGTTTGCAATATTAATATCAAATAAAAACTATTCTATTATAAATTCAAATTATAAAACCCTCTTATATAAAACATTAAAAACATTCTAAAAAAGAAAAGGTATCAGACAGTCGATCCATTGTGCTCATTCGAGAATAGTTACTCCGAGGTGGGAATCTCGAATTTGTAACTACTCCCTCAATAAAAGTGAAATAACTAATCATCATCAACCTTTTTTTTGTAAAATATAATCAAGTAATTTAATTTTTGTAAATATTTGTTTTTTTGGAAAAAGTAAAGTGAATGAATTTGACTCAGTTTAAAGAAACAGCTCTATCAATCAAGAATTATCAGAAGCAAAACTGGCATTAAAGCTGTGAATTTGAATCATCACTGCCAAAAACTTAGCAAAATCAAATTATAATTTTTAAGAAGAATAGCTCATGTTAAGAAATTCATCCATTATTTAATCCTTGACTTCATTGGAAAAAAGTCTCAGAAGCGCGGATAATTTTTTAATCATAGGCCCAAAAAAAAATTGTTAAAAATATAAGTGTTAACCTCCACGTTAACACCGCCGGAAAAAGAATATATGCCTCTATGACTGGACTTTCATTGAGATTCAAAGTAATAATCAACAAAAGTTTAAAGGTAATTGAAATAACAACAAACACGTATCTAATCATTTCGATGATGACGGTAAATTGCATGTTGATAGATGATGGTGTAATAGACTGAAGTTGGTGGCAGATTCATCGTCAGACAACAAAATAACGGAATGGAGAAGTTGAAACAATATTAATTGAAACGAAGTACTAGACAATTTTTTATCTTCCTTTTTTCTTCGCATTGTCAAAGAAACTCAAGAGGCACAGTTTTAAAAGTGGGAGTTACACGTGGAAAGTTTTTTTGAATCTTTTTGAAAATCTGCTTAGGCGGCATCATTTGGGAATGCGTTTGTTTTTGTGTGGAACACTTCTTGGTCAATAAATTAGTCAATGATTTAGTTTTAATATGTATTAGATTAGATTTGCTAGATTTGATTATTGGCTCAGTTTGCTTTATTAATCTTATCGCGGTAGCAATTGTGATTGATTTACTGTACTCCGTTTGTCGTGAATTAATCATAAAAGGAATTGAATTTGTGACTCGAGTATTAACAGCGTTGTTAGTATTAGTCATCTTTATTGATTCTCGTGCTAATTCTTCTACAGACTTGAACTTAATTCGCGTGATTTGGGTTAGTCTTAGAAAGGGTAATTTAGGGCATCCGATTTGACCTAATTACTGATTAAAGAGGGAATATATACGTAAGTTAATATTATTGAACGATATTAACTTTCACAATAAAGTACTCAAGTTAAGTGGTTTAATTGTTTTCTATGATCGGTGATTTTATCGTCTGTGGATATCACTTCGTGTCAAGGTTTTTCTCTTAATTGTTTCACAACCTTAATTTATTATTGTCATTAGCTAGTTTTCTTAGTCATATTTTACTAAACCAAACCCCCCCTCCCCCCCCAACCTGTTACTGTTACTTAATTACTTCGTATTATTGCATTCTTTACAATTTACTTTATTACAATTAGCCTATTTCTCCGTGGATCGACTCTTACTTCCATTTTACTACTTGTTTAGTAATTAGGGATTAGGTGATTATAAATTGTAATTTGCGGCATACGACATTAGTTCGTCATCATCTAAATAAAAAATCGCGTTATTAGGTAGTTATTTGCACACAAAAATTATGCTAGGTAGTTGTTTGCAAAAAAGTTGATTTTATTAGGTAGTTGTTTGCAATTTTGCCTATATATTATTAGATATAAATTTCACACAATCGTGACACTTCGCGTTAGTTTTGGATATATTTATAATCATATCTATGGTTAAAATTTTCATAATTTAATTATGACAGGTTTAATTTGTAGAATGAATTGCATGGAAGATGTATTATATTCCTTAGACTTGTGCGCGATTCAGACATCCAATTAAAATTGAAATCTAAGGCCGATTGTCCATATCCAAAAATTCCTAACTATGAAGGTATGGTATCCAATCAGAATTCAATTTTTGATCCCTAAAATTTTACCGATCATTATGATTTCTGTTACGCTAATTTTGTTAATGCATGAAAGTGATATGCATATGTAATTCACACTAACAACGCTCAAATTTTATTCCCAACCATTAACATGGTATATTGTTCCAACATAAAATTCAAAACAATAATACACGGAAAACAAAATAACTAAAGGAACAAACATTATCTTAGACATACTGTTACGATAACGATATATTAAAACAAATACATCATGGTTGGCTGCTTAGCTTGAACGTCTTACAATTGTGTGCATTTTACAGTGGTGCAGATGCATTTTCAACATCTTTTGCCTGCAACACCCCAACCATAAAAATATAATTTAGAGAATTGATCACTACATCAAATATAGAAGTAAACACATGATATGTAGATGCCCATAATTACTGGTATAGTGAGTAACCATTTTATCCATCTTTAATAGTCAGATATTGAATAATGTCTGAATTTTTAAAATTTCGTAAGTTCAATTATTTTTTCACTTCTATTGTTTTTCTAAAAATTTCAAAAAGTTCTTTCAAATTTTTTGAAAATTTCTTTATTTTGTTGAAGTGTTGGATATATTATGATTGAATAAGATGAGAAAAACATATCCTAAACATATAATATAATAAGAGTAAATGCGACAAAAAATCATTTTATTTTTGCTGAATTGGCAAGGGTAAAGAACACTTAAGCTGCAGAAATGTAACATAAATTCGTAGTATTTTCTTTTAATTATCTACGGATAAATAAATAGTGGGTAGTAATAAATTTTATCAATCAACAAAATTAGTATACCTCGAAAGGGAGGAGGGGCCACCCATAGGGCTTCATGACATCGTTAGTTGAATTATGTTAGAGTGTATAAAATCGATCTTGGGCCTCCAACCATCAGCTTAAGCTTTTGGTTGAGTTGGTTCCCAACATGGTATCAAAGCCTTGTGACAAGAGGTCACGGGTTCGAATCTCACCACCCCTCTCTTTCAAAGTGGATTATTTCGCACCAGGTATGGCGGGCCTGTAGTTGCGTCCACACTTCAAGCCCAAAGGGCATTCGTGTGAGGGGGCGTGTTAGAGTGTATAAAATCGATCTTGGGCCTCCAACCATCAGCTTAAGCTTTTGGTTGAGTTGGTTCCCAACAAATTAGGTGACATTTTTGCAAATACGAGTAATATTTTTGGTGATTAAGATTAAGATTTTTTCCCGCAAAAAAAAAAAAAAGATTAAGATGTTTTTGTGTGATTCTATAACTACACCACTTCCTTCAATTTATAGAACTTGTAGAAAATGAGTCAAATCAAATAATTCTCCCTCCATTCAAGTTCAATAACATGCCTTTTTTTTTTACACTATATAAGTATATATATATACGGAATTTTTTTGAAATAACTCGTAATGTATAAATAAAAATATAGTTATGTGGGATCTTGTTTTATTTGTCTTGAAAAAATGAACATTAACATCAAATTTTAATATTTTTATACAATTTAAAACTATAGACATTGTCGTTACAAATTGTATCTCGACAAGTATGAAAAAGGAAGGGATGTCATTGAATTTGAAATAAGGGAGTATTTTAAGTACAGTTATACAAAAATTCCTTCGTTCCATCGTTTTTTAAATCTGTCATTTTAGAAAATTTCATCAGTTTCTTTACACTTTTAATTTGTCATATTTTTGTTAAGAAAATTTTCGCCCACATTTTGGTTTTCAGTTTTAATCAATTATATTTTACTCAAAATATTTTTGGATCAAGTTTTTAGTATAAATGTATTATTTTAATCATATAATCAATTTGTATTTGCTTTTCAAATTTTGTTAAACTTCACGAGCCTAGGCCACATCCAAGAGTATGAGAGAGTCCGCTCACAAGATGTAGAAGATTCCATCCTAAAATCAATTGACAATAAGAGGAGTAACTCCTAGACCTTATAAACTAGATCAACTTTCATCTCATAACTGATGTGATCGCATGTGGAAATTAATTAGGCTGGATTCATCTTCCCCAAATTTTTAAAAATAACACGTGCCAAAATAAAATGTAAAGAAAGCTATGGACTAGAGGGAGTATAGTTTTTGGTTTTAGTTTATTTTTGATTCATGGGAAGAAAAAAGGCCATTACAACTTGAAGAGGGAAGGATTTAAAATCGACACCTACTGTTCACGAATTCTCCGTCCTGACCACTAGACTTATATGGCCTATTTACTATTTATTACAAATTCTTACTTGCAACGGTTGCAAACAACCCATTTAAGCAATAATCTTCTGAAACGGACCCAATTAAATTAATTAATCTAATTACAACATCCGTTCTCTCCCATAAAAATTGTTCACCAATAAATTAAATAACATTTTTGTTACTATAATTATACTTTTTTGTCGCCACTATAATTTCATATATATACTAATAAAAATGTTTATATTTATAGTATTTATTTTGTTATCGTATCTCAGTTTTTCTTATATCTAAATATTATTTTATCATTACGTCAAACATTACATATTGTGATTTTTTTAACTGTGCATCAATACATTACATAGATTTGTCATATTATTGTTAGTACTATAAAGTCATTTTGTTACCCTCAAAATGTCATTTTTTAACCATTGTCACAACAATTTTTATTGTAACCATTTTGTTACCAAATAAAGCTATTTTGATACCATGTATTTGACTTTTGTAACCACGTTAAAGTCATTTGGATAGTGTAAATTTTGTATCATCTAAAATATCAAAGTCTTTAATAATGAGAAATTTTTTGTTTATTTAACATATATAATTTGATCATCTAATTCCTTCATGTCTGTAAGTCACTTGATCTTTTTTTTTTTTTTTCGACCCCTCTTTGGGAGGGCATGCATCGTCTCAATTCTCCCTGAGGCTGAAAACAAATATATCACACAACCAAATCAATATTGTATCACCGTTGTATTTTGTTACCACAATCATGCATTTTGTCACCACGATAAGTATTTTTGTCACCACTTTAAGTCGGTGACCAAAACTTATGAAATCATAGTGTACATATTCCAAAGCCAACTTACAATCACATTGAATATAAACTTTTTTTTTTCACAAATATTCATTTTGTTACCACAACTATTCATTTTGTAACCTTTTGAAAAATAAAATCAATTTATTACCAATAAAACCTTTTTGTTACCACATATATTCATTTTGTTACCACCGTTAATTAATTATGTTGCCCGTTTAAGTTAATCTACAAAAATTACGAAATCACAATTAGAACTGATAATATTTAACTACCAAATTACAAACACCAAATTGCCCTACATGTTACCCTCAATAATGAGTGTGCTGTAAAATTACATGTTAAATATACATTAAAATGTCTCTTCAAATCTGAATCGGCTTCGTCACTCTCGCAAGAGACTCTTTGGTTACGTCGGCGTTGTTTAGGAACACCGTTCTTTTGCTTACCTTTTACCATCTTCTACAAAAATTGATAACAAATTCAAATTGATGACAACTCAGAGAAAACCTAATGATAATGAACAAATTAGCCAAAAATTAAGATTTTAGGTTGAAGGAATCACCTTTACTGAATAAAAATTAGGGTTTTAGTTTTTGAAAAATTAATAATATTGTTTACTGCATAGAAGAGGGGAGGAGGGAAGGTTTGAAAAGGTAAAAAAGAGTATCTATAAGGTATTTATTTATGATAATATGGAAGATTCACTAAGCGTTTTAAAAATGAAACGGATATAACCCGTTTTAAGGGAGACTGACTAACAATTTACAAATTACTTCGATTGAAATTTTTTTAATGGTTGCAGTTTATCATTTACAATTATATATATGTGTTAAAATTTGATCATAAATATAAGTTTATTAATACCATATTGCAATTTTTAAATATATTTATTATAAAAGTTTTGCAAGAATGACAATAATTATTACTCCGTTCATAACTTTTCTTTTTTAATGAATTGGAGGTGTGACTATATCAAATTGGATAGTTGGTTGATCACATGATTCAACACTAATCCGTTGTATTCAATATAACGTCATTGCGACGACAATATCATGAGCTACAAAGTTGTTCATGTTGGGTGCCACTGAATTGAGTATTATATTCTTGATCAAATGTATTTTTTGAGGGTAAATTACATGGAGTAATTTTTGGTGTTTTCAGTTGGAAAACGCCAAAGGATTTACGTGTAGTCGGAATTAAATCAAAGTCGTATAATCTCGAGTCGTTACTATGGGTCCGGAAGTGTGGAGAACATGCCCATGTAAATATATTACGAGTTTATGAGAAATTGACGAAAAACTGCGTGTTGGGGGTTAGCCTCACTGAGTGGCTGTGGCCTCACTGTGAAGCTAAATCAGAGTGTTTTGTACTGAAATAGCCACAATGTGCGGCTATGCAGGCACCAAGCGGCTAATTCGTGTGGCAAGTTTTGGTCTTTTTTTGGCGCAGTTTTGGTTGGTTATTGACTTATTGTTATAACTAGTGCCTTGTCTTTTCAAAGAGGTATGACTCTATTTTGGAGTTTAATGGGGATGATTAGCCGTGTATCCTAACCCGCCCTACCGGGAGGTCATTCAGCGTCCTCGGTTCCACAGAAAGATATGACCAAGAGACAGAGAAAAATAAATGACGGCCGAGAGGCCCCTGACGGCCTTGGCATCTAATGCTGGCCGCAAGGCCCAAAGTGCTCATGTTATAATGCTCAATTCGGTGGCACCCAACATGAACAACTTTGTAGCTCATGATATCGTCATCGTAATGACATTATACTGAATACAACAGATTAGTGTTGAATCATGTGATCAACCAACTATCCAATCCAATTTTATATAATCACGCCTCTAATTCATTAAAAAAAGAAAAGTTATGTAATAATTATCGTCATTCTTGCAAAACTTTTATAATAAATATATTTAAAAAATAATAATATGGTATTAATAAACTTATATTTATGATCAAATTTTAACACATATATATAATTGTAAACGATAAACTGTACTCCCTTCCATTTTCTTTGATCTTCCCACTTTCCTTTTTGGACCTATTTTATTTGTTCTTCTCCTTTCCTTTTTGGTCCCAATCTTATGGTTCTCATGTTTTGTGACCCCACTTTTTATTTCAACTTCTAATCTTCACCCCACAATCCAACTTCCTTATTTTTTCCCCAAAAAACTTATGGGAACATCAAACTAAATGAGAGGGAGTAACCCATTAAAAAAAATTTCAATTAAAGTAATTTTTAAATTGTAAATTGTAAAGAGGCCATATAAGTTTAGGGGTCAAGACGGAGAATCACCTGATGTAACACCCCGTGTTATTTTAACACAATATTATAAAAAGAATTTTATTCCATAAATTAAATTCATCTTTTTCCTTATAATAAAAATGCGTTTAAATTTTTTTCGTCAAATAGAACTACCTTTCTTATGCTCAGATTTAAAATTTGTGAAATATAAAAATAAAATATATTATCCTTAGAATTCAAAAAGAAACATATTTCAAATTTTTTTGAAAATCAACACAAAACTGATATCGCTTTTCAAATTTCAAAAAAGGTTAAGTTATGTTTACTATTCATAAAAATAAAAGTAAAACCTTTTATTCATAAAATTCAATTTTGAACATTTTTGATTTTCGAATAAAAATGGACCCTTATATTTTTCTCGTCTTTGAAATTCAAGTCAACGATTTCAAACACGCAAATCAAGGTCAAGCCACCTTATCCTCTTCCATTTTTTCCTTCTTATTTTTGAAAAGCAAACTTAACATCAAAACTTTAGTAATCATTTTGATTATTATTAATAAATCTTATTATCTTAATATCTAATTAATATTTCAATTCTATTTAACTAACATTTTCGCATAATATCGAAATTATAAATTACACCTAATTTAAATCGATAAACTTTTTGACGGTTGAATATAATTCTTTAAATCTAAAACATTCAACGAAAAAAATAAGTATTTCGACCTAGGAAATTTTTATTCAAAGTTTCGAGGGTTAAAACTCAATTTTTGTTTTAGTACCCTTTCGAAAATTATTTTTATTTTTATTTTCAATTTTATTTCAAAACACTATTTTAAGATCATATCTTTTATTTTGATACTTTTCGCGAGCGCGCAAATCGAAAATTTTGAAAACGAAAATCGAGCCCGAAATTTTCACACTTAGCCGAGTTACTTTGACTCAAAAGGCCAAGTTTTATCCTCTTCCATTTACCTTACTTACACAAGTCTACTTTTCTTACACACCTTAAATTTTCATCATCACTTTATTTAGTTCATTTAAATTTTAAGTTTATACATAATAATGATAATACATACGAAGTACCAAATACTAATGTTACTACTTTACTTCATTTCCACACAAACACTTACAATATTTCATAAAATCATTTTAAAAATTTATATCTAAAATAAGATAAAAATTTAATAGTATAATTCATTTTCTATAGTAATTATATTTCTTACGATCATTTAAAATCACTTTTAACTAAAACTTTCGTTTTGAAAATTTTATCGATTTCCTTAACTTTTAAATATTTTCTTCAATAGTAAATAAAATATTTTGGTCTTAAAATTCTAAAGTAGAGATATTTCGAAAAATCGTCAAAACAGCACACATTAACTTTTATCGTCTTTCTTACCCGATTTATTTCGTAACGCGTTTTTCGAAAACGAGATATTTAAAAACATCGAGGTGACAAACTCTTAACCAAATAGTAAGTTGGACTTTATTACAAATGCGATGATGTTTTTAATTTCATTTTCATTAAACTTTATTTAATTAAAGTACTTTACTTAACACCTAATCTTTTCTAACTTATCCTTACAAATTTTAAGAGCCAAAATCAACTCATTCTCTTCCTCTCCATGTCGTGCCATATGCTCCCTTTTTCTCCCTTTATTTTCTTCCTTTTTTTTCCTTACAAAAACAAATAAAATAAAACCCTTAATAATATTCTAATAATGCCTAAGTATTACTAGTTAATTAGTGGGTTTTAGGGGCTAACTTTCATGGATTATTTTGGGTGGAAAACTTGGGTATTATGGGTGAAGACTTTCCGATCTAAAATTTATTTTAGATCCCCGACGATTCACCATCTAATTTAAGGTGCTCTCGCACACTATATTTGACTTGCACCATCTAAGTGAATAATTGTTATTTTTCTAATTGATGTTTTGATTTAATGCATGATTTATTGTATTTTATCACCTAAGTATTTTATGTTAAATTAGGATAATAAAAAATCAAAAATAGAAATTTTGAAAATATAAATAAAGGTCACGGTTTTTCTTAAGTTTTTGGACGTATTTTTAGTTTTAATTTTTGTAAATAACATATTATGTTAGTTTAGGTTAATTAGCCTTATTAGTAAAATTTGAGAAATTTAAATGATAATATAAAATTTTGAGTTTTTGATGTTGATATGAAATTTATATGTGTTCTTGTTGATATTCATGTGTTCTTCACTTTTTGTGCATATTTTGATTTATAATTTTTATAGGTTTTATTTAATTGTCGTTTTAATTCACTAGTAAGTAATTACAATACTAAATATATAAGTTAAACAAGCTAAATCTTTAAAATATAAAAGTTAGAAATATAAAGTGTTATAATTCACTATTCATAAATATAATAAAATGTTTAGTGAAATTTGCAAATTAGTTTAAATCACTTTAGTATAGTTTAAATAATTAGTATATAAAGACTTTAAGTCAAAAACCGATAAATTAGAAAACGAAAATAAAATACCTAAGTATAAAAAGGGGCCACGGTTTTTGCATTATTTTTAGACCTAAAATAAATTTTGTTACTTTTTATTTTTATCACTAAAATAATTTAATTAGTTAACTAGCGAATTATATTAAACACAAAAAGAAAAACAATGGATATAAGTCATTAACAGGCCACGGCATTTACACATTAAATGGGTCTATTTTGATTAAAATGAATTTGTCACTAAGTCATTAAATTTGATTAGTTAATAGGATTAAATTAAATTGTAAAATGAATTATTAATAAAAAGAATCGACGAAACCGATAAAAAATAATGTTAGACATATATAAAATGAATAAATTCGAGTGTTACTACCTTTGCTTAAATATGGACTTGGACATACGGACAAATTGAATAAACTACGACAAAATCGCTAAAAATGGAAACCGCTAAAATATTAGCTAAGTATACGAGTAAATATAACCTAGTGCCACTTTTAAAATATTATCATTTATCACTAAAAACAAAACGAACTTAACATTTTTGAAACTAGAATTATACTTAGTAAATAAAAATCAAATTTTACACTTAGGACAAATATCTAGATACTTTGTAGATATTTGTAGAAAAGTTAAGTATAAAAATTATAAAGAAACTAATGATTAGAAAACCTAGTTACATTAACTAAATCTTTAACTTAATCAAATAAAATACTTACACTTGAATAAAAGAAATTAGTTACTTAAGCTTATTTAGATTATTAGAAATAAAGAATTTAAAATAAACTAAGTAATAAGAATTAATATCTTAAAGGAAAAATACAACTACTAAGTCACTAAAACTATTTTAAGGACGAAACTTGTTAAACAAGTAACCACGATGAATAGTAAACTAATGAATAGTAACCATCATGAATAGTAAAATGATGAATAATGCTTAGTGATGAATAAATGCAGACATGAATAGTAAAATAATGAATAGTGAAAATATTTAAAATATATGAACGGACCCAAAATAAATATTTAAGTTTTCTGTGTGCGTTCGTTTATCTGAAGAATGGATAGATTATAAATTTTCATTATACAAGTTCGACAATGTTATAATTAGTAAAGTTTGTCACCTGAGTTATGAACGATAAAAGAAATAATGAATTAAGAGTTAAATACGTAGAGCTAATATTCTCGTCACTTATTTAGAATAATTATCGCGCCACCCTTGTGAATTGACCTATTATTGACTTCACTTTGACCGTCCGCTCTAACTTGGGAACCCTTAGACTCTTTGCGGTTGTTTGGGTTGAATCCGATAATGAGCAAGTTATTCCTCATACTCGATATTTCTTCGACAACTTAGGATTTGAGTCAAAAGGCACGGCCTGACATGAGATTATACCCCTCGATTATAACGTTGTATGATTAGTACTTGGATTGTCTGTCATGTTGCGACTCTTGATTTCGATGTTTGTGAGGCAGCTGTATATGGGGACTTTAGCTCCCTCCCTGAGTTGCTAAAGGCGATTTAACGATTTTCGTAATTGTTATTTGGCACGGTGTATACAACCTCAGTGATGGGGCATCCTTGATATTTCCGTGGGCCCATATATAGTAATTGGAAAATACCAGCCCCACCCGAGGGTACCTGTCTTTGGTGATAGTCGGATTATTAGGTGAGTACTTATTTGAATAGCAAGTATGTTACGATCCTCGATAGTGGTGTATGCATACATTAGACAAGGGATGAGACCGTCCTTATTATCTTAGATATCTCTAGCGTTTCAGTCTTGTCCATGTGATTATGGCCCTGATTGCTGTTGCGCGGATGCTTATGAGGTCTGCATGATTCCGCCCTTACTTACGTAGACTCATTAGTTAATGTATGATGGATGTATTTCCATGTTGTGATTGATATTGCCTGAATGACTTTTGTTCCTAATGTTGAATATGACTTGTTGAGAATTAATATTGATGAATGTTTTACGTTTATATCAATTGATGAATGCTTGTGTTTGAATCATCATATTTCCTTGTATGT
Organism: Dianthus caryophyllus; assembly: GCA_023091065.1. Lineage (NCBI taxonomy): Eukaryota > Viridiplantae > Streptophyta > Magnoliopsida > Caryophyllales > Caryophyllaceae > Dianthus > Dianthus caryophyllus. The sequence goes on along the minus strand of CM041521.1, from coordinate 7,660,770 downwards.
TTTTGCTTGCCTGCTTGCAATGTATTTTATTCATTTATTTACTATATTGCATATGTTTAAAATTGCATGAGTAGAAAGAGTGATGCGAGAATTATTGTTGCAGGTACCCTGAGACTAATGCTAATGAATGCTGGGGATAGTTACCTTCTTTTATACTACTTTTTGAGAGATTGTAATCGAATAACTCTATTTTATCTATAACTCTTATTATGTATATTGAGTTGTAAGACGATGACAGCTGGTTTTGTAATATATGAAGTTAATTAATATTTTCACCTTAGTTTAATTAAGTTGCGAAAAGCCGGGTTGTTACACCTGACACCTTTGTCCCAATACGGATTAGTCGGGAGTCCGATCCGTCAATCGAGCCGCACGTCAAACCTTCCTTTTGAGGCGTAAATTGCATGGAGTAATTTTGGTGTTTTGAGTTGGAAAACACCAAAGGATTAAAGTGTAGTCGGGATTTAATCGAAGTCGCATAATCTCGGGTCGTTACTATGGGTCCAGAGGTGTGGAGAACATGCCCAAGTAAATGTATTACTCCCTCCATCTTTTTTCCATTTAGCCCCATATACCTTTTATATAAATTTTTTCCAATTAGTCACATTTCTCTAAGTAGTAACTTTTTCTCTCACATAACCTATTTTTTTTCACACAAACTACTTTTTTTCCACTTACAACTAATTTTTTATTATTAAATTATACTACATGAGGGGAGACGAAATCGGAAAAGAGTTTAAAAAAATAATAAATCGAAAATAATAGTTATCCAACAATGGCAGAAAAACAAAGGGGGAACAATGGAGGAGAGAGAGTACACATTGAAAAAATGAATAAAGCTTTGATAATTCACAACAAGAGCAAAGTGTTTTAAAAAAAAATTAGTAAAGGTAAAATTGGAATTTAGGTCATTTTTTATAATAAAATAAAGGAATTTTTTAAAATTTGGTCGGAAAATGAAAGTTTCAGGTGACATGGTAATGATTTGCATGATCTTTTTCACATTTAGATACTCATCTGATGAGTCGTATTAAGTCGGAGTTAGTGGCGGCGTTTTGAGCTTGTTTCAGGAGACTTTTATGTGGTTTTACGATGATTTTGTGACTTACGTTTGCTATAGTATTGTGCGAGTTTGAGACGTTATACCGTGTTCGGAAGCATGTTACGACGGAGACGGAGCGAGATGGGATTTGAAGGACGCGTGGACGAGTTTCGTGAAGAATGGCGACCTATGCGCGAACCTAGGTTGCGTGCCAGTCGCACAACAAGAGACGAGGAGCTAGAAATTTGACACTGCCAAACTGGCGATCTGGGCGCGGGTGAGGCGCGACCCAGGCGCGACCAGCAGGCAGGCTGGAAACGTGGAAGGCGCGAGCAATTACATGCGGGAGCAGCAACTTGACGTCCGTGTTGTATATGCTGCAAGTTTAGGGAATATTTTATTATTACTCCATCCGTTCACATCCATTCCCCACATGATGTCATTACACAAGTATTAAGAAAATATGAGGTCATTCTAATTAAGGGAACAAGTGGGCTTTAATAGAGCAAATTGTAAGGCTGATTAAACAAACATATGGCTGATAACCACTCCCTCCAAATTCAATTTTTTCAGATATTTTTTTCGCACCAACACCAAAATTTTGAAGTTGTTAATTTTCCCTCTATCTTTACTTGTGACCCTACTTTTGTTACTTACAGCATTTATAAAAGACAATTTTTGGCTTTAAACTGCATAATTTATGCTCTCTTTACCCTTTTCAACTTAAAACAAAATTCTAAACAAATCCAACATCCAAAAAATGAAAGCACAAAAAAAACTTCCTACAAACTGACTTCTCCATAAAAGTTGATTCCACTTCATATTTTTGTTAGAATAAGGTAAAAAGCCATCCAAACAGCAGTAAAAAAAAAGAGTCCAGTCCTTTTATAGTCCTTTTACAGTCCATATATAGTCCAAACACAAAAATTACAGAAAAATGAATAATGTCGAACGTCAAAATAAATGTCTGTCTGAAATCCAAAGGCGGGATGTCGCAACCTTCTTGTTCGAGAAATGCAATGACGAACATCTTCTACGAGGTACGGCCAACGAGGCAGCTGCAAAATGGAATGTGCACCGAACGACAATCACCGAAATATGAAATGAGCACAAACAAGTCAATTAGCGGGAAGTTTAAACGTTAAAAGCAAGCGATACGGAAATACAAATAAGAAAAGGGTGCTGCCAAATATAGAGTTCATAAAATCCCTAAAATTCTCGGAAAGAAGCTCGATGGAACGTATTGCAAAACACTCAAAAGTTGCTGTCGGAACAGTACATAAGTGGGTGGTTGAAGGTCTACTTAAGCCGCATTCAAGTCCATTACATCCGTTATTAACGGATGTAAACAAGATTAACCGAATCAAATTTTGCGTCAATTCACTTGAGGTCCAACAAAGTGTTCATGAGGAAGGTCAAGGTGAAGGAGGAGTGAATATACAGTTCAAAGATATGACAAATGTGATACATATTGACGAGAAGTGGTTCTACCTTTCAAGAGTAAATCAGAAATATTATCTTGCCAATGGCGAAGAACCGCATACCGAGCTTGCAAATCAAAGCGGTTTATAATTAAAGTAATGTTCTTGTGTGCGGTAAGTAGACCCATCTATCGTGACGGGGGTGAGTTAATATTCGATGGTAAAATTGGAATTTTTTCATTCATATATAGTTGAACAACCAGCTCAAAGAAGTAGCAAGAATTGGGCAGCGGGGACAATAGAAACCAAATCGATTAACTCGAACACAAAGCAAGTCACGAGACAATGTATTATCGAGAAAGTAATTCCAGCAATAAAAGCGAAATGGCCATCAACAAGCAGCAAACACATACTCATACAACACGATAATGCAAGACCCCACTTCACAAACGACGACCCGGATTTTAGAAAAGCGGCAACAGAAGACGGTTTCAATATCAAATTAGTTTTTCAACCACCAAATTCCCCCGAGCTTAACACAAATGATTTGGGTTTTTTTAGAGCTATACAATCTCTACAAAGTGAAATTTCTGCTACTAATGTGGATGAATTAGTCGGGGCCGTAGAGAAAGCTTACGTTGATTATTGTCCAACGAAGCTAAATAAAATATTCTTAACTCTACAATCAGACATGGTGGAGATTATGAAGGCAAAGGGTCATAACAATTTTTCAGTCCCACATATGAGCAAAGACCGTCTACAACAACAAGGTTTACTTCCAACAAACTTAAGTGTGAATCATACTACTGTGAAAGAGTGTGTGGAAATGTTGATTGAAATAGGAGAAACTAGCGGCATTGAGAAGATCATTGATGATTTAGGTTACAATCTAAATGTTTGAATATGTAATAGAAATAGGTGTACTAGTCTTTAGTATCGACTTTTGTAGTTGTGTTTACAACATAAACATATCACTTTTGTGTTAGTGTTTGTTTAAGGTGTAATCACGACATAAAAATTGCAACATTTTGGAAGAAATTATAATGTACGAACTTTAATTTAACTTGTGAATTTATTGTATCAATTCTCATACCAATATGGAATTATATCATTGAATTGATGAAGTCAATATCATCACCAATATATATTTACACCTATAAGGTTGCTTCAAATTGAGGCGTCTCAAATATTTAGGTCAATGTGACAACGTTAATTTACGCCTCCGACATAATCCAAATACGAGTCCATCAAACTGAGCCATCACTAGATAAGTGTACATTTGGCAACGTAATAACTAGGTTTGAACAACTCTCAAACCACTTTGGATTCATATCATCGAGTTGTTCATATTTAAAACGTCAAATTGAGCCATCACAATATTGGTGTCAATTTAAGAACAATAAAAATCAGTTCGACAACCCTCAAACCAAAGCATGGATTTATTTCAAAAGTGAAAACATTTTATAAATTCCTCAACAAAAGTATTTTGATGACGACGGTGGATTGCAAAATTAATATCAAATAAAAACTATTCTATTATAAATTCAAATTATAAAACCCTCTTATATAAAACATTAAAAACATTTTAAAAAAGAAAAGGTATCAGACAGTCGATCCATTGTGCTCATTCGAGAATAGTTACTCCGAGGTGGGAATCTCGAATTTGTAACTACTCCCTCAATAAAAGTGAAATAACTAATCATCATCAACCTTTTTTTTGTAAAATATAATCAAGTAATTTAATTTTTGTAAATATTTGTTTTTTTGGAAAAAGTAAAGTGAATGAATTTGACTCAGTTTAAAGAAACAGCTCGATCAATCAAGAATTATCAGAAGCAAAACTGGCATTAAAGCTGTGAATTTGAATCATCACTCCACAATCTTAGCAAAATCAAATTATAATTTTTAAGAAGAATAGCTCATGTTAAGAAATTCATCTATTATTTAATCCTTGACTTCATTGGAAAAAAGTCTCAGAAGCGCGGATAATTTTTTAATCATAGGCCCAAAAAAAAAATTTGTTAAAAATATAAGTGTTAACCTCCACGTTAACACCGCCGGAAAAAGAATATATGGCTCTATGACTGGACTTTCATTGAGATTCAAAGTAATAATCAACAAAAGCTTAAAGGTAATTGAAATAACAACAAACACGTATCTAATCATTTTGATGATGACGGTAAATTGCATGTTGATAGATGATGGTGTAATATACTGAAGTTGGTGGCAGATTCATCGCCAGACAACTAAATAACGGAATGGAGAAGTTGAAACAATATTAATTGAAACGAAATACCCGACAATTTTTATCTTCCTTTTTTCTTCGCATTGTCAAATAAACTCAAGAGGCACAGTTTTAAAAGTGGGAGTAACACATGGAATTTCTTTTTAATCTTTTGAAAATTTGCTTATTAGGTGGCATCATTTGGGGATGCGTTTGTTTTTGTGTGGAACACTTCTTGGTCAATAAATTAGTCAATGATTTAGTTTTAATATGTATTAGATTAGATTTGCTAGATTTGATTATTGGCTAAGTTTGCTTTATTAATCTTATCGCGGTAGCAATTGTGATTGATTTACTGTACACCGTTTGTCGTGAATTAATCATAAAAGAAATTGAATTTGTGACTCGAGTATTAACAGCGTTGTTAGTATTAGTCATCTTTATTGATTCTCGTGCTAATTCTTCTACAGACTTGAACTTAATTCGCGTGATTTGGGTTAGTCTTAGAAAGGGTAATTTAGGGCATCCGATTTGACCTAATTACTGATTAAAGAGGAAATATATACGTAATTTAATATTATTGAACGATATTAACTTTCACAATAAAGTACTCAAGTTAAGTGGTTTAATTGTTTTCTATGATCGGTGATTTTATCGTCTGTGGATATCACTTCGTGTCAAGGCTTTTCTCTTAATTGTTTCGCAACCTTAATTTATTATTGTCATTAGCTTGTTTTCTTAGTCATATTTTACTAAACCAACCCTCTCCCCCCCCCCTCAACCTGTTACTGTTACTTAATTACTTCGTATTATTGCATTCTTTACAATTTACTTTATTACAATTAGCCTATTTCTCCGTGGATCGACTCTTACTTTCATTTTACTACTTGTTTAGTAATTAGGGATTAAGTGATTATAAATTGTAATTTGCGGCATATGACATTAGTCCGTCATCTAAATAAAAAATCGCGCTATTAGGTAGTTATTTGCACACAAAAATTATGCTAGGTAGTTGTTTGCAAAAAGTTGATTTTTATTAGATATAAATTTCACACAATCGTGACACTCCGCGTTAGTTTTGGATATATTTATAATCATATCTATGGTTAAAATTTTCATAATTTAATTGTGACACGTTTAATTTGTAGAATGAATTGCATGGAAGATGTATTATATTCCTTACACTTGTGCGCGATTCAGATATCCAATTAAATTTGAAATCTAAGCCCGATTGTCCATATCCAAAAATCCTAACTATGAAGGTATGGTATCCAATTAGAATTCAGTTTTTGATCCCTAAAATTTTACCGATCATTATGATTTACATTATGCTAATTTTGTTAATGCATGAAAGTGATATGCATATGTAATTCACACTAACAACGCTCAAATTTTATTCCCAACCATTAACATGGTATATTGTTTCAACCTAAAAGTCAAAACAATAATACACGGAAAACAAAATAACTAAAGGAACAAACATTATCTTAGACATAGTGTTACGATAACGATATATTAAAACAAATACATCATGGTTGGCTGCTTAGCTTGAACGTCTTACAATTGTGTGCATTTTACAGTGGTACAGATGCATTTTCAACATCTTTTGCCTGCAACACCCCAACCATAAAAATATAATTTAGAGAATTGATCACTACATCAAATATAGAAGTAAACACATGATATGTAGATGCCCATAATTACTGGTAGAGCGAGTAACCATTTTATCCATCTTTAATAGTCAGATATTGAATAATGTCTGAATTTTCACTACTACAAATTGAAGCTATTGCAACATTTAGTAGGCAACACTTATTCAAATTGTTGCAATTTACACAAATTTTGTATCCATAGCAACACTTCTTTAAAAAGTGTTGCATTTCGTTATCTACGGTAACACTATTGTAATAGTGTTACCAAATATTCATCAACGGGCAACACTTTTCTAAAAACGTTGCATTTTTATGGCAGAAAAAGCAACACTTTGGCCAAATGTTGCATTTTTATGGTAGAAAAAGCAACAATTTGGCCAAATGTTGCAAATTTTAAAAAACGTTTGTGACACTAAATTATTATTTTTTGGTACATATTGTGACACTAAATTATAATGTTTCTTTCATATTAAAATAAAATATTTTTTATATCAAGTCATATATTTTAACTTTCAAGTGTGCCATCATGAGAAGATTCTCGTTCCCACATCCCCCTTCTTTCAATTTTCTATCGTCCATCGTCGCTATAGCAGGTAAATTAATCATCATTTTCATGTTTTTGTTAATTTCAAAAGTCTTTCTAAAGTCGGTATCCATTTATTTTGATTACTTAGTCGAACTTATATGAGTTTATATTATTTTCTTATGTGGAGTTTTAAATAATAATAAAAATAATAATAATAATAATAATAAGGAATAATTCACAAGAATAATCCCAACTAACACCCATCTTCCAAAAATAATCCGAACTCAAAATATTCCAAGAATAATCCCAACTATTGAAAGTTATTCCAATAATATACTTTCGCCAATTTTATCCGACTCAAACAGTTAGAAAAGAAGGTTAAACCGATTTTAAATTTTCTTCCCTCTTATTCTATCTAAAAATAAAATCGGTTTGACTTTTGTTTATACATATTTGAACCGGTTAAAATTAGCGAAAGTATATTATTGGAATAACTTTCAATAGTTGGAATTATTTTTGGAATATTTTGAGTTGGGATTATTTCTGGAAGATGGGTGTTAGTTGGGATTATTCTTGTGAATTTTTCCTAATAATAATAATAAAATGGAATGGACCCAAAAATAAAAATTGAGCCAAAAGTAAAACAAACCCCTAACTTGTGTCTAGGAAACTCGGTAAAAACCGAGTACAACCCCCTTGTTTCAATTCTCTTCCTCTTCGTTCTCCCTCACTATTATCATCGCCATCACCCTCTTCATCATTCGTTCATCATTCATCAAACCTCATCAATCTTCACCGTCATCATCGACCACCGCCACCGCTACTGGTCGCTGCTTGCTTTCGTCCGCTCTATCTTCATCCGCGAACCGCCCTTGCTTTTTTTCGCCACTTCCGAGTTTGTCCGGCCTTATTCCTTAAGTTCATCTTCAATTCGTCACTTTTATTGAGTCTTAGCCCTGTCATAAAATTAATTGAGGTATAATTCGCATTCATTCATTCGGTTTTCATTTTCGTTCAGTTTAACCCTAGATTTTTGGGGCTTTTTGGATTGACGTCGTCTTTTATCAATTGATTTGTCGATTAGTGATTATTTAAGATGTAATTGATAATGTAATTGTTGTTTGTAGAGTTCGTCTCGTTTCGGGGCAATTTCAGCGTGTTTCGCGTTCTTGAGCCTGAATTTCGGAGGTATTCGTTGAGGTAAGGGCTTATCCCTTACTTAGTTTGGTTTGTGTTTGTGGCATTGTGTATATTGAGTGTCATTTGAGTCATGGATTGATTGTGTGTGTGCGCTTGTGAAAACCATGTGTCGTCTGGAGGCTATCGAGTGTTTGAGAGAGAGGGCCGAAGCGGGTGTATTCGTGATTTGTTATTGTCGTATGGTTACTATGGCTGCTGATTGTTAGAGTGGCAGCCTTGTCTAAGTATTGATCTTTCTTTGCAAGGTCGAGTGTAATTTGATGTTGTCTTTGTGGTGTATGGATCGCTATCTTAGTGTCGGTGGGATGTTAAGGCCGTGTTTGTGGGACTGATATCTTCTTGGGTTAATCGTGTTCTTCTTGCCGACTTTTTCTTTTTCTTTAGCTCTTTTCTTTATTGTAATTTTAATGTTCTTCTTCTTTGTGTTAGTGTTGTTATTCTTTGTGAGTTATCGTAGTTGTTAACTGCCTGAGGGGGTGCTTTTGAGGGGGTCATTTGACCATGATTGTGGTTTTATTGTAGAGTATGGCCTCGTAAAGGATCGATTTTGACATTATCAAATTCAAGTTCGCGGTTTCCTCCTTGCAAGGTATTGGATTAACCCTTACTTAGTTTTGTAAGTGTAATTGTGTGTGTGTTAGTGTGTGTGTGTGTGTGTTGTTGATTATGCGTGATTGTTGATGATTGTGGTGTGAATGGGAAAGTTTGGTGTATGAATGTGTGTGTGTGTGTGTGTGTCTTATGATAAGGAATACTTGATTGTGGTGTGAATGGGAAAGTTTGGTGTATGAATGTGTGTGTGTGTGTGTGTGTCTTATGATAAGGAATACTTGGGGTTGTAGTCGAGTTTTGGGTGCAAATGAGAAATTTGTCTTTGGGGGTCAGTGGTAGTGTGTAGGTGTTAGTCATTGTGTATTCTTGTTATTTAAAGAAGGGGTGGGGCAACCTGCCATGTAATCGCCTTGTTTCTGCCAGTAAATGTTCTTTGAAATCATCAGAATCGTTGCCATTTCTTTCTGTTGGTCATTGTCTCATCTCGCCTATAAAGCTGCCGTGCATTTCCTTATTCTGACCAAGTTTGGGTGATATGCTCTACAACCCTTGGTGTGAGCATATCACCTTCCGATGTTACATAATTGTTATGATATGTATGTATCCGATATGCATGGCATGTGCAAATGAGTCGTGATATCGTAATGCGTGCGTGTGTGTATGCTATAACGTAAGTTGGAAGTTGTGTGTATCACGAGAATCGAAAATGGCTATGTGTGTAAGGCTCGTGTGGCGTTTTCTTGTCAGCCGTAATTATGCATGATGGGTGGTTGTAGGGCTAAGTCGCTATTGACGCGTTGTTGCCTCGCTACTTCCTTGTCCTATACATTATGTCGACATTGTTAGGTTGCTCGTATTTCTTTATTACGCTAGTTAAGCAATTTCTTCTTCTTTGCGTTTTGGTGTTGATGTCGCGGTGATGCCGTGAGTAGCAGTGTTATCGCGCCTCGGTTAGGTCGTGGTTTTTGTAATAGGTAGAAGCATGCCTTAGTTATGTATGAATATATTCGAGCTAAGTAATTACTCTTAAAAGCTGAGAACCACGTACAAACACGGCCATAATTGGAGTTGCTGGCTTGCTTTTAAGAGCTCAACGAAATTGATTTTGTGCGTGTTATCGTCGTCGCTAAGTCTAGAATTGCAAGAATAGTGAAGTATAATGAAGTGGTGTGTGTTGAGTACGGTATATTGAGTATAGGAATTGTCTATGAGAGTGTAAATGCTTGAATTCTTTAAAGTATAGCTGCTGCCCGTATTTTTAAATCGTGTATTTGGAGTGTTATGGTTTGAGTAATCGTTGTTTAGTGATTGTATGAAGTGTTTGTTTGGTAATACTTGATTTAAAGTGCCTTTGTATGTGAACTTGCGGAGGCTAGAACGTATGTACCTTATATAAGTGTGTGTTGTGTGCGATCAATGTAGTGTTTAACGTGTGTCTATTGTGTGGGATATGTGGAGATGTGATTGAGTTGTGAAGTTGGAAGGAGCTATGGAATGAGATTGAGAAAGGAAGCAAGTACATAATGAGATTCTGAATTGTTAGAAGCTAAGAGAAAGAGAATATGGGATACGGTGTAAACTTATATGAGACTATATATATGAACTCGTTATGAGAATGAAAGTTGTTATTGTGACAGGCAAGAGGAAACTAAAAGGCAAAGTGGCTTTTAAATGTCGTGTGGTATAGCTTGAGTTGTGTGATTTGAATTCCAGTTAGTTTATATCTTTGGTTTTGTTTAAGTTTGTGTGAACCGGACTAACCCTTCTCCTTGTAGGTACCGAGATCGAGAGAAGCGTTTGGTCGAGTTTGGCTTGAGGGGTTTGCGGTGTGCCACGCCAGAGTTTTATTCAGCTAGAAGTACCGCGCCTACGGGCTACAGTTGTAGACTTGTTTAGAACACGTTGTAACTTCTTTACTTTAAGGCTTCAAGTTGTAATTTAATGCTATTACAATTGTTAGTTTAAATCATATATAGTTCTTAATTAAAGACGATGTATTTTCAATTCCTTTTTAATGAAATTATAGGTCTTTTATAAAAGTTATGCGTTGTCTATAGAAAAAAAATGTCATAATCGATATCAACGGTGTCACATCTATTTGGCAATAGTGTTACAAAGGGTGAAGTAAGTGTTGCTATTTGAACAACATAAATGTTGCAATTGCTTGTAGAAGTGTTGCCGGTTAAATTACATAAGTGTTGCAATTGCTAGAAAAAAGTGTTGCCGGAAAAAAGTGTTGCATACTAAAAATTGGTGCAACACTTTGTTAAAGTGTTGCTTTTGATAACAAAGTGTTGCAATATGTGTTGCATTGAGCTATTGCAACGGAGTTTTAAGTAGCACATTTAAAAGTGTTGCATAATGTTTAAAGCAACATTTCTAAGACATTTTGCAACATTTTCATGGTGTTGCTATAAATTGATTTTGTAGTAGTGTTTTAAAATTTCGTAAGTTCAATTATTTTTTCACTTCTATTGTTTTTCTAAAAATTTCAAAAAGTTCTTTCAAAATTTTTGAAAATTTCTTTATTTTGTTGAAGTGTTGGATAAATTATGATTGAATAAGATGAGAAAAACATATCCTAAACATATAATATAATAAGAGTAAATGCGACAAAAAATCATTTTACTTTTGCTGAATTGGCAAGGGTAAAGAACACTTAAGCTGCAGAAATGTAACATAAATTCGTACTATTTTCTTTTAATTATCTACAGATAAATAAATAGTGGGTAGTAATAAATTTTATTAATCAACAAAATTAGTATACCTGGAAAGGGAGGATGGGGGGGCCGCCATAGGGCTTCATGACAACGTTAGTTGAATTAGGCGACATTTTTGCAAATAATATTTTTGGCTGTCACTTGATTAAGCACTAAGTTATTACGGAGTATTTATTAAGATTAAGATGTTTTTGTGTGATTCTATAACTACCCCACTTCCTTCAATTTATAGAACTTGTAGAAAATGAGTCAAATCAAATAATTCTCCTCCATTCAAATCCAATAACATGCCATTTTTTTTACACTATATATATATATATATGCGGAATTTTTTTGAAATAACTCGTAATGTATAAATAAAAATATAGTTATGTGGGATCTTGTTTTATTTGTCTTGAAAAAATGAACATTAACATCAAATTTTAATATTTTTATACAATTTAAAATTATAGACATTGTCGTTACAAAATGTATCTCGACAAGTGTGAAAAAGGAAGGGATGTCATTGAATTTGAATGAAGGGAGTATTTTAAGTACAGTTATACAAAAATTCCTTCGTTCCATCGTTTTTTAAATCTGTCATTTTAGAAAATTTCATCAGTTTCTTTACATACACTTTTAATTTGTCATATTTTTGTTAAGAAAATTTTCGCCCACATTTTGGTTTTCAGTTTTAATCCATTATATTTTACTCAAAATATTTCTAGATCAAGTTTTTAGTATAAATGTATTATTTTAATCATATAATCAATTTGTATTTGCTTTTCAAATTTTGTTCAACTTCACGAGCCTAGGCCACATCCGAGAGTATGAGAGAGTCCGCTCATAAGGTGTAGAAGATTCCATCCTAAAACCAATTGACAATAAGAGGAGTAACTCCTAGGTCTTATAAACTAGATCAACTTTCATCTCATAACTGATGTGATCGCATGCGGAAATTAATTAGGCTGGATTCATCTTCCACAAATTTTTAAAAATAACACGTGCCAAAATCAAATGTAAAGAAAGCTATGGACTAGAGGGAGTATAGTTTTTTGGTTTTAGTTTATCATTACGTCAAACATTACATGTTGTGATTTTTTAATTGTGTATCACTACATTACATAGATTTGTCATATTATTGTTAGTACTATAAAGTCATTTTGTTACCCTCAAAATGTCATTTTTTAACCATTGTCACAACAATTTTTATTGTAACCATTTTGTTACTAAATAAAGCTATTTTGATACCATGTAATTGACTTTTGTAACCACGTTAAAGTCATTTGGATAGTGTAAATTTTGTATCATCTAATATATCAAAGTCTTTAATAATGAGAAATTTTTTGTTTATTTAACATATATAATTTGATCATCTAATTCCTTCATGTCTGTCACTCGCTTGATCTTTTCTTTTTTCGACCCCTCTTTGGGAGGGCATGCTTCGTCTCAATTCTCCCTGATGCTGAAAACAAATATATCACACAACCAAATCAATTTTATCGTATCACCGTTGTATTTTGTTACCACAATCATGCATTTTGTTACCACGATAAGTATTTTTGTCACTACTTTAAGTCGATGACCAAAACTTATGAAATCATAGTGTACATATTCCAAAGCCAACTTACAATCACATTGAATATAAACTTTTTTATCACATATGTTCATTTTGTTACCACAACTATTCATTTTGTAACCTTTTGAAAAATAAAATCAATTTATTACAAATAAAACCTTTTTCTTACCACATATATTCATTTTGTTAGCACCGTTAATTAACTATGTTGTCCGTTTAAGTTAATCTACAAAAATTACGAAATCACAATTAGAACAGATAATATTTAACTACCAAATTACAAACACCAAATTGCCCTACATGTTACCCTCAATAATAAGTGTGCTGTAAAATTACATGTTAAATATACATTAAAATGTCTCTTCAAATCTGAATCGGCTTCGTCACTCTCGCAAGAGACTCTTTGGTTTCGTCGGCTTTGTTTAGGAACACCGTTCTTTTGCTTACCTTTTACCATCTTCTACAAAAATTGATAACAAATTTAAATTGATGACAACTCAGAGAAAACCTAATGATAATGAACAAATTAGCCAAAAATTAAGATTTTAGGTTGAAGGAATCACCTTTACTGAATAAAAATTAGGGTTTTAGTTTTTGAAAAATTAATAATATCGTTTACTGCATAAAAGAGGGGAGGAGAGAGGGTTTGAAAAGGTAAAAAAGAGTATTTATAAGGTATTTATTTATGATAATATGGTAGATTCACTAAGCGTTTTAAAAATGAAACGGATATAACCCGTTTTAAGGGAGACTAACTAACAATTTACAAATTACTTTGATTGAAATTTTTTTAATGGTTGCAGTTTATCATTTACAATTATATATATGTGTTAAAATTTGATCATAAATAATATAAGTTTATTAATACCATATTGTAATTTTTAAATATATTTATTATAAAAGTTTTGGCAAGAATGACAATAATTATTACATAACTTTTCTTTTTTAATGAATTGGAGGTGTGACTATATCAAATTGGATAGTTGGTTGATCACATGATTCAACACTAATCCGTTGTATTCAATATAACGTCATTGCGATGACAATATCATGAGCTACAAAGTTGTTCATGTTGGGTGCCACCGAATTGAGTATTATATTCTTGATCAAATGAATTTTTTGAGGGTAAATTACATGAAGTAATTTTTGGTGTTTTAAGTTGGAAAACGCCAAAGGATTTAAGTGTAGTCGAAATTAAATCAAAGTCGTATAATCTCGGGTCGTTACTATGGGTCCGGAGGTGTGGAGAACATGCCCAAGTAAATATATTACGAGTTTATGAAAAATTGACGAAAAACTGCGTGTTGGGGGTTAGCCTCACTGAGTGGCTGTGGCCTCACTGTGAAGCAAAATCAGAATGTTTTGTACTGAAATAGCCACAATGTGCGGCTATGGCAGCACCAAGCGGCTAATTCGTGTGGCAAGTTTTGGTCCTTTTTTGGCGCGGTTTTGGTTGGTTATTGACTTATTGTTATAACTAGTGCCTTGTCTTTTCAAAGAGGTATGACTATTTTGGAGTTTAATGGGGATGATTAGCCGTGTATCCTAACCCGCCATACCGGGAGGTCATTCAGTGTCCTCGGTTCCACAGAAAGATATGACCAAGAGACAAAGAAAAATAAATGACGGCCGAGAGGCCCCTGACGGCCTTGGCATCTAATCTGCCTGGCCGTGCGTCCACTGCTCATGTTATAATGCTCAATTCGGTGGCACCCAACATGAACAACTTTGTAGCTCATGATATCGTCATCGTAATGACATTATATTGAATACAACAGATTAGTGTTGAATCATGTGATCAACCAACTATCCAATCCAATTTTATATAATCACGCCTCTAATTCATTAAAAAAAAGAAAAGTTATGTGATAATTATCGTCATTCTTGCAAAACTTTTATAATAAATATATTTAAAAAATAATAATATGGTATTAATAAACTTATATTTATGATCAAATTTTAACACATATATATAATTGTAAACGATAAACTGTACTCCCTTCCATTTTCTTTGATCTTCCCACTTTCCTTTTTGGACCTATTTTATTTGTTCTTCCCTTTTCCTTTTTGGTCCAAATCTTATGGTTCTCATGTTTTGTGACCCCACTTTTTATTTCAACTTCTAATCTTCACCCCACAATCCAACTTCCTTATTTACTCCCCAAAAAACTTATGGGAACATCAAACTAAATGAGAGGGAGTAACCATTAAAAAAATTTCAATCAAAGTAATTTTTAAATTGTAAATTGTAAAGAGGCCATATAAGTTTAGTGGTCAAGACGGAGAATCACCTGATGTAACACCCCGTGTTATTTTAACACAATATTATAAAAAGAATTTTATTCCATAAATTAAATTCATCTTTTTCCTTATAATAAAAATGCGTCTAAATTTTTTTCGTTAAATAGAACTACCTTTCTTATGCTCAGATTTAAAATTTGTGAAATATAAAAATAAAATATATTATCCTTAGAATTAAAAAAGAAACACATTTCAAATTTTTATGAAAATCAACACAAAACTGATATCGCTTTTCAAATTTCAAAAAAGGTTAAGTTATGTTTACTATTCATAAAAATAAAAGTAAAACCTTTTATTCATAAAATTCAATTTTGAACATTTTTGATTTTCGAATAAAAATGGACCCTTATATTTTTCTCGTCTTTGAAATTCAAGTCAACGATTTCAAACACGCAAATCAAGGTCAAGCCACCTTATCCTCTTCCATTTTTTCCTTCTTATTTTTGAAAAGCAAACTTAACATCAAAACTTTAGTAATCATTTTGATTATTATTAATAAATCTTATTATCTTAATATCTAATTAATATTTCAATTCTATTTAACTAACATTTTCGCATAATATCGAAATTATAAATTACACCTAATTTAAATCGATAAACTTTTTGACGGTTGAATATAATTCTTTAAATCTAAAACATTCAACGAAAAAAATAAGTATTTCGACCTAGGAAATTTTTATTCAAAGTTTCGAGGGTTAAAACTCAATTTTTGTTTTAGTACCCTTTCGAAAATTATTTTTATTTTTATTTTCAATTTTATTTCAAAACACTATTTTAAGATCATATCTTTTATTTTGATACTTTTCGCGAGCGCGCAAATCGAAAATTTTGAAAACGAAAATCGAGCCCGAAATTTTCACACTTAGCCGAGTTACTTTGACTCAAAAGGCCAAGTTTTATCCTCTTCCATTTACCTTACTTACACAAGTCTACTTTTCTTACACACCTTAAATTTTCATCATCACTTTATTTAGTTCATTTAAATTTTAAGTTTATACATAATAATAATAATACATACGAAGTACCAAATACTAATGTTACTACTTTACTTCATTTCCACACAAACACTTACAATATTTCATAAAATCATTTTAAAAATTTATATCTAAAATAAGATAAAAATTTAATAGTATAATTCATTTTCTATAGTAATTATATTTCTTACGATCATTTAAAATCACTTTTAACTAAAACTTTCGTTTTGAAAATTTTATCGATTTCCTTAACTTTTAAATATTTTCTTCAATAGTAAATAAAATATTTTGGTCTTAAAATTCTAAAGTAGAGATATTTCGAAAAATCGTCAAAACAGCACACATTAACTTTTATCGTCTTTCTTACCCGATTTATTTCGTAACGCGTTTTTCGAAAACGAGATATTTAAAAACATCGAGGGGACAAACTCTTAACCAAATAGTAAGTTGGACTTTATTACAAATGCGATGATGTTTTTAATTTCATTTTCATTAAACTTTATTTAATTAAAGTACTTTACTTAACACCTAATCTTTTCTAACTTATCCTTACAAATTTTAAGAGCCAAAATCAACTCATTCTCTTCCTCTCCATGTCGTGCCATATGCTCCCTTTTTCTCCCTTTATTTTCTTCCTTTTTTTTCCTTACAAAAACAAATAAAATAAAACCCTTAATAATATTCTAATAATGCCTAAGTATTACTAGTTAATTAGTGGGTTTTAGGGGCTAACTTTCATGGATTATTTTGGGTGGAAAACTTGGGTATTATGGGTGAAGACTTTCCGATCTAAAATTTATTTTAGATCCCCGACGATTCACCATCTAATTTAAGGTGCTCTCGCACACTATATTTGACTTGCACCATCTAAGTGAATAACTGTTATTTTTCTAATTGATGTTTTGATTTAATGCATGATTTATTGTATTTTATCACTGTGGAACCCGGGATCGGACCCAACTCGGCTTCTTGCTTAAGGGCGGATTTTAAAGTTAAAAAAGATTAAGTTGGAAAAACCTTTAAGAACTGTTATGGAGTCGCCACCTATTTATCGCGGAAAATAGGAACCTGCTACCATGTTCTAAGCTAAAAACATGTTCTTAGATTTTGGAGCACGCCGACACCCCTAGATCTAAGGCTTGTGAAACCAGATTGGATTCGGGGTGAGGGTACTTTAGAAAAAGAGTTAATTCAAATAATGATTTATGAAAACCATTTAGAAAAGCCTATGTAAAAATAGCCTCTATTGACCTAGAACAATCCTTGTAAGATGATAATTGAGCCAATGTTATCGCTACGTACAAGTGCGATAAGGTTTGTAAAAGAATGCAGATGCAGATGCAAAAAGATTGATTAAAACCCTCAGTTTAGCATGTTTAACTTGTTAACGAATACGGTTCAGTTAAAGGTCGAATTCATTGTTTAAGTTGATTTTATGCAAAATAAGAAGGTGCAAGATGCATGCAAATAAAATAAAGTTCAATTGTCCATTGGTTTATTTTATAAGGTCGGTTGCTTATGCGACTTTGGCGTGTCATCGGATATGGAGTGTACCCGAAGTAATAAGAACACTTGGAAGGCAGGCGCTCGGGTGCCAAAGCCGGGGGGGGGCGCTAGAGTGTAGTCCCCTTTGTTAGTCCATAGAAAATAAGAAAAGCTTTGATCCAAGTGGATCGGTACCTACCTTGTCCCGACGCTTCAGATCTGGCAGAGCTTCGCTTGAACTAAAGGATGATGAATTCAACACGGGATGGTGTGTTGAACTCAAGGATTTGAGTGCGTGAGGCTTTGAGGGTGTTTAGAAGTGTGTAAGATGTGAAATCGATGATAAAATTGTGTCTTATGAGGCTCGGGTATAGGGCTCTATATATACTAAAAACCTCGGAGAAATTAGGAAAGCGAGGGAATAAAAACAGCCGAGGAACCGTGATAGGCTTATGCGGTTGCAGGCAAACCGCATAAGCTTATGCGGTTTCCTCCAAACCGCATAAGGTTGTGCGGTTTGGAGGTGGTTCTAGGCCTAATTTCCTAGTTTGGTTTGACGAAATCTTTGAAAGATTACGTGATAATTTGGACGTGTGGCTCAAGAAAACAGCTAGGATAATCCTGAGATATTTTGTGGTGTTCAGGGCTTTGTAGGGCGGGCCAAAGGCTTGGGTTTGGGCTCGGTTTCGGGCCCGAGACCCGAAAAAATGAAAAAGGTGTATTTGCATAGATTTTGTGAAATAAGCTAAGGCGTGAAGCTGTATTTTGTGTAAGAGGGGGCTAAATAGCGGGTCTAGCTACCATGCCTAAATTTAGGAATTTAGGATTGCTGAATTAGACCTTGTTAATGTAAAAGGGCTAATTGTAGTGAATCGCGGCTCATGCCAAATGAAGCAGGACAAGGACCTAGCTAGACTCCAAATGGACAAAATGAACGTTATTTAAATGCGATGTGATGCGACCTAAATCATTTTAACATTTCAAAACGACTCAAAATGAATTCGACATTAGTTAGAACCGTTTAAGTCAGCGTTAAACATGCGTAATAAAAGTCCGTGTTACATCACAGGGTTTTGGTTGGGAGGGTACGGATATGGGTATCCACAGAGCCCCCAGTTTGACTGAGCTCGGACTAGAGCGCTAGTCAAACTCCACGACCATATCCGGACCATTACGCCTCGATACGCCAATGAACGAAGCATGTGTCCATGGGTGAGACGAGGACTTCGAACCGGGCTAAACGGGGAGGGGCGTGCGCATTTTAAGGACTTGGCGGTCCGTGCATGCTATAAGGGCCTGCCGGCCTGCTGAATGTCTTCGTCATGCTTGTTGTACTGTCGTTGATGGTGCCTTTGTATATGCTTGGTATCGTCGGATGCCTGGTGCTGGTGCTTGTAATGTCTTCGTATGAAATGTGAAAGGGGCTAAAGTGCAGGGGTGCATGTGCTTGTAAGATGTTTGGGTATGCGTGAGGTGTATAATTGAGTAGGGGTGTTCATGTAGATGTAGGTCTCGTGAAAGAGCGTCCGTGTAATGCTTGTGCTTGAACTCGCCGAGGAGCGTCTATGCGGAGTAGAATGCTTGTAGTTGAGTATATTGTAGAATGCTTGTGCTTGAACTCGCCGAGGAGTGTCTGTGTAGTCGTAGTTGCATATGATTGCCTTTCGTTGAGGAGAAGGTAGTGCCGTTGTCGTTGCTGATGCCTTCGCTTATGCTGTTGCTGATGCCGTCGCTTATGCTGATGCCGTTGTTGATGTTGAACTGGGTCTCGCCGAGGAGCGCAGGTGCTTAGTGTAGTATTTGCTGGAGAAGTACTAGTTTGCTAGGGAAGGGTGTATATGTATGGTCTCGCCGAGGAGCGTAGGTGTAGTTGTGGTTGTTTGAGAGAGTGATGGTGTTTCGTCTTGTTAGGGGTGCAGGTGCATATTCGCCGGGATTATGGTCCGAGGAAGGTGTATGTGCTCAAGTGTACGACTTCGTGTAATTGCTTGGATGTGCTGAATGTGCTGGTGTAGATGTCTGGTGTTTATGCTCCATTGGGGAAGTTGAAGGGTATGTCTTGGACTCCGTAGGAAATGTCTGTATAGGTGTGTGGACTCCATGGGGAGGAAGCGATACTCCACAGGGATGCGTAAGAGGGTGTAAGGACTCGTGAAGAGTGTTCGTGTTTCTGCTTCTGTACCGTGTATTAAATGCTTAGCACACGAGTATGGCGGACTGTAGGTGACGCCTTAACCAAGACATTGCGCATAATGTATGTGCTAGTGCTTGTGGCGGACTGTAGGTGACGCCTTAACCATGAAAGCTTGCGTGTATGAAGAAAAATGAGGAGAAAACGTGGAACAAAACATGCTCTGGAAATTGCCTGTAGACTAGTGACTCTTCCGGGGAATCCCTTATCAATTGGCGACTTCAAGCGTGAACTCATTCGCACATGTTGCGGTTTCAAATCCGGAAATATTCGAACTCGCGATTTTCCTTTCGAGATCTTCAGTTTTTGCTTGCTTTGACCATGAGACGTGGTATCTGGTGATTCGTTTGGATTCACGTGATACTCATCTCTCGGACTTGGGGTGTAGGTGCTTGGAATTGTATGAGTGGCTTGATGTTTGGACGTTTCTTGGATGTGTTAGGGTGTTTGGTGCTAGGACGTTTCTTGATGCTAGGACGTTTCTTGGATGTTTCTTGGATGTTTCTTGCACGTTCGGGTGCTTGTTGTTTGATGCACACATGAAAGTGTTATGCTTGTAGCGTGCATGCTCGTTTCTTGAGGTGTTTATGGCAAGGCAAGGTTTGATTCTTGATAGGAGGCGTCAGCCCCCAGTTGTCTTGATCATGGTGTCGGTGTGTGTGAGCCCCCAGGTGGGTGTATGCGAAAAATGCGAAATGCGAAAAATTATCCCATTTTTAGTGATATTGAGGATGGGTGTATGTGAGCCCCCAGTTTGACTGAGTTATGATGCATAACGATAGTCAAACTATGTGAAGAAGGCTGTTAGGTGTTAGGATAAGGGTGTTTTTGTGGATTACCCCCTCGACTTTGACTAAATTTTGAGTGAAAACTGAGTCAAAGTGGGGTGCAGGATGTGCATTGGTAGGAGGAGTTTTTGAGTTACCCCCTCGAGTTTGACTAAGTTTTGAGTGAAAACTGAGTCAAAGTGAAGAGCATGGTGTTTGGATTACCGTCGTCTTCATCCTTAGGTGTTTTGGTGATCTTGTGTAATAAGGATTGTGTGAACCCTTCATTACATGACTGTTTGTTGTAGCTTGGCTTGAGCTTGTAGTTGCTTTCGTTGTCTTTCGCTTCCGTGCCGTGTTGTGCTTCCGTGGACCTGCGTAGTTAGTAGGCTTTGATTTGAAAGTGAAATGATTCCCGATTGGGAAGCTTGGATTAAAAAGCTTTTTGTTAAAAATCATTTTTGTGAAAGATTCATTTTAGTTGTCGAAATGAGCTTTAAAAATGAACGCTTGAAATGTCGGTTGTAAGGTTTCATGCAAGATGAAAAAGTGTTTTGACGTTGTGAGCTTAAGCTAGAGTTGTGAAGACCGTGGAGGGTCATTTGAGTGCAAAGGTTGAAAAGCCCCCAGTTGTCGGGGATGAGAATTTGGTGGAATCTCATGACAACACGGAGTGGGATGTAGTGCTAGATTCGGTTGTGCTTATTTAGTCGCCTACGTATCCACGAATGTGGAATCAAACCGGCGTAGTTCGATAGAGCTTTTGCTTAAAATGTGTTAACTCGAGTGAGTTAAATTCGAAGAATGCTGTTACTCAAAATGTATTAACTCGAGTGCCGAGTTAAGTTTTTGGAAAAGTTTAGACTTCGAAGATTCGAGATGCATTTCAAGGATTTGAGATGCATTTTCGAAAGGTACATTTTGTTCGCGAAAGGGTGTGTTTGCAAAAAGTGAATTGCAAAGTGCTTTCGTAATAACTCGAGTATTGGGTTAATTTTGAAAGGTGATTAGCTAATTTGAGGGTGCATTGCCTCGTGTAAGTTTGAAAAAGCGTGTCGTTCCGTGGGAGCGTTTAGAAGACTGGAGAGTTTTTGAAAGGAGCGGTTTAAATGTCGCTAAATTGTTTGATTGGAAGAGGATTGACTCGACGTGTGACTCGATGCTTAAAATGTCGAAAAGTTTGCAAAATAGAGACGAATCGTATGCGTGATTTGAGACTCGACGGTTGCATGGATGCCATATTCGGGAACACGTGCGTTGGTGGAGCCCCCAGTGGTGCTTGCTTGTCTGCGGTGGGATGCTGTTGTTCCTGCAAAACAGTGTTAGACCAAAAAGCAGAGTACTACTCCTAAGTCTATGACAATTTTGCCTTGACGAATTCGTTTTAGTCGCCTCGATAAAGAAATAGTTTGCCTTTGAGCTTCGTGAATTTTTGTGGACACATCCTTAGCATGGAAAGCTTTGGACGAGGAATATTTTGTGGGTTTTTGTAAAAGGTTGGTTGAGCTCGAGAGAGCGGCCTACGTATCCGTGGTTACGGAATCAAACCTAGCGTAGTTCCGAAAGGGGTGTTTAAGGGCGTGCATGAGGTGTTTATGTGGAAAGGTGCGTGTTTAAGGATCCACCGGTCTGGGAGGTGGGTTTGTTTTTGTGGAAAGGTGCGTGTTTAGGGACCCGCCGGTCCAAAGGGTGTTTATGTGTTTGACCTTGATACGTTGCATCCTAAAGGTGAGTTCTCCTTAGTTGATCTAAATTTGGTTGCTTGCTACTTACCTTGTCTTCAATTTGGAATTTCAAGGACCTGGCCACTCGTTTCTGGGCTTCGGTACTTCTTGCCTTTGGGGTTTCGGCCCCTTGCTTATTGATTTCTAAGCTTGTTGACTTCTTAAGCTTTTTGACTTCTTGAGCTTTTGACTCCTTAAGCTTTTTGCTTCTTAAGCTTTTGCTTAGTTGTTTTGCCCCTTGTTCTGGAGCTTTTGAGACTTTTGCTTTTTGGTGACTTTGGTTTTTTGACCTTTGTACCTTGTATTCCCGTTTGGTTTGAGAATATCCCACGCCCTGTATGGCTTGGGCTTGAGCTCGGACCTTGCTAAACCCTATGGCTCGGTGGTCGCTTGTGATCGTGTGTCTATCACGCCGGGCTCCTTTGACAAGTTCGTTTGCTTATTAGGCACGCGATCGAGTACGGGGAGGGCGATCCAGGAATACTCGTAATTTTGGTCGCGATCAAATTCATGACTACTGTGGAGCTCCAAATTAATGGATCCTCCTCCAAAAGCAGCGGAGTAGTAGACCACAAGCAGACTAGTGAACCTTAGGTGTTTAGTCGTCGGAAGCTTTCTTGTCTTTGTGTCCTTGATTTAGTTGTTGACTTGGACCTTCGTACCCGGCCTAGATCTCCTTCGGATAGCTACTCCTAGGATGCAATGTATGTTGGTGTAGAATTGTGTTTTTTTTTTTTATGGGAAAAATGTGTAAAAAGGAAGCTGGGTTGTAGGCAAACTTATTCCTTTATCGATTTGTTAGAAATGTCGTACGTCGAAGACTCGATTGCCCTAGACTGACAGAGATTGACTCAATGCTTAAAAACTCGACCCGTATTGAAAAGACTCGAATTTCTTGAGGAGATCCGTGAGATCGTCGGTGGCGCCTTGATGGATTCGTCGTTGGGTGCTCGAGACGCACATGTCTCGGATGGGGTTGATGCTCGTGTCGGAACTTGGCTCATGCATACTTAGATTTGTCTTTGATTTTGCAAAAGTTTTGTTTTCGGCGAAAAGCAGGATGTTTTGTTGAGCAAAATGTGTTGTCACATTTTGTCTCGATGTAAAAAGCGTTTCGAAATCAAATCCGATAAGCTCGTGTTAGTGGCTTGTCGGTGAAAGTGTGAATCGATTCGGAGTGGCGATAGGCTATCCGAATCAAGGGTGTTTGAAGATGTGATGAAGACGGTTATACTCGTTTTCATACATTCGGTTTGAAAGAGGGTTAGATTAAAGCGACTATGAGCCACTTGGTCTAACCGTGAAGGATTCATGGATGATTCTAGTTCATTCCTAGGTTTTGTTGTCTTGTGAAAAGAGATGTTTGGATTAAAATGGCGGTAGGCCATTTTGAATCATGGATTTCAAAATGTTTATTTTGTCGATTTGTTTTCAAGAAAAGGTCCATTCTCGGGTTTGAAAATGTTTGGTAATAAATGGGTTACAATGAGTGCGGGTCATGTAGTTCATTTATGTTTTGGAATGTCACGAGAATAAAGTGATTATTCTCGGGTGTTTTGAGGAGACTGTTTGTCTAGATCAAACCGTCCTGACTATGGGCCATTCGGTTCGAAGGAAGGATTTTTTGAAAAAGGTTATTTCAAAAACGTGATGAGGATTTTGTGAAAGTAGTTTGTAAGAGGATTTGGGCCAAGATGGTTATGAATCATTTGGTCTGATGAAAAGTCCGCGAGATTGGGCTTGGCCATTCTCGGGTTTTGTTTGCTTGAAAAAGACAATTTTTGCTGAAACGAGTCGACTTTGGGCCGTTTGGCCTTAAGAGAATGTCGTTATTTGTTTTGCAGGAGTGAGGAGATTTTTGAAAAGAGCTCATTTCAAAAGCGGGTGTGTTTTGCTTGGTTTGTAAAAATAAGAAGATTTTTGAAAAGAATTTATTTAAAAAATGAGAGTGTGTTGCTTGTTTTGTAAAAGTGAGGAGATTTTTGAAGAGAGCTTGTTTCAAAAATGATCGAGAGTGTATTGCTTTAGGAGCAATGTTGTGCCTAAGAAGTCTTTGAGGCAAGAACGCGTGTGCGGATCTTGTCTCGACGTTGAAATGTGTTTGATTTGCATTCGTCGAGCCCATGTTAACGGTTCATCGTTAAGGGCTCGAGCCTAGATGCATGGAAAGGATTCGACTCGTGAACGGCTAGCTAGTCGAGTCGAGGATGTTGAGAATGGATTGGTTTGTGTGACGTGTATCTAGTTAGTCCTATTAGATTCAACGTTCGTTTTAAGCGTTCATTTTTAGCTCATTTTTGTTTAGGAAGACCTTTTAAGCTTGAAAAAGGAGATTTTAGACAAGGTTTGGCTAATAGGAAGCTTCTGAGACGAGGATGCGTGTGCACATCTCGTCTCGATGTTAAAAGGTGTTAGCTTTGTCGAGCCCACCTAACGGTTCATCGTTAAGGGCTCGAGCCTAGATGGGCGAGAAGGATTCGACTCGAGAGCGATTAGCTAGGCGAGTCGAGCGTGTTGAGAATGGATTAGGTTGTGTGGGTTAAATTTGCACGTTAGTGACGTGACTAGACCAACGTTCATTTTATGTGTTCATTCTAGCTCATTTCTTTGTTAAGAAAACTCTTTTTAAGCTTGAAAAAGGAGGTTTTCGAAAAAGTTTTAGCTAAAGGAAAGCTTTTGAGACGAGGATGTGTGCGCACATCTCGTCTCGATGTTAAAAGGTTTTGCTTTGCACCCATCGAGCTGATATCGGTGATTTGCCGAGGTGAGCTCGAGTTCGGATGTGTAAAAGAGAATGGATTCGACTCGAGAGTGGTTAACAAGTCGAGTCGAGGATGTTAAAAGTAGAGACTAGGCCGTGTGACCTAGAGGATTGAAATCCACGAGCTCGGGTTTTAATCCTTGCTCGGGTTTTTGCTTGTTAGTGAAAAAGGAGAATTTTGAGAAAGTTTGTTTCAAAAATTCGCGATAGTTTTGTTTGAAAAGTGTTAGTTTGTTAGATGTTAGGTTCGTTTATCTTTGAAAAGTTTAGGCGAGTTTTCGAAGATATGAATGCATATGCTTGTTTTGAAAAGGGACCATGGAGTGCATGGCCTCGAACTTGTACGTATGACTCAAAAAGGGTGAAAAATGAGTCAGTCGGGTACACCTCCAACTACCTCGAGTACGCTTTGGCAGATACTTAACCCCTCTATTTCCTTACGCCGGAGCGATAGGTTTTCTAGAGAACCTTTGAGGCGGTCGAGATAATCGTTCTGACAAGCCGTGGAGGGAGAGAGGAAAGGTAGGCCGGCACCTGCTATATCGAGTGGACACGCCTGCGTGTTGGAACCACCTCTCAAAGGTGTAAAGGGTGCCTAGATTCCAAAAGGAATGGACTCTAAACGAATGTGCATAGCTCAAATATGTATACTTGGATTGTTCAAGGCTTTCAAGTTTCACCTCCTTATTTTTAAAAAGAAAAAGCTAGTTTTTGGTTTTAAAAATAAGATCTCCCCAGCGGAGTCGCCAAACTGTGGAACCCGGGATCGGACCCAACTCGGCGTCTTGCTTAAGGGCGGATTTTAAAGGTAAAAAAGATTAAGATGGAAAAACCTTTAAGAATCATATGGAGTCGCCACCTATTTATCGCGGAAAATAGGAACCTGCTACCATGTTCTAAGCTAAAAACATGTTCTTAGATTTTGGAGCACGCCGACACCCCTAGATCTAAGGCTTGTGAAACCAGATTGGATTCGGGGTGAGGGTACTTTAGAAAAAGAGTTAATTCAAATAATGATTTATGAAAACCTTTTAGAAAAGCCTATGTAAAAATAGCCTCTACTGACCTAGAACAATCCTTGTAAGATGATAATTGAGCCAATGTTATCGCTCTACATTACAAGTGCGATAAGGTTTGTAAAAGAATGCAGATGCAGATGCAAAAGATTGATTAAAACCCTCGCTTTAGCATGTTTAACTTGTTAACGAATACAGCTCGATTAAAGGTCGAATTCATTGTTTAAGTTGATTTTATGCAAATTAAGAAGGTGCAAGATGCATGCAAATAAAATAAAGATCAATTGACCATTGGTTTATTTTATAAGGTCGGCTGCTTATGCGACTTTGGCGTGTCATCGGATATGGAGTGTACCAAGTAATAAGAACACTTGGAAGGCAAGCGCTCGGGTGCCAAAGCCTGGGGCGCTAGAGTGTAGTCCCCTTTGTTAGTCCATAGAAAATAAGAAAAAGCTTTGATCCAAGTGGATCGGCACTACCTTGTCCCGACGCTTGAGATCTGGGCAGAGCTTCGCTTGAACTAAAAAGGAGGATGAATTCAACACGGGATGGTGTGTTGAACTCAAGGATTTGAGTGCGTGAGGCTTTGAGGGTGTTTAGAAGTGTGTAAGATGTGAAATCTGATGATAAAATTGTGTCTTATGAGGTCGGGTATAGGGCTCTATATATACTAAAAACCTCGGAGAAATTAGGAAAGCAGGGAATAAAAACAAGCCGAGGAACCGCATAGGCTTATGCGGTTGCCAGGGCAAACCGCATAAGCTTATGCGGTTTCCCCTCCAAACCGCATAAGGCTGTGCGGTTTGGAGGTGTGGTTCTAGGCCTAATTTCCTAGTTTCGGTTTGACGAAATCTTTGAAAGATTACGTGATAATTTGGACGTGTGGCTCAAGAAAACAGCTAGGATAATCCTGAGATATTTTGTGGTGTTCAGGGCTTTGGAGTGCGGGCCAAAGGCTTGGGTTTGGGCTCGGTTTCGGGCCCGAGACCCGAAAAAATGAAAAAGGTGTATTTGCATAGATTTTGTGAAATAAGCTAAGACGTGAAGCTGTATTTTGTGTAAGAGGGGGCTAAATAGCGGTTTTAGCTACCGGGCCTAAATTTAGGAATTTAGGAATGCTGAATTAGACCTTGTTAATGTAAAAGGGCTAATTGTAGTGCGAATCTGGCTCATGCCAAATGAAGCAGGACAAGGACCTAGCTAGACTCCAAATGGACAAAATGAACGTTATTTAAATGCGATGTGATGCGACCTAAATCATTTTAACATTTCAAAACGACTCAAAATGAATTCGACATTAGTTAGAACCGTTTAAGTCAGCGTTAAACATGCGTAATAAAAGTCCGTGTTACATCACAGGGTTTTGGTTGGGAGGGTACGGATATGGGTATCCACAATCACCTAAGTATTTTATGTTAAATTAGGATAATAAAAAATCAAAAATAGAAATTTTGAAAATATAAATAAAGGTCACGGTTTTTCTTAAGTTTTTGGACGTATTTTTAGTTTTAATTTTTGTAAATAACATATTATGTTAGTTTAGGTTAATTAGCCTTATTAGTAAAATTTGAGAAATTTAAATGATAATATAAAATTTTGAGTTTTTGATGTTGATATGAAATTTATATGTGTTCTTGTTGATATTCATGTGTTCTTCACTTTTTGTGCATATTTTGATTTATAATTTTTATAGGTTTTATTTAATTGTCGTTTTAATTCACTAGTAAGTAATTACAATACTAAATATATAAGTTAAACAAGCTAAATCTTTAAAATATAAAAGTTAGAAATATAAAGTGTTATAATTCACTATTCATAAATATAATAAAATGTTTAGTGAAATTTGCAAATTAGTTTAAATCACTTTAGTATAGTTTAAATAATTAGTATATAAAGACTTTAAGTCAAAAACCGATAAATTAGAAAACGAAAATAAAATACCTAAGTATAAAAAGGGGCCACGGTTTTTGCATTATTTTTAGACCTAAAATAAATTTTGTTACTTTTTATTTTTATCACTAAAATAATTTAATTAGTTAACTAGCGAATTATATTAAACACAAAAAGAAAAACAATGGATATAAGTCATTAATGTGCCAACAGCATTTACACATTAAATGGGTCTATTTTGATTAAAATGAATTTGTCACTAAGTCATTAAATTTGATTAGTTAATAGGATTAAATTAAATTGTAAAATGAATTATTAATAAAAAGAATCGACGAAACCGATAAAAAATAATGTTAGACATATATAAAATGAATAAATTCGAGTGTTACTACCTTTGCTTAAATATGGACTTGGACATACGGACAAATTGAATAAACTACGACAAAATCGCTAAAAATGGAAACCGCTAAAATATTAGCTAAGTATACGAGTAAATATAACCTAGTGCCACTTTTAAAATATTATCATTTATCACTAAAAACAAAACGAACTTAACATTTTTGAAACTAGAATTATACTTAGTAAATAAAAATCAAATTTTACACTTAGGACAAATATCTAGATACTTTGTAGATATTTGTAGAAAAGTTAAGTATAAAAATTATAAAGAAACTAATGATTAGAAAACCTAGTTACATTAACTAAATCTTTAACTTAATCAAATAAAATACTTACACTTGAATAAAAGAAATTAGTTACTTAAGCTTATTTAGATTATTAGAAATAAAGAATTTAAAATAAACTAAGTAATAAGAATTAATATCTTAAAGGAAAAATACAACTACTAAGTCACTAAAACTATTTTAAGGACGAAACTTGTTAAACAAGTAACCACGATGAATAGTAAACTAATGAATAGTAACCATCATGAATAGTAAAATGATGAATAGTAACCGTGATGAATAGTACCGACATGAATAGTAAAATAATGAATAGTGAAAATATTTAAAATATATGAACGGACCCAAAATAAATATTTAAGTTTTCTGTGTGCGTTCGTTTATCTGAAGAATGGATAGATTATAAATTTTCATTATACAAGTTCGACAATGTTATAATTAGTAAAGTTTGTCACCTGAGTTATGAACGATAAAAGAAATAATGAATTAAGAGTTAAATACGTAGAGCTAATATTCTCGTCACTTATTTAGAATAATTATCGCGCCACCCTTGTGAATTGACCTATTATTGACTTCACTTTGACCGTCCGCTCTAACTTGGGAACCCTTAGACTCTTTATGTTGTTTGGGTTGAATCCGATAATGAGCAAGTTATTCCTCATACTCGATATTTCTTCGACAACTTAGGATTTGAGTCAAAAGGCACGGCCTGACATGAGATTATACCCCTCGATTATAACGTTGTATGATTAGTACTTGGATTGTCTGTCATGTTGCGACTCTTGATTTCGATGTTTGTGAGGCAGCTGTATATGGGGACTTTAGCTCCCTCCCTGAGTTGCTAAAGGCGATTTAACGATTTTCGTAATTGTTATTTGGCACGGTGTATACAACCTCAGTGATGGGGCATCCTTGATATTTCCGTGGGCCCATATATAGTAATTGGAAAATACCAGCCCCACCCGAGGGTACCTGTCTTTGGTGATAGTCGGATTATTAGGTGAGTACTTATTTGAATAGCAAGTATGTTACGATCCTCGATAGTGGTGTATGCATACATTAGACAAGGGATGAGACCGTCCTTATTATCTTAGATATCTCTAGCGTTTCAGTCTTGTCCATGTGATTATGGCCCTGATTGCTGTTGCGCGGATGCTTATGAGGTCTGCATGATTCCGCCCTTACTTACGTAGACTCATTAGTTAATGTATGATGGATGTATTTCCATGTTGTGATTGATATTGCCTGAATGACTTTTGTTCCTAATGTTGAATATGACTTGTTGCACTAGTAGAAAAACACCCTTTAGTGGCGGTTGTAAACACCCTTTAGTGGCGGTTTTGGAGCGACGTGTATGTGGGGGTCGTATAGTTTTAGTGGCGGTTGTAAAAAATCGCCACCAAAAGGCCTCCCTTTTAGTGGCGGTTCTTTGGAAAAACCGCCTCTAAAAGTCTTAAATATGATTCTTTTGAAGAGCTTTTAGTGGCGGTTGTAGCTTAGAACCGCCACTAAAAGGTCTTCAAAAGAGTCATATTTAAGACTTTTAGTGGCGGTTCTAAGCTACAACCGCCACTAAAAGCTCTTCAAAAGAGTCATATTTAAGACTTTTAGTGGCGGTTTTAAGCTACAACCGCCACTAAAAGTTGTTCAAAAGAGTCATATTGTAGACTTTTAGTGGCGTTTCTAAGCTACAACCGCCACTAAAGGTTGTTCAAAAGAGTCATATTGTAGACTTTTAGTGGCGTTTCTAAGCTACAACCGCCACTAAAAGTTGTTCAAAAGAGCCATATTTTAGACTTTTAGTGGCGGTTTTAAGCTACAACCGCCACTGTATGTTATTACTATTTTTTTTAATACGAAAAAATTTCGGCATGACCTCGTCTAAATTTGACGATCCACCTCGTCTAAATGTGACGATCCACCTCGTCTAAATGTGACGATCCACATATGAATACGTTCCTCCACGTACCACATCCGACAACACACCAAGTACCACAGTACACCAAATGTTTCAATTAACACATCCAACAACAATATATATCAACAACACGATATAAAAATTCATTCCGAATGTGCATGCAAGCAACAACACATCCAACATAAAAATTCTAAGTTTACTCCAAATACATACTAAACATAACAATAATTTGCAAACATACATACACTAAAAACTGCTTCTCTAATCCATAACTCCATGAGATCGAATGTCAAACTGAGCAACTTCCCGTTATTCTTCTCAAAACCACCTAGAAACACAAAATGAAAATATTTTAAATGAATGAAACTGTACGATCCTTGACCTTTATACCCTACTACGGTTCGAATCGATCATGACCTGTTGAATCATGGAATCGTACCACAACAACAGCTACAAAGGAAATGAAGCGAATAATGTAAGAATTGGTGTGGAACATAACATAGGAATGCTTACTCGTGCTCTAGAGCTAATACCACTCTTGGGATTCTTCATAATAGTCCAATCAAAAATATAATCGACCTTATAAGCTGTGGAACAAGCAAAAAAATAAATCATGCATACTATATAGCATTTAAAAGACGGAGCATCGTGGTTAAGAACACATGCACACTTAAATTAACACAACATCCATACAAGGAAATGTCTAAATTTTACAGATGTCATTTTACCTTCACGAATAAACAGGTCCCGGAAAAGCCTCTTCAAGTAAGAGTAGTCAGGCTTATCTTCAAAGCATAGTGATCTGCAGTAGTGGAAGTACGATAAAAACTCTGGTGGATATGATTTGCAAAGAACCTGCGAGGACATGTTCAAATGAGATGAGAACCTGCAGGCCACTTTTCTACAACATTATAAATAAAAAATTAAAACCCTCGCTTTCTCAACGTTCTCACCTGCGCTGAGAGATCCTCCTACACGTATATACCCGATTCAAATGGTAAATGTCTTAAGCCTTTAACGAAAATACAAATAATTATCATAGACAATCAATGTAGCATCACGAGAAAGCTTCAGATAGTAATACCCGTGCGACGACAGCAGCGTCTTTCTCCATCGCAACACCCTTAAGTGCTTTCCGCAAAGAGGGTACTGTTTTCTGTTCTTGCATTTTTGACACAAGTGGATATAACCCTACAATTCAAGTTCAATACAAGAGTAAACAAAATAAATTGTCAACTATGAATAATCAATGATCTAATGTGCCTACCAAATCGTTCAGACGCTTTTGCAGCGTCTCACATTCGACTTCTTTTCCCTCAAGCTATAAGAATAAACATCAATAAGTGACTGATACACTTCTGAAGGACTGTGTGTCACACAAAAGCGAGAAAAGTTAGTCTCATACCTTGGAGCTAAGTCGGTTATTTTCATCTTCGTAAATGGCGTTCTTGTTCTGTAAATCCCTAATCTGCCCCACTAATCTACCCACGTCTTTCTGTAATCAACATAGTAAACAAGCCACAATCAAATTCAAAAACAAAAGCTATTCTACAAAGAACTAACACGAAAATTCGTCATCAAATTTCTGTCAATTTCTACAAGAACCGTCTTCATCCGAAGCTAACGTAAACAACTTCTACTAAACCCAAACAAAGATCATAATTTTATGATTTCTCACAAATCAAAAGCTAATGTATAAAACGCAACCCGAATAGATCACAGAATACACGACAATTTGACATCAATGTGCCAAAAATTTCCCTCAAATCCAAAATTACAGAAGCTCATGTAGTTATACAAAAAACCGTCTTCAATAGAATTAATCTAAACACCTTCCAAAGACACAACTAATGTAACAAACCAACACTAATGTTAAAAACACAGTCCAAATAGATCGCAGTGTTACGACAATTTGACATCAATGTGCCAAAAATTTCCCTCAAATCAATAGAATTAATTTAAACAACTTCCAAAGATCACAAATTTATGAACATTACCAATATTATGATTCAACTTCATTAATGCACCAAACAAAATTCCCAACAACAACATTTTAACCCAGTGACTCAAGGAGACCCGAAATTTAAAATCGCCTCGAAAACCGCAAAAGGGCAAAAAATTTACAGTACCTCAGATAGTTTGGAAACACTATCAGAATTTTTGATCACACCATTATCAGAAACAAAATTTTCAAAAAGCAAATAATCACCATACAGCATTATCAGTTCAACTAAATTTTACTATGAATTTGTCAGCAATTAAAAACCAAAATAAAGTGGCAAAATTTCAAACAAAATAATGATAAAATAATAATATAATAATACCAGGAGGATTAGAAGAAGTGCTAAGATCAGATCCAGAAGAAGCTTTGCTCAATCTTTCAGCTGCCCTCTTCTGCCTTATTTCTTCCAGCTGAAAAAATTCATCAAAAAAAATTTGATAAAGAAGAAGAGAACGGTGGCTGGAGAAGAGGAATGGCGACGGAGAAGAAGAGGAATAAGGAGAAGGACGGCGACGGAGAAGAAGGGCGGCGACGGAGATGAAGGGCGGCTGACGGAGAAGTGGTGAACGACGACGACAGAGAAGAAGAAGAGAAGAAGGGCGGCTGACGAAGTGGTGGCGACGACGAGAGAGAAGAAGAGGAACGGCGACGGAGAAGAGGAACGGCGACGGCAGACGACAGAGAAGACGGTGAATTCTTTAGGGTTGATTTTGAAATGAGTTTAATTTTGGGCCTTTAGCGGAGGTGAATTCTATTTTGAAAAAAGAGTACTCTATAGTGGCGGTTGTATACACAAACCGCCACTATAGGCTTTTGGCACTAAAAGGTTTATTTCGAAGACAAAAAATAAGCACCCTTTAGTGGCGGTTGTACCCAACAACCGCCATTATAGACCTTTTGGTGGCGGTTGTAGCTTAGAACCGCCACTAAAAGCCTTGTTACAAATAAAAAAAAAATGTACCCTTTAGTGGCGGTTGTTCCCAAAAACCGCCATTATAGACCTTTTGGTGGCGGTTGTGGGATAGAACCGCCACTAAAAACTTCTTACACCTACGTCTTTCGTGGCGGGTTTACCTTCAAACCGCCACTAAAGGTCTTTCACCTAACCTTTTGTGTCGTTATTAGAAGAACCGCCACGATAACCTCGACACGATAAGGCTGTTTTCTACTAGTGTTGAGAATTAATATTGATGAATGTTTTACGTTTATATCAATTGATGAATGCTTGTGTTTGAATCATCATATTTCCTTGTATGTTTTTGCTTGCCTGCTTGCAATGTATTTTATTCATTTATTTACTATATTGCATATGTTTAAAATTGCATGAGTAGAAAGAGTGATGCGAGAATTATTGTTGCAGGTACCCTGAGACTAATGCTAATGAATGCTGGGGATAGTTACCTTCTTTTATACTACTTTTTGAGAGATTGTAATCGAATAACTCTATTTTATCTATAACTCTTATTATGTATATTGAGTTGTAAGACGATGACAGCTGGTTTTGTAATATATGAACTTAATTAATATTTTCACCTTAGTTTAATTAAGTTGCGAAAAGCCGGGTTGTTACACCTGACACCTTTGTCCCAATACGGATTAGTCGGGAGTCCGATCCGTCAATCGAGCCGCACGTCAAACCTTCCTTTTGAGGCGTAAATTGCATGGAGTAATTTTGGTGTTTTGAGTTGGAAAACACCAAAGGATTAAAGTGTAGTCGGGATTTAATCGAAGTCGCATAATCTCGGGTCGTTACTATGGGTCCAGAGGTGTGGAGAACATGCCCAAGTAAATGTATTACTCCCTCCATCTTTTTTCCATTTAGCCCCATATACCTTTTATATAAATTTTTTCCAATTAGTCACATTTCTCTAAGTAGTAACTTTTTCTCTCACATAACCTATTTTTTTTCACACAAACTACTTTTTTTTCACTTACAACTAATTTTTTATTATTAAATTATACTACATGAGGGGAGACGAAATCGGAAAAGAGTTTAAAAAAATGTTAAATCGAAAATAATAGTTATCCAACAATGGCAGAAAAACAAAGGGGGAACAATGGAGGAGAGAGAGTACACATTGAAAAAATGAATAAAGCTTTGATAATTCACAACAAGAGCAAAGTGTTTTAAAAAAAAATTAGTAAAGGTAAAATTGGAATTTAGGTCATTTTTTATAATAAAATAAAGGAATTTTTTAAAATTTGGTCGGAAAATGAAAGTTTCAGGTGACATGGTAATGATTTGCATGATCTTTTTCACATTTAGATACTCATCTGATGAGTCGTATTAAGTCGGAGTTAGTGGCGGCGTTTTGAGCTTGTTTCAGGAGACTTTTATGTGGTTTTACGATGATTTTGTGACTTACGTTTGCTATAGTATTGTGCGAGTTTGAGACGTTATACCGTGTTCGGAAGCATGTTACGACGGAGACGGAGCGAGACGGGATTTGAAGGACGCGTGGACGAGTTTCGTGAAGAATGGCGACCTATGCGCGAACCTAGGTTGCGTGCCAGTCGCACAACAAGAGACGAGGAGCTAGAAATTTGACACTGCCAAACTGGCGATCTGGGCGCGGGTGAGGCGCGACCCAGGCGCGACCAGCAGGCAGGCTGGAAGCGTGGAAGGCGCGAGCAATTACATGCGGGAGCAGCAACTTGACGTCCGTGTTGTATATGCTGCAAGTTTAGGGAATATTTTATTATTACTCCATCCGTTCACATCCATTCCCCACATGATGTCATTACACAAGTATTAAGAAAATATGAGGTCATTCTAATTAAGGGAACAAGTGGGCTTTAATAGAGCAAATTGTAAGGCTGATTAAACAAACATATAGCTGATAACCACTCCCTCCAAATTCAATTTTTTCAGATATTTTTTTCCCACCAACACCAAAATTTTAAAGTTGTTAATTTTCCCTCCATCTTTACTTGTGACCCTACTTTTGTTACTTACAACATTTATAAAAGACAATTTTTGGCTTTAAACTGCATAATTTATGCTCTCTTTACCCTTTTCAACTTAAAACAAAATTCTAAACAAATCCAACATCCAAAAAATGAAAGCACAAAAAAAACTTCCTACAAACTGACTTCTCCATAAAAGTTGATTCCACTTCAGATTTTTGTTAGAATAAGGTAAAAAGCCATCCAAACAGCAGTAAAAAAAAAGAGTCCAGTCCTTTTATAGTCCTTTTACAGTCCATATATAGTCCAAACACAAAAATTACAGAAAAATGAATAATGTCGAACGTCAAAATAAATGTCTGTCTGAAATCCAAAGGCGGGATGTCGCAACCTTCTTGTTCGAGAAATGCAATGACGAACATCTTCTACGAGGTACGGCCAACGAGGCAGCTGCGAAATGGAATGTGCACCGAACGACAATCACCGAAATCTGGAAATGCGCACAAACAAGTCAATTAGCGGGAAGTTTAAACGTTAAAAGCAAGCCATACAAAAATACAAATAAGAAAAGAGTGCTGCCAAATATAGAGTTCATAAAATCCCTCAAATTCTCGGAACGAAGCTCGATGTAACGTATTGCAAAACACTCAAAAGTTGTTGTCGGAATAGTACATAAGTGGGTGGTTGAAGGCCTACTTAAGTCGCATTCAAGTCCATTACATCCGTTATTAACGGATGTCAACAAGATTAACCGAATCAAATTTTGCCTCAGTTCACTTGAGGTCCATCAAAGTGTTCACCAGGAAGGTCAAGATGAAGGAGTGAATATACAGTTCAGAGATATGACAAATGTGATACATATTGACGAGAAATAGTTCCACCTTTTAAGGGTAAATCAGAAATATTATCTTGCTGATGGCGAAGAACCGCCCTACCGAGCTTGCAAATCAAAGCGGTTTATGAATAAAGTAATGTTCTTGTGTGCAGTAAGTAGACCCATCTATCGTGACGGGGGTGAGTTAATATTCGATGGTAAAATTGGAATTTTTTCATTCATATATAGTTGAACAACCAGCTCAAAGAAGTAGCAAGAATTGGGCAGCGGGGACAATAGAAACCAAATCGATTAACTCGAACACAAAGCAAGTCACGAGACAATGTATTATCGAGAAAGTAATTCCAGCAATAAAAGCGAAATGGCCATCAACAAGCAGCAAACACATACTCATACAACACGATAATGCAAGACCCCACTTCACAAACGACGACCCGGATTTTAGAAAAGCGGCAACAGAAGACGGTTTCAATATCAAATTAGTTTTTCAACCACCAAATTCCCCCGAGCTTAACACAAATGATTTGGGTTTTTTTAGAGCTATACAATCTCTACAAAGTGAAATTTCGGCTACTAATGTGGATGAATTAGTCGGGGCCGTAGAGAAAGCTTACGTTGATTATTGTCCAACGAAGCTAAATAAAATATTCTTAACTCTACAATCAGACATGGTGGAGATTATGAAGGCAAAGGGTCATAACAATTTTTCAGTCCCACATATGAGCAAAGACCGTCTACAACAACAAGGTTTACTTCCAACAAACTTAAGTGTGAATCATACTACTGTGAAAGAGTGTGTGGAAATGTTGATTGAAATAGGAGAAACTAGCGGCATTGAGAAGATCATTGATGATTTAGGTTACAATCTAAATGTTTGAATATGTAATAGAAATAGGTGTACTAGTCTTTAGTATCGACTTTTGTAGTTGTGTTTACAACATAAACATATCACTTTTGTGTTAGTGTTTGTTTAAGGTGTAATCACGACATAAAAATTGCAACATTTTGGAAGAAATTATAATGTACGAACTTTAATTTAACTTGTGAATTTATTGTATCAATTCTCATACCAATATGGAATTATATCATTGAATTGATGAAGTCAATATCATCACCAATATATATTTACACCTATAAGGTTGCTTCAAATTGAGGCGTCTCAAATATTTAGGTCAATGTGACAACGTTAATTTACGCCTCCGACATAATCCAAATACGAGTCCATCAAACTGAGCCATCACTAGATAAGTGTACATTTGGCAACGTAATGACTAGGTTTGAACAACTCTCAAACCACTTTGGATTCATATCATCGAGTTGTTCATATTTAAAACGTCAAATTGAGCCATCACAATATTGGTGTCAATTTAAGAACAATAAAAATCAGTTCGACAACCCTCAAACCAAAGCATGGATTTATTTCAAAAGTGAAAACATTTTATAAATTCCTCAACAAAAGTATTTTGATGACGATTTATGGATTGCAAAATTAATATCAAATAAAAACTATTCTATTATAAATTCAAATTATAAAACCCTCTTATATAAAACATTAAAAACATTTTAAAAAGAAAAGGTATCGATACGATCCATTGTGCTCATTCGAGAATAGTTACTCCGAGGTGGGAATCTCAATTTGTAACTACTCCTCAATAAAAGTGAAATAACTAATCATCATCAACCTTTTTTGTAAAATATAATCAAGTAATTTAATTTTTGTAAATATTTGTTTTTTTGGAAAAAGTAAAGTGAATGAATTTGACTCGCTTTAAAGAAACAAATATCAATCAAGAATTATCAGAAGCAAAACTGGCATTAAAGCTGTGAATTTGAATCATCACTCCACAATCTTAGCAAAATCAAATTATAATTTTTAAGAAGAATATCTCATGTTAAGAAATTCATCTATTATTTAATCCTTGACTTCATTGGAAAAAAGTCTCAGAAGCGCGGATAATTTTTTAATCATAGGCCCAAAAAAAAAATTTGTTAAAAATATAAGTGTTAACCTCCACGTTAACACCGCCGGAAAAAGAATATATGGCTCTATGACTGGACTTTCATTGAGATTCAAAGTAATAATCAACAAAAGCTTAAAGGTAATTGAAATAACAACAAACACGTATCTAATCATTTTGATGATGACGGTAAATTGCATGTTGATAGATGATGGTGTAATATACTGAAGTTGGTGGCAGATTCATCGCCAGACAACTAAATAACGGAATGGAGAAGTTGAAACAATATTAATTGAAACGAAATACCCGACAATTTTTATCTTCCTTTTTTCTTCGCATTGTCAAATAAACTCAAGAGGCACAGTTTTAAAAGTGGGAGTAACACATGGAATTTCTTTTTAATCTTTTTGAAAATTTGCTTATTAGGTGGCATCATTTGGGGATGCGTTTGTTTTTGTGTGGAACACTTCTTGGTCAATAAATTAGTCAATGATTTAGTTTTAATATGTATTAGATTAGATTTGCTAGATTTGATTATTGGCTAAGTTTGCTTTATTAATCTTATCGCGGTAGCAATTGTGATTGATTTACTGTACACCGTTTGTCGTGAATTAATCATAAAAGAAATTGAATTTGTGACTCGAGTATTAACAAATATTGTTAGTATTAGTCATCTTTATTGATTCTCGTATAATTCTTCTACTGCTTGAACTTAATTCGCGTGAT
The DNA here is from genome assembly GCA_023091065.1 of Dianthus caryophyllus. Classification (NCBI taxonomy): domain Eukaryota; kingdom Viridiplantae; phylum Streptophyta; class Magnoliopsida; order Caryophyllales; family Caryophyllaceae; genus Dianthus; species Dianthus caryophyllus. The sequence goes on along the minus strand of CM041521.1, from coordinate 7,621,740 downwards.
TTGGGTTAGTCTTAGAAAGGGTAATTTAGGGCATCCGATTTGACCTAATTACTGATTAAAGAGGAAATATATACGTAACTTAATATTATTGAACGATATTAACTTTCACAATAAAGTACTCAAGTTAAGTGGTTTAATTGTTTTCTATGATCGGTGATTTTATCGTCTGTGGATATCACTTCGTGTCAAGGCTTTTCTCTTAATTGTTTCGCAACCTTAATTTATTATTGTCATTAGCTTGTTTTCTTAGTCATATTTTACTAAACCAACCCTCTCCCACCCCCCCCTCAACCTGTTACTGTTACTTAATTACTTCGTATTATTGCATTCTTTACAATTTACTTTATTACAATTAGCCTATTTCTCCGTGGATCGACTCTTACTTTCATTTTACTACTTGTTTAGTAATTAGGGATTAAGTGATTATAAATTGTAATTTGCGGCATATGACATTAGTCCGTCATCTAAATAAAAAATCGCGCTATTAGGTAGTTATTTGCACACAAAAATTATGCTAGGTAGTTGTTTGCAAAAAGTTGATTTTTATTAGATATAAATTTCACACAATCGTGACACTCCGCGTTAGTTTTGGATATATTTATAATCATATCTATGGTTAAAATTTTCATAATTTAATTGTGACACGTTTAATTTGTAGAATGAATTGCATGGAAGATGTATTATATTCCTTACACTTGTGCGCGATTCAGATATCCAATTAAATTTGAAATCTAAGCCCGATTGTCCATATCCAAAAATCCTAACTATGAAGGTATGGTATCCAATTAGAATTCAGTTTTTGATCCCTAAAATTTTACCGATCATTATGATTTCTGTTATGCTAATTTTGTTAATGCATGAAAGTGATATGCATATGTAATTCACACTAACAACGCTCAAATTTTATTCCCAACCATTAACATGGTATATTGTTTCAACCTAAAAGTCAAAACAATAATACACGGAAAACAAAATAACTAAAGGAACAAACATTATCTTAGACATAGTGTTACGATAACGATATATTAAAACAAATACATCATGGTTGGCTGCTTAGCTTGAACGTCTTACAATTGTGTGCATTTTACAGTGGTGCAGATGCATTTTCAACATCTTTTGCCTGCAACACCCCAACCATAAAAATATAATTTAGAGAATTGATCACTACATCAAATATAGAAGTAAACACATGATATGTAGATGCCCATAATTACTGGTAGAGCGAGTAACCATTTTATCCATCTTTAATAGTCCGATATTGAAGAATGTCTGAATTTTTAAAATTTTATAAGTTCAATTATTTTTTCACTTCTATTGTTTTTCTAAAAATTTCAAAAAGTTCTTTCAAAAATTTTGAAAATTTCTTTATTTTGTTGAAGTGTCGGATAAATTATGATTGAATAAGATGAGAAAAACATATCCTAAATATATAATATAATAAGAGTAAATGCGACAAAAAATCATTTTACTTTTGCTGAATTGGCAAGGGTAAAGAACACTTAAGCTGCAGAAATGTAACATAAATTCGTAGTATCTTCTTTTAATTATCTACAGATAAATAAATTAGGGACTTTAAAATAATAGTGGGTAGTAATAAATTTTATCAATCAACAAAATTAGTATACCTGGAAAATGCGGGGGTACCCATAGGGCTTCATGACATCGTTAGTTGAATTAGGTGACATTTTTGCAAATAATATTTTTGGCTGTCACTTGATTAAGCACTAAGTTTTTATTTATTAAGATTAAGATGTTTTTGTGTGATTCTATAACTACACCACTTCCTTCAATTTATAGAACTTGTAGAAAATGAGTCAAATCAAATAATTCTCCCTCCATTCAAATCTAATGACATGCCTTTTATTTTTTTACACTATATATATAGGCGGAATTTTTTTGAAATAACTTGTAATTTATAAATAAAAATATAGTTATGTGGGATTTTGTTTTATTCGTCTTGAAAAAATGAACATTAACATCAAATTTTAATATTTTTATACAATTTAAAACTATAGACATTGTTCTTACAAAATGTATCTCGACAAGTGTGAAAAAGAAAGGGATGTCATTGAATTTGAATGAAGGGAGTATTTTAAGTATAGTTATACAAAAATTCCTTCGTTCCATCGTTTTTTAAATCTGTCATTTTAGAAAATTTCATCAGTTTCTTTACAATTTTAATTTGTCATATTTTTGTTAAGAAAATTTTCGCCCACATTTTGGTTTTCAGTTTTAATCCATTATATTTTACTCAAAATATTTCTCGATCAAGTTTTTAGTATAAATGTATTATTTTAAACATATAATCAATTTGTATTTGCTTTTCAAATTTTGTTAAACTTCACGAGCCTAGGCCACATCCGAGAGTATGAGAGAATCCGCTCATACGGTGTAGAAGATTTCATCCTAGAACCAATTGACAATAAGAGGAGTAAGTCCTAGGCCTTATAAACTAGATCAACTTTCATCTCATAACTGATGTGATCGCATGTGGAAATTAATTAGGCTGGATTCATCTTCCATAACATTTAAAAATAACACTTGCCAAAATCAAATGTAAAGAAAGCTATGGACTAGAGGGAGTATAGTTTTTGGTTTTAGTTTATTTTTGATTCATGGGAAGAAACAAGGCCATTACAACTTGAAGAGGGAAGGATTTAAAATCAACACCTACTGTTCACGAATTCTCCGTCCTGACCACTAGACTTATATGGCCTCTTTACTGTTTATTACAAATTCTTACTTGCAACGGTTGCAAACACCCCATTTAAGCAATCTTGTGAAACGGACCCAATTAAATTAATTAATCTAATTACAACATCCGTTCTCTCCAAGAAAAATTGTTCACCAATAAATAACATTTTTGTTACTATAATTATATTTTTTTGTCGCCACTATAATTTCATATATATATTAATAAAAAATTTTATATTTATAGTATTTATTTTGTTATCGTATCTCAGTTTTTCTTATATCTAAATATTATTTTATCACTACGTCAAACATTACATGTTGTGATTTTTTTAATTGTGTATCACTACATTACATAGATTTGTCATATTATTGTTAGTACTATAAGGTCATTTTGTTACCCTCAAAATGTCATTTTTTAAACCATTGTCACAACAATTTTTATTATAACCATTTTGTTACCCAATAAAGCTATTTTGATACCATGTATTTGACTTTTGTAACCACGTTAAAGTCATTTGGATAGTGTAAATTTTGTATCATCTAATATATCAATCAAAGTCTTTAATAATGAGAAAATTTTTGTTTATTTAACATATATAATTTGATCATCTAATTCCTGCATGTCTGTCACTCGCTTGATCTTTTCTTTTTTCGACCCCTCTTTGGGAGAGCATGTTTCGTCTCAATTCTCCCCGATGCTAAAAACAAATATATCACACAACCAAATCAATTTTATCGCATCACCGTTGTATTTTGTTACCGCAATCATGCATTTTGTTACCACGATAAGTATTTTTGTCACCACTTTAAGTCGGTGACCAAAACTTATGAAATCATAGTGTACATATTCCAAAGCCAACTTACAATCACATTGAATATAAACTTTTTTTTATCACATATATTCATTTTGTTACCACAACTATTCATTTTGTAACCTTTTGAAAAATAAAATCAATTTATTACCAATAAAACCTTTTTCATTTTGTTACCACCGTTAATTAATTATGTTGCCCGTTTAAGTTAATCTACAAAAATTACGAAATCACAATTAGATCTGATAATATTTAACTACCAAATTACAAACACCAAACTGCCCTACATGTTACCCTCAATAATGAGTGTGCTGTAAAATTACATGTTAAATATACATTAAAATGTCTCTTCAAATCTGAATCGGCTTCGTCACTTTCGCAGGAGACTACTCTTTGGTTTCGTTGGCGTTGTTTAGGAACACCGTTCTTTTGCTTACCTTTTACCATCTTCTGCAAAAATTGATAACAAATACAAATTGATGACAACTTAGAGAAAACCTAATGATAATGAACAAATTAGCCAAAAATTAAGATTTTAGGTTGAAGCAATCACCTTTACTTAATAAAAATTAGGGTTTTAGTTTTTGAAAAAATTAATAATATAGTTTACTGCATAAAAGAGGGGATGAGAAAGGGTTTGAAAAGGTAAAAAAGATTATTTATAAGGTATTTATTTATGATAATATGGTAGATTCACTAAGTGTTTTAAAAATGAAACGGATATAACCCGTTTTAAGGGAGACTAACTAACAATTTACAAATTACTTTGACTGAACTTTTTTTAATGGTTGCAGTTTATCATTTACAATTATATATATGTGTTAAAATTTGATCATAAATATAAGTTTAATAATACCATATTGTAATTTTTAAATATATTTATTATAAAAGTTTTGCAAGAATGACAATAATTATTACATAACTTTTCTTTTTTAATGAATTGGAGGTGTGACTATATCAAATTGGATAGTTGGTTGGTCACATGATTCAACACTAATCCGTTGTATTCAATATAACTAGTGTTATGCCCGTGCAAAATTGCACGGGTACGTTCTTTATGAAATTTAAGTAGGAAAGTACAAATAAAAGAGTTGCTACATAAAAAGTTTAATTAAGACGTCTTTTGAAATTATCAAATTAAATGTGTATATGTATTACTGAAAAACACTTAGGGTGTGTTTGGATTGGGGGATTTGGAGGGAAAGGAAAGGGAGGGAAAGTAAGTGATTCATAATCCCTTGTTTGGATAGCAATCAAGAGGGGAGAGAAATGGAGGGGAAGGGATTTGGAGGGATCCATTTTCCCTCCTCAAAGCCTAATTGGAATCCCTCCAAAATAGGCAAGATTTGGAAGGAAAATGGTATCCAAACACTACCATTTCCCCTCCCCTCCCCTTCCTTCCCCTTCCCTCATTTTCCCTCCCCTCCCTTTCCCTCATATTTTGCTATCCAAACACACCCTTAAGATAACGAAATTATATGTCGGTCAACCATAAGTAAAAATTAAATGCATTAAAAAAAAGTTAAATGAAATAAATAATACAACAGTGAAATAGTACACGGTATTATAATTTCTCAAAGACTTCTTTATAAACTACGTTATTTGTTCTATTTGCGATTTGTTTTCTCTATTACATATCATAATCTTCACACCTTTTTTAGTGGTGACTCTAAAAATAGCCACATAAATTGATAATGCGTAATCACCGGCATTGAAAGATAACGACCCATATGGTATATAATTATGCCCGTGTACTATACGATAATTAGTGGTTTATCATAATAATGATAATTATGCCCGTGCAAATTATGTCCGCACAAATTGCAAAGGTACTTAAGTTGTTTAAATAGTTCATGTATGGACAACAGATGAAAAGCACTTAAACAACACCAGTCTCACTTATGCCAGATATATTTGTTTTAAGCTTAAAACAAATTGCAAAACAGACACTTTAGATGGATATATATGTCTTTATAATTTTTAGGTAGAAACGTACAGATAATGAACTCGTTGTATAATAGGTATAATAAGGGCGTCTTTAAATTTATCCAATGTGTATATGTATCAACAATCACTTAAGCAACGCAAGTATTTGACAAACAACCATAAGTAATAGAAACAACGTCATTTCTAAAATAATACAACAGTAATATAATAAACGGTACTATATTTTATGAAATATTTCTTTATAAACGTCATTTGCTCTATTTAAGACTTGTTTTCCACAATCGCAAATTATAATTTTTAGACTTTTTTAGTGGTGAATCTTGAAATAACCACATAAAATTGACCCGATTAAGCTGAAATCGATATCAAACCAAAAAGACGTCATATTAAATTGACCAATTATTTTAAATTTGATTAATTGAACCAAACTTAAATGGCCCATGAAGCAACCTTATAACAGACTACAATACACTCTTACAATCTCGTCGAACATTAAAAAACATAGTGATGTAAATTGAGAAATACGGAGTATAGTTTTGTACCCGTGCAAGTATAACTCAGTATTATTGATGTAGAAACAAAATCTTTACACAAAATTGGTGGTAGCCGAGAGACAATTTGGGCCTCCACCCCCTTAAGAGACAATTTGGGCCTCCACCCCCTTAGCTACAACAAAGCTAAGTCATAATCAATTAATCATATGTATTAATGTATATTAGTAGGCTAAAAAAAAAAAAAAGTAATTATAATATTATGATCATACATTTATAGGATTTTAATTGCAAAATTTTTATTTTATTTTCTTTGAATTTTTTATGTGGCCTATAATTGAAAATTCATGCAAATACCCGTGAGCCCGTGCAAATGTAAATCCGTGCAAATTGCATGGGTATAATTTTTAAAATTTGCACTTTAAGAAACTTTTTAAGCCTATGTAAATTATTTATTATTTATCTTCTTTTAATTATTTTCATAAATATATTTATAAAAAGTACGGAGTATTAAAAACTCTTGACATTTTGTTAAGCAATATAAAATATGAATTAAAGTCGTATAACCAAAGCACCCACAATTTAAGCCTATGAATTTTTTTAAATTATAAATTATATATTATTTATCATTTAATTTAATAAATCTCTCAAAAATATTATTTATCATTTAATTTAATTATAAATATTTTTTTAGCAATTTTTTTTGACAAAAATCATGGTGTTGTTTTAGAGAAGAAACCATGATTTTGTTGTTCGACAACCTGTAAATTTTAGTTTTAATTTTTTCTTTTTTCGGTGAATTTTTTTGTTTTTTTTCCTTTTGAGTAACTCAATTTAATAGTACGTATAATGGTGCATAGTGAATGTTAGTGGCTAAAATTTGTGTTTGTTCTTGTATATCAGAATCAATAAAATGGGGTTTGTGAATTTAAGTAAAAAATATACATAATTTAAGTAAAAAATTGCACGGGTTTGTGAATTTGTTATATGATGTGATTTTTGTTTATTGTATTGAATTTAATTTAATTTAATTGAATGAATTTATAGTTGAATTGATGAGAGAAGGGAATTAAATCTGTGAAAATGAGTGGTGGGCCCATCTTGAAAGTCAAAGTTTCACCACAGGGTGCCAAGTGTCCCTGTGGTGATTGCTTTATATATATGATGTCATTGCGATGACAATATCATGAGCTACAAAGTTGTTCATGTTGGGTGCCATCGAATTGAGTATTATATTCTTGATCAAATGTATTTTTTGAGGGTAAATTGCATTAAGTTTTTTTTTGGTGTTTTGAGTTGGAAAACGCCAAAGGATTTAAGTGTAGTCGGAATTTAATCAAAGTCGTATAATCTCGGGTCGTTATTATGGGTCCGGAGGTGTGGAGAACATGCCCAAGTAAAATATATTACGAGTTTATGAGAAATTGACGAAAAACTGCGTGTTGGGGGTTAGCCTCACTGAGTGGCTGTGGCCTCACTGTGAAGCTAAATCAGAATGTTTTATACTGAAATAGCCACAATGTGCGGCTATGGCAGCACCAAGCGGCTAATTCGTGTGGCAAGTTTTGATCCTTTTTTGGCGCGGTTTTGGTTGGTTATTGACTTATTGTTATAACTAGCGTGCCTTGTCTTTTCAAAGAGGTATGACTCTATTTTGGAGTTTAATGGGGATGATTAGCCGTGTTTCCTAACCCGCCATACCGGAAGGTCATTCGTCCCTGCCTCCCGTAAAGATATGACCAAGAGACAAAGAAAAATAAATGACGGCCGAGAGGCCTCTGACGACCTCGGCATCTAATCTGCCTGGCCGTGCGGCCAGTGCTCCTGTTATAATGCTCAATTCGGTGGCACCCAACATGAACAACTTTGTAGCTCATGATATCGTCATTGATGACATTATATTGAATACAACTGATAAGTGTTGAATCATGTGATCAACCAACTATCCAATCCAGTTTTATATAATCACGCCGACAATTCATTAAAAAAGAAAAGTTATGTAATAATTAGAGAAAATTATTCATTACACCCTTATAAAAATCACTTTTTTAAAATTACACCCTTAAATAATTTTTTTTTGAAACTTACATACAAAATTTCACTTTTCTTCTAAAATTGCTCCAAAATGAGGTTTAAATAATATTTTAGTGTTTCATTTTTTCGATTATTTGCTTATATTTGAATAATTAAATCAATATTAATCAATGGCTTGTGTAATAAAATAATTTAATCAATCCAAAATGGTGTTTTAGTTCATCAGAAACCTCATTTTGGGGCAATTTTAGAAGAAAAGTGAAATTATGTAGGTAAGTTTTAAAAAAAATTATACAAGGGTGTAATTTTCAAAAAGTGATTTTTTATAAGGGTGTAATGAACAATTTACTCTAATAATTATCATCATTCTTACAACACTTTTATAATAAATAAGTTTAAAAAATAATAATATGGTATTAATAAACTTATATTTATGATCAAATTTTAACACATATATATAATTGTAAACGATAAACTGTAACCATTAAAAAAATTTCAATCAAAGCAATTTTTAAATTGTACTCCCTCCGTTCCACATTGTTCTTCCCATTTCGATTTGGCTCAAAAATTAAGGAAGGTAGATTGTGTGGGTGAGATTAAAGTAGAAAAATAATAAAGTAAATTGTGTGGATGAGATTAGTTAAAAGTTGACAAAAATAGAAATGGGAAGAAGATAGTGAAATTTCCTTTTTGGGAAAGTGGGAAAAAGATAGTGGAATGGAGGGAGTAAATTGTAAAGAGGCCATATAAGTCTAGTGGTCAAGACGGAGAATCACCTGACACCTTTGTCCCTATACGGATTAGCCGGGAATCCGATCCGTCAACCGAGTCGCACGTCAAACCTTCCTCCTGAGGCGTAAATTGCATGGAGTAAATTGCATGGAGTAATTTTGGTGTTTTGAGTTGGAAAACACCAAACGATTAAAGTGTAGTCGGGATTTAATCGAAGTCGCATAATCTCGGGTCGTTACTATGGGTCCGGAGGTGTGGAGAACATGCCCAAGTAAATGTATTACTACCTCCATCTTTTTTTCATTTAGCCCCATATACCATTTATATAAATTTTTTCTAATTAGTCACATTTCTCTTTGTAGTAACTTTTTCTCTCACAAAACCTACTTTTTTACACACAAAACTATTTTTTTTCACTTACAACTAATTTTTTTTATTATTAAATAAACTATACTACATTTTCTTCATCATACCCCACATTTTCCATTTTTTCTTAAAAGGAGTGAAAACAGGAAAGGGGACCAAATGGAAAGAATGGAGGGAGTACGAGTTTATGAGAAATTGACGAAAAACTGCGTGTTGGGGATTAGCCTCACTGAGTGGCTGTGGCCTCATTGTGAAGCTAAATCATAATGTTGTATTCTGAAATAGCCACAATGTGCGGCTATAGCAGCACCAAGCGCCTAATGCGTGTGTGTAGATACCCACATCCGTACCTCCCGCCAAAAACCCAGTGATGTAACAATGGACTTTTATTGCATGCTTTTACGTTGACTTAAACGGTTCTAACTATGACGAATTCAAGTTAAATGTTTTAAAATGCAGACGAGGTTTCTTTATGGGTCATCACTCTTAGAGTCCTTAGGATAGTCTAGAGTCTAACTTGTCTCAAGTCTAGGTCCTAATCGGCATGCGCACACCCCCCTTTTCAAATACATAGTCTAATTGGCCCTTTTACATTAACAAGGCCCAATTCGGTTCTCCTAAATCCCTAAATTTAGGTCCAGTCACTAAAACCACCTTTTAGGATTGGCAAACACCCGAGACAGCCTCACGGTTGTCTTATTTCAAAAAACAGTACAAAATACACCCTTTTCACATTTTCAGGGCTCGGGCCCAGAACCGAGCCCAGTCCCATTCCTGGCCCGCTTCCCAAGGTCCAGGATAACCTATCAAAACCCTATTTTGCAGCCACAAACCCGTAACTTAGAGCTCAAGCAAGAATATAACGTATATCCTAAAATATAATTTGGAAATATACGGAGAAAAGAGGATTTTGCCTGCCCTACAAGTCGCAAGAGTCCTTGCGATTAGGGCAGGCAGCCGCACGGGTCCTTGCGATTGCCCCAGGCTATCGCAAGGTACCTTGCGATTCCTAAGGCCGGTTTTATCCCCTAAATTTTCTAATTCTTGACGAGCTCTCCACTATAAATACAACCCTCCACATACGTTCAAAACACATTCAATTCACATCATAATTTCACAACTCCCTCTCACAAAAGCCTCACGCATAAACATCCTTAGAATTCTTCATTTTCCTAGTGTTGAATTCTTCCCTTTGAAGCGAAGCGCTGCCGGTTTCCTGACTTGAGACAGGTAGGTCTTAATCCTAACATGGATTAAGGTTTTCTTTACTTCTTAGACTTGCAAGGGCCTACATTAGGCTCACCCCGACTTTGGTACGCGAGTCTTCTTTTCATAAGGCGGCCATGCACCTCGAATACACACCCTATTCGTAACACCTTTCCAAAGTCGCATAAACAACTGACCTTCTTTAAAATAAATCAATGGATAATTGAACTTTATTTTATGTATGCATTTAGCAAATCCTCATCTTGCATTTAAATCACTTAAAATGAATTCGTCATTAACTGAACTGTTTTCGTTAACAAGTTAAGCATGCTTAACTGAGGGTTTTAATCAATCTCTTTTTACATTTGCATTTGCACTTATTTTACAATTTATATCGCACTTGTACGTAGCGAATTACTTAGACTCATGTATGATTATTTGCATTGTTCTCAAGTCTAGTAGAGGCTATCTTTTGATAGGCTTTTCCAAAAGATCTTTCATAAAACGTTATTTTGAATTATACTTTAGAAGAGTACCCTCACCCGAATCCGAATCTGGTTTCACAATAACCTTAGACGGATAGGTGTCGACGTGCCTTGAACTCTAAGACGTGTCTTTTAGCATGAGGACACGGAGGGGGGTTCTAAATTTCCCTCATAATTTAGTGGCGGCTCCAAAACAGTTTTTAAAGGTTTTTCTTACTTAATCTTTTAACTTTTACGCCCTTAGCAAGACGTCGAGTGGTCCCATTTTAACCCCGGTACCTACAGTTGGCGACTCCGCTGGGGCAGGTTTTATTTTTAAAACTAAAACTAGCTTTTTCTTTTTAAAAATAAAAACGAGACTTGAACAACTTGAGAACAATCAACATACATGAGCTTGTGTATACCCACATCCGTACCTCCCGCCAAAAACCCAGTGATGTAACAATGGACTTTTATTGCATGCTTTTATGTTGACTTAAATGGTTCTAACTGTGACGAATTCAAGTTAAATGTTTTTAAAATGCAAATGAGGTTTCTTTATGGGTTATCACTCTTAGTGTCCTTAGGTCTAGAGTCTAGCTTGTCTCAAGTTTAGGTACTAATCGGCATGCGCACACCCCTTTTTAAACACATAGTCTAATTGATCCTTTTACATTAACAAGGTTCAATTCGATTCACCTAAATCTCTAAATTTAGGCCCAGTCGCTAAAACCACCTTTTAGGACTGGCAAACACCTAGGATAGCCTTACGGAATGTCCTATTTCACGAAACACTACAAAATACACCCTTTTTACATTTTCAGGGCTCGGGCCCAGAATCGAGCCCAAACCCGTTCCTGGCCCGCTTCCCAAGGTCCAGGATAACCTAATCAAAACCCTACAATCAGCCACCATCCGTAACTTAGAGCTCAAGCAAGATTATACCGTATATCCTAAAATATAACTTGGAAATATACGGAATAAAAGGATAATGCCCGCCCTACCAATCGCAAGAGGCATTGCGATCAGGGCAGGCAGCCGCAAGGGGTCTTGCGATTGCCCCAGGCATTCGCAAGGGACCTTGCGATTCCTACGTCCGGTTTTATCCCCTGCCTTTCCTAATTCTAGACGAGCTCTACACTATAAATACAGCCCTCCACATACGTTTCAAAACAGAATTCGACATTCAATTCACAGCACAACTCGAACCTCTCAAAGCCTCACGCATAAACATCCTTAGAATTCTTCATTTTCCTAGTGTTGAATTTTTCCCTTTGAAGCGAAGCGCTGCCGGTTTCCTGACTTGAGACAGGTAGGTCTTAATCCTAACATGGATTAAGGTTTTCTTTACTTCTTTGACTAGCAAGGGCCTACATTAGGCTCACCCCGACTTTGGTACGCAAGTCTGCTTTTCATAAGGTGGCCACGCACCTCGAATACACACCCTATTCGTAACACCTTTCCAAAGTCGCATAAACAACTGACCTTCTAAAATAAATCAATGGACAATTGAACTTTATTTTATTGTATGCGTTTAGCAAATCCTCGTCTTGCATCTAAATCACTTAAAAATGAATTCGTCATTAACTGAACTGTTTTCGTTAACAAGTTAAGCATGCTTAACTGAGCGTTTTAATCAATCTCTTTTTGCATTTGCATTTGCATTCTTTTTACAACTTATATCGCACTTGTACGTAGCGAATTACTTAGACTCATGTATGATTATTTGCATTGTTCTCAAGTCTAGTAGAGGCTATCTTTTGATAGGCTTTTCCAAAAGATCTTTCATAAAAACATTATTTTGAACTATGCTTTAGAAGAGTACCCTCACCCGAATCCGAATCTGGTTTCACAATAACCTTAGACGGATAGGTGTCGACGTGCCTTGAACTCTAAGACGTGTCTTTGAGCTGAGGACACGGAGGTGGGTTCTAAATTTCCCTCATAATTTAGTGGCGGCTCCAAAACAGTTTTTAAAGGTTTTTCGTACTTAATCTTTTTAACTTTTACGCCCTTAGCAAAACGTCGAGTGGTCCGATTTAACCCTGGTACCTACAGTTGGCGACTCCACTGGAGACAGGTTTTATTTTTAAAAAAACTAAAACTAGCATTTTCTTTTTAAAAATAAAAATGAGACTTGAACGACTTGAGAACAATCAACATACATGAACTAAGCATATTCGTTAGAGTCGAATCTAGTCGGATTCACACACGAACACCCCGAGAGGAGGTTCCAAACGCAGGCATCGTCCATTCGACGAGGCACGTACTGGACTAACCTTCCTCTCACCCCTCCACGGCTTGCCGTAGCAAACTGATTTGACCGCCACAGGGCTTCCTTCGTATCCTACACATTATACTGTGTGGGCAAAGGGCTAAAAGCATCTGCCAAAGCGTACTCAAATCAGTTGGAGGCGTACAAGACCTGACCAAACGACCAAGAGTCATACGTACGAGTGCGAGGCTATACAATATAGTCTTTTTCAAAATTCATTTGCATAGCATGTTTTCGAAAAGTCGCTTTAAGTTTTCAAAAATAATCAACCTAACAAACTAACAAGCTAACACTTTTCAAACAAAATAACCACGAGTTTTTGAAATAAACATTTTTCAAAATTTCCTTTCACAAAACTAGCAAAACCCGAGTCAAGGTTTCTAACCTATCCTCGTGGATTTCATTCTTTGAGTCTCACGGCTCAAATCCTTTTTAACATCTTCGACTTGACTAGTTTAAGTCGAATCCTTTTTACGCATCTATTTTTAGCCCATGACAACATACCGTCACTCGGGCTAAGTGGATGCAAAGCAAAACCCTTTAACATCGAGCCGAGCTGCGCGCACGCATTCTCATCTCAAAAACACTCCTTGCTTATTTTCGAAAACTTCCTTCTTTTTCAAAACTTAAAAGAGTCTTTTTCAAGCGAAATGAGCTAAAAACGAACATATAAATGAATGTGTCAGTCCGGTCTGTCATGTAGCTGATGCACTCCATGCAAATGTAGGGACTTCAACTGGACACCCGCCGCACCCAAAACCACGCCTTGAAGATGTCCAAGCCAAACAAACTAGAAGCACTCCGTAGCCGGATCAACCAACTCACCAAGGATATTGACGACTTGAAGGCCTTGCATCAAGCTGAAGTCGAGCGTTTGGAAGAACGCACCAAAAACAAGGCCGACAAGCATGTCTCTCTCTACACTCTCGCAACCCAACGTCAAAAGGATAATGAAAACTTCACTTATTACTTAGCTCGATGGAGGAAACTGCTCTCACAAATTCCTAACCATCCACACGAAGATGAACTTATGTTCACATTTATCAACAGCCTGCGACCTTCGTGCCAATCTTACTTCAAGGACACCGACATTCGAAACTTCGAACAAATCACTAACGTCGGTACACAAATCAAATATGACCTTAGAACCGGAAACATGGCCAAGTACACCGGCCATGCATATCAAGGGAGCTCGTCCAAGTCAACGCGAGCAACCAAGGGCGATAAGAACCGTACCGTCGCCAACCTAGAGTCACTTGGCGATCCAGAGTCATTCGCCACTACTACCTCTTCTTCCTTCAAGCCTAGAAGGAGTTTCGATACACTCTACATGTCTTACACTAAGGCATTTAAAAGACTCGTCGACAAGAACTATCTTCAACCCATCGGGCCAACCACCGAACCGCCCGAAGACAAGAAGCCTAAGTCGTGGGATGCTAACGCTTTCTGTGCATACCACAGGGGCAAGGGCCACGACACTGAGAACTGCTTCAAACTGAAGCATGCTATCCAGGATCTTATCGACCAAGGAAAGCTTGATAAGCCGACGGCCAATGGTAAGCCATCCAACAAAGACAACCCTTTGGCCAACCATGCAATCTTTGTGGGCTCCATACCTGTCATTGATTGCTCATACCTCATTACGCCTACCGACGACCAGATCAACGCTATCTCTCTTGACCAACCAATCATGGAGAGTAATGTTCAAAATGACGGCGAGAGCTTCACCAATTTTCTAGCTAGATAGAAGGAGCTCAATGTACACCTTGTAGGCCTAGTGCACCCAGATGAACTCGTGCATGATATCATCGAAGACCTACACCCAATATACCAAACCCACCTTCGGTATGCCAACATACGCAATTTCCAGCATCTTGTCAACATCGCCACGCAAATCGAAGACGATTTGAATGCATGCTATGGCGAACAAATCAATGGAGTGTGGTATTCTAGTAGCGAGAGCGAGGGCGAATGGCCACCACCCAACAAGGCCGTAGCCCAAAAACAATAAGACGGGCAAAAACAAGAAAGGAAAGAAGAGGGGCAATAAGCCCCAAGTCAAAGTTAACACCGCCAAACCCGAGACTAAGGACGAGGTTTCGCACCTCACTCGCTCCGGGCGGCCTTACCAAAATATCTTCACGGATGCCCACGCCGAGGAAGCCACCGCCACCGACAAGGGCAAAGCCGTAGTCCAGGAGGACGTCCCCTCCAAAGATACACCCTCTGCTCCGACAATCCTACCGCCAAGCACGAGCGAGACGCTTCAAAAGCAGCTCGTTCGCGCCAAGGCTGATGTTTCTATCTGGGCTCTTCTTCGAGATTCAGCCGAGCATAGGAAGGCATTCATCCGCGCCCTACAAATAGCAAGCGCGGATGCTGACATTTCGCCCGACCAAATGGTCAACCATGTTTCAAGGGATTGGCTTGCCGGGGCCATCACTTTCTCTAATAATGAATTCCCGACATTTGGCGCTAATCACAACTTGGCCCTATATATTAGTGCCGAATGCAGAAAGCGAACCCTACCCGTGACCCTAATCGACAACGGGTCCGCAGTGAATGTTCTACCCCTATGCACTGCACGTTGTCTGGACCTCGACGACAAGGATTTTCAGCCAAGCAACGAAGGCGTCAAAGCCTTCGACGGGACCAAACGTAGCGTGAAAGGGACAATCTCCCTCTATGTACGCACTGGCCCCATAGAGCGAAAGGTCGACTTCCAAGTGATCGACATGACACCATCCTACAATATGCTCTTAGGACGTCCGTGGATCCACGCCGTGCAAGCCGTGACATCCACACTACACCAAAAGGTGAAGCTACCTCTCAATGACGAGGTCATAACTATCAACGCCTCCAATTTCCGCGCTCTCATTGATCCACCGAAGGAACGTAACGCCGCAGAGATTACGATTGAGGAAAACCAAGAACACTGCGGCTTCGACTTTGAAATAGGAGCCATCACAACCACCCCTATCCGAACCTACAAGCCTTTCGAAACCAAAGACAACCATAGCCTTTGGCCCACCATGGGTTTAGGCTACAAGCCAAAGGAAGGTGACTTCGAGCAAATGACCAAGGAAGTCAAAAAGCGCAAGTTCGCGCGGAAGTTCAACCTACCGAAGTACTCATTCGACATGCGCAAGTACTTCATCTCAGGCGGAGGATATGACCAAGACACTTTAACCAAACCTCAAGAGCATTGCTTCGCTAGTGAAAGCGGACTCCCTTTCACCAACAAAACCAATGAAGACTTGGTCTCATCCATCATTCGAGACCGCCGCTTCAATCCCGACGACCTCATCACCGATGTCGCCGAGAAAACATTAGACGGTTGGTACAAAATTACCAAGTGGACCAACTCACAGGGCCACAAATATCAACTTGTCACAAGGAAAGGACCCCTCTTTGACAAAGTAACCTCGCAAAATGATGAAGACTCAAGCGAGGATACTTCATGCAACAGCAACACCGAAGACGACGAGGAGGAAATTCTTTTAGGATCTAATCCTTTAGGTGTCGGGTCATCTGTCGACCCACCTTCTAGTTTTAGCTTAGACTTTTTATTTTCGGAGGCTAGCTCCAGCTCTTCTCCTAATTTGTCAAACATTTCTTCTTCTTTAATGAATAATACAGATAAGTTTGCTTATGTCTCGTCTCAAGCTAAAAACAAACAAATAAACAATGAATAACAAACAAACAATAAACAAACAATTCTAAACAAAACAAATCCGTGCGATAAAAATGAACTAACGAATGAACAATCGTTAATTAAATACATTGCAAACATCGTGAGCCACCCAACGCAGGACCCCATCATCGAGGATACCATAACCATTAACATAGGAACCCCCGAAGAATCAAGGGAACTGCAACTAGGCGCTTCATTAAGCGAGGACGAACGCACGCGCTTTACCCAACTCTTGACCGAGTTCAAAGACGTCTTTGCCTGGTCGTATAAGGACATGCCCGGCATTGACAGAAGCATAGCCGAACATCACATCCCCATCAAACCCGGTTTCAAGCCTGTCAAGCAAAAATTAAGGAGACTACGACCCGAATGGTCCCTTATGGTCAAGGAAGAAATTGAGAAACAATTACAAGCCGGCTTCATTCAAGTCGTCGAGTACTCAGATTGGGTCTCAAACATGGTCCCAGTTTTAAAGAAAAACGGTAAGATACGAGTATGTGTCGATTTCCGCGATCTAAACAAGGCAAGTCCAAAGGACGACTTTCCCTTACCACATGCAGACGTTCTAGTCGACAACACCTCCGATCATGCCCTTCTATCTTTCATGGACGGGTATGCAGGATACAATCAAATCAAGATGGCCCGTGAGGACATAGCCAAGACGACGTTCATCACACCATGGGGCACGTACTGTTACACGGTCATGCCTTTTGGTCTAATCAACGCAGGAGCGACTTATCAACGCACTGCGACCACACTTCTACACGACATGATGCACAAGGAGGTTGAAGTATATGTAGACGACATGATCGTCAAATCCAAAGAGAGAAGCGACCACATAGCCAACCTTCGCAAGTTCTTCACACGACTCCGCCAATACAAAATGCGTCTCAATCCCCAAAAATGTACATTTGGGGTAAAATCCGGCAGGCTACTAGGACATGTAGTGAGCCAAAGAGGCATCGAGGTCGACCCCTTGAAAATAAAAGCAATCACGGCAATGCAACCACCCAAGAACCTAGACGAAATCCGAAGCTTTCTGGGTCAAGTCCAATACATCTCCCGCTTCATAAACAAACTAACCACGATATGTGAACCAATCTTCAAAAGACTGAAGAAAACCGACCATATAGAATGGGACGAAGCATGTCAAAAAGCATTTGATAAGGTAAAGGAGTTGTTATACAACCCCCCAGTCCTAAGACCACCACAGAAGGACCTACCCTTGTCACTCTACCTCACAACAACATCAACCGCAATGGGCACCATGCTCGCTCAGAAAATTAACGGCGAAGAACATCCAATCTACTACATCAGCAAGAAGTTTCTCGACTACGAAACCCGATACGCGCCCCTCGAGAAAAGCTGCTTAGCATTAGTATGGGCATCCAAGAAGCTCCGTCACTATATACTGGCACATCAAACAAAGGTCTACTCAAAAATAGGACCCCGTCAAATACCTTTTCGAGAAGCCCGTGCCAAATGGATGCATGGCACGATGGACCCTACTCTTAGCCGAGTTTGACATTGTCTACGTTCCCCTCAAAGCCATCAAAGGACGAGCAGTCTCAGACTTTCTCGCCGATCACGCGATCGACAAAGAACCCATCATCGACACTATGTCATTCCCCGACGAGGGAATATACAACATAAACGAAGAACAATGAGAATTGTACTTTGACGGTTCATCAAATTACCGAAGTTGTGGAATAGGAATACTCCTCATTTCCCCGAACGGCGAACATACACCCCTCTCCATCAAATTGGGCTTTGATGTAACAAACAACGCCGCTGAATATGAGGCATGCCTGCACGGACTACAGGCTGCACTCATACTAAATGCAAGGAATTTGCGAGTATACGGAGATTCCTCACTAACCATCAACCAAGTATCCGGAGCATGGAAGATACTTAACGAAAACCTCGCACTATACCAAAACAAAATACAAGAACTCGTCGCCAAATTCCACCTTGTAGAGTTTTTGCACTTACCTCGCGAAGAAAACCAATTCGCCGATGCCTTATCAAAACTGGCGTCACTACTAAACATCCCTCCGGGAATACAAACCATTCCCATCGTCGTGGGACGAAGCAGTGAACCCGCATACATATGTGACATTGACGCCGAGGAAGAACAAACCGAACCTTGGTATCAAGCAATAATCAATTTCAAACGGGAGGGAGAATATCCGCCAAACACGGACAAGCGCGGCAAAAGAGCTCTCCGCCTACTAGCATCACAATTCGCGCTGGAGGTGGACAAATTACTCAAGAAAACGCCCCAGGGTACATTACTCTTGTGTGCTGACCACAACAAAGGACGAGAGATTATATCTCAAGTCCATGAGGGCGAGTGCGGACCGCACATGAACGCCCGAGCCCTATGTAAATAAATCCTTGGGCTAGGATGGTATTGGACCACCATGGAAGCCAACTGCGCAAAATATGTCAAACATTGCCACAATTGCCAAATTTTCGCAAATGTACAACATGTACCCCCTTCACCTTTATACAGCCTCACATCGCCATGGCCATTCTCGACATGGGGAATTGACGTCATAGGCAAAGTACACCCGGTTGGAGCAAGAGGACACTGCTTCATCCTTGTGGCCATCGACTATTTTACGAAGTGGGTCGAAGCCGCGTCATACCGTAAGCTTGGTACAAAGGAAGTCGCCAAGTTCATACAAAATAACATCATATGCAGATACGGTATACCCCACGAACTGATCAGCGACCAAGGCTCACACTTCCGAGGAGAAGTTGAACCTATCCTCACCAAGTACAACATCCAAAGACATAGATCATCACCATACCGACCCCTAACCAACGGAGCGGTAGAAGCTGCAAACAAAACTGTAGTAACCATCCTCAAAAAGATGATCGACACTTGCCATGACTGGCCACACAAGATTCCTTTCGCCTTATGGGGATATCGAACCACAATACGCACACCAACAGGGATGACACCCTACTTCCTAACCTACGGCATGGAAGCTGTACAACCTGTAGAAATCGAAATGCAATCACTTCGAATTCTAATGGAAGTAGACATACCAGAAGCAGAATGGGCACGGTAACGATATGAGCAGCTCATTCTCCTAGACGAAAGACGCTTACACTCACTAAGCACAGTACGAATGTACCAATCAAGACTACAACGCGCATACAACAAACGGGTCAAACCACGCAACATCAACGTGGGTGACTTAGTCCTCAAATTAGTCAGGGCACCTTTACCAGTCGATCCAAGAGGGAAATTCAAACCTAATTGGGCCAGACCATACTTAGTAAAGGAGATCCTTCCCGGAGGAGCTGTAAAACTAACCGACCTCGACGGCGAAGAATTCAATTTACCCTCAAACCTGGATTGTAACACCCCGTGTTAATTTAAGCTAATTATAATTAGGAAATCAATAAATAATCATCCTCGCTCATTATATTCCTAAAACATTTCACTACAATTATTTTTGCACCTAAACCAAAACCATTTTGAATTACTTAGAATTTGAACTTTATTCTTTCATATTCAAACTCGATAAATCAAATGAAGCACACACGACAAATTTCTCAACGACAAATTTTGGCACGCAAATCGAGGTCAAACGTTGACTAAATGGCCAAGCCACCTAAATATGATTAAGTCACCTAATCTTTTCTAAAATGTAATTACTCATAATCCAAACCTAATTAAAGTAGCTTAAGCTTAATCATATTGATTATTACTAACACAACATATAATAATAATATCAAATTACTATTCCACTTTGATTTAACTGACACTTTCACTAAAACTCGATATATTGAGTTACACTAAGCCCAAACTGATAAACTTTTTGACGCTTGAGGGTAATGATTTAATTCGATAACATTCAACAAAAAATATATATTTCGATCGAATAAAATTTTATTTCAAAGTTAGAGACAAACTAGTACCCAAATTTTTGTTTGAATTCGCTTTGAGGTTTATTTTCATTTTTATTTTCGATCTCACTTCTAAACATTATTTCAAGACTATATATTTCATTTCGAGACTTTTCACGTGACGCCAAGAAATCGAAAATTTCAAAAACGAAAAATCGGGCCAAGTGACCATGTTGGCCGAGATTTTGAGCTCACAATGCTCAACATTGCCTTCCTTTTTCCTTTTGCTTTTCCTACACAAGTGTTCCCTTGTCTCAAGCATGCTTCCTTCCTCTTACAAACATGCCTTCCACTCTTACACACATGCTACCTCCCTTACACACATGGTTCCCTTGTCTCAAGCATGCATTCACTCTCCTTACACAAGTTTACAACTTACATACTACAACTTACATACTACAACTTACATACTACAAAAAAAATAACACAACTACTACTACATACTACACACACACGACACAAACACAAGCACAACACACAAACACTTAACTCTTTTTCTCTCTAAATAATTCATACTCAAAGAACTTGTAAGCTTAAACTCATCTCCAACCTCAAGAACACCTCTTGAATCTTCATCCTCTTTAATTCATTTCTTCCTTAAAACTTTCATTTCATTTGCTTAAATTTATTAGCATACTTAAATAAATCCTCACCATTTATATTTAGTACTCACTCCTTATCTTTACATGCAAATTAAAAATGAACATAAATCAAAATCACTTAAAATACAAACATCACCTAAACTAAAAACAATACTACACATAAAACTTTTAGTATAGTTTAACTAGCTTAAATAAATTACTAACTTGTGTATTTCATTTTTATGTACTCTCCTAATCAAAGACGAGGAGCAAGGTGGTGGAGTCGATCTTAGCCAATTCGATCATATCGTTGATCCCGACAACTGCTAAGCTATTTCACTCATAACCTAACTAAGGTGCTTCCCGCACACTTATGTGATAAGCGCCTCGAATTTGATTATATGTTATTATTTTTGATGCTTGTATGATTTATTTTACCACCTAGTAATCACATGTTAAATTAGGAGACAAAAATCGAAAAATAGTATTTGATGCTCACTATACTAACCTACTGCCTACCCTAAATTTTTCACTAAATTTTTCGTTTTAATTTTTGTAAATTGCATGCTTAAAATACTTGTAATGAAATGAACATGAAAATATAATTAGTTTATGTTTAGGAATTAAAATGAATTTGTTATGAATTTAAATGTTATAATGTGTTTATGTGTGTTCTTGAACTTTTATGTTTATTCCTGTGTTAAATGATTTTCATTTATGTATGATAATGTTTACTTATGTTTTCACATATGTTAAATGTATAAATGATATAAAGTAATTTAGTATTTGAATTAGAAGTATAAAAATCAAAAATCAAAAATCATATACATACATACATACACACGGCATTTTTGCCTTATTTGGACCAAATTTTAGTTTTAATTTTTCTAAATAACATATTATGATTAGACTAGTTAAAATAGACTTGTAGGAAAAATTTGAGAAAATTTCATAAACATATAAAATTTTGACTAAATAATGTTCATATGAAAACATTAAAATTCATCACACATTCATGTGTTCTTCACTTAGTTGATTAATTTGATTCATAAATTTTATAAGTTTTAGTTATTTATTGTTTTTAAGTACTAATTTAAATCATTTTAGCATAAACTAAATAATTAGTATATAAAAACTTTAAGTTAAAAACCGATAAAATTTGAAAACGAAAATAAGTTGTTATGTGTGTTAGGCCACGGCATTTGGTGTATTTTTGGACCAAAAATGAATTTGTCACTTTTTATTTTTATCACTTAGGTAATTAAATTAGTTAAAGTAATGATTTATTAATAAAAACAACAAAAGAAATAAATAGCTAATGTAAATAAAGGCTCACGGCATCCACCATTATTTTTGGTCAATTTTGGTCAAAATGAATTTATCACTTAGTCACTAAAATTGATTTATAAGTAGAATTATATTAGATTGTAAAATGAACCGTTAATAAAAAGAATCAACTGAACCGATAAAAATAAACGTTACCCGTATTAAAATGAATCTTGTCGAGTGCTACTACCTATGCTTAAATTTGGATGTGGACATACGGACTATTTAAAATGAACTACGACAACCTCGCTAAAAATGGAAACCGCTAAAAGATTAGTTAAGTATATGACTAAATAAAACCAAGTTTTAATTTTAAAAAGTTATTTAAAATCACTAAGTACAAAATGAACTTAACAACTTTGACCCTAGAATTTTGTACTTAGATTATATTAAGTTTTACTTCCGAAATCATCTCTCAAATCACTAAATACAAAACGAACCTTACGACTTTAAAACTAGAATTTTACACTTAGTAAATAAAAAGCTTAGTTTTATTTTCTAAAATATCCTTAGTATAACAAAAATGCATAAGAGTATAAAGATACTAAGTATAAATAAAGTCAAATAATAAATACTAAAGCATAAAGAAAATAAAATAAAAATACTAAGTATACAGAAAATAAAATAATAAATACTAAGTATAAGAATACATATACGTATAAAATACTTAATAAAATACTTAAGTATAAAAATACGTGACAACACGAATACGAAAATACGAATACGTATAAATACGAGGAATAGTAAATACGAGGAATAGTAAATACGAGGAATAGTAAATACGATGAATAGTAAATACGATGAATAGTAAATACGATGAATAGTAAATACGGTGAATAGTAAAATAATGAATAGTGAAAAATATTTAAAAGTTACGAACGGACTCAAAATAGATAATTAAGTTTTTCTATGTGTTCTGCTTTACCTCAAGAATCATTGCATTAAAATTTCATTTTACAAGTTCGACGTTATATTTATATTACAAGTTCGCTATTAGTATTCTTTATGATCAAGAGATTGAGAAATTGAGAAAGCATGTCCTTGAATAAAATACTAGGATTGTTCGCCATGTTGCGACTCTTGAAATTCGAAGTTAACGAGGTAGCTGTCTATGGGGACTTGGGCTCCCTACCTGAGTTGCCCAAGGCTATTCAACGGTCTTAAGATTGCTGCATGACGTGTGGGATCAACCTCGTGATGGGGCATACTTGATACTTCCGGGCCCATAGAATAGTAATTGAAACGCCAACCCCATCCGGGGCACCCGCCTCTGGTGATAGTCGAACTTTTTCGCTTGCAATACCTTTTGAATAGCGAATAAGTATGATCCTCGATAGGTAGTGTATGCATACATTAGACAAGGGATTGAATCATCCTTATTACCTTAGATATCTTTAAGCCTGGTAGTCACGCCCAAGTTATGTTGGCCCTACCGCCATCACGCTGATTATGTCTCAGATGCTTCCGCCTTTACTAACGAAGAATCATTTGTTATCACATGTAGAATGCATTTCCTTGTTTGTTTGATGATTATCTGAATGACTTGGTTGAGTATTGGTATGTGATTTGTTGAGTATGATTATTTGTGAGCGTGGTATGTTATTTGATTGGTTTATACTGTATTGAATCATCATGATCTCCTTATGTGTTTTACTTGCATACTTGCTATTTGTTTTCCTTTACTTATTTATTATTCATATTGCATGTTGTATTAGAATTGCATGTATCGAAAGAGTGTGCGGGAAAATGATGGGAGTTTAATGCAAAAATTTAGTCTTGAACGTTGATCTATCGTGATTGGAGGCCTTATTTTGTAACCTATTTTGAGAGGATGTAATCGAACTTATACTCTGTTATCCTAAACTCGTACTATGTACTTAGAGTTTTATTACGCTTAACAGCTGGTTTTCTAATATATAGACTTAATTAATTTTCCGCCTTAGTTTAATTATAGAGACGAAAAACCAGGTTGTTACGATGGTATCGAGTCGCCTTATGACCGTGAATGACTTAAAGTTATCTCACATAGCGAGACGACACCGCCGTACATTCATATCATATGTCAGGCATAGACTTATAGGATCAAATAATGAATTAGAAATCTCTAGATCGCTAAAATAATAACTTAGATCGTTTTTAAATGTGAGAAAGGGTAGAATCTTAAGGACCGACCTAATAATAATAAACTAGTTAGACGAGCGATAGAACCTTAACTTCATGATTGTTTACTTGCTATTTGCTCTATGGCTAACTCTAGTCTGACAAAGGCCCTTAGGTTGACGCATTACGCCTCCTCCCGTGACAATCTACCACAACGCCCACCGATGATGCCACGAGATGCATATATATGTAACCATTCCCACGCCATAGAGCAATACGTGGAAGCTAATGGGATCTCGACGACTGCATCTCTACCACACTAGGGGCATTGGCTTAGGCCTCGACGCTAATCGAGAGCTTTCACCCGCATTTACGAGTTTTGGACACCACTAGGATGGCAACTCCTCCTGGATTACGATCGATATATGGATCGCATGTGTCACCCCGACCCACTTCTGAGGGAGATGCAACCACCAGGGTGGATGGAGCACGAGGAACTACTTGAGAACTTGATGTATCAAGAACTAAGGCACGACTATCCCCCATTGCCAGTTGAACAACTCCCAGTCTGGGAGAGGGATCTCCTATCAGGGAGACTCTTCAGGGTCGCAAATCATATTTAGGGTCTTTGGACTCCAGTTTGTAAAAGATATGTAACCGACTTTTAACCATCCTAAGAACGATCTTAGTATCGTCTTCTTTTCCTACGGCTATGGATGTTATATTCGGATGTGACGTTTGGTGAACTTATGTATTATATTCCTTGAAATGTAATATTTTACCCATGTATATGTTTATATACATGGAGACGTTATGTTACTACCTAGTCATGTGCTTTTCTTAATTCGTTATTTAAAAATTTTTTTCATACATGTTGTACTTCCAAATCTCATTTAAATTACCTTATCTAAATTGATTTCAGATGAGACTACCGCGGTAAGAAGTACTCAATGGACACCAAAAGAGAAGGCCCGCAAGAAAGCCATCGAGGCTCACGCGCGACGTCAACAATTGAAGTCCTGGAAGAGATCACAGACGCGAGCAATGCGGAAGTCGACCGAAGACTAGGGCACTTAAGACTCGTGATATGGAACATCGATTCTCGATCATCTCCGCCGATCCTCAATATACAGATGTGATCGGTTGCTCATGCAGGAAAACCCGAGACTTTGAGGATCGGTGGGACACTATACCCATGGATCGTGAGTATGAATGCGAGGTTCTGGAACACTCCGTTAGAGAGGAATGGAAAACCTCCCTAGCAGCTGCGTGCCTTGACGAGGAGGCCAAAGCATGGTGGAGGCGACTACGCTCCCCAGCTATACTTGAGGGTGAGTACTACCTAAGCTGGGAGGATTTCAAACTTGGTTTGAGCGACATGACTTATGCTGTTAAGTATAAGCATAGCTTCATGGAGGAGGAGCATCGCTACTCGAAATTTGCTTAGGACCTAGGACTAAGCTTTTGTCATTCTCGATCTAATTTCATATCTCTTGAGAATGTATCTAAACTTTTGTGTTATTTTGCTGAACTTGTATCTAAGTTTTCACCTTAGTTCATTTCATAGAGAATGTATTAGGAGGCTTTGTAACTTTTTGATGTAACCCTTTTACATTATCAATGAAATGTGTTTTACCTTGTACTCTATAATGTGTCACATTTGGGAACTACTCAAAACTCATATGACCTAATATTTTTCTGAATGGATGCAAACAACTTAAACAACATGGATAACCCGAACTTCGCCCAACATTTTGCTGAAGAAGAAGCAAGGAGAAAAGGGTTCGAAGATGCAATTACAAAGATTGCTCAAAATATGTATCAACATCAAGGCGGCGGAAACAATCAGTCCGCATTTGAGAAGTTCTCCAAACACCGACCCCAAACATTTTCTGGCTCTGTCGACCCCACAGTCTTGACAGAGTGGATCGAAGAGATGGAAAAGTTGCTGGAACTGAGCAAGACACCACCTAACGAAATGGTGAACGTGGTAGCATACTACCTGAAAGGAGAGGCGAATAGTTGGTGGCGCCTGATCAAAGCCCAATTTCCCCTAAGGCTCTATAACTGGAGTGAGTTTAAGACCATGTTGGAAAACAAGTACTTTGGGGAAGAGTTGAAGTGGGAAAAGGAAGAAGAGTTCAGGAATCTAACCCAGGGTGAAATGTCCCTACAAGCTTACACAGAAAAATATCAGAGTCGCCCAAGTTTGCTCCTAAGATATTGACTAGCGAGGAGGAACTCGCAACTCGTTACGTACGAGGCATGGACAATAACCTAAGGATAAACATGAGCGGGTTCGGCTGTAAGAACTTCGCCGAAGCCTACGAAAAGGCAACGTGTATCTGGACACCCATCCGTAAGAGAGGTCGAGGAGAAGAAAAAGAAGAAGACGCTCACGCCTGTGGCGAGTGCCAGTTTTATCCATAAGCCAATGTTCGGCCGCCTTGCTATCGTAATCAAGACAACCGCACAGGAACCAGGGCGTGTCTCGCCTCCAATCATAGCACTCACTCCTTACGCCGCAAAGAATAATTCCCAAATTCCTGACCTCCGCCTTCCAAGCAAATCGCCGCTTTCGCCGACAACCTATTCACCCGGAAAGCGTTGTAATGGGAACCCGTGTTGTGCTTCCTGTGCAATGTTGTGGGGGACAAAGCTAATGAATGCCCTAAGAGGAATGCAGGTAATAAAACAAATGCAGGGCCACCGCCTGCCGTTAGAGTACAGGGACGCGTTTACGACTTGACCGAAGTCAAGAAGGGTCCGATGATATTATCGATGTCGACGCTGCCACCGTAAATTTTTGGTCAATTTCAGACCGCTTTCATTTTATTTGATACCGGAGCATCTTTCTCGTTTATCTCCTCAAAATTTATCAAACAATCCAAACTCACAAATCCTGAACCAATCAGAACTAACATATCACTACCAAATGGTAAAACATTCCTTGTTCTTCAAAATACAACAATGTAAAGATTTCAATTCACAACACAGATTTCCTGTCAGACCTTGTATTGTTTGACCTTCCCGAGTTCGATGTAATTCTGGGAATGAACTGGCTAGCTCGTCATAACGCAACATTTAAATGCCACGACCAGAAAATCACTTTGAAAACTAACCAAGGGAAGGAAGTGTCATACCGTAGTTTTAAAAGGAAAGGAGGAGTGAAGTTAGTATCCAGATCAAGCTTCGTGAGTATGGAGAGAAAGGGGCACCAGGTGTATTTTTGCAAAGATTACTAAGGTCGAGGACACCCTACGATCGAAGATATCCCAATCGTGAATGAGTACCCCGATGTTTTCCTGCACGTATTACTGTGTATGCCTCCCGCACGAGATGTTGAATTCTCGATTGACCTCATGCCGCACAAAGACTATATCAAAGGCACCATACGTAATGGCGCTGTCGAACTTCAAGAACTCAAGAAACAATTGGAGGAAATGATTGAGTTGGGATTTATAAGACCGAGTGTTTCACCTTGGGGTGCACCTGCATTTTGTAAAGAAGAAGGATGGGAGCATGAGGCTCGTGATCGACATGTGGAATTGAACAAAGTGACGATCAAGAATCGTTATCCTCCGCCAGGATAGATGATCTCTTTGACCAGCCTCAAGGGAGCAGGAGTTTTCTCCAAGATTGACCTGAGGTCGATACCATCGATTGCGGTCCAAAAGAAGATATACAAAAGATCGCATTCGGATCAAGGTACGGACATTACGAAGTTCAAAGTAATGCCGCTCGCCTCACCAACGCCCAAAGCAGTATTTATGGACCAAATGAACAGACCTTTCACGAATATCTCGACATCCGTGTTGTCGTGTTCATTGACGACATCCCGATCTACTCCAAGAATAAAGAAGAACACGCAGAGCACCTACACATTATCCTAAGTATCTTGAGAGACCATAAATGGTATGCCAAATTTTCAAAGTGTGAATTTTGGTTAGGCCAA
Organism: Dianthus caryophyllus; assembly: GCA_023091065.1. NCBI lineage: Eukaryota > Viridiplantae > Streptophyta > Magnoliopsida > Caryophyllales > Caryophyllaceae > Dianthus > Dianthus caryophyllus. The sequence continues at coordinate 7,593,139 of CM041521.1, read as the reverse complement.
GTGGCGTTCTAGGCCATGTAATCTCCAAGGAGGAGTAATGGTAGATCCAAAGAAAGATCAAGTCACAAAGAATGGATAGCACCAAAACAATACTAAGTCGGCTTCCTAGGATTGGTCAAGCTATTATCGGTTTGTTCTCGATTTCTCAAGGTAGCCCGCCCAATGACCAAATCAACAAAAGGAATCAAAGTTCATATGGAGCGACGACTGTGAGAAAGCGTTCCAAGAACTGAAGACAAGGCTTACTACGGCCCCAGTTTTAACCTTGCCAACCGATGGGGATGAATATGAGGTGTACAGTGACGCATCACTAAACGGTTTGGGTTGCGTCTTGATGCAACAGGGGAAAGTAATAGCATACGCATCCAGACAACTTAAGGTGCATGAAAAGAATTACCCAATTCACGACCTAGAACTTGCCGCGGTTGTGTTTGCACTAAAGATTTGGCGTCATTATCTCTACGGGGTCAGCATTAAATTCTACACTGATCACAAGAGCTTGAAGTACATCTTCACCCAAAGAGATTTGAATATGAGACAACGAAGATGGTTAGAATTGATCAAAGATTACAAGATTGAGTTACTTTACCACGAGGGAAAGGCTAATGTAGTTGCCGATGCACTGAGTCGTAAGACAATACACACTCTGAACAACATTTGGGAGATCCCCTCAGGCATCGTCCAGGATCTAAAAAGGCTGAGCTTAGACCTAGTACAATCAGACGACACAGACCTGAATGCAATGGTGGTTGAACCAGAGTTATATCATGACATCCGAGTGCTACAATGGGAAGACCCGGCATTGTTGGAGATTAGGGAAAGAATTCCATCAGAAGGAACAGAAGGGTTTGAAGTTTACACTGACGGGAGTCTACGCTTCAATGGCAGGTGGTGCATACCTGATAATGAGAACTTGAAACGCAAAATCCTTGACGAAGCACATAGTACCCGCTACTCGGTACATCCTGGCTCAGACAAGATGTACAAGGACCTGAAATTACGTTTCTGGTGGATAAGGATGAAGGCAGAGATCGCCGAGTACGTGGCTAAATGCATGATTTGCCAGAAGGTAAAATTTGAACACCAGAGACCAGGAGGACTACTCCAACCGTTGGAAATTCCTCAAGGGAAGTGGGATTCCATATCCATGGATTTTATCATGGGGTTACCAAGGACAGCAGGTGGCAAGGATGCTATATGGGTTATTGTGGACCGCCTAACTAAATCACCACTTCGTCACGATCAAAGAGACTTGGGGATTGGAAGAATCGCCAAAGCGCATTTAAAAGGAAATAATACGACTCCATGGCGTTCCCCTCGACATCATATCAGACAGGGACGCAAGATTTACATCGCATTTCTGGAAGAAATTGCAAGAGGCTTTGGGTAGTAAATTGAAAATGAGTACGGCTTTTCATCCAGCAACTGACGGTCAGACAGAGCGAACTATCCAGACACTAGAAGACATGTTGAGGGCATGCACGATGGAATTCAACGTGAACTGGGAAAAGAGCTTACCTCTCGTTGAATTCTCATACAACAATAGCCATCACGCTAGTCTAGGGTGTGCTCCTTTGAGGCAATCAGATGGCGTAAAGTGTCGCAATCCGGTTTGTTGGGACGACGCTAGTGATAATGTGGGTACTGACCCCAAGTTATACAGACCGATTGAACACATAAAGATTATTCGAGAACGACTACAAGCAGCTCAAGATCGCCAAAAGAAATATGCAAACGAGCACCGACGACCTATTGAGTTCAACAGTGGAGATAAGGTCTTCTTAAAGGTCTCACCCATGAAAGGGTAAGACGTTTTGACTAAAGGAAGCTTAGTCCAAAGTACATCGGACCCTACGAAATACTTGAACGAATTGGCGAGGTGGCATACCGACTCGCCTTACCGCCAAACTTATCCAAAGTGCACGATGTATTCCATGTATCTCAACTCAGAAGATATAGAAGCGACCCGAGCCACATTGTTACGCCCGACGTGGTCGCCATCGAGCCCAACATGCTTTACTCGGAGAAACCAGTGGAGATTCTCGCCAGAGAGACCAAGTTCTTACGACGCAAGTCGATACCCTTAGTCAAGGTTCTCTGGAGGGGACAGAAGACTGAACAAGCAACGTGGGAGACCGAGGCGTCGATGAAGGAAAAGTACCCGGAGCTGTTTAGCACAGGTAACCTTAACCACCCAGAGTACTTTAAGTTTCGGGGACGAAACTTCTTTAAGGGGGGAGGATTGTAACACCCCGTGTTAATTTAAGCTAATTATAATTAGGAAATCAATAAATAATCATCCTCGCTCATTATATTCCTAAAACATTACACTACAATTATTTTTGCACCTAAACCAAAACCATTTTGAATTACTTAGAATTTGAACTTTATTCTTTCATATTCAAACTCGATAAATCAAATGAAGCACACACGACAAATTTCTCAACGACAAATTTTGGCACGCAAATCGAGGTCAAACGTTGACTAAATGGCCAAGCCACCTAAATATGATTAAGTCACCTAATCTTTTCTAAAATGTAATTACTCATAATCCAAACCTAATTAAAGTAGCTTAAGCTTAATCATATTGATTATTACTAACACAACATATAATAATAATATCAAATTACTATTCCACTTTGATTTAACTGACACTTTCACTAAAACTCGATATATTGAGTTACACTAAGCCCAAACTGATAAACTTTTTGACGTTTGAGGGTAATGATTTAATTCGATAACATTCAACAAAAAAAAATATATATTTCGATCGAATAAAATTTTATTTCAAAGTTCATGAGACAAGCTAGTACCCAAATTTTTGTTTGAATTCGTTTTGAGGTTTATTTTCATTTTTATTTTCGATCTCACTTCTAAACATTATTTCAAGACTATATATTTCATTTCGAGACTTTTCACGTACGCGCAAATCGAAAATTTCAAAAACGAAAAATCGGGCCAAGTGACCATGTTGGCCGAGATTTTGAGCTCACAATGCTCAACATTGCCTTCCTTTTTCCTTTTGCTTTTCCTACACAAGTGTTCCCTTGTCTCAAGCATGCTTCCTTCCTCTTACAAACATGCCTTCCACTCTTACACACATGCTACCTCCCTTACACACATGGTTCCCTTGTCTCAAGCATGCATTCACTCTCCTTACACAAGTTTACAACTTACATACTACAACTTACATACTACAACTTACATACTACAAAAAAATAAAACAACTACTACTACATACTACACACACACGACACAAACACAAGCACAACACACAAACACTTAACTCTTTTTCTCTCTAAATAATTCATACTCAAAGAACTTGTAAGCTTAAACTCATCTCCAACCTCAAGAACACCTCTTGAATCTTCATCCTCTTTAATTCATTTCTTCCTTAAAACTTTCATTTCATTTGCTTAAATTTATTAGCATACTTAAATAAATCCTCACCATTTATATTTAGTACTCACTCCTTATCTTTACATGCAAATTAAAAATGAACATAAATCAAAATCACTTAAAATACAAACATCACCTAAACTAAAAACAATACTACACATAAAACTTTTAGTATAGTTTAACTAGCTTAAATAAATTACTAACTTGTGTATTTCATTTTTATGTACTCTCCTAATCAAAGACGAGGAGCAAGGTGGTGGAGTCGATCTTAGCCAATTCGATCATATCGTTGATCCCTATTAACTGCTAAGCTATTTCACTCATAACCTAACTAAGGTGCTTCCCACACACTTATGTGATAAGCGCCTCGAATTTGATTATATGTTATTATTTTTGATGCTTGTATGATTTATTTTACCACCTAGTAATCACATGTTAAATTAGGAGACAAAAATCGAAAAATAGAATTTGTTGCTCACTATACTAACCCACTACTACCCTAAATTTTTTCACTAAATTTTTCGCTTTAATTTTTGTAAATTGCATGCTTAAAATACTTGTAATGAAATGAACATGAAAATATAATTAGTTTATGTTTAGGAATTAAAATGAATTTGTTATGAATTTAAATGTTATAATGTGTTTATGTGTGTTCTTGAACTTTTATGTTTATTCCTGTGTTAAATGATTTTCATTTATGTATGATAATGTTTACTTATGTTTTCACATATGTTAAATGTATAAATGATATAAAGTAATTTAGTATTTGAATTAGAAGTATAAAAATCAAAAATCAAAAATCATATACATACATACATACACACGGCATTTTTGCCTTATTTGGACCAAATTTTAGTTTTAATTTTTCTAAATAACATATTATGATTAGACTAGTTAAAATAGACTTGTAGGAAAAATTTGAGAAAATTTCATAAACATATAAAATTTTGACTAAATAATGTTCATATGAAAAACATTAAAATTCATCACACATTCATGTGTTCTTCACTTAGTTGATTAATTTGATTCATAAATTTTATAAGTTTTAGTTATTTATTGTTTTTAAGTACTAATTTAAATCATTTTAGCATAAACTAAATAATTAGTATATAAAAACTTTAAGTTAAAAACCGATAAAATTTGAAAACGAAAATAAGTTGTTATGTGTGTTAGGCCACGGCATTTGGTGTATTTTTGGACCAAAAATGAATTTGTCACTTTTTATTTTTATCACTTAGGTAATTAAATTAGTTAAAGTAATGATTTATTAATAAAAACAACAAAAGAAATAAATAGCTAATGTAAATAAAGGCTCACGGCATCCACCATTATTTTTGGTCAATTTTGGTCAAAATGAATTTATCACTTAGTCACTAAAATTGATTTATAAGTAGAATTATATTAGATTGTAAAATGAACCGTTAATAAAAAGAATCAACTGAACCGATAAAAATAAACGTTACCCGTATTAAAATGAATCTTGTCGAGTGCTACTACCTATGCTTAAATTTGGATGTGGACATACAGACTATTTAAAATGAACTACGACAACCTCGCTAAAAATGGAAACCGCTAAAAGATTAGTTAAGTATATGACTAAATAAAACCAAGTTTTAATTTTAAAAAGTTATTTAAAATCACTAAGTACAAAATGAACTTAACAACTTTGACCCTAGAATTTTGTACTTAGATTATATTAAGTTTTACTTCCGAAATCATCTCTCAAATCACTAAATACAAAACGAACCTAACGACTTTAAAACTAGAATTTTACACTTAGTAAATAAAAAGCTTAGTTTTATTTTCTAAAATATCCTTAGTATAACAAAAATGCATAAGAGTATAAAGATACTAAGTATAAATAAAGTCAAATAATAAATACTAAAGCATAAAGAAAATAAAATAAAAATACTAAGTATACAGAAAATAAAATAATAAATACTAAGTATAAGAATACATATACGTATAAAATACGAATAAAATACGAAGTATAAAAATACGTACAAATACTAATACGAAAATACGAATACGTATAAATACGAGGAATAGTAAATACGAGGAATAGTAAATACGAGGAATAGTAAATACGATGAATAGTAAATACGATGAATAGTAAATACGGTGAATAGTAAAATAATGAATAGTGAAAAATATTTAAAAGTTACGAACGGACTCAAAATAAATAATTAAGTTTTTCTATGTGTTCTGTTTTACCTGAAGAACTGCTGTTACTAAAATTTCATTTTACAAGTTCGACGTTATATTTATATTACAAGTTCGTCATTAGTATTATTTATGAACAAGAGATTGAGAAATTGAGAAAGCAAGTACTTGAATAAAATACTAGGATTGTTCGCCATGTTGCGACTCTTGAAATTCGAAGTTAACGAGGTAGCTGTCTATGGGGACTTGGGCTCCCTACCTGAGTTGCCCAAGGCTATTCAACGATCTTAAGATTGCTGTTTGACGTGTGGTATCAACCTCAGGGATGGGGCATACTTGATACTTCCGCGGGCCCATAGAATAGTAATTGGAAACGCCAACCCCATCCGGGGGCACCCGTCTCTGGTGATAGTCGAACTTTTTCGTCGGTAATACCTTTTGAATAGCGAATAAGTATGATCCTCGATAGGTAGTGTATGCATACATTAGACAAGGGATTGAATCATCCTTATTACCTTAGATATCTTTAAGCCTGGTAGTCACGTCCAAGTTATGTTGGCCCTACCGGCTACTGCGCGGATTATGTCTGCATGCTTCCGCCTTACTAACGAAGAATCATTTGTTATCACATGTTGAATGCATTTCCTTGTTTGTTTGATGATTATCTGAATGACTTGGTTGAGTATTGGAATGTGATTTGTTGAGTATGATTATTTGTGAGCGTGGTATGTTATTTGATTGGTTTATACTCGTATTGAATCATCATGATCTCCTTATGTGTTTTACTTGCATACTTGCTATTTGTTTTCCTTTACTTATTTATTATTCATATTGCATGTTGTATTAGAATTGCATGTATCGAAAGAGTGTGCGGGAAAATGATGAGAGTTTAATGCAGGTACCCCGAGTCTTGAACGTTGATCTATCAGGGGATTGGAGGCCTTATTTTGTAACCTATTTTGAGAGGATGTAATCGAACTTATACTCTGTTATCCTAAACTCGTACTATGTACTTAGAGTTTTATTACGATTAACAGCTGGTTTTGTAATATATAGACTTAATTAATTTTCCGCCTTAGTTTAATTAAAGTCACGAAAAACCAGGTTGTTACATGGATCAGCTAAAGAAATACTACCCTTAAGCTCTAAACAACTTTGCAATGTATTTCACAACAAACACAACACAAAACGCACGGATGAACTACGCTTGGTTTGATTCCATGCAAATGGATACGTAGGCAGTTTCGCAAGGAACCCAACCGAAGGATGAACTACGCTTGGTTTGATTCCGCACACCGTGGATACGTAGGCAGTCTTACTCAAAGGCTCAACCAAAATCACGAACTACGCCGGTTTGATTCTGTGTAAAACATAGATACGTAGGCAGCTTTTCAAAGCGCAACCGAACTTTTTTGCACGCACGCCCATAGCTTAAAAAGGTCGAGGGCAATGCACTCACAAAATGACACGCTCAAAGCTTAAAAAAGTCGAGAGCACAGTCAACACAAAATAAAAGTCTAAAGCTTAAAAAGGTCGAGGACTTTAAACAAAAACACATATCCGAAGCTTAAAAAGGTCGAGGATAAACGACATAAAGCAAATGAGACGAGACAATAGGCAAACACTTTCTTTATTAATCATGAATTTTGAAAATGTTTACATTTTAAGTAGAAGTTTAAAACTAGCTTCCAAACTTATTTTATTCGTTGAACAATTAAATAAACAATAAATTCTTTGAGTAAAACACCTATAGTCTAAGTATCCTTCCTACGGCGCTTTGGATGCTCCTTTTCATCTTCATCCTTCGCAACATCTGCACGAACAACAACCGAAGCGATCACCGGATTCGGAACACTCCTTTCGAATCCTGGGGGCTCAACAGGGTCCTCTCCAGCAACATCATCAACCTTCTCACCCAAACGGTCCTTCACAGTCACCTTAGGTCCGAGTCGCTCTCCAAGTGGCCTAGAAAAAGACGCTCCCGCGCTCGAACTCGCTAGGTCGCTGTAGTCCCGTCTCCCTCGCACCGCTGCATGCGCCAACGACGGCCTTGGACCCGTCTGTTCGCGCCTTCACATGTTCTCCCTATCCCGAGGATCTAGAGAAATACACCACCTCCGATAGAAGTCCGAGACACGAGTAGTCTTGGAACCAGCTGGTCGAGCCCAGGTCACTCGGTCAGACCATCCGCGCACCCAAGCATCAATCATCCGGTTGTTCAGAACAACCGACTCGCATATCCGAGTATCTTGCGCTGGAATAACCTGGGCTAGACCGATCTACCTCCTCAACCGATGAGGGTGGATCCACACGTCTCGCTCGAAACCACACGAAATTATCCCGCTAGCCGCATCCGCAACCGACGGTGCCGTGATGTGTCGAATGGACCACCACGACACGACCCACCTTATCGTCCTCTCCCGAACAAACCCTTGGAAGTAGTTCACCGACCGCTCTCGAGGCATTGCCTAATGAAGACCACGAGTCGTCACCCCAGCCGGAATGTACATCTCACCACCCGGAGGAGCCAATACACGTAAACGCTCCAACAGCCAAATCTGCAAAATCCTAGCACATCCACGATACGAGCTTAGACGATTCGCATGACGGTCGTCCAAACCTAAAATAGTCTCAGCTGGGATCAAAGCTGAAGGATCGTGGCCCAACTCCATCTCCTCCATGACCCGTGCATACCTTGCATGGCCATGCAACCCATCTTCCATCGATCCAGCAAAGCAATACCGATGTAGCAAGCAAAACCCTAGGGCTCTCCTCCTAGAACGAGCAGAAATGCTCACGTCACCCATGTTCATGTAACGCTCGCACAACCATCGCATGTTCACCACACCTCCCTCGAACAAACCTTCAGCTTGAGCATTGGTCATTAAGAGATACTGTCGCAGTCTCCCGTTATAGCCAAACTCACTCCTAACCGCTACTGGGGTAGTACGGTAGACCATCCTGCAATAGCCGAAAACTCATCTAGCAACGGACATATCTCGCCTCCCGGGAACCTGAACACATGCACCCTAGGATCCCAATAATCAAGACAAGCGTCAAGGAAGTCCACCTCAACGCGTATCTGCCTAAAACCTATGAAGACACCTGCACCAGTCGAAGACAACGCCTTCTTCTCCGAATCGCTAAGGGAAGACATCCACCGCTTCAAAAGACCATCAAAATGGTCCATCTTCTTCAAAATACAAAAATATTCTTAAAAATACTCCCTCCGTTTCATTGAGAAAGCCCCATAGGGGTTTTCACAAATTTTAAGGAGGTAGAAAAAGTTGAGGGTAATAATGGTATTTTGGTTAAATGGGTCCCACTTTTGATGATAAAGTATGTGGTATTTTGGTAAAATGAGAATATTAGTAGGGGTAAAAATGTTATTTTAATTGTTGAAAGCTACTATATATGGTAATGGGGCTAAATGAATGAAATTGCCGAAAAAGGAAAATGGGGCTAAATGAATGAAACGGAGGGAATACTAAGCTATTTAAGAGAATACAAAACAAGCAAAGAAAAGAGTTGAGATTGAATAAGGATTATAACTCATACCTCCCCTCTTTATATAGGAAAACAAAATCTCGAATTAGGAAAATTCGACGATAGAACCGGCAGTCCAAGCCGCAAGACACCTTGCGATTGGAGGAGCCAATCGCAAGGCACCTTGCGATTACCAGCCCCATTTGCAACACATGTTGCGATTCCTAGGAGCGGCTTTATCCCCAAGTTTCCATGTTTTCGACATTTCAAATCCTAGCATGCATGCAATTACGACGTACATTCTAATTGAGCTCCCTAATTCGGGCCTAATTACAAACAATTGAACATAGATCCATCACAAGTCATGCTTGATCCGATCATAACACACTTCATTTTATAATTTGTTTAAAGCTCATTTCGAATTTTAAAGATTAAAATGAACATTTTTGGCACCCTTTTTCAACAAACATTTTCAAAACAAAGTCCCCTGCTCGGGAATCATTTTCAAATTTTTTCTAGCTACTAACTAAACAGGTACAAGAAGAAATAGAAAGTCCGACTACAACAAGAGACGACTACAAGTTCAAGCTACAGGACATGAAGCGGCTAGGGATGCCGACGACGAAGCTCCTCGACCTCTCTCTGAAGACGAGCCACCTCCGCCCGACTTTGACATAGCTGAGCCGCCTGCTCTGCCCAAGCCATCCTCCAGCGATGGGCTGTCCGCCACAACTTCTTGTGGACATCCTTCGCCACCTGCACGAGACATTCTCAAGCAACTTTTACTCCATTTTGCCTTAATTTTACACTAAATTAAGTCAAACTACGGGGGTAAACCCAAAACACGAACATTTTACTCCATTTTGCCTTAAATATACACTAATTTAAGTCAAACTACGGGGGTAATCTCAAACCTTTTTCCAAAACAAAAGCCTTCCTGGTCCATTTTGCCTTCATTTCATACCAATTAAGACAAACTACGGGGGCTAAACCTCAAACTTGCACCTTTAAACCCAAAATCTTCATTTTGACTACAGTTTCACTAAACTGCAGTCAAACTCGGGGAGTAATACAAAAAAACACGCTCACACTCTAAGTTTGCCCTTCGTTATCCACTAACTCGGTCAAACTGGGGGCTTACATAGACATACCCACAAGAAAACAAAACAAACCATACCTTTTTCACCTTGTCTCCCCAACCATCCATGCCAGCATCTGTAATCACCGGCAGATACTCGGGCACGTGCCAAGTCTCTCGTGTCCCGGCGTTATCCCACTCCACAGTCGTAGGGAAATCTGGGGGCTGGAATGCCAAGTCAGCGTCAGGCACCTGCAACATGAAACTCAACAAAATTAGGGAAAATTTTTCACAAATTTTTACTCTACACACAAGAACAAGACATACCTCGATAGGCCCACCAGCAAGCCTACCCCACGCAAACTGCGTGTAATCCTGCTGACGAAGGAGGAGAATCTCCGACTTCCCTCAAGATGCAGCTGCCTCTGCTGCCGACTCAAGACCCGCGTCTCGAAAAGAACCTTAGGTGGATCAAGAGGCACGACGAAGTCAGGATACCTCGTCTGAATCGCCAGACGCTCACCCAAGTACCAAACATACCCATACGGCGTAGCCAAGTACAACCGTTGGGAGTCACGCTCCCGGAAGCGCACCCACAACTCCTCAGGAACGCCCGTGTACTGCTCCCACGGACGCGGGCGGAACTAAAGCAAGAAAACACATGTCAAAACACACTGTCAAACAAAATCATCTAAATACATGCTATTTAGAAGGTTTCAATACATACCTGACCACTTCTCAGCTGGTTCAGCTGGTCCCGAAGAAAGTCGTACGTCCAGTCAAACCCGATACGACTGCACGTACCCCATGTCCACACCGCCGGATACTTCTTTTCCATCGCAACAGCCTCCTCAGGGAGGAAGAAAGGAAAGTGACTGTAGATTCAGCAATGTACAAGAAACATAGACAAGTTAGCACAAGTACAATACATTTCAAGGCAAATCAACTGAAGACAAGAATAACGTACCTCCATCAGCAAACCAGGGGACACTAGGGGAATCCTAGACCCCCCATCCATCTTCCGTGGCCTCACAGCATCCATGCAGAAACGGATGCACAAGCCCAAGGCCGGAGATACCCAATCATACGCCCCAATCGCACTCCAGTCCAAAAGATACATCAGCATCGACGTACCAGCCCGTTCCCCCTTCTCACCGAAGTAGGCAGAGCTAACAAACCACCAGAGCCACATACGAGCATTCTGCTCGTCACTCCAAACTCCAGGCCCGTGCTCATTCTTCCCCTCGAAGTATTCCATGATGTAGCTCGTCTTAACGGAATTAGGCGCCTTCCCCTGTTAAGGCACCTCCAAACCAGCACCAATAGCCTCAAGCACCGCGCTGTCATCAATAGGCGGCGCCAAACCAAAGTCCATATCACGATCGCCAAAGGGCAGACCTGTGATGATAACATACGCAGAAAAAGTAATGCCTGCCTCGAACCCCGACAAATGGAACGTCGTGGTCGTGTCCCAGTACCGGTCAAGAAACGCGCGAACTATCCTCAAGTTCGCCGTAGTCGGCATGTCCACAATCTGGACCCAACGCTCAACCAGTGGGCCCAAACCACACCCGTCAATCATCTCCCTCGCCCTGGGAGACAAGACATTTCGATATGTCCAAATGACAGTCGAAATGCCAGAAAACGTCCTCATATATCCTATTTCGAGCCCGGTCAGAGCCCGATGTGACAAGTGGCGCTCACGATCCGCCAACAGCGTATGACCATCCCAATTCTTCGCAAAAGGACGGTCAGCACGCGGGCCATGAAAAGCACGACCTCTACTACGACCACGAGACCCTGAAGCCTGTGAAGACTCACCCTCCTCCATGGCCTCTACCTCTCGCCCCGCCTCGCCAATCACACCACCATGACGGCCACGAACGCCCGTACCTCGCCCACGACCCCTCCGGGTCGGAAAGTCAACGGATCCAGGAGAAGGATCCCTCGCGCTAGCTACACGACGCAAACTCGAACCACCAGGGGTAGTAGGTTCCTCAGCCCTAGAACCCGTACTCCGACGAGCTTGAACCCTCGTCGTAGGAGGTCCAGACCAGTCCTCATCTAAGACATTTCAAGACATAAGCATTTACAAGACACAAGACGAAGACACAAACCATAAAAATAACAACAAGAACACCCTATAGAGGGCCCTTTCAGGTCTAATTCACAATTTCGCTGAAAGCCGCTCTACACACATCAAAATTTCAACTTGATGGTTTCTATGCACTACATTAACCTTCAATTACACCCCAGAACAATTAATTGCATTTTGGACTTACCAATCAAAAACCCCTAATTTTGACCTAAGTTCTCCGTTTTAATCGACTTTAAACCATGATTTAAGAACCGATTACTAACATTTTTCAAAAACTAACACCATACACATATTATACTAGTCAAGGGGAACCTATGGCAAAGTTTAATTGCAATTCCGAGACCGAAAATCCGGGTCCGATTTTTGGGTCGGGACCATTTCATACGAAAATGGTCCGAAAACGTCCCAAACAACACACATTTCACACAAACATTCAAGAATAGCATAATACAAGGGAATGACATCGTTCTCTAGTATTCAAATGGCAAATTTCAAGCAAAAAGACGGTTTTTCACAAAAAACGTCTTTTCTACATTTCAAGCCTGATCTAACAATTTACAACATCAAAATGCATAAAAACAAGTTAAGTGGATTGTTACCTTGATCCATTTTGAAGCAAAGCAAGAAAAACGAGCGAAAACGGCTTAGAAATCGCAATAAACGATTTTTAGAGAGAAAGAGTCGAAATTGGGAAATGTATAATAACACACGGTAATCCCGTGTTTTATAGCATCAAAAAGCCCTCGACCCTAATTGCAAGGACGCTTGCGATTTGGGGATTGATTCGCAAGGACGCTTGCGATTCGACCTTTGGGCATTTTCGTGTTTTTCCCATTTTTAGGCCTAATATGGACTTCTAGTCCACTTTTAGCCCAAATTGACACTCTCTCACGTTACGTCGCTCGGTTAAGGCGTCTCCTAAAGTCCGCCACACACACTCTTTAACGAGTTTAAGCATAAGCACAACCTTTGCGTTTACACTAAGCATAAGCATTTTCCCTCGGACGATAATTCCCGGCGGGCATCAGCACTCTTTACGAGGCCAAGCACCAGCACAAGCGCTAGCACGAAGCATAAGCATCCGCGCTCTTTTACGAGACCAAGCATCTGCGCTCTTTCACGAGACCAAGCAACAGCAATAGCACGCAAAGGCATTTGGCAGGCAGGCATGCCCTTACAAGTATGCAAGGACCGTCATTTCCCTAAACATGTTTGTCCCTCCCCGGATAAGCCCGGTTCGGAGTCCTCGTCTCACCCATGCACACATACTCCGCTCCACTGATAACATTGAGACTGTAACGGTCCGGATGTTGTCGTGTAGTTTGACTTTCGCTTTAGTCCTAAGCTCGGTCAAACTGGGGGCTCTGTGGATACCCACATCCGTACCTCCCGCCAAAAACCTAGTGATGTAATAATGGACTTTTATTGCATGCTTTTATGTTGACTTAAATGGTTCTAACTGTGACGAATTCAAGTTAAATGTTTTTAAAATGCAAATGAGGTTTCTTTATGGGTCATCACTCTTAGTGTCCTTAGGTCTAGAGTCTAGCTTGTCTCAAGTTCAGGTCCTAATCGGCATGCGCACACCCCTTTTTAAACACATAGTCTAATTGATCCTTTTACATTAACAAGGTTTAATTCGATTCACCTAAATCCCTAAATTTAGGCCCAGTCGCTAAAACCACCTTTTAGGACTGGAAAACACCTAGGATAGCCTTACGGAATGTCCTATTTCACGAAACACTACAAAATACACCCATTTTACATTTTCAGGGCTCGGGCCCAGAATCGAGCCCAAACCCGTTCCTGGCCCGCTTCCCAAGGTCCAGGATAACCTAATCAAAACCCTACAATCAGCCACCATCCGTAACTTAGAGCTCAAGCAAGATTATTGACAAGGCTAAAGTCGCGTCACCTTAGTCAAAATAACCTAAAGTCAACTAACAAGGTAGCTAGTGGCAGTAGGGTCGAAATCCACAGAGAGACAGGCAGTCAACAAAATGCTCAGATAATATATGTCAGTCTCAGGAACGATAAAGTCGGTGTTTTGGGTTACTAAACTAAGAACAGCAAAAGAGATGATATAAAGGTATATAAAAGGGAGATTAGGGCATCGGGATCAATGTGACATCGATTCAGGAACTCAACTCAAAAGTAAATATCAATCAATTGAAGCTATGCAAGTGACTAGGTTTAGGAATACGCTCTCTCGAGTCAATATTAACCTTAAGCAAATTTAACGGGCTCTCGCAACTTACTAAACTTAACTTATCAAATACGCGTGAGTCTAGTTTCAATTAGGCTTTTGATCTTAAACTGAAACAACCTAAATTCAATTCAATAAAGGCGTCCCTAAATTCAATTGATAATAAAACGCGTAGGAAGAAGTCAACTTGCACAAGTTCAATCAAAATAGGCAATTAAAACATGTTCCTGAACCAATCTCACAAATCACCCTAAACCCTAATTAAAGAATTAGCTACACATAATTGAAATTAAAGCACAACAATAATAAGGAGACATGATGAAAGAAATAATAACAATTAAATAAAAACCTGGAATTAACGGAGTACCGACGGTTACAATCGAATCAATCTTGAAATGAACTAATTGAGTTTATAAAAGAAGAGCAGTGAACTAAACCTAATTATAAAGTAAGGAAGAAAGCAATAAAAAAAGAGCATAAGTGTTTAGTTTCGTCCTCCAACTATATATATATATGTTTCCAAAACCTAAAACTCGAAATAAAAATAAAACCGACGAAGAATACACCGGGGCCGGCCGGCCTGGCTAGCTTGGGCCAGCTCTCCTCTTGGGCCTTCATGAGGCTTTGGGCCTTTATTCCTTCGTGGCCCCCTGTCTTTTGGTCTTGTAAATGAACTCCGAGCTCCTGCGCGAGCTCGAGCCTGGTCTCGTAGTCTCAAATCTCGATTAAGCTCCCAATTGTCTTGGGTTTTGGCTCAAAACCACCAAAACCTGCAAATGTAAATGAAGGGCGGCAGTATCGAGAAATATAACAAATAGCTCATAAGATCATAACGAATACGAATAAATGCAAGCTAAATGCGACTAAACCGGAGGCATAAAATGCATATAAATGGCACGTGTCAAACTCCCCCAAACCAAACCTTTGCTTGTCCTCAAGCAAAAAGCGTCGGAGAAAATCAAAGTGACACGAACTTATCACGTTAGTATCTCAAAGTTCACGACCTATGCACATAAACTTACAAACCATAGTCTATTTCACCGAAAATAGAGCACAAGTCTCAATCATTCACACCACATTTTATTACTAGCCTCTAACGCTTTCACAAAAATAAAACTGACGACAATTGAATTCAAGCAAGGCCAACCAGGCATACCACTTCCCATTCAACCATTTCTTTCCACAATCCATTCTTTTTTTTTTTTCTTTTCTTTCTTCTTTCTTTCTCTTTTTTTTTTTATCAAATGTGGAGCATCCCTCGTATGTTATACCGTTTAGCTTGACATTCACTTGGTAAAGATCGAGCTCGGGTAGACATATTTCCTTAAGGGTTACATCATTGCTCATACTCTCGGTCGCAACCAAATTCATGGCCACTGTGGTTACTCAAATCAATGAGTCCCCTCCGAAAGCATCGAAGCATTGCTCCAACATTATATGATCTTTCCAAACATACCACATGCCAACATTCCAAACATTCCGCAAACCGATTGCCTCGCAAGAATACCAATATCGAAAGTAAAAGAACGAAAAGCGATAAGAATTAAGCAAATACAAGCGGGCTAGTGTTTGAGGCTCGCAATCTATTAATAGGAAACAAACATATAGTGCAAGCTACGACGATAGATCTTCAACTCGGAGATGCTAAAGATCAAAATTAGCACACTAATCAATTCTCCAAACTTGACAATTCAAACCAAAAAGACTCGTATTTTTGTAATTTTTGAAATTTTTCAATTTTTTTGGATTTTTATATAAATGCACACAAAATGAAATGCAACTAAACTAATAAGCGCGAAAGTGCTTCCCTCCCCCAAACCAAATCACACATTGTCCTCAATGTGGAAAACAGCATAACCACAACAGCAGAGAAGGACAAATAATAAGCGGGGGTAGGAAAATAAAACGAGAAAAGAGGGTAATGAAAGCTCACATTTGCGAAGTCGGAGCTCCCCCAAACCGAAGCGAAGCATGGAGTGCGGCTATAAATCCACGAATATGCGTCCAAATCAGTCCAGCTATGAAGTACTTCGGAGTAGCACGCGAGAAGGAACAAAACTAACAAAGAGATACGGGGCCGGCCCAGACCACACGCCGGCCGCCCCATGCAATTTTTCATTTTTTCGCTTTTTCATCGCTTCAAATTTGAGCTACGGTGTTTGCTCGAGCCCTGAGCGGCCGACCTACCGGCATGCTTCCTCGTAGCGTCTTCTCAAAAATACTAAGGACAAAAGTCCTAAAGTACCTGCGCGCTAAAATTACCAAGTAATACCCTCATCCTCGCGCGCTCAAACAAAACCTGTGGATACCCATATCCGTACCCTCCCAACAAAAACCCTGTGATGTATCACGGACTTTTATTACGCATGCTTTAACGTTGACTTATACGGTTCTAACTAATGTCGAATTCATTTTGAGTCGTTTTGAAATGTTAAAATGGTCTAGGTCGCTTCACATCACACTTAAATAACGTTCATTTTGTCCATTTGGAGTCTAGCTAGGTCCTCGTCCTACTTCATTTGGCATGAGCTTCGCATTTGCACTACAATTAGCCCTTTTACATTAACAAGGTCTAATTCAGCATTCCTAAATTCCTAAATTTAGGCCCGGTAGCTAAAACCGCTATTTAGCACCCTCTCACACAAAATGCAGCTTCACGTCTTAGCTTATTTCACAAATCTATGCAAATACACCCTTTTTCATTTTTCCGGGTCTCGGGCCCGAAACCGAGCCCAAACCCAAGCCTTTGGCCCGCACTCTAAAGCCCTGAACATCATAAAATATCTCAGAAATATCTCAGCCCTTTTCTTGGCACACACGCACGAAATTATACTGTATCTTTCAAAGATTTTATGCAACCGAAACTTGGAAAGCAGCCCTAGAACCAAGCCATCAAACCGCATGACCTTATGCGGTTTGGTGAGACAACCGCATAAGGCTATGCGGTTTGCCCAGGCAACCGCATAAGGCTATGCGGTTTCCAGGCCTGGTTTTATACCCCAGTTTCCTAATTTCTCCGAGGTTTTTAGTATATATAGAGCCCTATACCTCGACCTCAAAGCATACTTTCACAACATCTTTCACACACAATTCACAACACACAAATCCCGTTTCACAAAAGCCTCAAGCACTCAAATCTTTGAGTTCAACACACCATCCCGTGTTGAATTCATCCTCCTTTTAAGTTCAAGAAGTGAAGCTCTGCCCAGATCTGAAGCATCAGGACAAGGTAGGTACCGATCCACTTGGATCAAAGCTTTTTCTTATTTTCTATGGACTAACAAAGGGGACTACACTCTAGCGCCCCCCCCGGCTTTGGCACCCGAGCGCGCTTGCCTTCCAAGTGTTCTTATTACTTCGGGTACACTCCATATCCGATGACACGCCAAAGTCGCATAAGCAACCGACCTTATAAAATAAACCAATGGACAATTGAACTTTATTTTATTTGTATGCATCTTGCACCCTTCTGTCTTGCATTAAAATCAACTTAAACAATGAATTCGACCTTTAACTGAACCGTTTTCGTTAACAAGTTAAACATGCTAAACTGAGGGTTTTAATCAATCTTTTTGCATCTGCATCTGCATTCTTTTACAAACTTATCGCACTTGTACGTAGCGATAACATTAGCTCAAATATCATCTTACAAGGATTGTTCTAGGTCAGTAGAGGCTATTTTTACATAGGCTTTTCTAAAAGGTTTTCATAAATCATTATTTGAATTAACTCTTTTTCTAAAGTACCCTCACCCCGAATCCAATCTGGTTTCACAAGCCTTAGATCTAGGGGTGTCGGCGTGCTCCAAAATCTAAGAACATGTTTTTAACTTAGAACATGGTAGCAGGTTCCTATTTTCCGCGATAAATAGGTGGCGACTCCATAACAGTTCTTAAAGGTTTTTCCAACTTAATCTTTTTAACTTTAAAATCCGCCCTTAAGCAAGACGAGTTGGGTCCGATCCGGGTTCCACAGTTTGGCGACTCATTGGGAGATCTTATTTTTAAAACCAAAAACTAGCTTTTTCTTTTTAAAAATAAAGAGGTGAAAACTTCAAAGCCTTGAACAATCCAAGTATACATATTTGAGCTATGCACATTCGTTTAGAGTCCATTCCTTTTGGAATCTAGGCACCCTTTACACCCTTGAGAGGTGGTTCCAACACGCAGGCTTGTCCACTCGATAAAGCACGTGCAGGACTAACTTTCCTCTCTCCCTCCACGGCTTGCCAGAACGATTATCTCGACCGCCCAAAGGTTCTCTAGAAAACCTATCGCTCCGGCGTAAGGAAATAGAGGGGTTAAGTATCTGCCAAAGCGTACTCGAGGTAGTTGGAGGTGTACCCGACTGACTCATTTTTCACCCTTTTTGAGTCATACGTACAAGTTCGAGGCCATGCACTCCATGGTCCCTTTTCAAAACGAGCATATGCATTCATATCTTCGAAAACTCGCCTAAACGTTTCAAAGATAAATGAACCTAACATCTAACACCTTTTCAAACAAAACTATCGCGAATTTTTGAAACAAGCTTTTTCAAAACTTCCCTTTTTCACTAACAAGCAAAAACCCGAGCAAGGATTAAAACCCAAGCTCGTGGCTTTCAATCCTCTAGGTCACACGGCCTAGGTTCTACATTTAACATCCTCGGTTCGACTTGCTAATCACTCTCGAGCCGAATCCTTCTTCTTTTACACATCCGACTCGAGCTCACCTCGGCAAATCACCGATATCAGTTCGACGGATGCAAAGCAAAACGTTTTAACATCGAGACGAGATGTGCGCACACATCCTCGCCTCAAAAGCTTCCCTTAGCAAAACCTTTTCGAAAATCTCCTCTTTTTCAAACATAAAAGGTCTTTCTAAACAAAGAAATGAGCTAAAATGAATGCCTAAAATGAATGTGAGTCTAGTGGGTCGAGTCGTGTCACTAATGCAAAGTGAAATGCAGGCCTCAGCTGGATACTCGTCGCACTAAGCACCGTGTAATAATCCCATACAAAAAACGCACCTACACCCGCAAAATGGCCTGCAACAACGAAGACGTCACCGCACTCCGTGACCAAGTTGCAAAGCTGACCGCTGACCTCGAACGCCTTTTGACTACCCACACCACCGAAGTTGAACGCATGGAAACCAAGATTAAGGAAGAAGCTGATAGACACGCTAAGAAGCTCCAAGCCATGGAGGAAAGGCTCTATGTCTCGAGTACTTACTCCATCCACAAGGAGAATGAAATCGCACTGGCCAAAGATTAAGGATGAGCTCCCTAACAAGCTCGCCTCTTAGTGATCTTCCTATCTTTCAAGGACATGAGAGCCCGATCATTCACATCCGAGCTTTCAAGTCCCAAATGGCTATAAAGGAGTAGATGCCAAACACCGCTAACTCTTTTCCCGCACTCTCTAGCGGCGGTCAAGACATGGTTCTACTCAGTCGACCCGCAACGCATCCCTACTTTCGAAGAACTCACGGTTGAATTCGATCGACAGTACCGAGACAACGAAGACACCCAAGTCTCGATCCGCACCCTAGAAGTCCTATCTCAAAAGGACAACGAAGGCTTCACCGACTACCTCACCCGTTGGAAGAAGCTAAGCGCCCAAATCCCTAACCGTCCCCGCGAGGACGAGCTTGTTCCCAAGTTCATAAACAACCTGCGACCAGTATCAATTCTACATGAGGTACAGCAACATTCAGAACTTCAAAGAACTAACTAAGGTCGGCACTCAAATTGAAGATGACCTTAGGACTGGCACCATGGCTAAATACACCGGCCATGCATACCAAGGGAGTTCCTCTAAGTCCTCCCGTGCGGTCAAGAACGACGAAAATCGTCTGGCTTCGGTAACCTTGATGATGACACCCTCGACGCATTCGCAACTACCTTCTCACCACCTCCCAAAGCCAAGAGGAACTTTGACCCTCTCTTTATGTCTTACACCAAGGCATTTCAAAGGTTGGTCGAAAAGAACTATCTGCAACCAATCGGGCCTACTAGCGAGCCACCCGAAGACAAGAAGCCTAAATCTTGGAACCCCAATGCCTTCTGTGCATACCACCGAGGCAAGGGGCATGACACCGAGAATTGCTTTAGGCTTAAGAACGCTATCCAAGATCTCATTGATCAAGGAAAGCTTAGCAAACCATCTCAGCCTACCAAGCCTTCGAACAACGAGAACCCGCTTGGTAATCACGCAATTTTCGTGGGATCAGTCCCTATTCTAGACTGTTCCTACCTCATCACGCCCTCTGATGACCAAGTCAATGCAGTCTACTGGTCTAGTGACGAGGAGGACGACGAATATTGGCTCCCCACCGACGAGGTAATACAACACGTCAATCAACTTGCAAGAGACATCAATCATTTGAAGGCTTTACATCGAACCGCAGTCGAACGTCTGGAAAGGCGCATTGAGAAGGAACTCGCCAACCCAGCCTCACTCGACGACCTCGAGGCCTTCCATCAAAAAGATGGCGAAGGATTCGTCAAACACCTCATCCAATGGAGGAAACTGCTCTCCCGAATCCCAAATCATCCGCATGAAAACGAACTCATCAACACTTTCCTCTTCAGCATGCGGCCCGTCTGGCGATATTACTTTCACTTCTGCAACGTTCAGAACTTTGAGCATCTTATCGAAATTGGCACCCGCATTGAAAAAGACCTCACATCAAGCTATGAAGATCCCGCCTACCGAAGCACTCTTCAAGAACGCACCCTCAAGGGACGAAAAAGACACAACAAACACGGCCCTACAAGGGTTTTTGACAAACTCTACATGCCTTACGCCGTAGCATTACAGAAACTAATCGCAAAAGATTATCTTGCACCGATCGGACCTATCAATGAGCCGCCCATGAATAAGAAATCAAAATCATGGGACCCCAACGCCTTCCTCAGGCATACCACCGTGGCATGGGGCATAGCACTCAAAGTTGCCTAAGACTCAAACACGCTATCCAAGACCTCATCGATCAAGGAAAGATCAAGAAACCTCGGAGGAAAACCACACCTTCCTCCAGCAACGACGCAATTTACATCACAACTCAAGCAACTCAAGCACCCCAAGCAACTCAAGCACCCCAAGCAACTCAAGCACCTCAAGCAACTCAAGCAGCTCAAGCAGCTCCTCAAACAGCGAAGACGAAGAAGAAGAAGAAGAAATTCTTTTAACTTCTAATGCTCTAAGTGTCGGGTCACCTGTCGACCCATCTATCCTAGACTCTAGCTTTAGTTTAGACTTTCTTTTTACGGAGGCTAGCTCCAAGCGATTTCAATTGTCGAATAATTCTTCTCAAAATAATGAAATGAATAAATTTGCTTACGCCTTGTCTCAAGCTAAAACAAACAACAAAGCACAAACATCTAACAATCAACAAACAACAAACAAATCAAAAAGCACTAACTCATGCGATAAAAATGAACAATATCTAAACAAATACATTGCAAACATTGTTTCTCCCAAAACACAAGACCCTATCATCGAGGAAACCATAACCATAAACGTGGGAACCCCCGAAGAACCAAGGGAACTACAACTAGGAGCCTCACTAGACGAACACGAGCGCACCCAATTTACACAACTCCTAAGCGAATTCAAGGACGTATTCGCTTGGTCATACAAAGACATGCCCGGCATCGAACGAAGCATCGCCGAGCACCGCATCCCCATCAAACCCGGTTACAAACCAATCAAACAAAAGCTAAGGAGGCTACGTCCCGAATGGTCCCTTATGGTCAAGGAAGAAATCGAGAAACAACTACAAGCCGCTTTCATCCAAGTCATTGAATATCCTGAATGGGTCTCGAACATGGTCCCAGTCCTGAAAAAGAATGGCAAAATTCGAGTATGCGTTGACTTTCGTGACTTGAACAAAGCTAGTCCCAAAGATGACTTTCCATTACCCCATGTAGACGTCCTAGTCGACAACACCGCTGATCACGCCCTCTTATCCTTCATGGACGGCTACGCAGGCTACAATCAAATCAAAATGTCACTCGAAGACATGGCAAAAACGGCCTTCATTACACCGTGGGGGACATACTGCTACACAGTTATGCCCTTCGGCCTAATCAATGCTGGCGCTACATACCAACGCACCGCTACAACCCTTTTACACGACATGATGCACAAAGAAGTCGAAGTTTACGTCGACGATATGATCGTAAAATCAAAGGAGAGAAGTGGTCACATCACTAACCTCCGCAAATTCTTCGTTCGCCTACGACAATACAAAATGCGCCTCAACCCCCAAAAATGTACTTTTGGAGTTAAATCCGGTAAACTACTAGGACACGAGCGAAATAAAGAGGCATCGAGGTCGACCCTCGAAAGTCAAAGCAATCCTCGAATGCAACCCCGAAGAACCTCGACGAGATTCAAGTTTCTTAGGCCAAATCCAATACATCTCACGCTTCATCAAAGAACTCACCATGATATGTGAACCGCCAAGAAGCTCAAGAAAACCGACCACGCTGAATGGGACGAGGAATGTCAAAAAGCATTTGACAAGGTCAAAGAATTGCTAACTAACCCGCCGGCTCGCAACCACCCCAAGAAGGTTTACCCTTATCCTTATACCTTACAACAACACCCACCGCCATGGGCGCCATGCTCGCTCAAGAAGTAAACGGCGAAGAACGCGCAATCTACTACATAAGCAAGAAGTTTCTCGATTACGAAACTCGATACTCACCCCTCGAGAAGAGTTGCCTAGCCTTAGTATGGTCATCCAAAAACTCCGCCACTATATGCTAGCACACCAAACAAGGGTATATTCCACAATGGATCCCGTGAAATACCTCTTCGAGAACCTGCACTCTAACGGACGAATGGCCGATGGACATTGCTCCTAGCCGACCGACCTTAAATGCGTACGCACCTCAAAGCAATTAAGGGACGAGCGGTCTCCGATTTCCTAGCCGAAAATGCAATCACCGAGCAACCAATCATAGACACCACATCCCTTCCGCACGATGGGATTTACAACATCAACCAAGAACAATGGGAATTATACTTGATGGTTCATCCAACTATCGAGGTCATGAGTAGAATACTTCTCATATCCCCAAATGGCGAACACACACCCTTATCCATTAAACCGACTTCGACGTAACAAACAATGCAAAGAATTTAAGCATGCTTGCACGGTCTCCAAGCAGCGCTTGTACTCAACGCCCGCAACATAAGAGTCTATGGGGACTCCTCCCTCATAATCAACCAAGTGTCCGGAGCATGGAAGATACTTAACGAAAACCTGGCATTATACCAAAACAAAATACAAGAGCTCATAAACGAATTCTACCACGTAGAATTCGTACACCTCCCACGCGAAGAAAACCAATTCGCCGACGCGCTATCCAAACTCGCGTCCCTAATCAACATACCCCCGGGGATGGAAACTCTACCCATTGTCGTGGAAAGACGAAACGAACCCGCATACATCTGTGACATCGAAACCGAGGAAGAACAAACCGACCCTTGGTACCAAGCAATCATCAACTACAAAACAAACGGCGAATACCCGCCAAACACCGACAAACGGGCCAAGCGAGCCCTACGCCTATTATCATCACAATTCGTGATGGAAATGGGCAAGTTACTCAAAAAGACGCCTCAAGGTACACTTCTCTTGTGCGTCGACCACAAGAAAGGACACGAAATCATGTCCCAAGTACACGATGGCGAGTGCGGACCACACATGAACGCACGAGCCATGTGCAAACAAATCATAAGGCTAGGATGGTACTGGACTACCATGGAAGCCGACTGCGCAAAATATGTCAAACATTGCCATAATTGTCAAATCTTTGCAAACGTACAACACATACCACCTTCACCGCTATACAGTTTAACATCACCATGGCCCTTCTCCACATGGGGCATCGACGTCATCGGCAAAGTACAGCCCGTAGGAGCAGGAGGACACTGCTTCATCCTCGTGGCCATCGACTATTTCACCAAATGGGTCGAAGCCGCATCGTACCGCAAGCTAGGCACAAAAGAAGTCGCAAAATTCATACAAAACAACATCATTTGTCGCTATGGCATACCACACGAGTTCATCAGTGACCAAGGCACGCACTTTCAAGGAGAAGTCGAGCCACTCCTTCTCAAATACAAAATACAACGACACAAGTCATCACCCTATCGACCGCAAACCAACGGCGCAGTTGAGGTAGCAAACAAAACCGTCGTATCAATCCTCAAAAAGATGATCGACACCTGCCACGATTGGCCCCACAAAATCCCATTCGCATTATGGGGATATCGCACCACAATCCGCACACCCACAGGCATGACACCCTATTTCCTAACCTACGGAATGGAAGCCGTTCAACCCGTAGAAATCGAAATGCAATCCCTTCGAATTCTCATGGAAGCAGACATTCCTGAAGCCGAATGGGCACGCGAACGCTACGAACAACTCATTCTCTTAGACGAAAGACGACTACATTCACTAAGTACAGTCCAAATGTATCAATCTCGCCTGCAACGCGCCTACAACAAACGGGTCAAACCACGAAACATTAAAGTGGGTGATCTAGTACTCAAATCAGTCCGAGCACCATTACCAGTCGACCCAAGGGGAAATTCAAACCCAATTGGGCCGGGCCGTACTTGGTCAAGGAAATCCTTCCCGGAGGAGCCGTGAAACTAACTGACCTTGACGGTCAAGACTTCCGACTACCAACAAATCTTGATCAACTCAAGAAATACTACCCTTAAACAAATTTGCAATGTACTTCACAAAAAGGACAAAACTCGCTCTCGCATGAGTGAACTACGCTCGGTTTGATTCCACGCACTGTGGATACGTAGGCAGCTTTGCAAAGAGCTCAACCGAATCACACGAACTACGCCGGTTTGATTCTGTATTCAAAACGCAGATACGTAGGCAGCTTGTCAAAAGTACAACCGAACCTTTTCTAGCACGCATGCCCAAAGCTTAAAAAGGTCAAGGGCGTTGCACTCACAAAAGACACGCTCAAAGCTTAAAAAGGTCGAGAGCACAGTCAACACAAAACAAAACACAAATCCAAGTCCAAAGCTTAAAAAGGTCGAGGACTTAAAGACGGAACAAGTCAAACAAACGAATCCAAAGCTTAAAAAGGTCGAGGATTTAAGACAAAACAATTCAAAACGCACAAGTCCAAAGCTTAAAAAGGTCGAGGATTTGAAACAAAATACAAGTGATTCGAAGCTTAAAAAGGTCGAGAACATCTCAAAACAAAACAAAGAAAGCAACGAGACAAGGCAAAAGCAAATCAATTCTATTTTATTACTTTATTTAGAATTTTCCGCAATTTAGAAAGGAGCTAGGAACAAGCCTCCTTAGCCCTTTATTCAAATCTAAAACATGTATTTAAATAAAGGAATCTTTCTAAACTAAACAAAACAAACTCAAGTCTTTTTCTGACGCTTCGGGTTGACCTCTTCATCTTCAAGAGGCCGATCCGCCACAACTTTCGACCTAAGGACGGGAGTAGATCTCTCAAAACCTGGGGCTCGACGGATCCTCATCCCGCTTCAACTGGGGCTCCCAGATCCTTGGCCCTAGGCGATCTTTAACGGCCACCTTCGGTCCAAGCCTTTCCCGCACGGCCTCGAAGAAGAAACACCGCACCAACAAAGACAAAGATCACCATAGTCCCTCCTTTCAAGACCGCCTCATACGCCAAGGAGGGCCTTGGCCCATTCTTTTTCCCTCCTCCTTTGATTCTCACGCTCCTTAGGATCATTGGAGCAGTACCACCGTGTATAGAAGTCCGTGAACACGGCTAGACTCTATATGCTCCAAGACACCAAGTAACACGATCCGACCATCCTCGGATCCAAGCATCAATCATCCGTTGTTTAGGACAACAACCCTCCAACCTCGCGTATCCCGATCCTAATAGTCCGCCAAGTTCGATTTGCCTCTTCAAGCCGAAGAGGATGAATCCATACACCCTGCTCAAACCCGCACAACATCAAACCGCGAGCCGCTGCCGCCAATCGACGGTCCGCTACCTCCGTAATGCCCCACCACGAAACATACCAACGAATGCTGCTCTCCTTCACAACCCACCTGTAGTAGTTGAGCGAACGCCCCCGAGGGTTAGCCCAATCCATCTTCCGAGACGTCGTCCCCGCCGCCTTGAAGACACCTCCAAGGGGAAGAGCTCTATACACACTCAGCCTCTCCATGAGCCAAACGTTGAGAATCCTAGCGCAACCCCTGTACGAGCTCAGACGATTAGCATAACGGTCGTCTAAGCCCAGGATAGTCTCCGCTAGGATCATCGCAGGCGATCATGCCCTCGCTCCATCTCTTCGACAACACGAGCATACCTCGCGTTCCCGAACACACCATCTGGCATGGACCCCGCAAAAGCATAACGATGAACCAAACAAAAAGCAAGGGCCCTCCGCCTAGAACGGTCCGAAATACTAGTATCAGCCTTATTCATATATCGTTGACACAAGAGAAGCATGTTTACCTTGCCTCCCTCAAACAAACCTGCAGCATGAGCATTTGTCATCCCAAGGAAGTTTCGCAACATCCCGTTGTAACAAAGCTCACTCCTCACGACCACAGGAGTAGTCCGTTTCGACCATCCAGCAATGGCCGAGAACTCCTCCATCAAAGGGCACACCTCTCCTCCGGGAAACCTAAAAACATGCAAGCTAGGATCCCAATAATCTAAGCATGAATCAAGGAAGTCTACATCGACCTTCATCTGCCGAAAGCCAATAAATACACCCGCACCGTCATCATACACCGCCTTCTTCATCCCCGAACTCAAGGAAGACGTCCACCTCTTCAAAAGAGCATCAAAATGCACCTCCATTTTCTTGGACACAAAAAAAACTTTTATAAATATACCCAATATATTTGTGAAAGCAAAATCCTAAAGCAAAAGCAAAGAAGAGAAGTGTTTGTGAATGAAGATTATGGCACGCACCCCCTCTCCTTATATAGGAAAACAATATCCGAAATATGGAAATACAAATACTAATAAAGCCAACAAACCGCATGGCTCTATGCGGTTTGCACACCAAACCGCATAAGCCTATGCGGTTTCCCCTTGCAACCGCATAAGCCTATGCGGTTTCAGGGGCTGGTTTTTCTCAAAATTTTCCTAATTACGTCTTTCCTAAAACACTACAACCTACTTTGGCTACGACATTTTTTTTTCGTTGTTCCCCATACACCAACATCACGCTTCACTTTAGCAATTCCGATTCTTACCACGAGTCAACGCATAACATTTTTCGCATTCACACGAGCTCACTTCGCATTTAAAATGAACTTTTTGCAAAACATTTTCACAATCTAAAATGAACATCGACGCATCCCACTCGGGAATCATATCATTTCTTAAACCAAGCCCACCAAACAGGTTTACCGACGAAGTTCAAGCTACAACAACAAAGTTCAAAGTTCAAGCTACAACGACATGTACATAAAGGTTCATACAATCTTTAAATACACAAATTCACTCGGGGTGACGGCGCCTATACTCGTCGAACTCACGCCGAATCTGAGCCGTCTCAGCTCGGCTCTGACACAACTGCGCTGTCTGCTCAGCCCATGCCATCCTCCACCTGTTGGCTATACGCCATAGCTTCTTATGCGCCTCCTTCGCCACCTGTGAAACACAACACAAACACAGTTCACTCTTTTCTCCATTTTGCCTTAATTTCACTCAAATTAAGTCAAACTTAGGGGGGAAATTTCAAAACAAACGTAGTCCACCCCACTTTACCTTAATTTCACCCAAATTAAACCAAACTGGAGGGGATAACACAAAAAACGAATCTCACAAGTTTGATCATCGATATACTTCATACCTCGATCAAACTGGGGGCTTATACACATACATACAATCACACAAGTACATACCTTCTTCACCTTGCTCGCCCAAATTGCCCATGCCCGCACAAGAGTCACCGCAAGTACGCTTACAGAACAAAGGTACGACGGACGCCCGAGTCATCATACTCGATGGTAGTAGGGAAGTCATCAGGCTGCTCTGCCATCTCGGGATCAAGCTCCTGCAAAACAAATACAAAACGCACACGTCAGGGAAATTTTTCACACGTCAGGGAAATTTTTCGCAAAAATTACCTTACGCACCCCCAAACACCGAAGCACACATACCTCAATCGGCCCACAAGCAAGCCGAGACTCAGCAAAATGGACATAGTCTTCCTCAGGACAGAGGAGGCTCACTGACTCTCCCTCTCCATACAACGCCACACGATCCTCGAAGAAACCCTCGCCAAACAGGACTCTACGGATCCTCAGCACCACCGAGCGGCCACCCCGCCTGAAAGACCAAACGCTCTCCAAGATACCAAACCGATCCATACGGCTGCCGCTATGTATAGGCGCTGGGTCTCTCGTGACCGCAAACCTAGCCCCAATGCCCTCAGGAATATCCTCAGATCGCCCCACTGAATGGCACGAACTACAAACAAAGACAAGACAAACACGCTCACAAATACAGATACAATACAATCATTTTAAGTACACTCTATTTAAAATGGTTCAAGCACAAACCTCATCAAATCGCATTCGGTTCAGACGATCCCGAACATCGTCATACGACCAATTAAATGCAAAGATTACATCGCATTCTGGCACGCATCACGGTACTCCTCACGATCCGCACAAAGATGCTGGGGAAGCAGAAAAGGAAAGTGGCTAAGAATCCACGACTGCACACAAGAAACAAAAACATGTTACAAGGACAAAAGACAACAAAAACAAAACAACAATGCACCTAAGACAAAACAAAATCAATACGTACCTCCATCAAGAAGCCATGCGCGACTAAAGACAGTCGCGACCCTCGATCCATGACCCGCGGTCTCACAGCATCCATGCAGAAACGAATGCACAAGCCCAAAGACGGCGTCACCCAGTCAAACGTCCCAATTGCATTCCAATCCAGGAGATGCATAAGGACCGATGTCGATGCCCGCTCACCCTTGTCGCCGAAGTACACGGCGCTCACAAACCACCACAACCACATACGAGCATTCTCGCTGCCGCTTCCACTCCGAGGGGCCATACTGGTCTTCCTCAAAGTACTCCAAGATATAACTCGTCTTGAAGGTATAGGGTGGCGACCACAAATCACCTCCAAACCACCGCCAACCGCTGCAGAATACAACCTCGCCCACAACGGACGGCGCAAACTCAAAATCCATGTCGCGATCCCCAAACGGCACTCGTTATGACCGCAGACTCAGACAAGGTAATGCCGCCAAAGCCGCATATGGAACGCCGTCGTGGTGTCCCAATACCTATCCATGAAGGCCCCGATCAACATCAGGTTCGCCGTCCGCTTCTTCTTCGCAATCTCCTCCAATGGCTAACCAACGCCAAAAGCACTACGCAACACCTGCGCCGCGCCGCGCAAGCCTCTCCTCAAAAACACACATTGCGGACGAGACGCCGAGAAAGTCCTCATCGGACCTTTATCCCAACCCATCGCCGCCGATAGGAAACATGTCTCTCCGAGCAAGCGTAAGGTTGTGGCCATCCCAACCCTTCGCGAAAGCCCTGTTCGCCGTGATTTTCGCGCCTAGAGCTACTCGCCTAGGCGCAACCTCCTCAACCTCCTCCTCAAAGAACCTCCATCTCGCTTCCACCATCCACCAGCTCTTGAGCAAGCTCGTCCTCAGGATCACGCACAGGAACATTTCTCCCACGGCCCCTACCCCGTGACTGACCACGTCTCGTGGGCAGATCACGAGGGTCAGCTTCCCTCTCACTACGAGTGCGCCTCAAGTTACTCGAGCTAGAGGCTCCCTCTGTCGTCGAACTAGTACTCTTACGAGATCTCGATCTCGTAACGCGGCTGGAACCTTCTCCTGCAACCAAACACAACCCACACATACAGCTATAATACATACACATACTCAAATACACACAAATAATATGCACATAATACATATACATCCCTTAACACATTGCATTATACGCCCTACAGAGCATTTTTAGGCCTAATTCATAATTAAGCCGAAAACCGTTCTCTACATTTCAAAATCACAACTTTATGGTTTCTACGCGCCATAATAGTCCCCAACAACAACCCATTACAAGCAATTGCATTTTGGTCACCCCGATCAAAAACCCCCAATTCGCCTTAATTACTCCGTATAACTACGACTTAAGACGGCGATTTGAAAGCCCTAACTCGACTTTTTCGCAGAACTAACGCTATAGGCATGCTATACTCGCTATGGGCATCCTACACCGAAGTTTAATTGAAATTCCGGGTCGGAAAATCCGGGTTCGTTTTCGGGCCCGAAACCTAATTTGGACGTTTTTCACACAAAAACGGTCTAAATCACAATCAATTCACACATACACGTTCACATGGCATAATGCAACACAATGACGTCAATTTCAAGCATTCAAACGGCAAATTTCAAGCAAAACTCGGGTTTTCATTCAAAACCCGTCTTTTCAACATTTCAAGGCAAAACTAGCTAATTACAACGACGAATAACGTAAAAGCAAGTTCAAATGGAGCAATACCTCGTTCCATAGCAAAGCAACGCAAGAAAAACGAGCAAAAACGGTTGAGAAATCGAAAAATGGTGTTTTTTAGAGCAAGAAACCGAAATGAGTATAATGAGCAAAGTCACGGCCTCACTCGTGCCTTATATAGCCCCAGCTGCCAACAGGGGAAACCGCATAAGCTTATGCGGTTTGTCCCCTGAACCGCATAAGCTTATGCGGTTTGGTCCCTTGGTTTTTCTCGGGTTTTTCCTCGTTTTACGCCTACTTTTCGATTCCTAATTCATTTTAGCCCCAATGCAACTCCAAGTACGTCCCGTGCCTGGGTCAAGGCATCACTCACAACCCGCCATACGCGTATATTAAGCATTTAATATACTGCATGTATGTATACACGAACGCTCTTCACGAGCATTACATCATTTTCTCCTCCACGGGAGGCGATCACATGCAACCACAACTACATAGACACTCCTCGGCGAGCCCAAGCACAAGTACTCCGCGATATACACCTAACTCCAAGCATTTCACTCTACATAGACGCTCCTCGGCAAGTTCAAGCACAAGCATTACACAGACGCTCTTTCACGAGACCTACGCTAGCACTTATCCAAACATCTTACAAGCATATGCACCTTGCACTTTAGCCCCCACGCATTGCAGCACATGCGCTCTTTCACGAGACCATACGAAGACACTACAAACAGCAGCACTATACGATACCCAACATATACAAGACGACGACATCAACATCAGCAAAGGCATTAGCAACAAGCACGACAAAGACACTCTGCAGGCCGGCAGGCCCTTATAGCATGCACGGACCGCCAAGTCCTTAAAATGCGCACGTCCCGCCCCGTTTAGCCCGGTTCGAAGTCCTCGTCTCACCCATGGACACATGCTTCGTTCCGCTGATCATATCGAGACTGTAATGGTCCGGATATGGTCGTGGAGTTTGACTAGCGCTCTAGTCCGAGCTCAGTCAAACTGGGGGCTCTGTGGATACCCATATCCGTACCCTCCCAACAAAAACCCTGTGATGTATCACGGACTTTTATTACGCATGCTTTAACGTTGACTTATACGGTTCTAACTAATGTCGAATTCATTTTGAGTCGTTTTGAAATGTTAAAATGGTCTAGGTCGCTTCACATCACACTTAAATAACGTTCATTTTGTCCATTTGGAGTCTAGCTAGGTCCTCGTCCTACTTCATTTGGCATGAGCTTCGCATTTGCACTACAATTAGCCCTTTTACATTAACAAGGTCTAATTCAGCATTCCTAAATTCCTAAATTTAGGCCCGGTAGCTAAAACCGCTATTTAGCACCCTCTCACACAAAATGCAGCTTCACTTCTTAGCTTATTTCACAAATCTATGCAAATACACCCTTTTTCATTTTTCCGGGTCTCGGGCCCGAAACCGAGCCCAAACCCAAGCCTTTGGCCCGCACTCTAAAGCCCTGAACATCATAAAATATCTCAGAAATATCTCAAATTTTCTTGGCACACACGCACGAAATTATACTGTATCTTTCAAAGATTTTATGCAACCGAAACTTGGAAAGCAGCCCTAGAACCAAGCCATCAAACCGCATGACCTTATGCGGTTTGGTGAGGCAACCGCATAAGGCTATGCGGTTTGCCCAGGCAACCGCATAAGGCTATGCGGTTTCCAGGCCTGGTTTTATACCCCAGTTTCCTAATTTCTCCGAGGTTTTTAGTATATATAGAGCCCTATACCTCGACCTCAAAGCATACTTTCACAACATCTTTCACACACAATTCACAACACACAAATCCCCTTTCACAAAAGCCTCAAGCACTCAAATCTTTGAGTTCAACACCATCCCGTGTTGAATTCATCCTCCTTTTAAGTTCAAGAAGTGAAGCTCTGCCCAGATCTGAAGCATCAGGACAAGGTAGGTACCGATCCACTTGGATCAAAGCTTTTTCTTATTTTCTATGGACTAACAAAGGGGACTACACTCTAGCGCCCCCCCCCCGGCTTTGGCACCCGAGCGCGCTTGCCTTCCAAGTGTTCTTATTACTTCGGGTACACTCCATATCCGATGACACGCCAAAGTCGCATAAGCAACCGACCTTGTAAAATAAACCAATGGACAATTGAACTTTATTTTATTTGTATGCATCTTGCACCCTTTCTGTCTTGCATTAAAATCAACTTAAACAATGAATTCGACCTTTAACTGAACCGTTTTCGTTAACAAGTTAAACATGCTAAACTGAGGGTTTTAATCAATCTTTTTGCATCTGCATCTGCATTCTTTTACAAACTTATCGCACTTGTACGTAGCGATAACATTAGCTCAAATATCATCTTACAAGGATTGTTCTAGGTCAGTAGAGGCTATTTTTACATAGGCTTTTCTAAAAGGTTTTCATAAATCATTATTTGAATTAACTCTTTTTCTAAAGTACCCTCACCCCGGATCCAATCTGGTTTCACAAGCCTTAGATCTAGGGGTGTCGGCGTGCTCCAAAATCTAAGAACATGTTTTTAACTTAGAACATGGTAGCAGGTTCCTATTTTCCGCGATAAATAGGTGGCGACTCCATAACAGTTCTTAAAGGTTTTTCCAACTTAATCTTTTTTAACTTTAAAATCCGCCCTTAAGCAAGACGCCGAGTTGGGTCCGATCCCGGGTTCCACAAACCGTAAAATGTCATCCAAACAAATTACAAAGTGCAAATAAAAATACAACGTCATCGGGTTGCCTCCCGGAAGCGCTGGTTTATAGTCCCGCACGACTCTTCAAAGCTCCAAGAATCAAGTCAAGTTAGGCCAAGGTCGTTGGCCATTTGCTACAGCTTCACTCGGCGAAACAGCGGTCGTCCGCCAAAGAACTCTTCCCTCCCGAGGCAGAGCAGCATAGTTCATCACACAGGGGACCCCGTCCCGAAATGGCTCTCCAAATCTCCCTTGTGCTCCCGACGACTGAACCGTAGGCTGAACTCCTCCGTCGCTAGCATCGAACGAGTCGGCTTTCAGCAGCTTTCTCTCCCCCAAACCATCCTTGCAGCCATCCTGAAAAGAACCTGCACAAGGAGAAGAGACATGCAAAACCTCCGAAGTGTCTCCAGTAGTGTGAGACGGAGGTACAGAATTAATAGAGCAAACCGACTCTAAACGCATAGGGGACCGCGGGGTATCAGATCGAGTAAAGGTAAGCTTCTCACCCCCCACCCTAAATGCTAAGGTCTTGTTGCCCACGTCAATAACTGCACCAGCAGTGTGCAGAAAAGGTCTCCCTAAAATGATCGGGATGTGGACATCCTCAGGCATGTCTAGCACTACAAAGTCCACAGGGATAAAGAACTTTCCAACCTGTACAGGGACGTCTTGTAGGATACCTAAGGGACGCTTAACGGAACGGTCAGCCATCTGCAAGGTAATGTGAGTGGGCCCCAAAGTTGTCATATTCATCTTTTGACACATAGAATAGGGGATGACACTAACACTCGCTCCTAGGTCGCACAAAGCATTCCTGACCACAAACTTACCAATGGAGAAGGGGATGGAAAAGGTCCCGGGATCACTAAGTTTAGGCGGTTTTCCACCCTGCAACCTAGTATTAGCCTCCCCCACAAAAGCTACCGTCGAGACATCATCTAGCGTACGCTTCCTAGCTAAGACTTCCTTCAAAAACTTAGCGTACGCAGGAACTTGAGTAACAAGGTCAAGGAAGGGAACATTTACCTGAAGAGCCATGACGACGTCCACGAACTTCTTAAACTTAGTGATACACGCTATTTATATACATAATATGCCCCCGGTTCAGTCGCATTTAGCTGCATTTACTCGTGATCATTACTAGTTTTATGAGCTATTTGCTATATTTCTCGATATTGCTGCCTTTTATTTACATTTTGTAGGTTTTGGTGGTTTTGAGCCAAAACCCGGGACAATTAGAGCATTACGAGAATCGAGACGACAAGACCGAGCTCGAGCGCGCACAGGAGCTCGAGAACACGAGCCAAAGACCAAAGACTAAGAAGGCCAAACGAATAAACCAAGCCCAAGTGAAGAAATGGGCCAAGATTAGAAGGGAGAGAGCCGACCCAACTTTGGGGACCGGCCGGTCCAAGTTAGAAGAGTACTACCCATGAGGAGTTTTTCTGCGGGTTTTGTTTTATTTCGTGTTTAATTATTTGGAAACTATATATAGGCTTCTTAGGTCGAAAATCATAACTTATGCTTTATTTTGAGTTTACTCCTTAGGTTTAGTTACTGCTTTATATTCTCTCAACATTCAAAACTCCAGTTTTAGTTTAAGCTTGATTTACTTTGTAACCGCCGGTACTCTACTTTAATCCAGGTTTATTTTAATCTTTATTGTTTATTCATCATGTTTACTTTGATTGTTTCTGTTGCTTTGATTGTTATTATGAGTAGCTAATTCCTTAATTAGAGTTTGAGGGGAATTTGTGATATTTGGTTCATGAACATGTTTTAGGATTAAACTGGTTGAATAAATTGTGCACTTGATTTCTTTCTACGCGTTTTATGCCAATTGAATTAGGATTATTTCGCCTGATCAACGATTTGTCTGAGTTTAATTGAACCATAGTAAGTTTTGATTTAAGATCGAAAGCCGAGTTAAAACTAGACTTACGCGAGATTGATAAGTTGAATTTAGTAAGTTGCGAGAGCCCGCTAAATTTGCTTAAGGCTAAAATTGACTCGAGAGAGCGTTTTATAAACCTACTCATTTGCACAGTTTATCGCTTCCTTCTTATAAATTTGAGTTCCTGAATCATTGTCATAATGAACCCGATGCCCTAATCTTTCTCCTTATATATTCCTGCTTATTTTACCGTTTGCTTTAGTTTAGTTCAAACAAGCTCCTTTTCATACCTTTGAGTTAGACCTGTTTACTCCGACTTTAGCTTAAAACTACACCGTTTCTCTGTGGATACGATCCTACTTACTGCTAGCTGCTGTTAGTTGTCTGTTTAGGTTATTTTGATTGAGGCGTGACGACTTAGCCTTGTCAATTCTGGCGCCGTTGCCGGGGAGACGGCTTTGCAAGTTTTAGTTTTCGTTAGTTGTTACAGGTTTTTCTCTCTTGTCTCAAGGAACCTAGTTCCTTGAGACCGTTTTTAATTGTTTGCTTGTAGTATCGTTTATGCGCAGGTCACCTACAAGTTTAGTTCCGTTTGAGCCAGAACCTGAACGAGCGTTACATAGACTACGCAAACAAGCGATTCAAATCGCAAATTTTGATCTTGAGGAAGCGTCGCATTCGGAGTCTAGTGCAGCGCAATCGTCCTACGAAGAGGACACACCTCCCCATACTCCGTTAACTCCACCGCCTGTGACTATGCCTAAACTTTATAGTCACTCGGTGCCGAAGCCGGAATCCATTCCGGCTGGATTCACGATGCCCGCTACTCTTACGGGCAATTTCGAGATTCGCCCCGCCTTTCTAAATTAGGTGGAGCGAAACCAGTTTGGTGGTTATCCCACCGAGGATCCTGGTCGGCATATGCAAGTGTTTACCGACTACTGCTCTACAATCAAGCAGGCCGGGATCACGCAGGAGCAAATAAGGGAGATGTTGTTCCCTTTTTCTTTAAAGGATCGAGCTCGTGAGTGGATCACGGACCTCGACAAGCTAGCTGCAGGTATTACAGATTGGAGGGGGTTAGCTCTAGCGTTCTATGCTAAGTTTTATCCTCCAGAGCGCACTAACCAAATGCGCAGTCAGATTCAGGGCTTTAAACAGACATATGATGAGTCCTTGGCTGAAGCGTGGGAGCGGTACAAGAAGTTGATAAGGGATTGTCCCCACCACGGCTTGAACGACTGGTTAGTAATAATGACTTTTTACAATGGTCTTTATGCGGTGAGTAGAGCTATTCTGGATTCTGCTGCAGAGGGTCGCTTTGCTAACAATGTAGATGATGATAAAGCATGGGGTTTGATTGAGGAGATGGCGATACATTCGTCACAATTTGGGAAGCCGAGAGGTAATTCACGGTCTGCGCATGATGACCGTGATAAGGCGAGCATTAGCGCGCTCACTAATCAGGTTGCTGCGTTGACTGCGCAGATTAGTATGATGAATGGTGGTGGTTCTTCTGGTGCCCATGTAAATGCTATTGCAGGGCACGACTTGGGTTATTCCACGGGGTATGCTGCGCCCCAGGAGCAGGTTTATGCATATCAATCTTACAACCAAAACCTGCCCTACCAAAACCAACCTGGTTACGATCGATCACTCTTGTCTTATCGTAACCAAAACGTCCTTAACCCGACCACCCAACCACCCCAAAATACTCCCTACATCCCCCCTCACAAGAACTTCCAAGCGCCCCCACCTAACTACCAAAAACCCGCCTATACACCGCCACCTCCTCCTACACAGGGCCCCGATCCTATGGCCGAGATGAAGGCCATGATGATGCAGATGTTGCAGGTGATGATGGCCGTACAGAAGTCACAAGAAATGATGCTGCAGCAAATGCAAAAGGATGGCCAAGCTAAGGACGCAGCTATAAAGAATTTGGAGAATCAAGTGGCTTAACTCGCCACTTCGCAAGCTTCGCGTCAACCGGGTTTCTTGCCATCGCAAGATAATCCTCCTAAACCTCCGCACGACACGGCATGTGCGATTACGTTGAGAAGTGGGTCAATGTACGGTGACCCCAAGAACTTGGAGGAAGAGGAGAAGGATGGGGATGAAAACACGGTGAAACCGTGTAACCAGAGTTCGCAGCCGGTCGACCGGCAGCCGGTCGTCCAACCGGCTGGACCTGCTGATGCGGGGAAGAATGATTCGGGTATTATATCTGGTGCTCCTGTTGCTACTCCAGCGCCCCAAATTCAGATCAAGCTCCCATTTCCTGGTCGTCAACGAGGTGCGGAGCCCGAGGCTAAGTTCAGGAAGTTCGTCGATGTCATCAAGGCTCTTCAGGTAAATGTTCCTTTTATTGACCTTGTGACTCAAATACCTGCGTACGCTAAGTTTCTGAAGGAGGTCTTAGCTAGAAAGCGTACGCTTGATGATGTCTCGACTGTGGCTTTTGTGGGGGAGGCTAGTACTAGGCTGCAGGGTAGTAAGCCCCCTAAGCTTAGTGACCCAGGTACCTTTTCTATCCCCTGCTCCATTGGTAAGTTTGTGGTCCGAAATGCTTTATGTGACCTTGGGGCGAGTGTGAGTGTCCCACTCTATTCTCTGTACCAAAAGATGAACTTGCAAGCTTTGGGACCCACTCACATTACCTTGCAAATGGCTGACCGTTCCGTTAAGCGTCCCTTGGGTATCCTACAAGACGTCCCAGTACAGGTTGGAAAATTCTTTATCCCTGTAGACTTTGTAGTGCTTGACATGCCCGAGGATGTCCACATTCCCATCATTTTGGGGAGACCCTTCCTGCACACTGCTGGTGCAGTTATTGACGTGGGCAATAAGACTTTAGCCTTTACGGTGGGGGGTGAAAAGCTCACTTTTACGCATTCTGATACCCCGCGGTCACCCATGCGTCTAGAGTCGGTTTGTTCTGTTAATGTTATACCTCCGTCTCACTCTACTGGAGACACTTTGGAGGTCGTTTCTGTTGTCTCCCCGTGTGCAGGTTCTTTACAGGATGGTGTAGATACCCGTATCCGTACCCCCCCAAAAACAAACCCGATGATGAA
Organism: Dianthus caryophyllus; assembly: GCA_023091065.1. Taxonomy (NCBI): domain Eukaryota; kingdom Viridiplantae; phylum Streptophyta; class Magnoliopsida; order Caryophyllales; family Caryophyllaceae; genus Dianthus; species Dianthus caryophyllus. The sequence goes on along the minus strand of CM041521.1, from coordinate 7,554,520 downwards.
AAGGACTTTCATACATGCTTTTAAAAGAGTCGAAACGGTACAAAAGTGTCTAAAACGTATTAGTCATTTTTAGCGTATTAATTTGGACTTGCATAATCATGAAAGTAAATGTCAATTTTAGTCATCATGAGCGTAACACGAGCACAATATAGGAACGTCTTATTAAGCCAAGCCACAAAAACAAATTTCAACTAGCTACAAACGCCCAAACTTACAAAAACGACTCCAAAACCCACACTAACACAACACTCAAAACGGGCCAAAGTGCGCCCCGTGTCACATTTTCACAAAGTTAGGTTTTATGAAACCATAAAATAATATAACCTAATATTATTTTATTTCAAGCCAAAACCGAAAAACACGACAAAAACCGAAACACGAAAACCGAAATTGACCAAAATCGAACAAAGACTTAGCTCATAAGTAAACAACAAAACATAATCATTACTTAATCAAACCCCCAAAACCAAATGGCGGCATAAACAAATTTCACCAAAACAAAAATGAAATCGCCAGCTGACAAAGCGATTAAAAATACAATCGCCTGTCAACAAAGCGATTTACTTTGTTTTGTACCACCGCTTTTTAATTTTTCTTTAAAAATATTTAACTCAAGCAAACTTAAACGCCAGATACAGCGATTAAGTTTTGCTATCCCACGTAAAACCACCAAACTCTATAAATACCAACCCACTTCATTCATTTTCAATACCCGCTTTTAGCACTTATACACTATTCACAAAATCCACTCAAAAATACCGCCTTTACATTTTCGAAAGGTAAACATTTTACCTACTGCTAGACGTTTGAGACTTCGGACAATGGGGTTACATTAACCCCAAACCCGATATTGGCACTAGCGGCCGTATTCGTAATACTATTGTAGCAATTCTGATTCATAATCCGCCTAAACCCCGCCAATATCGCATAAATAAACGAGTCATTATCACTAAAGCAAACCGACGCTACTTTTATAATTATGCAAGTCCTCATTCATGCATTAAATAACGACTAGAATCACGGATCCAACACTAAATTGTACCGTTTCATAGAGTCTTTTAGCATGTCAAAACTGAGGGTTTTTCACAAATTCTAATACGAGGTCGGAAAATAACGTCTATAGTAATAATTTAGTCAATAAATTATTATTTAACGTACATTTCCTATAGCAATATGTCATTATTTTGACAATTTACATTATTTATGCATTTTAATCGAGTCATGTTTATTCGCCCTTGTACGTAGCGTGACTTTTAGCCCAAATATCGAAATTAAGCAAATGTTTTCAAATTAGTAGAGACTACTCTTATGTAGGCTTTTTGATTACTGTTTTCAAAACTCATTTTGTCAAAACTTTCGAAAAGTAACCTCACTCCGAACCCCTTCTCTGGTTTCAAACCTCAGATTGATAGGTATCGACGCACCTTGAAATCTGAGACACTCGTGTCTTGTATTTCAAGACGCGTTGAATAGGTTCCAAATTCCTTTAATATTTGGTGGCGACTCCGAAAATACATTTTCAAAAAGGATTTTCTACTTTTCTTTTTTGGTCACAAATTCATGCAATGATCTCCCCCATTTTTCTCAAAACTTCGCACCCCCTTTTTCCTGCGAGGCGCATTCCGCTTCCCGGCGCCCCCGCACGGGGCGAGGACGGGCGCGCGCAGGGCGTCGATAGGTCTATCGCTTTTCCCGGTACCTTCAGTTGGCGACTCCGCTGGGGACGAGCATGATTTTTATTATTTTTGAAAAACTAGTTTTTCTTTTATTTTAAAATCATAAAGAAGTGAAGCTTGAAACTTTGAAAACATTTACGCTTTCGATATTTGGGCAAAAATACGTTGAGTCGAATCCTCCTGATTCAAACCACACCCTTTGAGGAACGGCCCCAAGAATCCTCGCCATAAGCGAGGTAACTCCGACACACCGCTCTCTCACCCTCCACGATTACAAGTACGGCATCCGTACAAACGATCGTGAACTACCAAACTCGAACGCTCTAGGGCCCGTCTTGAATTCACACCTAAGACGTGTGTAGTCTTGCGGGTGCCCCTACCTAAACGTCGCGGGAATGACCGGAGGGAACCTTACCCTATAAACCAAAAACCTGTGTTTATATGTACAAGTGCGAAGCTATAGTACCCTCACTATAGTAGTCTTTCAAAAACTTTCTGCATGTGAAAACATTTCCTAGGCATTATACTTTTAAAATACGTCCATCTTTGAAATTGCTTTTTCAAACTTTTTTCAAAAAGGGTCATACTTTTAAAAACACGCCGTTAGGCTCTTTGACCTATAGTCATTTGAGTTTAATAAATAAAATGCCGCTACATTTAAAACCGACCTAGGTTAACCACTATATCCCAGGTCTTTTTCAAAACGTAAATGAATTATGCGACTGACGTATCGTCATAATACATTTATTGCTAAAAGGTCTTTCACAAAGCAAAAACCCGAATATGTCAATTCATTTCGGAGATTTTAAATGAAATTAACTTTTAGAGCATTAGAATTAGCTCTAAGTCGAGTGACTCTTTAGTCATCCCGATTTAATCTTTTTCTCTCAAAAACAAAAAACGCGGGCTCGTTCAGATGCGGACCTGTTGATTTACTCTTTGAATCAAGTGACTTATCGTCATTTTTGATTTAAATCCCTGAGTCACACGTAAAAGGCGAACAATTGATCGCCTTTTACCCAATTTTAACATCCTCAGGTCGGTTAGCCTATCGCTACTTCGGTCTGATCCTTTTTTATCATAATCCAATGATAAACCCCTGGCAACATACCGCCAAACTGGGTCAATCAGATTATGATCATACAAATTTTTCCTACCTCGAGAACAGGGACGTGTTAACGCGCCTCTATCTCAAAAGCTTCCCGTGTCCTTTTAAAAGCTAAAAACACGAGTCAAGTCGAGTCACCCACTTTTTACGCTTTTGTGTCTTCCTTTGGTCGTGAATGTGATTTTTCATTCGAGTCTTTTCCTTCTATTTTAGAATCACTAAAGATTTGAAAACTTTGTCAGGTCCGCTCATTGAAAAACCCTGGATACGCCGATTTAACTAAGAACCGCCACTTAAACCCACCTCCGCTCCAAAGAAGCGCTCCTACAACAGATCAAAACCAAAACCTGTCATGGCCTTTCAACACGACGAAGGTTTCTGAGGACCACCACCACCCCTCGAGGTAATCACGAACAAGTCCGACACCGGTGATAGGATAGCTAGCCTCACTACGACGATCGAGCAAATGGCTATCATGCAAAAGTTTGAAGCAGAGAAAACGCCGCGGCGCTGGCCGGAGAATCCGAACTAACGCAAAAAGGATTCGAACCATGGAAGAGCGTCTCACAAACTCAAGGGGTTACTCCATACACCAAGAAAACGAGCACATCCCAAAGAACGCCGATCCATGCTACCGGACAAGTTAGCACTTAGCGATCTTCCCGCCTTCAAAGGTCACGAAGCCCGCTCGTTCACGCCAAGGCTTTCAAAGCTAAAATGGCCATCATGGGTGTCGAACCCCGCATGGGCTACCTTATTCCCTCACTCATTGACGCCAAGAACCCAGGGCATGGTTCTACGCTCTAGAACCACATAAAGCGGGTAGTTTCGAGGACATAATCGGTTTGCGTTCGATCTACGATGTCGGGACAACAATGACATCCAAGTCTCGCCACGCACCTTGGAGGTCCCGACTCGTAGGACAATGAGGGGTTTACCGAGCACCGACGCTACTGAAGAAACTTTGTGCCCAAATACCTAACCGTCCAAGCGACACCGACTTAATCACTAAGTTCATCAATAACCTCACCCCCGCATACCAACAACACCTACGGTACGGAAATTTTGACAACTTCTCAACCTCAAGCCGTCGGCGAGCTCATCGAGGACGACCTCCGCAAAGAAAACAGAATAAGAGCACGGCCGCGGATATCAAGGAAGCTCATCTCGAACCACCGCCAAAGTCGAGCCCATCCATGCCATCAACGCATCGACGCTGCTAGAGGCACCACCGGTTTTACAACACCGCCAAGGCCCGCCATGCCTCCGCCCAAAGCATCATACTCACCTCCTGGTCCCGGCTCGATGAAAGCACGACGAAATTTTGACCCAATATACATGACTTACTCAAAGGCGCTACAGAAGCTTGTGAGCCGCAATGTACTTCAACTCATAGGACCTACTAGCGAGCCTCCCTGACAAGAAGCCAAAGTCGTGGGATCGAACGCATACCGCGAGTTCCACAGAGGAAAGGGGCATGACACCGAGCAATGCTTCCGCCAAGAACATAGTTCAGGACTTGATCGACGACAATACCATCGTAAAGCCCGGCCCAAGTCCTAAGCCTTCAAACCATGAACCTCTACATAACCATGCTATATTTACGTAAGCACACCCTATCATCGATCGCTCTAAAATGATAGTCTCGGATGATCACGAAGTCAACGGCATCCGAATACTTACGAGGATGAAGCCGACAATGATGACACCCGCATATGTCTCCGTGGATGAGCCCTACGAAGAGGAAACTCAACCCCGCCGTCCGCCAGGCAAGTATGGGAGCTATGTCACAAGTACCCATTTAGGCTATCGGACGGTGATGACGAAGTAGCCTACTTAACACGCTCGACGTCCGCACCAAGCTTCTCTAAAGTTACTTGAACCTCAAAGCCACCCACCAAGGTTGATCGCTCAAGAGAAGAACAAGGGAATAATCATAGACGAGGATACGCCGCCTACTTCGCCTACCTCCACAACCCCACCTACAAGCATTGCTCCCACGCCGTCGACCAAAGAAAGTGTCATTACCGACACCAATCCCTGCACTGTCTTGCTACCAACAAGGTAGCATCACCAAGTGCTACCCCAACACCCTTACCCCCACTGAAATCGGAGACACGCTCCATAAACACTCAACAAGACGAAGCGGACATTTCAACTGGCACTCTTAAGAGACTCAATGGGACATCGTGAAGCCCTCTACCAAGCATTACAGTCACCCCAATGACATCTGAAATGTCTCCGCAGAAGCTTATCAAGAACATTACACGCGAATGGCAAGCCAACGCCGCCACCTTCTCGTGATAAAGACCTCCCTCCATTCGGTGGCACGCATAACCTACCTCTCTACATCAACGTGGAATGCCACGGCATGACATTACCGATCGCCCTCATCGACAATGGATCCGCGGTCAATGTCTTGCCCTCGAGACAGCCGTAAAACCGGGATTAAGGAAAACGACTTCATCCCGTACGGACGGCGTCAGTGGCTCACGATGGAACACGCCGCAAAGATAAAGGGAACCATCTCCTTCCCCATTATGACGGGACCACCATGAGAGAAACCGAATTTCAAATCATCGACATACCCCTACCTACAACATGCTATCGGGAAGACCTTGGATCCACGCTACCAAGGCCGCCACCTCAACCCTACATCAAAAGGTCGATACCTCTTAATGACGAGATCGCCACCATCGACGCCGAACTTTCGCTACCCTCAAGCAAAGAAAAAGCCAATGATAGTATCGGCAGAGATAAATGCCGATCCAAATTGACGACATATGTGGATTCGACTTCGACTTCAACATCCACACTCGACTGCAGAGAAGAGATCGCTACACTCTACGCCAAGGACGACGATAACAAGTGGCCCACCATGGGTCTATCCTACGCACCATGGTCGCACGGTCTCTCAAGGTCGGGAGCATACAATGATCGCAAAATGTCATGACTTCCACATACAACCATACCACATCCTCCCTAGCCACTACTTCACAAAGAGGGCACCAAAGAAGATTCCTAAGAACACAACCACGCACACCATTGCCGGATTGAGCTCATTTCCGAGCATCGTGCGTAATAACAACTTCAACCCTACCAACCCGATCATCCCTTACGAAGAAAAATACATGACGGATGGTCAAAAACCCTCCAATGGACCGACGAACAAGGCCGCACTTTCAAGATAACTACGGGTCAAGGCTACGCCTTCGAAGATTCCGACTCCGACGAAGACGAAGACAATACCCCAAACCAAAAGACTGTCTTAGAATTTAAGCTCCCTCGTCGTCATCTCAAGTCTCTTACCCCAACTAAGCCCCCGGGCTATTTCCCTGACATAGTCAATTTAGCTAAAGAACTAGAGTCATTAAGGTTGTCCAAAGCTCCCTCGTCTGAGCTATCTTCAAATGTAACCGCTTTTGATAACATTAATAACATGAAAGTTTTTGGTTACTCTTTGCCTCATTTAAATCCTACTTTTTCTAATAATTGCGATAAATTTAAACTAAATAACATTGCATTATATAGATACATTGCAAGTATTGTCTCAAAACCCGAACAGGACCCCATTATTGAAGACACAACAACCATCAACATAGGCACGCTCAAGAGCCTCAAGAATCGCACTGGAGCTTCCTAAGCCACGTAAGAAAGGGCCACATATACCAAGCTCCTCGCAGAAGTTTAAGGACGTCTTTGCCTGGTCATATAAGGACATGCCCCAGATAGACCGCGAGATACCGAACACCGCATCCCGATCAAGCAAGGTAGCAGACGGCCAAGGTAAGGTTCGACGCATCAAGCCGTAATGGTCTCTCATGGTCAAGGAAGAGATCAAAACAGCCTACAAGCCGGGTTCATCCAAGTCATCGAATACTCGAATGGGTCTCCAATATGGTACCTAAGCATGAAGAAAAACGGCAAAATACGAGTATGTGCCGTCTTCCGGGACCTGGACAAAGCCTGCCCAAAAGATGATTTCCCACTACCCCACATGGACATCCTAATCGACAACACAGCAGACCACGCCATCGCTATTCATGGATGGATACGCGGGATACAACCAAATCAAAATGGCGCAGACGACATGCCAAAAACCACTTTCAGAACCCCCTGGGAACATATCGCTACGCCATGCCATTCGGGCTCATAAATCGCGGCGCCACCTACCAACGCACTGCCACCACCTTGCTCCACGACATGATGCATAAGGAGGTTGAGGTATACGTCGACGACATGATTGTAAAGTCAAAAGGAAGGGACGACCACGTCACCAACCTCCGCAAGTTCTTCACCGTAATCGAGCAAGATAAAATGCGATTAAACCCACGTAAATGCACCTTTGGGGTCACGTCAGTAAATTGTTAGGCCACATAGTGAGCCGGTAGCGGGATCGAAATAGACCCGACCAAAATCAAAGCAATAATGGGCATGAAGGCACCGTGGCAACATCGATTTAAATAAGGAGTTTCTTGGGACAAGTCCAATATATCTCCAGGTTCATCAAAGAAGCTCACCATGATCTGTGAACCAATCTTCAAAAAGTTGAAGAAGGAAGAGCATACGAAATGGGACGATGATCGCCAAAGAAGCATTCGACAAAGTTAAAAGCCTCGCCACAAACCCACCTCGTTTGTACCCCACAAAAGGACTCGCCATCGCCACTATACTTAACGACCACGCCAAACGCCATGGGTGCCATGCTCGCCAAGAAGTCAACAACGAAGAACGGGCCATCTACTACATCAAAGAAAGTTTCACGACTACGAAACCCTGATGAACTACCGAGAAAAGTCGCCTCACTGGTCCGGGCAACCAAAAAGCTCAGGCACTACCTCCTCACTAGCACAACAAGAGTCTATACCCTAATGGACCCCCTCAAATACCTATTTGAAAACCACCCGAATCCGGACGATGGCCAGGTGGACTCGCTTCTCGCCGAAAGTACGAACTCAAGTACCTCCCTCTGAAAGTAATCAAAGGAAGAGCGGTTTCAGACTTCCTCGCAGAAAATGCTATCATCGAACAGCCCATGATCGATACAATGTCATTTCCGGACGATGGGATCTTCGCCATAGAAAAGGAGTACTGGCAATTATACTTTGACGGAGCGTCAAACTACCGGGGCTATGGAGTCGGAATACTCCTAATATCCCCAAACGGCGACCATACCCCACTCTCAATCAAGCTCGACTCTAGCGTCACAAACAACGCCATGAGTACGGTCTTCAGATCTACATTCGCAGCACCATCGCCCTCAAAATAAAGAACCTACGGGTACACGGAGATTCATTCCTCATCATAAACCAAGTGACAGGAGCATGGAAGATCATGAGCGAAACCCTCACCAAATACCAAGCAAAAGTACAAAAACTCCTAACCAACTTCGACTGCGTCGAATTTTACCACCTCCCTAGGGAAGAAAACCAGTTTGCCGACGCACTGTCAAAACTCTCATCCCTCCTGAACATGCCACCAGACATGAAGTTACTACCCATCATCGTCGAAAGACGTGATTTAACCAAAGATACATCCATCCCATTGACCTAGACGAAGCCGAGCAGACAGAGCCTTGGTATCAAGCCATAATCAACTACAAAACAGACAACACTTACCCACCGACAACCGATAAACGCGACAGAGGGCTATCGACTCTAGCTTCCCAATTTGTGCTAGAGATGGGACAACTACACAAGAACACACCACGAGGGACACTGCTCATATGTGTCGACTACAAGAAGGGGCAGGAAATCGTCACGCAAGACCATGATGGCGAATGCGGACCCCACATGAACGCTCGAGCACTCTGCAAACAAATCCTACGGCTAGGATGGTATTGGACGACCATGGAAGCGATCAGATCCAATACGCCAAGCATTGCCACAACTGCCAAATTTTCAGCAACGTCCAACATGTACCACCTTCACCACTATACAGCCTAACCTCACCCTGGCCCTTTTCAACCTGGGGCATCGACGTGATAGGAAAAGTCCACCCCATCGGAGCAGAGGTCACCGCTTGCGGCCGTGGCCATCGACTACTTCACTAAATGGGTAGAAGCGCGTCTTTTCTGACCCTTGGCTCCAAGGAAGTCGCCAAGTTCATCCAGACGAACATCATATGCCGATATGGCATACCCCACGAGTTCATCACCGATCAAGGTTCGTGACTTTCAACGCGAGACCGAAGCCATACTCACAAAATACAACATCCAAAGATCACAAATCCTCACCCTATCGACCCCAAACCAATGGAGCCGCTGGCAAATAACAAGACTGGCCGTCACCATACTTGAGAAGATGATCGACACCGCAAAGATTGGCCTAACAAAATACCATACGCACTGGGATACCGTGATTACCATCCGAACCCCTACGGGCATGACCCCTATTTCTCACCTACGGCATGGAAGCCGCCCAACCAAAGGGAAATAGAAATACAATCTCTACGCATACTAATGGAAAGTAGCATCCCGTAAGCGGAATGGGCCCGTGAACGGCATTTAACAACTCATGCTCCTAGATGAACGCCGATCGCATTCCCCGAGCACCGCATTTAATGTACCAAGCCCGACTACAACGAGCATTCAACAAACGAGTTAAGCCACGACACATAAAAGTAGGTGATCTCGTACTAAAATCGATCCTGGCACCACTTCCAATGACCCACGAGGAAAATTCAAGCCTAACTGGCCGACCCTACCTCGTCAAGGAAATCTTCACGCGGCGGGCAACAAACTAACCGACGTCGACGGCCAAGAGTTCAACCTCGCCACAAACCTCGATCAACTCAAGAAATACTACCCCTAAAAACCCCTTGCAATGTATCTGTAAAATACAATTTTATAAAAACAATTCATGGACCGGCAGGTCCTTAAACATGCTCATGGACCGGCAGGTCCTTAAACATGCTCATGGGCCGGCTTGCTCCTAAACCTGTCCGCTCTCTCCACAAAAATCAAACACAATTCATGGACCGGCAGGTCCTTAAACATGCTCATGGGCCGGCATGCCCTTAAACGTGCACATTCCATAAGCAAACACAATTCATGGGCCGGCATGCCCCTAAACATGCACATTCACCACAAAAAAGCAAACACAACTCCTGGGCCGGTATGCCCTTAAACATACATTCTCGAACTACGCCGGTTTGATTCCACTTTTCGTGGATACGTAGGCAGCTTTGCAAAAAGCGCAACCGATATTCAACACAAAAATGACGCGTCCAAAGCTTAAAAAGGCTGAGGATATAGTCAACACAAAAACCGTCTCATAACCTAATGGGTTAACATAAGGCGATATTCAACACAAAAATGACGCGTCTAAAGCTTAAAAAGGCCAAGGACATAGTCAACACAAAAATTCGTTTTTTAACCTAAGGGTAAAAAGAACGACATTCAACACAAAACGACAAACCCAAAGCTTAAAAAGTCGAGGAATAGTCAACAAAAAGTGCTTGCATTCTAAACGTTTGAAAAAAGATTTGAGCCAAGGAATTTCACACAGATTATCACGCAAAATGAGGCAGAGTCGTAAATAAAAACCTGATTTTTATTAATCTTAAAAAGGACGGTTACATTTTGGATTTTTCAAACAAAGGAGCATAACTACGACCTTAGAAATACACTAACAAACACTATATATTACAAATACGAGTCCCTGATGTACATCGGGTTTAGGATAGGTAATATATTACATAATACAGCATAATATGAACATAATACTAACAAAGCACACATAAACTAAAACCAGGTTACTCTCCGAAGCCGACTCGAGACCTCTCCAGCCGAATAAAGGGAGCACCAACCCTCAACCCCTACGGCGACCCCCAACATTACCATGACGATCCGAGCACTGCCCTGGAATACGGCGACGATCAACACGATTCACCGCCGAGAGAGGCACCGAGCTCAAGCGCCACCCCTACCACTATTGCGCCCAAAGCGGATCGGTCGTGGCGCACGCGTCGGCGAGGCTCGTTAAGCTCTATGGCACTGAGACGAACCTCTCCACAAAGACTTTCAAAGAACGGTCCATTTGGAGTAAGCCCTCGACACCCGGATCGTCCCAGGAGTGCCAGCCACAAGCCACTTAGGACGCATGATCCAACCACTGACCCACTCGACGGTCACCTGGATATTTAACGCAACCATGTCCTGTACCTTCGTGTCCTGGCCAGGAATGAATCAGCATACCCTATCTGTCGCCTCACCCGCAGGGATGGATGTGAACCCCATCTCGAACTCCACACAATAGGACCCGGAGGGCCATCACCATCGCGCCGCCGCCACACTCGACCACTCCCCACCAGGATACCGCCAACGGATCGCACATGACCTCACAAACTCGGGAAATAGTCATTAGGGCGCTGTCTGACTCGACCATCGCATGTAACGATTGGTAACGCCTCCGCGACATATTCGCCATCGGCCAAGGTCGCTCAACACACTTAGACGCTCCATCGCCCACACTGGAGGATCAATGGACACCCTCGATGACGCATGTTCCCTATTACATGCCCGGCCGTCCAATCCAAGGATCGTCTCACCGTAATTAAAGCGTATGATTGCAACCTATTTCCATCCGCTTCCACAACAAAGAATTAAACGCGGATCTCCCAACAACCCCTCACACAGAGTCCGAACATATAGCAATGAGCCAAGCAAAAAGCCAAAGCCGCTTCTCCTAGCCACAGCAGAGATATGCCCGCTTGCATTATTCCTAAACCATTGATACACACGATAGAGGTTGATACGGTTCCCAACACATAACTCATCCACCTCATCAAGGGGCACCTGGAGATAATTCTGCACCTGCCTCTTGGAGCCAAGTTCCTGCCTGACACATACAGGCAGCCAATCAAGGCCCACCCCCAATGGCCCCAAACTCCTCGACTAAGGGACAAACCTCTCCGCAAGGAAAGCGGAACACGTGAAGGCTTGGATCCCAATACTCAAGACAAGCGCCCAGAACTCGTACTCCATTCAAACCTGCCTTAGCCCACGAAATACGCCAACTCCGCAATCTTTCAAGAGCTTCTTCTCGACACCCGATAAGGACGCACACCAACGACGCAAGTTTCCTTCAAAACTCTCCATAACTCGACGAATGTTCCGTAAATATTCTGAATATTTTTGGAAAATCGAGAATAGAAGATGAGAAGATGAGTGAAATGAACTAACTTAGCCCTCCTTTTATAGCCAAAATTTGCAAGACGAAATACAACACAAAAACTTAAACGCTGGTGAACAAGCGATTAAAATAAATCAAACAAAAACCACAAAACAAAATCCTAATCGCTCAGAACAAAGCGACAAAAATCAAATCGCCTGTTTACAGGCGATTTTCTTTTTCTTTTCTGACAAAATTATTCGATTTCTTACACTTCTTACACACCTATACCCTAAAATATTTAACTTATTAACCCCTATTACTTTTTACCGACCTCATGACCGACTAAAATTGATCCCGTCGCGTCGTCTCGATTTGCGTGATCGATTCCCGTATTTCGTATTTTTCACTTTTTTACAAAACACAATAATCACACAAAAATTAAACACAACACAAAATATGATTTTCACATTCACAAATTTTCGTCTCAAAACGTCGTTTTAGCTCGCATTTTTACTATGTCAAAAACGTCTTTTTACGAGTCTAAAATATGTCCTAACCAAAGATTTTTCAAAAACTCTTCATTTTGCATTTAATTCACTCATTAGCGAGTCGGGCCTCAATCGAGACGTATATATATGCTTTCACGACTAACAATGTTTTGCAGTACGCTCGGCAAGCAAATACGCAAGGATTTCGCACCGACCACGACGCAGAATGCATTTTTCGCAACAAGACAAAATAACCAAATAAAACCCATAAACCCCCACAAAACCAAAAAACACATGAAATCAATCAATCAACCATACACATATCCAAACACCAACCATACAAAACAAATTCTTATTTTCATAATACAACTCCGAATATACAAGTCCAAGCCTACTACGATCGGGTCACGACGCCGCAAGACAAAGACGCAGGAATCAATCTCAAAGACGTGCACTATCCAGCCTCCCCGATATCGACCTCCAGCTCGCCGACCGCCACTCCTAAGATGCGCAGCCTCCAAATTTCGCCCGCGATCTCGCCTCTCACCGACCGCTAACTGTCGCGCCTTGCCGTTTCTTCGCGCTCGCAAGCGTCAACTACCTTCTCATTCACAACCGCCCGCCATCGGTTGGCCGCCCGCCACAGCCTCCTGCGGACCTCAGCTGTCACCTGCAACAATGCGAGAAATCAATTTAGCTTTCTGGGGGCTATACTCAAAAACCTGCTTCGACAGAGTTTGACTAATGATTTTACACCAAAATCTTACTCAAACTGGGGGCTATATACTACATAAAACTCATGTTGTACAAAGAGGAGGGTTAATACCTTTCTCACGCGCGGATCCCACCTCTCAAGACCCGCATCGGTGACTACGCATGTGGAAGGCGCAAAGACGATCGAATGAGAGCGACCACCGTGAACAACCAATGTGTCCTCAACGAATCCGAGGAGGCCGGAACTCAAGGTCGGGATCACGTCGCTACAAAACAAAAACAGGTAAATTTTTGCTTCCTCGAACCAAAACAGATACAAGCAAAAGGATAATCAAGCATACCTCGATCACAATACAAGAAGGGCATCGCTGTGCCCAAGTCACGTAATCCTCATCCCGCCGCAGAAGTGAGCCTGACTCACCTCGTGATACACGCCACGACGCCATTAGCGTCGGGCGTCTCCACTAACAAAACCGAGGGCGAGGAGCAGTACGATGAAGCCGCCGCGACCCGCCTCTACAGACAGACGCCACCCAAGTACCAAGACGATCCGCATCGGGTCTCAATGTACACCACCGCCGTCAAGGGGACCAAAGCGAATGCAATCGACTGAGGAACGCCAGAAATTCCTCCAAGGGTCGCGAACAAACTACAAAACAAAACCAAATTATAAACCACAAAAACAAACCCAAAACAAGCTACAAAGACCAAAATACAAAACACGACCACCCTTACCTTATCCATCGCCATCCCGCTGAGCGACACGAGCCGCCATAGTTCAGGCCACACCCTCCGATCCATTGTCGTGATACGCATGGAAAGCCGGGTATGTAGCCGTCACACCGAACGTGTCCGGAGCAGAGAGGGAAGTGAGCATAGCACCAAGCCTCCAAGCAAACAAAACACACGCTACGTAAGAAAAGCGTAAACAAAACAACAAAACTACAAAGTCGAACCCTACCTCCATCAAGACCAGGGCCCACAAGCGACACATCCGAATCCTCGTCAATCCGATCAGTGGCGCATCAAGGCCCTCGTAATCTGATCAATGCACCCAGGCGAGTCACCCACCAAAGTCACCTAGGCGTGACATGTCCGACAAATACCATCAACACAAATTGGCCGACGCCGCTTCCCCTTGTCGCCAAAGTGAGTGGCCGTCAGGAACCACCACAACCACAATGGCCCTCGCTCGGCCGCCGCCGAGTAGACCCTTTCTTCTTCCTCCTCCTCGGTTAAGTCAAGAAACCATATCGCACGAGGTCAAACGCGTGTGCTCCTCGCCCTTCCCGCACTTAATCCCGCCGCTAATCAGCGCACGACTCGTGGGCTATCAATAGGAGGTCGCCACGCCCCACCAAGTACACTCGCCATGAGGCAAACCCAGAATACCGCCCACGAAGAAAGAGTCACGCTAACCTCAGAACCAGGCATGTGGAAGGTGTTGGTCGTATCCCAAAACCTATCCAACAACGCCTACAAATGAGGCGCGAGTTCACCCGCTTGCCCGCGCTCCTCCACTCCACTGCACTAAGGGACCGAAAGTCGCCCCAAGCACTATGTCCCGCTCCTCCGCGGTGAGCCTACCCTCAAAGACGCCAAACACCGTCCAAACCCGCAGAAGGTCCTCATCGAGCCTAACTAAAGCCGACCTTCACCCGGATCGACAAGTGCTCCAAGGACTCCAAACCAGAGTCACGCCGTCCCCAGCCCAGGGCCACCGCGACCACAAACGCGACCGTGAGGATAGTCAGCCTCGCGCCAACTCGTCAACCATCCCCATGAAAACCTCGCCGCAGCCTCTCCAGACTTGCCGCGCTGCATCCCGAGCCTCGCCTCACCTCGCCTCGCCACCAGGCTCATCTCAACTCGCTTCCCGAGCATGGCCTCAACGACCCCGGCCACAAAGGCGGCCCGCGATGGCAGCGACATCAAATCGGCGGCGTCGGCGGCTGGCTGGCGGCAGCCGCGGCAGGCTCAGCAGTCTCAACCTCGGCAGCCCCCCCAGCCACCGTCTCGTCAGGGACCCCCTCCTCGTCACTCGAAGACTCCTCCGCGTCGGAAGTGTCCTCGTGCGGCTCCGGACCGAGCACGACCACGCCTCGCGGAACCTCCACTGAGCTCCCGCCCAACCTCCTCAACAACACCGGCGACCTCACCGTCCGGCCACCACCTCGGAAGAACACGAAGCTCGACGCCTGGCCGCCGCCGCCTCACCGTGGCCACATCCACCTTACGCTTCTGCCGCGGGTTCCGCCGACCACGCCCTGGGCCCCTAACCTGGCCCCTCCAGAGCCGCAGTTCCTCTGGCAACGCCAGGCCACGCCCTCGCTGGCCTCGCAGCAAAGACCACGACCTCTCGCCGCCCTCTCGAGCCACAGCGCCCTCCAAAGACAAACGGCCACGCCGCAGAGACCTGCAGCCTACGCCCGACCTTCCGCCACGGCCTCCCAGAGCCTCAGACGTCTCCACGGCCACGTCCGCGCTTCGCAAAGACTCGGGACGACACTGGCCTGACCTCGCCACCAACAGGAGACCTAGACGACCCGGCAGCAGCCCCACTACCGCTAGCGTCACTGTAAGACCGCGGCCCGCCAACGACAGTGCATCCTCGGCAGAGTGTATCGCCCTGAATAAAGAAAGTCAACTCCAGCCAATACCCGATCCATGTCACTGGAAGTAGGCGCCGGAGGCGTAGGATCACCTGCACAAGATTCAAAGACAAACTCAGAAAATGGCAACAGCAAATCATTCTAGAAAGATCAAGACAAAGCAATAAAAGCAAGCCATGTGCCCATTTTTGACAGATAAGGCCAAACGGAGCGAAGCTACAGAAACCAAAATCCATGAGACGATACGATATATACGCCCTACTCGATCAAGTTAAGAGCAAGCACGCACAAAGCGCAGAGAATTGGCGAAACAAAGAAGCGTGCCTTTTAAACCAAAAATAGCGTAAGAGGGAAAACGCTACGTAAAGCCGTAAACCCATATTTGCCGACACAAACCCAACCCATAAATCACAATAAGCTCATGCAAAAATTTCATGCGAAACGATGTCCCTAACACCTCGGTGAATAGCTTTTACAAAACACCTCCAAACTACAAAACGGCCTTTTCTTGACCATAACTCAACCCAAAAGCCCCACTTCCCACAAAACAACCCCTAGCCAACACAGACGACATACATTACCATACATTCCATTAATCTGGCACTAAAGCGAGGAAAAGCGACTTTTGAAACCTAGCCTAAACTACAAAAACGCCTCCAAAACACCTCCAAACAACACATTTCTGCAAAACAAGACTAAAAGTGTACCATACTAGCCATGAAAACACAATACAGTGAATTCGGGCAAGTTTCGGAAGCGAAAAATTTCGACCAAAATTGGCCCTTATACCAAAACACACGAAAATTACGGTTTTTGCCAGCCGCTGCACACAAGCCACCCAAACCTATACCCTAGCATACTACAACACTTCCAAAACAACCAAGCCAATCGGGATCGTTTTAAGTAACGAAAACAGAGCAAAACCCCGACTTTACCCCCTTCTACACGGTTTTCCACCCAAACGAACCACTTTTCCCGCATATTTTTGTTCTATGGGTTTCAGCTTTGTTTTGGGCTGTTTTCCTCGGCCCATTACGCTTTCAACCCGTTTCAAACACAATTTCAACCCAACCAACAAAAAACACGTAGCCTCCTTACGAGACGTTAAAACACAAAAACACGTAGCCTCCTCACGAGACGTTAAAACCCAAAAACACGTAGCCTCCTCACGAGACGTTCATAAAAACCTAACCTTTTATGAGAAATACAAAAACGCGTAGCCTCCTTAAGAGACGTTCATAAAAACCTAGTCCTTTTTATGAAAAATACAAAAACACGTAGCCTCCTCACGAGACGTTCATAAAAACCTAACCTTTTATGAGAAATACAAAAACGCGTAGCCTCCTTAAGAGACGTTCATAAAAACCTAGCCCTTTTTATGAAAAATACAAAAACACGTAGCCTCCTCACGAGACGTTCATAAAAACCTAACCTTTTATGAGAAATACAAAAACACGTAGCCTCCTCACGAGACGTTCATAAAAACCTAACCTTTTATGAGAAATACAAAAACGCGTAGCCTCCTTAAGAGACGTTCATAAAAACCTAGCCCTTTTATGAGAAATACAAAAACACGTAGCCTCCTCACGAGACGTTCATAAAAACCTAACTTTTTATGAGAAAAACACGTAGCCTCCTTACGAGACGTTAAAAATACAAAAAGCACGTAGCCTCCTCACGAGACGTTCATAAAAACCTAACCCTTTTTATGAGAAATACAAAAACACGTAACCTCCTCACGAGACGTTCATAAAAACCTAACCTTTTATGAGAAAAACACGTAGCCTCCTTACGAGACGTTCACAAAAATCTAAACCACTCTTATAAACCAAACCCCAAAAAACGCGTAACCTCCTCTACGAGACGTCCAGCAAGGAAAGCAAAGCAAGGAGCGCAAGCCAGAAGCGCAAGCAAAGCAAAGGAGCGCAAGCCAGAAGCGCAAGCAAAGCAAAGGAGCGCAAGCCAGAAGCGCAAGCAAAGCAAAGGAGCGCAAGCCAGAAAGCGCAAGCAAAGCAAGGAGCGCAAGCCAGAAGCACAAGCAAAGCAAAGGAGCGCAAGCCAGAAGCGCAAGCAAAGCAAGGAGCACAAACGGAAACACAAGCAAGGCGCCAGCTGGGAGTACTCAGGCCACATGCAGGCTGACATGCCCTTAAACATGTAGGACCGTCATGTCCTTAAAAACATGTCGTCCCTCCCCGCATTTCCCGACGCTAAGTCCTCGTCTCTCCCATAAGACACATGCTTAGCGCCGCCAGGTAGTATCGAGACTGTAATGGTCCGGATACTATCTTTAAGTTTGACTAACGCTTTGTCCGAAGCTCGACCAAAGCGGGGCTCTGTAGATACCCGTATCCGCATTCCCAAAAACAAACCCGATGATGAAAAGGACTTTCATACATGCTTTTAAAAGAGTCGAAACGGTACAAAAGTGTCTAAAACGTATTAGTCATTTTTAGCGTATTAATTTGGACTTGCATAATCATGAAAGTAAATGTCAATTTTAGTCATCATGAGCGTAACACGAGCACAATATAGGAACGTCTTATTAAGCCAAGCCACAAAAACAGCCCAACTAGCTACAAAACGGCCCAAACTTACAAAAACAACCCAAAAACGCACACTAACACAACACTCAAAACGGGCCAAAGTGCGTCCCGTGTCACATTTTCACAAAGTTAGGTTTTATGAAACCATAAAATAATATAACCTAATATTATTTTATTTCAAGCCAAAACCTAAAAACACGACAAAAACCGAAACACTAAACCGAAATTCGGACCAAATCGAACAAAGACTTAGCTCATAAGTAAACAACAAAACATAATCATTACTTAATCAAACCCCCAAAACCAAATGGCGGCATAAACAAATTTCACCAAAACAAAAATGAAATCGCCAGCTGACAAAGGATTAAAAATACAATCGCCGTCAACAGTGCAATTTACTTTGTTTTGTACCAAATTCACTTTTTAATTTTTCTTTAAAATATCTAACTCAAGAACTTAAACGCTCAGTATACAAAGCGATTAAGTTTTGCTATCCCACGTAAACCACCCAAACTCTATAAATACCAACCCACTTCATTCATTTTCAATACCCGCTTTTAGCACTTATACACTATTCACAAAATCCACTCAAAAATACCGTCTTTACATTTTCGAAAGGTAAACATTTTACCTACTGCCAGACGTTTGAGACTCGGACAATGGGGTTACATTAACCCCAAACCCGATATTGGCACTAGCGGCCGTATTCGTAATACTGCCAGTAGCAATTCGGATTCATAATCCGCCTAAACCCCGCCAATATCGCATAAATAAACGAGTCATTATCACTAAAGCAAACCGACGTCACTTTTATAATTATGCAAGTCCTCATTCATGCATTAAATAACGACTAGAATCACGGATCCAACACTAAATTGTACCGTTTCATAGAGTCTTTTAGCATGTCAAAACTGAGGGTTTTTCACAAATTCTAACACAAGGTCGGAAAATCAAGTATATTGTAATAATTTAGTCAATAAATTATTATTTAACGTACATTTCCCATAGCAATATGTCATTATTTTGACAATTTACATTATTTATGCATTTTAATCGAGTCATGTTTATTCGCCCTTGTACGTAGCGTGACTTTTAGCCCAAATATCGAAATTAAGCAAATGTTTTCAAATTAGTAGAGACTACTCTTATGTAGGCTTTTTGATTACTGTTTTCAAAACTCATTTTGTCAAAACTTTCGAAAAGTAACCTCACTCCGAACCCCTTCTCTGGTTTCAAACCTCAGATTGATAGGTATCGACGCACCTTGAAATCTGAGACACTCGTGTCTTGTATTTCAAGACGCGTTGAATAGGTTCCAAATTCCTTTAATATTTGGTGGCGACTCCGAAAATACATTTTCAAAAAAGGATTTTCTACTTTTCTTTTTTGGTCATAAATTCATGCAATGATCTCCCCCATTTTTCTCAAAACTGCGACTCCCTTTTCCTCGCGAAAGCATTCCGCTTCCCGCCAAGACGGGCGAGGGCGGGCGCGCGCAGGGCGTCGATAGGTCTATCGCTTTTCCCGGTACCTTCAGATGGCTGCAAGGTTGGTTTGGGGGGGAGGAAATTGCTGA
Source organism: Dianthus caryophyllus (assembly GCA_023091065.1). Taxonomy (NCBI): domain Eukaryota; kingdom Viridiplantae; phylum Streptophyta; class Magnoliopsida; order Caryophyllales; family Caryophyllaceae; genus Dianthus; species Dianthus caryophyllus. The sequence goes on along the minus strand of CM041521.1, from coordinate 7,534,684 downwards.
AAACCGATCTATTTGACGCTGGTAATGGAGGCGGACCCACAGTTGAGTCGCTTGGAGCACAAGGGCGATTTGGAGAGCCATTTCGTGACCGAGGACGAACGATGATGGACTATGCTGCGCTACCTCGAGAGGGAGGAGTTCTCTGGCGAACGACTGCTGTTTCGCCTAGTGAAGCTGTTGCTAACGGCCAACGTCCTTGGCCTAATTATTCTTGATCTTTGAAGCCTTGAAGAGTCGTGCGGGACTATAAACCAGCGCTTCCGGGAGGCAACCCGATGACGTTGTATTTTTATTTGCACTTTGTACTTTTGTTTGGTTTGTTTTGGATGACATTTTATGGTTTGATTTTGAGTGCGGGAGGACGAGGGTATTATTTTCTGATTTTTAGCGCGCAGGTACTTATGGACTTTTGTCCTTTGTATTTTTGAGGAAGACGCTACGAGGAAGCATCCCAGCCGGTCAACCGGCAGCCGGGCTCAGACCGGCACCGTAGCTGAAATTTGAAGCAGAAGAAAAAGAGCGAAAAAACTTGAAAAATGCATGGGAGCCGGCCGGCCGGCCGCTGGTCTGGACCGGCTCCCATGATCTGCTGGTTCGTTTTGTTCCTTCTCGCGTGCTATGCCGAAGTACTTCATCGTTGGACTGAATTGGACGCATATACATGGAATATTAGCCGCACTCCATGATTGACTTCGGTTTGGGGGAGCTCCGACTTTATAAAGTCAGCACTCTTTACCCCTTTTACCCTCTTTTCTCGTCTTTGTTTTCCTTACCCCGTATGTTCTATGTCCTCCTCTGTTTCTGTGGTTGTGCTGTTTTCCACATTGAGGACAATGTGTGATTTGGTTTGGGGGAGGGAAGCACGTTCGCGCTTTGCATTTTCATTTTGTGTGTGCATTTATTTGAAAACCCAAAAAAATTGAAAAATTTCAAAAAATCTCAAAAATACGAGTCTTTTTGGTCTGCTTTGTCACGTTTGGAGAATTGATTAGTGCGCTTACTTTGATCTTTAGCATCTCCGAGTCGACTTTCTATCGTCGTAGTTGTGCTATATGTTTGTTTCCTATTAATAGATTGCGAGTCTCAAACACTAGCCCACTTGTATTTGCTTAATTCTTATCGCTTTTCGTTTGTTTACTTTCGATTTTGACATTCGAGTTTGGCAATGGTTTGTGGAATGTTTGGTTTGTTGGTTTGCAGTATGATTGGAAAGATATATATGTTGGAGCAATGCATCGATGCTTTCGGAGGGGACTCATTGATTTGAGTAACCACAGTGGCCATGAATTTGGTTGCGACCGAGAGTATGAGCAATGACGTAACCCTTAAGGAAATATGTTTACCCGAGCACGATCTTTACCGAGTGAATGTCAAGCTAAACGGTACTACATACGAGGGATGCTCCACACTTGCGAAAAAAGAAAAAAGAGAAAAAGAAAAGAAAAAGGAAAAAGAATGGATTGTGGAAAGAATTGGTTGATGGAAAGTGGTACGTTCGGTTGGCCTTGCTTGAATTGAAAATGTCGTCAGTTTTACTTTTGCGAAAGCGTTAGAGGCTAGTAGTATAATGTGGCGTGAATGGTTGAGACTTGTGCTCTATTTTCGGTGAAACAGTTTATGGTTGTATGTTCATGTGCATAGGTCGTCCACTTTGAGATACTAACGTGATTAGTTCGTGTCACTTTGATTTTCTCCGGCGCTGTTTGCTTGAGGACAAGCAAAGGTTTGGTTTGGGGGAGCTTGATACACGCTATTTATATACATAATATGCCCCCGGTTCAGTCGCATTTAGCTGCATTTACTCGTGATCATTACTAGTTTTATGAGCTATTTGCTATATTTCTCGATACTGCTGCCTTTTATTTACATTTTGCAGGTTTTGGTGGTTTTGAGCCAAAACCCGGGACAATTGGAGCATTACGAGAATCGAGACGACAAGACCGAGCTCGAGCGCGCACAGGAGCTCGAGAACACGAGCCAAAGACCAAAGACTAAGAAGGCCAAACGAATAAACCAAGCCCAAGTGAAGAAATGGGCCAAGATTAGAAGGGAGAGAGCCGGCCCAACTTTGGGGACCGGCCGGTCCAAGCCAGGCCGGCAGCCGGCCGGCCGGCTGTGAGGAGTTTTTCTGCGGGTTTTGTTTTATTTCGTGTTTAATTATTTGGAAACTATATATAGGCTTCATAGGTCGAAAATCATAACTTATGCTTTATTTTGAGTTTACTCCTTAGGTTTAGTTACTGCTTTATATTCTCTCAACATTCAAAACTCCAGTTTTAGTTTAAGCTTGATTTACTTTGTAACCGCCGGTACTCTACTTTAATACAGGTTTATTTTAATCTTTATTGTTTATTCATCATGTTTACTTTGATTGTTTCTGTTGCTTTGATTGTTATTATGAGTAGCTAATTCCTTAATTAGGGTTTGAGGGGAATTTGTGATATTTGGTTCAGGAACATGTTTTAGGATTAAACTGGTTGAATAAATTGTGCACTTGATTTCTTTCTACGCGTTTTATGCCAATTGAATTAGGATTATTTCGCCTGATCAACGATTTGTCTGAGTTTAATTGAACCTTAGTAAGTTTTGATTTAAGATCGAAAGCCGAGTTAAAACTAGACTTACGCGAGATTGATAAGTTGAATTTAGTAAGTTGCGAGAGCCCGCTAAATTTGCTTAAGGCTAAAATTGACTCGAGAGAGCGTTTTATAAACCTACTCATTTGCACAGTTTATCGCTTCCTTCTTATAAATTTGAGTTCCTGAATCATTGTCATAATAAACCCGATGCCCTAATCTTTCTCCTTATATATTCCTGCTTATTTTACCGTTTGCTTTAGTTTAGTTCAAACAAGCTCCTTTTCATACCTTTGAGTTAGACCTGTTTACTCCGACTTTAGCTTAAAACTACACCGTTTCTCTGTGGATACGATCCTACTTACTGCTAGATGTTGTTAGTTGTCTGTTTAGGTTATTTTGATTGAGGCGTGACGACTTAGCCTTGTCACTTAGCCTCCCTGCAGCCTTGCAAATGACTTAAAAGGTAGCTTGATCTCAATCGGGCGAGGAGTAGCAACAGAGCACCGTAAACAACACCGAATCATTCTTCCCCGCAGATGAAGTGTCCAAAGGTTAGACGACCCACGCCGGCCGACCGGCCATACGCTTTGTCCTCGGTTCATCATAGGACGTGCCGCTCCTCAAAGTAATCGCACATGCTGTATCATGGGGAGGGTTAGGAGGGCTACCTTGCGACGGTAGGGAGCCGGATTGACGCGACGCTTGTGAAGCGGCAAGTTGAGCCACTTGAGTCTCCAGCATTTTTATTGCCGCGTCCTTAGCCTGGTCACTCTTTTGCATATGTTGCAGCATCGTTTCTTGTGACTTCTGCACGGCCATTGTCACTTGCTGCATCTGCATCATCATGGCCCTCATCTCGGCCATAGGATCGGGTCCCGGGGTTGGTGGAGGTGGTGTATAGGCAGGTTTTTGGTAATTGGGTGGGGGTGGTTGGAAATTTTTGTGGGGAGGTTGGTAAGGAGCATTTTGTGGTGGTTGGGTGGTTGGGTTCAGCACATTCTGGTTACGATAAGATAGAAGCGAGCGATCGTAACCGGGTTGGTTTTGGTAGGGCAAGTTTTGATTATAGGATTGGTCAGCGTAAACCTGCTCCTAGGGTGCAGAATACCCCGTAGAATAACCCGAATCGTGCCCTGCAACAGCGTTCACATGAGCACTAGAAGAACCACCCCCACGCAGCATACTAATCTGCGCAGTCAGCGCAGCAACCTGACTAGTGAGCGCACTAATGCTCTCCTTATCACGGTCATTATGCGCAGACCGTGAATTTCCCCTCGGCTTCCCAAATTGTGACGAATGTATCGCCATCTCCTCAATTAATGCCCAAGCTTTATCATCATCGACGTTGTTAGCAAAACGTCCCTCTGCAGTAGAATCCAATATAGCGCGGCTTTCAGCGTATAACCCGTTGTAAAAGGTCATAATCACGAGCCAATCGTTTAGCCCATGATGAGGACAATCCCGAATTAGCTTCTTATACCTTTCCCACGCCTAAGCAAGTGACTCGTCATAAGTTTGCTTGAAACCCTGAATCTGACTCTGCATCTGATTGGTGCGCTCTGGAGGATAGAACTTAGAATAGAACGCGAGGGCCAAACCCCTCCAATCAGTAATACCAGCAGCCTCCTTGTCGAGGTCCGTGATCCACTCACGAGCTCGATCTTTTAGTGAAAAAGGGAACAACATTTCCCTTATCTGATTCTGAGTGATCCCGGCCTGCTTTATCGTCGAACAGTAGTCCGTAAAAACCTGCATGTGACGACCAGGATCCTCGGTGGGATAACCACCAAACTGATTCCGCTCCACCAAATTTAGAAAGGCGGGGCGAATTTCGAAGTTGCCCGTAAGAGTAGCGGGCATCGTGAATCCATCAGGTATGGACTCCGGCTTAGGTACCGAGTGACTGTATAGTTTTGGCATGGTCACTGGCTCCTCTAAATCGATAACAACGTGTATATTGTCCTCTTCGCAAGACGATCGTTCTAAGCGGGTTTCCGCGTCTGAACTTTGCACGCTCTCAGTTGCGTAGGCCTCAGCGATTTCCTTGAAGAAGTTACACGTACGGTGCAAGGTACGCTCAGGTACAGGATCAAATGGGACTAAACCTGTAGGTGACCTGCGCATAAATAACTCAAAGGAAACGGTGAGAACAGTCTCAAGGAACTAGAGTTCCCTGAGACAAAAGGAGAAAAACCTAAATTAAGCAAAAACAAGAACTAGCTAACCGTCTCCCCGGCAACGGCGCCAAAATTGACAAGGCTAAAGTCGCGTCACCTTAGTCAAAATAACCTAAAGTCAACTAACAAGGTAGCTAGTGGCAGTAGGGTCGAAATCCACAGAGAGACAGGCAGTCAAGAAAATGCTCAGATAATATAGGTCAGTCTCAAGAACGATAAAGTCGGTGTTTTGGGTTACTAAACTAAGAACAGCAAAAGAGATGATATAAAGGTATATAAAAGGAAGATTAGGGCATCGGGATCAATGTGACATCGATTCAGGAACTCAACTCAAAAGTAAATATCAATCAATTGAAGCTATGCAAGTGACTAGGTTTAGGAATACGCTCTCTCGAGTCAATATTAACCTTAAGCAAATTTAGCGGGCTCTCGCAACTTACTAAACTTAACTTATCAAATACGCGTGAGTCTAGTTTCGATTAGGCTTTCGATCTTAAACTGAAACAACCTAAATTCAATTCAATAAAGGCGTCCCTAAATTCAATTGATAATAAAACGCGTAGGAAGAAATCAACTTGCACAAGTTCAATCAAAATAGGCAATTAAAACATGTTCCTGAACCAATCTCACAAATCACCCTAAACCCTAATTAAGGAATTAGCTACACATAATTGAAATTAAAGCACAACAATAATAAGAAGGAGACATGATGAAAGAAATAATAACAATTAAATAAAAACCTGGAATTAACGGAGTACCGACGGTTACAATTGAATCAATCTTGAAATGAACTAATTGAGTTTATAAAAGAAGAGCAGTGAACTAAACCTAATTATAAAGTAAGGAAGAAAGCAATAAAAAAGAGCATAAGTGTTTAGTTTCGTCCTCCAACTATATATATATGTTTCCAAAACCTAAAACTCGAAATAAAAACAAAACCGACGAAGAATACACCGGGGCCGGCCGGCCGGCTGCCGGTCCACCAGACCGGCCGGCCTGGCTAGCTTGGGCCAGCTCTCCTCTTGGGCCTTCATGAGGCTTTGGGCCTTTATTCCTTCGTGGCCCCTTGTCTTTTGGTCTTGTAAATGAACTCCGAGCTCCTGCGCGAGCTCGAGCCTGGTCTCGTAGTCTCAAATCTCGATTAAGCTCCCAATTGTCTCGGGTTTTGGCTCAAAACCACCAAAACCTGCAAATGTAAATGAAGGGCGGCAGTATCGAGAAATATAACAAATAGCTCATAAGATCATAACGAATACGAATAAATGCAAGCTAAATGCGACTAAACCGGGGGCATAAAATGCATATAAATGGCACGTATCAATTATACCGTATATCCTAAAATATAATTTGGAAATATACGGAATAAAAGGATAATGCCCGCCCTACCAATCGCAAGAGGCCTTGCGATCAGGGCAGGCAGCCGCAAGGGGTCTTGCGATTGCCCCAGGCATTCGCAAGGGACCTTGCGATTCCTACGTCCGGTTTTATCCCCTGCCTTTCCTAATTCTTGACGAGCTCTACACTATAAATACAGCCCTCCACATACGTTTCAAAACAGAATTCGACATTCAATTAACAGCACAACTCAAACCTCTCAAAGCCTCACGCATAAACATCCTTAGAATTCTTCATTTTCCTAGTGTTGAATTCTTCCCTTTGAAGCGAAGTGCTGCCGGTTTCCTGACTTGAGACAGGTAGGTCTTAATCCTAACATGGATTAAGGTTTTCTTTACTTCTTTGACTAGCAAGGGCCTACATTAGGCTCACCCCGACTTTGGTACGCAAGTCTGCTTTTCATAAGGCGGCCACGCACCTCGAATACACACCCTATTCGTAACACCTTTCCAAAGTCGCATAAACAACTGACCTTCTAAAATAAATCAATGGACACTTGAACTTTATTTTATTGTATGCATTTAACAAATCCTCGTCTTGCATCTAAATCACTTAAAAATGAATTCGTCATTAACTGAACTGTTTTCGTTAACAAGTTAAGCGTGCTTAACTGAGGGTTTTAATCAATCTCTTTTTGCATTTGCATTTGGATTTGCATTCATTTTACAAATTATATCGCACTTGTACGTTGCGAATTACTTAGACTCATGTATGATTATTTGCATTGTTCTCAAGTCTAGTAGAGGCTATCTTTTGATAGGCTTTTCCAAAAGATCTTTCATAAAAACATTATTTTGAACTATGCTTTAGAAGAGTACCCTCACCCGAATCCGAATTTGGTTTCGCAATAACCTTAGACGGATAGGTGACGACTTGCCTTGAACTCTAAGACGTGTCTTTGAGCTGAGGACACGGAGGCGGGTTCTAAATTTCCCTCATAATTTAGTGGCGGCTCCAAAACAGTTTTTAAAGGTTTTTCGTACTTAATCTTTTTAACTTTTACGCCCTAGCAAGACGTCGAGTGGTCCGATTTAACCCCGGTACCTACAGAGCTAAGCATATTCGTTTAGAGTCGAATCCAGTGGATTCACACACGAATACCTCGAGAGGTTGTTCCAAACGCAGGCATTGTCCATTCGACGAAGCACGTTCTGGACTAACCTTCCTCCCACCCCTCCACGGCTTGCCGTAGCAAACTGGTTTGATTGCCCCAGGGCTTCCTTCGTATCCTACGCGTTATACTGTGTGGGCGAAGGGCTAAAAGCACCTGCCAAAGCCGCATCAAACCAGCTTGAGGCGCATTTAGACTTGACCAAACGACCAAGAGTCATACGTACAAGTGCGAGGCTATACAATATAGTCTTTTTCAAAATTCATTTGCATTGCATGTTTTCGAAAAGTCGCTTTAAGTTTTCAAAAATAATCAACCTAACAAACTAACAAGCTAACGCTTTTCAAACAAAATAATCACGAGTTTTTGAAATAAACATTTTTCAAATTTTCCTTTTACAAAACTAGCAAAACCCGAGTCGAGGTCTTCTCAACTCCAACTCGTGGATTTCACTCTTTGAGCCTCGTGGCTCAAATCCCCTTTATCATCCTCGACTTGACTAAACCCAAGTCGAATCCTTTTCGCATCCATTTTTAGCCCATGACAACATACCGTCGCTCGGGCTAAGTGGATGCAAAACAAAACCTTTTAACATCGAAACAAGCTGTGTGCACGCAGTCTCGTCTCAAAAATACTCCTAGCTTATTTTCGAAAACTTCCTTCTTTTTCAAAACTTAAAAGAGTCTTTTTCAAACGAAATGAGCTAAAAACGAACGTATAAATGAATGTGTCAGTCGGGTCTACCATGTAGCTGATGCACTCCATGCAAATCTAGGGACTTCAACTGGATACTCGCCGCACCAAGAACCGAGTTATCATACCCCGCAAGAAACGAACCTATACCCGAAAAATGGCCGGTAATGATGATGTTAACGCACTCCGTGAATAAGTCACCAAGCTGACCGATGACCTGGAACGCTTATTGACACACCACAAGTCTGAGGTGGACCGAATGGAGCTAAGAATCAAGGACGAGGCGGATAAACACGCCAAGAAGCTTCAGGCTATGGAGGAACGCCTCGGTACCCCAGGAGGCTACTCCATACACAAGGAGAATAAAAACATTCCCCAAAACATCAAGGACGAACTACCCAACAAGCTCGCCCTTAGTGATCTACCAATTTTCCAAGGTCACGAGAGCCCGATTACTCACATTAGGGCCTTCAAATCACAGATGGGCATCAAGGGGGTCAAACCGGAGCATTGGCCATCACTATTCCCACAACCTCTCGCAGCCATAACCAAGACATGGTTATACTCTTTGAACCCAGAACGAGTCTCTTCGTTTGAACAAATCACGGTCGAGTTCGACCACCAATATAAGGACAATGACGACACCCAGGTTTCTATCCGTACCCTGGAAGTCCTGTCACAAAGGGACAACGAAGGATTCACCGAGTACCTTACTAGGTGGAAGAAGCTTAGTGCACAAATTCCGAATCGTCCACGAGAAGATGAACTTGTACCCAAATTTGTCAACAACTTGCGACTTGTGTACCAATTTTACATGCGGTATAGCAACATTCAAACCTTCAAGCAACTAACTAAGGTCGGCACTCAAATTGAAGACGACCTTAGAACCGGAACCATGGCCAAGTACACCGGCCATGCATATCAAGGCAGCTCGTCCAAGTGAACACGTACGATCAAGGGTGATGAAAATCGTACTGTCGGCAACCTAGAATCATTTGGCGATCCGGAATCATTTGCCACTTCAACCTCATCTTCCTTCAAGCCTAGGAGGAGTTTTGACACACTCTACATGTCTTATACTAAGGCATTCAAGCGACTAGTCGACAAAAACTATCTACAACCTATTGGGCCAACCACCGAACCGCCCGAAGACAAGAATCCTAAGTCGTGGGACTCTAACGCCTTCTGTGCATACCACAGAGGCAAAGGCGACGACACCGAGAACTGCTTCAAACTTAAGCATGCTATTCAAGACCTTATCGACCAAGGAAAGCTCGAAAAGCCAACCGCCAATGGTAAGCCATCCAACAAAGACAACCCTTTGGCCAACCATGCAATATTTGTGGGCTCCATACCCGTCATTGATTGTTCCTACCTCATCACACCTACCGACGACCAGATCAACACTATCTCTCTTGACCAACCGATCATGGAGAGTAATGTCCAAAGAGACGGCGAGAGCTTCACTGACTTCCTCATTAGGTTGAAGGAGTTAAATGCACACCTCGTGAGCCTGGTACATCCAGATGAGCTTGTACGTGACCTTATCGAAGACCTACACCCAGTATACCAAACCCACATCCGGTATGCTAACATACGCAATTTCCATCACCTCGTCAACATCGCCACACAAATTGAGGACGATTTGAACGCATGCTTTGGCGAACAAATCAATGGAGTGTGGTACTCTAGCAGCGAGAGTAAAGGCGAATGGCCACCACCTAACAAAACCATCGCCCAAATCAACAACACCAGCAGTTCTTCCTCTGCGTCTAAGAACAAGAAGAAGGGCAAGAACAAAAAGGGAAAGAAGAAGGACAATAAGTCCCAAATCAAAACCAATACCGCCGAACCCGAGACTAAGGACGAGGTTTCGCACCTCACTCGCTCCGGGCGACCTTATCAAAATATCTTTACGGATGCTCATGCCGAGGAGGCCGCCGCCCCTGACAAGGGCAAAGCCGTAATCCAGGAGGACGAACCCTCCAAAGACACACCATCAGCCCCAGTGATCCTACCGCCAAACACGAGCGAGACGCTTCAAAAGCAGCTCGTTCGCACCAAGGCCGACGTTTCTATCTGGGCTCTTCTACGAGACTTCGCCGAACACAGGAAGGCATTCATCCGCGCCCTAGAAATAGCAAGCGCGGATGTAGGCATTTCACCCGATCAAATGGTCAACCATGTTACGAGGGATTGGCTTGCTGGAGCCATCACTTTCTCTGATAATGAATTCCCGACATTTGGCGCTAATCACAACTTGGCCCTATACATTAGCGCCGAATGCAGGAAACGAACCCTACCCGTGACCCTAATTGACAACGGGTCCGCAGTGAATGTTCTACCCTTATCCACCGCACGTCATCTAGAACTCGACGACGAAGATTTTCAACCAAGCAACGAAGGCGTCAAAGCCTTCGACGGGACCAAACGTAGCGTGAGAGGGACAATCTCCCTCCATGTACGCACCGGCCCCATAGAACGGAAGGTCGATTTCCAAGTGATCGACATGACACCATCCTATAACATGCTCTTAGGACGTCCGTGGATCCATGACGTGCGAGCCGTGACTTCCACACTACACCAAAAGGTGAAGCTACCTCTCAATGACGAGGTCATAACTATCAACGCCTCCAATTTCCGTGCTCTTCTTGATTCACCCAAGGAGCACAACGCCGCAGAAATCACAATCGAAAAAATCAAGAACACTGTGGTTTCGACTTTGAAATAGGTGCCATCACGACCACACCTATCCGAACCTAAAAGCCTTTCGAAACTAAGGATAACCATAGTCTTTGGCCCACCATGGGTCTAGGCTACAAGCCAAAGGAAGGTGATTTCGAGCAAATGACTAAGGAAGTCAAAAAGCGCAAGTTCACGCGCAAGTTCAACTTACTAAAATACTCATTCGACATGAGCAAGTACTTTATCTCAGGCGGAGGATATGATGAAGACACTTTAACCAAACCTCAAGAACATTGTTTCGCTAGTGAAAGCGGACTCCCTTTCACTAACAAAACCAATGAAGACTTGGTCTCATCCATCATTAGAGACCGCCGATTCAATCCCGACGACCTCATCACTGATGTCGCCGAGAAAACCTTAGACGGTTGGTACAAGATTACTAAATGGACCGACTCACAGGGCCACAAATATCAACTTGTCACAGGGGAAGGACCCCTCTTTGACAAGATAACCTCGCAAAATGATGAAGACTAAAGCGAGGATACTTCAAGCAACAACAACACCGAAGACGAAGAGGAGGAAATTCTTTTAGGATCTAATCCTTCAGGTGTCGGGTCATCTGTCGACCCACCTTCTAGTTTTAGCTTAGGCTTTTTATTTCAGAGGCTAGCTCCAGCTCTTCTCCTAATTTGTCAAACAATTCTTCTTTAATGAATAATACGAATAAGTTTGCTTATGTCTCATCTCAAGCTAAAAACAAACAAATAAACAATGAACAACGAACAAACAATAAACAAACAATTTTAAACAAAATAAATCCGTGCGATAAAAATGAACAAACGAATAAACAATCGTTAATTAAATACATTGCAAATATCGTGAGCAACCCAACGCAGGACCCAATCATCGAGGACACCATAACCATCAACATAGGAACCCCCGAAGAACCAAGGGAACTGCAACTAGGCGCTTCACTAAGCGAGGACGAACGCGCACACTTTACCCAACTCTTAACCGAGTTCAAGGACGTCTTTGCATGGTCATACAAGGACATGCCCGGCATCGACGGAAGCGTAGCCGAACATCACATCCCCATCAAACCCGGTTTCAAACCTGTCAAACAAAAACTAAGGAGACTACGACTCGAATGGTCCCTTATGGTGAAGGAAGAAATCGAGAAACAATTACAAGCCGGCTTCATTCAAGTCGTCGAGTACTCAGAGTGGGTCTCAAACATGGTCCCTGTTCTAAAGAAAAACGGCAAGATACGAGTTTGTGTCGACTTTCGTGATCTAAACAAGGCATGTCCAAAGGACGACTTTCCACTACCACACGTAGACGTTCTTGTAACACCCCGGCCCCAACTTAAGGCCGAAATGTCATTCACGGTAGCTCGCCAGGCTGCGTACATCGCCCACAGACCAACACGGGCCCTTTCCAGCGCACTTTTGTCCTCACTCGTGCGCATCCTGAGAACTTCCCAGGAGGTCACCCATCCTAAGACTACTCTCCAGCAAGCACGCTTAACTGAAGAGTTCTTAAGATGAGCCACCAGAAAAGAAGATGCATCTTGTTGATATGAGTAGTACTTACAATCCTTTTAAGCACTATGTCACTTGAGCTCATCACATGGACCAATTCAAGGGGGAACCCGGCCCAAATAACCTCGGACAACACCCCCTGATGCGAATTTTATGCGGAAGCGATTTTAGTAAAAATAAGAAAAGAGATATTTGTTTCGAAATCTTGTGAGATCTCGAACCAATGGGATATTTGCTCGAAATAGACCTATTATTCGAACAATGGTGATTGATTCCCAAGACCTATTGAGAACCAATCGAGTTAGAATTCAATCGCGTCGAAAACTAACCTGAGAATTTGATCGAAACGCGTCGATCTGAGAACTCAATTGCTACAACAAAGCAATTAGGGTTTTCTGGTTTTTTCTTGAAAAAAATAACGTTCATTCCCTATCTTACAACTGACGGGGGAAGCCTTATATATAGGCTCATAAATACGTAAAATAAAAATAAGTAAATCTCGAGATATGAGCCAAACAAGTCGGACCCGTTTGGTCTTGAAACCGAGATTGCAACGTATTCACTTGAGCTAGTCATTCTCGGATCATCCCCTCCCCCTTTAAGAAGAATTGTCCTCAATTCTCATGGTTCGGGATTTATATGCTGATCAAAACGAATATGATCAACAAAATTCAGTCTCTTACTCAAACCAAAGCAAATGTCAGATTTCTGATGTTAAGCACTTTCAGCGACTTCGAGCTTATGCCAATTCTTGCTCCAGTAGAACCCAAAGACCCATGCTATGCCATTGGAAAGATATTTGAGCCTTCTTTTCAATGCAACAAGAACCACTGAAAAATATGCTCTATAACTCAGGTTATGAGTCCCTAAATGCACACATATGAAATCTGAAACTGATCGGACCCATCGGAATTGTGGTTGACTTGCAGACTTCGTATCTCCCTCATACAAATGAATCACACAGTCTACCATATACCAAATTAAAGGTAATTGAGGTAGCTATCCAACGCATTTGGTCTCACCTCATTTGGATATATAGACTGAGAAATATGCAGCTCTGAGTGTTAACAGGTCACTGCCATAAGCGGCTGTACGTTTCAGATTATGACCATTGACTTGCAGACGTCATATCTCCTTGCAACTTCTGAACCATAAAACCCAACCTATATCACTAGAAAGCTTATTGAGATAGCTTTCATATGCATTTCGTTTCACTAAATTTGGATAAGCGGATTATGAGATATGATTGATTCTTTGCCGACAGGTCAAAATGCGATTCTCTGTTTCTTGATTGCAATTGTGACAACGTGTAGTCCACAACCTCCTGGATCGAACACTCGGAACTGATCATTCACGTTATAGCGCTTCTTTCGAGGTTTATGATGACCTTTGTTGCCAAACACGAACAGAATTTGCCATAGCACTCGTTTTGAATACACTACCAAAATCGTATGATGTTCCACGGGTCGCATCACACCGTCCTTTCCACACACCAATGACAAGCAGCAAGCTTTATCACCTTTATACCGATCCAACCTCCACACACACCCTAACGAACTATGCCAACTACACCCAAACTTGTTCCTCCATGAATCCATAGCAATCGACCAGAATTCATCCTCAATAATCTCATCAACTCCCTTGAGTATAATCTGACCCGAATCGTGCCTCAATTTCTCGTTAAGGCTGCCAAATATAGTATCATACTTTTCATCAAAGATAGGCGGTTTAGTTGGGTCAAATACACCATCAAACTCGCTGTCAAAGATAGGCGGCTTACTCGGGTCATATAATGACTGACTATCATCTTGATAATCTTCACCACAATGAAACAAACACATTGAATCCGTTGATCAAATCCAAACAAAAAAAATCTGAATCAACACCCCAAAATCAGGCCAAGGACCGTCTTAATTTTGGTAAATCAAGAGCCGAAGCTCTGATACCACATATGATACGAATCGGAGGCGGAAGTAAACATAATAAGATAATAAAATAGTAAGGATAAGTAGACACCAAGTTAGACCTATAACTTGATGAACGGGATTGGCTAACCAAGACCTATTGGTTCCAATCGAGTAACAGTTAGGAGTCGCGTCCTAATCAGCCACTAGTTTAGATTGTACGCAACAATCTGAAAAACTCACAAATAAACGAAACTCACGTTTTTTTGAGAGAACACGTTTTATATTTCATCAAAATCTTTCATTTTCAAATGAATTACAACTACTCTATATATAAGAGAAACATAAATTAAATATATAACTAAATACGACTAGATTCATTATTTAAGTTAAACGAATCTAAAACTAATTATAACTAAATTTATTGTATAGATTTAATTAATCTAGAATTAAATATAACTAAACATATTCCATAGGTTTATTGAATTTTAATTGTAATTTAATTCATCGTATACGATTCACGTATACGTATCATCCGCCCTTCCTTAAAAAAGAATCGACCCGATTCTTGTGCTGTCAATGTCGAGATGGGCTGTTCGCAACTGGCCATCATTCTCTTGTCAATACCGGGATCGAATACCAATTTGATGTACCCATAATTGCGTTTCAACACACCATGGTGCGTTCGAAATACAATTTCTTGCCCAAATGTGAGCAATGCTCTAATTGATTCTAGGGATTCATCACCGCACCCTTGCACTCTTATTCCATCGGGCCCAATTTTCTTAAACAGCCAAACTAATTCTGGGTAACCAGTTTCCACGTGACATGGGATTGGAAAACCGTACGTTTGAGTTGCATGGTCCACTTCGATCGTCAAACAAAGAACATCACGCTCTTTTGCTTCTTTGGTGATCTTCAATGGTGCACTCTCTTTGTGCACAACGGGACGTTCCAAATTGAATGAAACGTCGTCATCATAAATGTCTTGGTTAGTTTCCTAATCGAGTGATTTTCCATTCTTAGCTCGAGAAATTCAGTTCACTTGTCGCGTGGATTAAGCTATTCTGTAGTCAGGACTTAAAAACGGAGTAATTAGCTTAAAAACGGTGTAATTTCCTCATACGGACTCCGATTCAGGTGATTCAAAAGGCTAAAATGCGTATTTTTTCGACGCCGTTGCAACTGCCAAATTTCCAGGAGTCAGTTTGAACCGGTCCACCCTGGGCCGAGCCGAACCCCCCAACTCGGTTTGGGTTTAGGGTTTCTTATGTAGCTTTTTGATCAAGGCATTAAATATCCTATTAACTCCTAAACATAGCAACCTTAAGATCTGATTTCTATCTTCCTAATCTCATCCTCATTCATCCTCCATAATTCTCCCACAAGAAACTCTCTAATCTCATCCTAACTCCATTGTTATTCATCCAAGCTCTCATCCTTTGTGCCCTAAACCTTTCCTAGTCTTTTCCCTTGGTGTATGATCTCTTTTTATCTCTTTTATTTTCTGATCTTGTATTATTTTATGTGTTATTATGTTGTGTATTCATTGCTTGTGTGTTTTGGCTTGGGTATTCAAAGGAGAGAGTTGGAGGGAGAACCGCAATTTCGGACTTTCCAGTCCCAGGTTCGCTAAACTGAAGATCGCCGGAGATCCGACCGTCTGATTTTGCCGAAATTTTGTGAGCATGTTCCTGACTCTTGGGGCTACCTTTTAACCGTTCAGTTTTTCATTTAAAGCTCTGGATCGTCTGTTATCGGGTCTGGACAGAAAGGTTGAAAACTGTGCTTTTCTTTGGCTTGTTTGGAAAAGGTAACTAGGTGTAGCCCTAGTGAGATTTTGACATGTATGAGGCCCTAGATGTTGTCTAGGATGTTTTGAATGGTTGAATATTGGCAAAGTTGCATGCTTTGGTTTGTTTGATTGTGCCCTAATCATTGTACTTGAACTTGTGAGTCGGCCTCATACTTGTGTGAGTCTAGAAGTATGTCTAGGCTTACTTGATCCTTGAATATTGTTGAGTGTGTGGTTATAATGATTAAAGATGTTAACTTGATATGTTAAAAGGCTAGGTTATGAGTTTATGTTGATCACCTTGACTATTACTCCGTATGTAACTATGTTAAAGATACTAAATTAATTGTAATGTATTGAGTATGAGTATGGAAGTGGCATGCTATGATAATGTTTGATATTGAGATGATTGTTTTGATATTGAATTTGAGTTGGTTTGATTGAGCTTGAGTTGAGTGTGCGTACGTGCACTGTTGGGCACGTGCGTGAGGAGATACAACGTCCATTGTAGGACGGATACCGCCCTTAGGGGTTCCCATCCGCTTTTGTCACGGATAAGGACTATGGTTTGATTGTATGTCGACACCGTTTTTGTCGCGGTGACACCGTCTTTGTTCGCGGTGGGTTTGGCCAAATTTAGACTGTTTGAGGAGCTTTTGTCGTTCCGCCATAGGGTTGGGACTTTTGTCGTTCCGGTGATTCTTGTTGCTTCACCCACCCTCCGTGCTTACTCCTCGCTTTGGTTTGATTGATGATCGGATTGACTATTGATTATTTGACTTGAGGTTGTTATATTAATGCTAATGTTTATGTTTGAGCACGCTATTGTTGTGGCATTTGTTGTTGTACTTGAACCTAGGCTGTAGGCCAGGTAAGGTACTTGTTGGGTTTTCGGTTATGTTTTATATGTTGAAATATGACTGGGGAGCACCTAGTTACTCCCCACTGATTGTGGCTGTTACTTTCTTTTGTGGCAGGTTTGTGCGGGGACGGGTTTGTGTGAGAAGCCGTGAGGATTGTTGACCCGTAGCTAGCTTTGAGGAGAACTTTGATAGACTTTGGATTTAGACTTGTTGTTATTTATCATTTTCTTACTTATGTCTTTTGGAGTTGGATTGTAAGGGGTATTTATTCCCCATTTGTTAGGCTCAAGGCCTACTTTCTTTTACTATTTGTTTGAGTAGAGAGTAATGACTCGGATTCACGGTGTTTCCGCCACCGTGGCTTTCATTTTTAATTCATTTTCTTACTTAAAACCTTTTTAAAACATATTTTATTTTATTTGGAAAATCCGGGTTGTTACAGTTGGTATCAGAGCGGATACGCTCCCAACTCTCTTAGGTGAGTGAGTAGGATTGACTTAGCACATCGAGTGAGAGCGTTGGGTAGACACACGAGTGGGGTTCGCGTTGCTTATGTAAGTGTTTGAGTAGTTTCTTGAAGTGGCATGCTTAGCAATATGCCGCTATCACCTATGCTTTTGTGTTGCAGATGACCAGAAACGGGGGAGGAGCCAACAATGACTTGCAATGCATCCGCCGACTCAAGGATGCTATAGTGTGATACTGGTACCTCTTTGTCGTTCATTAATTCCTTCATTGAACGACCAAACTCAACTTACTTCCTTTATTTCCATATATATATTCTCATTTCTCTCTCCGCGAGTGTAACAGTTCCATGTTCACTCCTATTCGAGGATGTCCCTACTTCTTTTGGGAAATCCGTCCTAGCTCCATTCCGTGTGTGTTTGGGTCCGACCAAGTTAAGTGTCTTTGGGGTATGTGAGACTTGGTGGAGTTGACCTAGGCTAGGAGAGCTATCCTTTCGTTATTGGGGGTGAGTAGACTTAGTTGTTCTTAGGATGGAAATCGTAGAGGTAGACTTCTTCCACTTGTTTTGGGTGTCCCTCTGTTCTCAAGTTTCGAGGACGAAACTTCTTTTTAGGGGGTAGGATTGTAACACCCCGACTTTTCCTAATTTATTTTATTCACTTTCTCATATTCGTTAGTTTCCTAATCGAGTGATTTTCCATTCTTAGCTCGAGAAATTCAGTTCACTTGTCGCGTGGATTAAGCTATTCTGTAGTCAGGACTTAAAAACGGAGTAATTAGCTTAAAAACGGTGTAATTTCCTCATACGGACTCCGATTCACGTGATTCAAATGGCTAAAATGCGTATTTTTTCGACGCCGTTGCAACTGCCAAATTTCCAGGAGTCAGTTTGTACCGGTCCCCCCTGGGGCGAGCCGGACCCCCAACCTCGGTTTGGGTATAGGGTTTCTTATGTAGCCTTTTGATCAAGGCATTAAATATCCTATTAACTCCTAAACATAGCAACCTTAAGATCTGATTTCTATCTTCCTAATCTCATCCTCATTCATCCTCCATAATTCTCCCACAAGAAACTCTCTAATCTCATCCTAACTCCATTGTTATTCATCCAAGCTCTCATCCTTTGTGCCCTAAACCTTTCCTAGTCTTTTCCCTTGGTGTATGATCTCTTTTTATCTCTTTTATTTTCTGATCTTGTATTATTTTATGTGTTATTATGTTGTGTATTCATTGCTTGTGTGTTTTGGCTTGGGTATTCAAAGGAGAGAGCTGGAGGGAGAACTGCAATTTCGGACTTTCCAGTCCCAGGTTCGCTAAATCAAGATCGCCGAGATCCGACCGTCTGATTTTGCCGAAATTTTGTGAGCATGTTCCTGACTCTTGGGGCTACCTTTTAACCGTTCAGTTTTTCATTTAAAGCTCTGGATCGTCTGCATTATCGGGTCTGGACAGAAAGGTTGAAAACTGTGCTTTTCTTTGGCTTGTTTGGAAAAGGTAACTAGGTGTAGCCCTAGTGAGATTTTGACATGTATGAGGCCCTAGATGTTGTCTACGATGTTTTGAATGGTTGAATATTGGCAAAGTTGCATGCTTTGGTTTGTTTGATTGTGCCCTAATCATTGTACTTGAACTTGTGAGTCGGCCTCATACTTGTGTGAGTCTAGAAGTATGTCTAGGCTTACTTGATCCTTGAATATTGTTGAGTGTGTGGTTATAATGATTAAAGATGTTAACTTGATATGTTAAAAGGCTAGGTTATGAGTTTATGTTGATCACCTTGACTATTACTCCGTATGTAACTATGTTAAAGATACTAAATTAATTGTAATGTATTGAGTATGAGTATGGAAGTGGCATGCTATGATAATGTTTGATATTGAGATGATTGTTTTGATATTGAATTTGAGTTGGTTTGATTGAGCTTGAGTTGAGTGTGCGTACGTGCACTGTTGGGCACGTGCGTGAGGAGATACATCGTCCATTGTAGGACGGATACCGCCCTTAGGGGTTCCCATCCGCTTTTGTCACGGATAAGGACTATGGTTTGATTGTATGTCGACACCGTTTTTGTCGCGGTGACACCGTCTTTGTTCGCGGTGGGTTTGGCCAAATTTAGACTGTTTGAGGAGCTTTTGTCGTTCCGCCATAGGGTTGGGACTTTTGTCGTTCCGGTGATTCTTGTTGCTTCACCCAGTCCTCCGTGCTTACTCCTGCTTTGGTTTGATTGATGATCGGATTGACTATTGATTATTTGACTTGAGGTTGTTATATTAATGCTAATGTTTATGTTTGAGCACGCTATTGTTGTTGCATTTGTTGTTGTACTTGAACATAGGCTGTAGGCCAGGTAAGGTACTTGTTGGGTTTTCGGTTATGTTTTATATGTTGAAATATGACTGGGGAGCACCTAGTTACTCCCCACTGATTGTGGCTGTTACTTTCTTTTGTGGCAGGTTTGTGCGGGGACGGGTTTGTATGAGAAGCCGTGAGGATTGTTGACCCGTAGCTAGCTTTGAGGAGAACTTTGATAGACTTTGGATTTAGACTTGTTGTTATTTATCATTTTCTTACTTATGTCTTTTGGAGTTGGATTGTAAGGGGTATTTATTCCCCATTTGTTAGGCTCAAGGCCTACTTTCTTTTACTATTTGTTTGAGTAGAGAGTAATGACTCGGATTCACGGTGTTTCCGCCACCGTGGCTTTCATTTTTAATTCATTTTCTTACTTAAAACCTTTTTAAAACATATTTTATTTTATTTGGAAAATCCGGTTATTCTGATTGGTATCAGAGCGGATACGCTCCCAACTCTCTTAGGTGAGTGAGTAGGATTGACTTAGCACACCGAGTGAGAGCGTTGGGTAGACACACGAGTGGGGTTCGCGTTGCTTATGTATGTGTTTGAGTAGTTTCTTGAAGTGGCATGCTTAGCAAAATGCCGCTTTCACCTATGCTTTTGTGTTGCAGATGACTAGAAACGGGGGAGGAGCCAACAATGACTTGCAATGCATCCGCCGACTCAAGGATGCTATAGTGTGATACTGGTACCTCTTTGTCGTTCATTAATTCCTTCATTGAACGACCAAACTCAACTTACTTCCTTTATTTCCATATATATATTCTCATTTCTCTCTCCGCGAGTGTAACAGTTCCATGTTCACTCCTATTCGAGGATGTCCCTACTTCTTTTGGGAAATCCGTCCTAGCTCCATTCCGTGTGTGTTTGGGTCCGACCAAGTTAAGTGTCTTTGGGGTATGTGAGACTTGGTGGAGTTGACCTAGGCTAGGAGAGCTATCCTTTCGTTATTGGGGGTGAGTAGACTTAGTTGTTCTTAGGATGGAAATCGTAGAGGTAGACTTCTTCCACTTGTTTTGGGTGTCCCTCTGTTCTCAAGTTTCGAGGACGAAACTTCTTTTTAGGGGGTAGGATTGTAACACCCCGACTTTTTCTAATTTATTTTATTCACTTTCTCATATTCGTTAGTTTCCTAATCGAGTGATTTTCCATTCTTAGCTCGAGAAATTCAGTTCACTTGTCGCGTGGATTAAGCTATTCTGTAGTCAGGACTTAAAAACGGAGTAATTAGCTTAAAAACGGTGTAATTTCCTCATACGGACTCCGATTCACGTGATTCAAATGGCTAAAATGCGTATTTTTTCGACGCCGTTGCAACTGCCAAATTTCCAGGAGTCAGTTTGAACCGGTCCACCCTGGGCCGAGCCGAACCCCCCAACTCGGTTTGGGTTTAGGGTTTCTTATGTAGCTTTTTGATCAAGGCATTAAATATCCTATTAACTCCTAAACATAGCAACCTTAAGATCTGATTTCTATCTTCCTAATCTCATCCTCATTCATCCTCCATAATTCTCCCACAAGAAACTCTCTAATCTCATCCTAACTCCATTGTTATTCATCCAAGCTCTCATCCTTTGTGCCCTAAACCTTTCCTAGTCTTTTCCCTTGGTGTATGATCTCTTTTTATCTCTTTTATTTTCTGATCTTGTATTATTTTATGTGTTATTATGTTGTGTATTCATTGCTTGTGTGTTTTGGCTTGGGTATTCAAAGGAGAGAGTTGGAGGGAGAACTGCAATTTCGGACTTTCCACCCAGGTTCGCTAAATCAAGATCACGAGATCCGACCGTCTGATTTTGCCGAAATTTTGTGAGCATGTTCCTGACTCTTGGGGCTACCTTTTAACCGTTCAGTTTTTCATTTAAAGCTCTGGATCGTCTGTTATCGGGTCTGGACAGAAAGGTTGAAAACTGTGCTTTTCTTTGGCTTGTTTGGAAAAGGTAACTAGGTGTAGCCCTAGTGAGATTTTGACATGTATGAGGCCCTAGATGTTGTCTAGGATGTTTTGAATGGTTGAATATTGGCAAAGTTGCATGCTTTGGTTTGTTTGATTGTGCCCTAATCATTGTACTTGAACTTGTGAGTCGGCCTCATACTTGTGTGAGTCTAGAAGTATGTCTAGGCTTACTTGATCCTTGAATATTGTTGAGTGTGTGGTTATAATGATTAAAGATGTTAACTTGATATGTTAAAAGGCTAGGTTATGAGTTTATGTTGATCACCTTGACTATTACTCCGTATGTAACTATGTTAAAGATACTAAATTAATTGTAATGTATTGAGTATGAGTATGGAAGTGGCATGCTATGATAATGTTTGATATTGAGATGATTGTTTTGATATTGAATTTGAGTTGGTTTGATTGAGCTTGAGTTGAGTGTGCGTCACGCACCGCTGGGCACGCGTCGTGAGGAGATACAACGTCCATTGTAGGACTGGATACCGCCTTAGGGGTTCCCATCCGCTTTTGTCACGGATAAGGACTATGGTTTGATTGTATGTCGACACCGTTTTTGTCGCGGTGACACCGTCTTTGTTCGCGGTGGGTTTGGCCAAATTTAGACTGTTTGAGGAGCTTTTGTCGTTCCGCCATAGGGTTGGGACTTTTGTCGTTCCGGGGTGATTCTTGTTGCTTCACCCAGTCCTCCGTGCTTACTCCTGCTTTGGTTTGATTGATGATCGGATTGACTATTGATTATTTGACTTGAGGTTGTTATATTAATGCTAATGTTTATGTTTGAGCACGCTATTGTTGTTGCATTTGTTGTTGTACTTGAACATAGGCTGTAGGCCAGGTAAGGTACTTGTTGGGTTTTCGGTTATGTTTTATATGTTGAAATATGACTGGGGAGCACCTAGTTACTCCCACCGATCAGGTCATTACTTTCTTTTGTGGCAGGTTTGTGCGGGGACGGGTTTGTGTGAGAAGCCGTGAGGATTGTTGACCCGTAGCTAGCTTTGAGGAGAACTTTGATAGACTTTGGATTTAGACTTGTTGTTATTTATCATTTTCTTACTTATGTCTTTTGGAGTTGGATTGTAAGGGGTATTTATTCCCCATTTGTTAGGCTCAAGGCCTACTTTCTTTTACTATTTGTTTGAGTAGAGAGTAATGACTCGGATTCACGGTGTTTCCGCCACCGTGGCTTTCATTTTTAATTCATTTTCTTACTTAAAACCTTTTTAAAACATATTTTATTTTATTTGGAAAATCCGGGTTGTACTGTTGGTATCAGAGCGGATACGCTCCCAACTCTCTTAGGTGAGTGAGTAGGATTGACTTAGCACACCGAGTGAGAGCGTTGGGTAGACACACGAGTGGGGTTCGCGTTGCTTATGTATGTGTTTGAGTAGTTTCTTGAAGTGGCATGCTTAGCAAAATGCCGCTTTCACCTATGCTTTTGTGTTGCAGATGACTAGAAACGGGGGAGGAGCCAACACTGACTCGGAATGCATCCGCCGACTCAAGGATGCTATAGTGTGATCTTTGGTACCTCTTTGTCGTTCATTGATTCCTTCATTGAACGACCCAACTCATCTTACGTGCTTTGTTTCCATATATATATTCTCATTTCTCTCACTGCGAGTGTAACAGTTCCATCTCCACTCCTATTCGAGGATGGCCCTTCTTCTTTTGGGAAATCCGTCCTAGCTCCATTCCGTGTGTGTTTGGGTCCGACCAAGTTAAGTGTCTTTGGGGTATGTGAGACTTGGTGGAGTTGACCTAGGCTAGGAGAGCTATCCTTTCGTTATTGGGGGTGAGTAGACTTAGTTGTTCTTAGGATGGAAATCGTAGAGGTAGACTTCTTCCACTTGTTTTGGGTGTCCCTCTGTTCTCAAGTTTCGAGGACGAAACTTCTTTTTAGGGGGTAGGATTGTAACACCCCGACTTTTTCTAATTTATTTTATTCACTTTCTCATATTCGTTAGTTTCCTAATCGAGTGATTTTCCATTCTTAGCTCGAGAAATTCAGTTCACTTGTCGCGTGGATTAAGCTATTCTGTAGTCAGGACTTAAAAACGGAGTAATTAGCTTAAAAACGGTGTAATTTCCTCATACGGACTCCGATTCAGGTGATTCAAATGGCTAAAATGCGTATTTTTTCGACGCCGTTGCAACTGCCAAATTTCCAGGAGTCAGTTTGAACCGGTCCACCCTGGGCCGAGCCGAACCCCCCAACTCGGTTTGGGTTTAGGGTTTCTTATGTAGCTTTTTGATCAAGGCATTAAATATCCTATTAACTCCTAAACATAGCAACCTTAAGATCTGATTTCTATCTTCCTAATCTCATCCTCATTCATCCTCCATAATTCTCCCACAAGAAACTCTCTAATCTCATCCTAACTCCATTGTTATTCATCCAAGCTCTCATTCTTTGTGCCCTAAACCTTTCCTAGTCTTTTCCCTTGGTGTATGATCTCTTTTTATCTCTTTTATTTTCTGATCTTGTATTATTTTATGTGTTATTATGTTGTGTATTCATTGCTTGTGTGTTTTGGCTTGGGTATTCAAAGGAGAGAGTTGGAGGGAGAACCGCAATTTCGGACTTTCCAGTCCCAGGTTCGCTAAACTGAAGATCGCCGGAGATCCGACAGTCTGATTTTGCCGAAATTTTGTGAGCATGTTCCTGACTCTTGGGGCTACCTTTTAACCGTTCAGTTTGTTATTTGAAGCTCTGGTTAAATGCATTATCGCGTCACAGACGTAAAGGTTGAAAACTGTGCTTTTCTTTGGCTTGTTTGGAAAAGGTAACTAGGTGTAGCCCTAGTGAGATTTTGACATGTATGAGGCCCTAGATGTTGTCTAGGATGTTTTGAATGGTTGAATATTGGCAAAGTTGCATGCTTTGGTTTGTTTGTTTGTGCCCTAATCATTGTACTTGAACTTGTGAGTCGGCCTCATACTTGTGTGAGTCTAGAAGTATGTCTAGGCTTACTTGATCCTTGAATATTGTTGAGTGTGTGGTTATAATGATTAAAGATGTTAACTTGATATGTTAAAAGGCTAGGTTATGAGTTTATGTTGATCACCTTGACTATTACTCCGTATGTAACTATGTTAAAGATACTAAATTAATTGTAATGTATTGAGTATGAGTATGGAAGTGGCATGCTATGATAATGTTTGATATTGAGATGATTGTTTTGATATTGAATTTGAGTTGGTTTGATTGAGCTTGAGTTGAGTGTGCGTACGTGCACTGTTGGGCACGTGCGTGAGGAGATACAACGTCCATTGTAGGACGGATACCGCCCTTAGGGGTTCCCATCCGCTTTTGTCACGGATAAGGACTATGGTTTGATTGTATGTCGACACCGTTTTTGTCGCGGTGACACCGTCTTTGTTCGCGGTGGGTTTGGCCAAATTTAGACTGTTTGAGGAGCTTTTGTCGTTCCGCCATAGGGTTGGGACTTTTGACGTTCCGGGGTGATTCTTGTTGCTTCACCCAGTCCTCCGTGCTTACTCCTACTTTGGTTTGATTGATGATCGGATTGACTATTGATTATTTGACTTGAGGTTGTTATATTAATGCTAATGTTTATGTTTGAGTACGCTATTGTTGTTGCATTTGTTGTTGTACTTGAACATAGGCTGTAGGCCAGGTAAGGTACTTGTTGGGTTTTCGGTTATGTTTTATATGTTGAAATATGACTGGGGAGCACCTAGTTACTCCCCACTGATTGTGGCTGTTACTTTCTTTTGTGGCAGGTTTGTGCGGGGACGGGTTTGTGTGAGAAGCCGTGAGGATTGTTGACCCGTAGCAAGCTTTGAGGAGAACTTTGATAGACTTTGGATTTAGACTTGTTGTTATTTATCATTTTCTTACTTATGTCTTTTGGAGTTGGATTGTAAGGGGTATTTATTCCCCATTTGTTAGGCTCAAGGCCTACTTTCTTTTACTATTTGTTTGAGTAGAGAGTAATGACTCGGATTCACGGTGTTTCCGCCACCGTGGCTTTCATTTTTAATTCATTTTCTTACTTAAAACCTTTTTAAAACATATTTTATTTTATTTGGAAAATCCGGGTTATTCTGATTGGTATCGAGGCGGATACGCTCCCAACTCTCTTAGGTGAGTGAGTAGGATTGACTTAGCACACCGAGTGAGAGCGTTGGGTAGACACACGAGTGGGGTTCGCGTTGCTTATGTATGTGTTTGAGTAGTTTCTTGAAGTGGCATGCTTAGCAATATGCCGCTATCACCTATGCTTTTGTGTTGCAGATGACCAGAAACGGGGGAGGAGCCAACAATGACTTGCAATGCATCCGCCGACTCAAGGATGCTATAGTGTGATACTGGTACCTCTTTGTCGTTCATTAATTCCTTCATTGAACGACCAAACTCAACTTACTTCCTTTATTTCCATATATATATTCTCATTTCTCTCTCCGCGAGTGTAACAGTTCCATGTTCACTCCTATTCGAGGATGTCCCTACTTCTTTTGGGAAATCCGTCCTAGCTCCATTCCGTGTGTGTTTGGGTCCGACCAAGTTAAGTGTCTTTGGGGTATGTGAGACTTGGTGGAGTTGACCTAGGCTAGGAGAGCTATCCTTTCGTTATTGGGGGTGAGTAGACTTAGTTGTTCTTAGGATGGAAATCGTAGAGGTAGACTTCTTCCACTTGTTTTGGGTGTCCCTCTGTTCTCAAGTTTCGAGGACGAAACTTCTTTTTAGGGGGTAGGATTGTAACACCCCGACTTTTTCTAATTTATTTTATTCACTTTCTCATATTCGTTAGTTTCCTAATCGAGTGATTTTCCATTCTTAGCTCGAGAAATTCAGTTCACTTGTCGCGTGGATTAAGCTATTCTGTAGTCAGGACTTAAAAACGGAGTAATTAGCTTAAAAACGGTGTAATTTCCTCATACGGACTCCGATTCAGGTGATTCAAAAGGCTAAAATGCGTATTTTTTCGACGCCGTTGTAACTGCCAAATTTCCAGGAGTCAGTTTGAACCGGTCCACCCTGGGCCGAGCCGAACCCCCCAACTCGGTTTGGGTTTAGGGTTTCTTATGTAGCTTTTTGATCAAGGCATTAAATATCCTATTAACTCCTAAACATAGCAACCTTAAGATCTGATTTCTATCTTCCTAATCTCATCCTCATTCATCCTCCATAATTCTCCCACAAGAAACTCTCTAATCTCATCCTAACTCCATTGTTATTCATCCAAGCTCTCATTCTTTGTGCCCTAAACCTTTCCTAGTCTTTTCCCTTGGTGTATGATCTCTTTTTATCTCTTTTATTTTCTGATCTTGTATTATTTTATGTGTTATTATGTTGTGTATTCATTGCTTGTGTGTTTTGGCTTGGGTATTCAAAGGAGAGAGTTGGAGGGAGAACCGCAATTTCGGACTTTCCAGTCCCAGGTTCGCTAAACTGAAGATCGCCGGAGATCCGACCGTCTGATTTTGCCGAAATTTTGTGAGCATGTTCCTGACTCTTGGGGCTACCTTTTCACCGTTCAGTTTTTCATTTAAAGCTCTGGATCGTCTGTTATCGCGTCTGGACAGAAAGGTTGAAAACTGTGCTTTTCTTTGGCTTGTTTGGAAAAGGTAACTAGGTGTAGCCCTAGTGAGATTTTGACATGTATGAGGCCCTAGATGTTGTCTAGGATGTTTTGAATGGTTGAATATTGGCAAAGTTGCATGCTTTGGTTTGTTTGATTGTGCCCTAATCATTGTACTTGAACTTGTGAGTCGGCCTCATACTTGTGTGAGTCTAGAAGTATGTCTAGGCTTACTTGATCCTTGAATATTGTTGAGTGTGTGGTTATAATGATTAAAGATGTTAACTTGATATGTTAAAAGGCTAGGTTATGAGTTTATGTTGATCACCTTGACTATTACTCCGTATGTAACTATGTTAAAGATACTAAATTAATTGTAATGTATTGAGTATGAGTATGGAAGTGGCATGCTATGATAATGTTTGAGATTGAGATGATTGTTTTGATATTGAATTTGAGTTGGTTTGATTGAGCTTGAGTTGAGTGTGCGTACGTGCACTGTTGGGCACGTGCGTGAGGAGATACAACGTCCATTGTAGGACGGATCCCGCCCTTAGGGGTTCCCATCCGCTTTTGTCACGGATAAGGACTATGGTTTGATTGTATGTCGACACCGTTTTTGTCGCGGTGACACCGCCTTTGTTCGCGGTGGGTTTGGCCAAATTTAGACTGTTTGAGGAGCTTTTGTCGTTCCGCCATAGGGTTGGGACTTTTGTCGTTCCGGGGTGATTCTTGTTGCTTCACCCAGTCCTCCGTGCTTACTCCTGCTTTGGTTTGATTGATGATCGGATTGACTATTGATTATTTGACTTGAGGTTGTTATATTAATGCTAATGTTTATGTTTGAGCACGCTATTGTTGTTGCATTTGTTGTTGTACTTGAACATAGTTGTAGGCCAGGTAAGGTACTTGTTGGGTTTTCGGTTATGTTTTATATGTTGAAATATGACTGGGGAGCACCTAGTTACTCCCCACTGATTGTGGCTGTTACTTTCTTTTGTGGCAGGTTTGTGCGGGGACGGGTTTGTGTGAGAAGCCGTGAGGATTGTTGACCCGTAGCAAGCTTTGAGGAGAACTTTGATAGACTTTGGATTTAGACTTGTTGTTATTTATCATTTTCTTACTTATGTCTTTTGGAGTTGGATTGTAAGGGGTATTTATTCCCCATTTGTTAGGCTCAAGGCCTACTTTCTTTTACTATTTTTTTGAGTAGAGAGTAATGACTCGGATTCACGGTGTTTCCGCCACCGTGGCTTTCATTTTTAATTCATTTTCTTACTTAAAACCTTTTTAAAACATATTTTATTTTATTTGGAAAATCCGGGTTGTTACAGTTGGTATCAGAGCGGATACGCTCCCAACTCTCTTAGGTGAGTGAGTAGGATTGACTTAGCACACCGAGTGAGAGCGTTGGGTAGACACACGAGTGGGGTTCGCGTTGCTTATGTATGTGTTTGAGTAGTTTCTTGAAGTGGCATGCTTAGCAAAATGCCGCTTTCACCTATGCTTTTGTGTTGCAGATGACTAGAAACGGGGGAGGAGCCAACAATGACTTGCAATGCATCCGCCGACTCAAGGATGCTATAGTGTGATACTGGTACCTCTTTGTCGTTCATTAATTCCTTCATTGAACGACCAAACTCAACTTACTTCCTTTATTTCCATATATATATTCTCATTTCTCTCCGCGAGTGTAATAGTTCCATGTTCACTCCTATTCGAGATGTCCCTACTTCTTTTGGGAAATCCGTCTAGCTCCATTCAGGTGTGTGTTTGGGTCCAGCCAAGTTAAGTGTCTTGGGGGTATGTGAGACTTGGTGGAGTTGACCTAGGCTAGGGGAGCAATCCTTTGGTTATTGGGGGTGAGTAGACTTAGTTGTTCTTAGGATGGAAATCGTAGAGGTAGACTTCTTCCACTTGTTTTGGGTGTCCTTCTGTTCTCAAGTTTCGAGGACTAAACTTCTTTTTAGGGGTAGGATTGTAACACCCGACTTTTTCTAATTTATTTTATTCACTTTCTCATATTCGTTAGTTTCCTAATCGAGTGATTTTCCATTCTTAGCTCGAGAAATTCAGTTCACTTGTCGCGTGGATTAAGCTATTCGTAGTCGAGGACTTAAAAGCGGAGTAATTAGCTTAAAAGCGGTGTAATTTCCTCATACGGACTCCGATTCAGGTGATTCAAATGGCTAAAATGCGTATTTTTTCGACGCCGTTGCAACTGCCAAATTTCCAGGAGTCAGTTTGAACCGGTCCACCCTGGGCCGAGCCGAACCCCCCAACTCGGTTTGGGTATTGGGCTTCTTATGTAGATTATTGAACAAGGCATTAAATATCCTATTAACTCCTAAACATAGCAACCTTAAGATCTGATTTCTATCTTCCTAATCTCATCCTCATTCATCCTCCATAATTCTCCCACAAGAAACTCTCTAATCTCATCCTAACTCCATTGTTATTCATCCAAGCTCTCATCCTTTGTGCCCTAAACCTTTCCTAGTCTTTTCCCTTGGTGTATGATCTCTTTTTATCTCTTTTATTTTCTGATCTTGTATTATTTTATGTGTTATTATGTTGTGTATTCATTGCTTGTGTGTTTTGGCTTGGGTATTCAAAGGAGAGAGTTGGAGGGAGAACCGCAATTTCGGACTTTCCAGTCCCAGGTTCGCTAAACTGAAGATCGCCGGAGATCCGACCGTCTGATTTTGCCGAAATTTTGTGAGCATGTTCCTGACTCTTGGGGCTACCTTTTCACCGTTCAGTTTTTCATTTAAAGCTCTGGATCGTCTGTTATCGCGTCTGGACAGAAAGGTTGAAAACTGTGCTTTTCTTTGGCTTGTTTGGAAAAGGTAACTAGGTGTAGCCCTAGTGAGATTTTGACATGTATGAGGCCCTAGATGTTGTCTAGGATGTTTTGAATGGTTGAATATTGGCAAAGTTGCATGCTTTGGTTTGTTTGATTGTGCCCTAATCATTGTACTTGAACTTGTGAGTCGGCCTCATACTTGTGTGAGTCTAGAAGTATGTCTAGGCTTACTTGATCCTTGAATATTGTTGAGTGTGTGGTTATAATGATTAAAGATGTTAACTTGATATGTTAAAAGGCTAGGTTATGAGTTTATGTTGATCACCTTGACTATTACTCCGTATGTAACTATGTTAAAGATACTAAATTAATTGTAATGTATTGAGTATGAGTATGGAAGTGGCATGCTATGATAATGTTTGAGATTGAGATGATTGTTTTGATATTGAATTTGAGTTGGTTTGATTGAGCTTGAGTTGAGTGTGCGTACGTGCACTGTTGGGCACGTGCGTGAGGAGATACAACGTCCATTGTAGGACGGATACCGCCCTTAGGGGTTCCCATCCGCTTTTGTCACGGATAAGGACTATGGTTTGATTGTATGTCGACACCGTTTTTGTCGCGGTGACACCGTCTTTGTTCGCGGTGGGTTTGGCCAAATTTAGACTGTTTGAGGAGCTTTTGTCGTTCCGCCATAGGGTTGGGACTTTTGTCGTTCCGGGGTGATTCTTGTTGCTTCACCCAGTCCTCCGTGCTTACTCCTGCTTTGGTTTGATTGATGATCGGATTGACTATTGATTATTTGACTTGAGGTTGTTATATTAATGCTAATGTTTATGTTTGAGCACGCTATTGTTGTTGCATTTGTTGTTGTACTTGAACATAGGCTGTAGGCCAGGTAAGGTACTTGTTGGGTTTTCGGTTATGTTTTATATGTTGAAATATGACTGGGGAGCACCTAGTTACTCCCCACTGATTGTGGCTGTTACTTTCTTTTGTGGCAGGTTTGTGCGGGGACGGGTTTGTGTGAGAAGCCGTGAGGATTGTTGACCCGTAGCAAGCTTTGAGGAGAACTTTGATAGACTTTGGATTTAGACTTGTTGTTATTTATCATTTTCTTACTTATGTCTTTTGGAGTTGGATTGTAAGGGGTATTTATTCCCCATTTGTTAGGCTCAAGGCCTACTTTCTTTTACTATTTGTTTGAGTAGAGAGTAATGACTCGGATTCACGGTGTTTCCGCCACCGTGGCTTTCATTTTTAATTCATTTTCTTACTTAAAACCTTTTTAAAACATATTTTATTTTATTTGGAAAATCCGGGTTGTTATAGTTGGTATCAGAGCGGATACGCTCCCAACTCTCTTAGGTGAGTGAGTAGGATTGACTTAGCACACCGAGTGAGAGCGTTGGGTAGACACACGAGTGGGGTTCGCGTTGCTTATGTATGTGTTTGAGTAGTTTCTTGAAGTGGCATGCTTAGCAAAATGCCGCTTTCACCTATGCTTTTGTGTTGTAGATGACTACAAACGGGGGAGGAGCCAACAATGACTTGCAATGCATCCGCCGACTCAAGGATGCTATAGTGTGATACTGGTACCTCTTTGTCGTTCATTAATTCCTTCATTGAACGACCAAACTCAACTTACTTCCTTTATTTCCATATATATATTCTCATTTCTCTCTCCGCGAGTGTAACAGTTCCATGTTCACTCCTATTCGAGGATGTCCCTACTTCTTTTGGGAAATCCGTCCTAGCTCCATTCCGTGTGTGTTTGGGTCCGACCAAGTTAAGTGTCTTTGGGGTATGTGAGACTTGGTGGAGTTGACCTAGGCTAGGAGAGCTATCCTTTCGTTATTGGGGGTGAGTAGACTTAGTTGTTCTTAGGATGGAAATCGTAGAGGTAGACTTCTTCCACTTGTTTTGGGTGTCCCTTCTGCTCTCAAGTTTCGAGGACTAAACTTCTTTTTAGGGGTAGGATTGTAACACCGACTTTTTCTAATTTATTTTATTCACTTTCTCATATTCGTTAGTTTCCTAATCGAAAGTGATTTTCCATTCTTAGCTCGAGAAATTCAGTTCACTTGTCGCGTGGATTAAGCTATTCAGTAGTCGTGACTTAAAAACTGAGTAATTAGCTTAAAAGCGGTGTAATTTCCTCATACGGACTACGATTCAGGTGATTCAAATGGCTAAAATGCGTATTTTTTCGACGCCGTTGCAACTGCCAAATTTCCAGGAGTCAGTTTGAACCGGTCCACCCTGGGCCGAGCCGAACCCCCCAACTCGGTTTGGGTTTAGGGTTTCTTATGTAGCTTTTTGATCAAGGCATTAAATATCCTATTAACTCCTAAACATAGCAACCTTAAGATCTGATTTCTATCTTCCTAATCTCATCCTCATTCATCCTCCATAATTCTCCCACAAGAACCTCTCTAATCTCATCCTAACTCCATTGTTATTCATCCAAGCTCTCATTCTTTGTGCCCTAAACCTTTCCTAGTCTTTTCCCTTGGTGTATGATCTCTTTTTATCTCTTTTATTTTCTGATCTTGTATTATTTTATGTGTTATTATGTTGTGTATTCATTGCTTGTGTGTTTTGGCTTGGGTATTCAAAGGAGAGAGTTGGAGGGAGAACCGCAATTTCGGACTTTCCAGTCCCAGGTTCGCTAAACTGAAGATCGCCGGAGATCCGACCGTCTGATTTTGCCGAAATTTTGTGAGCATGTTCCTGACTCTTGGGGCTACCTTTTAACCGTTCAGTTTTTCATTTAAAGCTCTGGATCGTCTGTTATCGCGTCTGGACAGAAAGGTTGAAAACTGTGCTTTTCTTTGGCTTGTTTGGAAAAGGTAACTAGGTGTAGCCCTAGTGAGATTTTGACATGTATGAGGCCCTAGATGTTGTCTAGGATGTTTTGAATGGTTGAATATTGGCAAAGTTACATGCTTTGGTTTGTTTGATTGTGCCCTAATCATTGTACTTGAACTTGTGAGTCGGCCTCATACTTGTGTGAGTCTAGAAGTATGTCTAGGCTTACTTGATCCTTGAATATTGTTGAGTGTGTGGTTATAATGATTAAAGATGTTAACTTGATATGTTAAAAGGCTAGGTTATGAGTTTATGTTGATCACCTTGACTATTACTCCGTATGTAACTATGTTAAAGATACTAAATTAATTGTAATGTATTGAGTATGAGTATGGAAGTGGCATGCTATGATAATGTTTGATATTGAGATGATTGTTTTGATATTGAATTTGAGTTGGTTTGATTGAGCTTGAGTTGAGTGTGCGTACGTGCACTGTTGGGCACGTGCGTGAGGAGATACAACGTCCATTGTAGGACGGATACCGCCCTTAGGGGTTCCCATCCGCTTTTGTCACGGATAAGGACTATGGTTTGATTGTATGTCGACACCGTTTTTGTCGCGGTGACACCGTCTTTGTTCGCGGTGGGTTTGGCCAAATTTAGACTGTTTGAGGAGCTTTTGTCGTTCCGCCATAGGGTTGGGACTTTTGTCGTTCCGGGGTGATTCTTGTTGCTTCACCCAGTCCTCCGTGCTTACTCCTGCTTTGGTTTGATTGATGATCGGATTGACTATTGATTATTTGACTTGAGGTTGTTATATTAATGCTAATGTTTATGTTTGAGCACGCTATTGTTGTTGCATTTGTTGTTGTACTTGAACATAGGCTGTAGGCCAGGTAAGGTACTTGTTGGGTTTTCGGTTATGTTTTATATGTTGAAATATGACTGGGGAGCACCTAGTTACTCCCCACTGATTGTGGCTGTTACTTTCTTTTGTGGCAGGTTTGTGCGGCGACGGGTTTGTGTGAGAAGCCGTGAGGATTGTTGACCCGTAGCTAGCTTTGAGGAGAACTTTGATAGACTTTGGATTTAGACTTGTTGTTATTTATCATTTTCTTACTTATGTCTTTTGGAGTTGGATTGTAAGGGGTATTTATTCCCCATTTGTTAGGCTCAAGGCCTACTTTCTTTTACTATTTGTTTGAGTAGAGAGTAATGACTCGGATTCACGGTGTTTCCGCCACCGTGGCTTTCATTTTTAATTCATTTTCTTACTTAAAACCTTTTTAAAACATATTTTATTTTATTTGGAAAATCCGGGTTGTTACAGTTGGTATCAGAGCGGATACGCTCCCAACTCTCTTAGGTGAGTGAGAAGGATTGACTTAGCACACCGAGTGAGAGCGTTGGGTAGACACACTAGTGGGGTTTGCGTTGCTTATGTATGTGTTTGAGTTGTTTCTTGAAGTGGCATGCTTAGCAATATGCCGCTATCACCTATGCTTTTGTGTTGCAGATGACCAGAAACGGGGGAGGAGCCAACAATGACTTGCAATGCATCCGCCGACTCAAGGATGCTATAGTGTGATACTGGTACCTCTTTGTCGTTCATTAATTCCTTCATTGAACGACCAAACTCAACTTACTTCCTTTATTTCCATATATATATTCTCATTTCTCTCTCCGCGAGTGTAACAGTTCCATGTTCACTCCTATTCGAGGATGTCCCTACTTCTTTTGGGAAATCCGTCCTAGCTCCATTCCGTGTGTGTTTGCGTCCGACCAAGTTAAGTGTCTTTGGGGTATGTGAGACTTGGTGGAGTTGACCTAGGCTAGGAGAGCTATCCTTTCGTTATTGGGGGTGAGTAGACTTAGTTGTTCTTAGGATGGAAATCGTAGAGGTAGACTTCTTCCACTTGTTTTGGGTGTCCCTCTGTTCTCAAGTTTCGAGGACGAAACTTCTTTTTAGGGGGTAGGATTGTAACACCCCGACTTTTTCTAATTTATTTTATTCACTTTCTCATATTCGTTAGTTTCCTAATCGAGTGATTTTCCATTCTTAGCTCGAGAAATTCAGTTCACTTGTCGCGTGGATTAAGCTATTATGTAGTCAGGACTTAAAAACGGAGTAATTAGCTTAAAAACGGTGTAATTTCCTCATACGGACTCCGATTCAGGTGATTCAAAAGGCTAAAATGCGTATTTTTTCGACGCCGTTGCAACTGCCAAATTTCCAGGAGTCAGTTTGAACCGGTCCACCCTGGGCCGAGCCGAACCCCCCAACTCGGTTTGGGTTTAGGGTTTCTTATGTAGCTTTTTGATCAAGGCATTAAATATCCTATTAACTCCTAAACATAGCAACCTTAAGATCTGATTTCTATCTTCCTAATCTCATCCTCATTCATCCTCCATAATTCTCCCACAAGAAACTCTCTAATCTCATCCTAACTCCATTGTTATTCATCCAAGCTCTCATCCTTTGTGCCCTAAACCTTTCCTAGTCTTTTCCCTTGGTGTATGATCTCTTTTTATCTCTTTTATTTTCTGATCTTGTATTATTTTATGTGTTATTATGTTGTGTATTCATTTCTTGTGTGTTTTGGCTTGGGTATTCAAAGGAGAGAGTTGGAGGGAGAACCGCAATTTCGGACTTTCCAGTCCCAGATTCGCTAAACTGAAGATCGCCGGAGATCCGACAGTCTGATTTTGCCGAAATTTTGTGAGCATGTTCCTGACTCTTGGGGCTACCTTTTCACCGTTCAGTTTGTTATTTGAAGCTCTGGATCGTCTGTTATCGCGTCTGGACAGAAAGGTTGAAAACTGTGCTTTTCTTTGGCTTGTTTGGGAAAGGTAACTAGGTGTAGCCCTAGTGAGATTTTGACATGTATGAGGCCCTAGATGTTGTCTAGGATGTTTTGAATGGTTGAATATTGGCAAAGTTGCATGCTTTGGTTTGTTTGATTGTGCCCTAATCATTGTACTTGAACTTGTGAGTCGGCCTCATACTTGTGTGAGTCTAGAAGTATGTCTAGGCTTACTTGATCCTTGAATATTGTTGAGTGTGTGGTTATAATGATTAAAGATGTTAACTTGATATGTTAAAAGGCTAGGTTATGAGTTTATGTTGATCACCTTGACTATTACTCCGTATGTAACTATGTTAAAGATACTAAATTAATTGTAATGTATTGAGTATGAGTATGGAAGTGGCATGCTATGATAATGTTTGATATTGAGATGATTGTTTTGATATTGAATTTGAGTTGGTTTGATTGAGCTTGAGTTGAGTGTGCGTCGCGTAATCGCTGGGCACGTGCGTGAGGAGAGACAACGTCCATGGTAGGGCGGATGCCGCCCTTAGGGGTGCGCATGCGCGTTTGTCGCGGATAAGGACTATGGTTTGATTGTATGTCGACACCGTTTTTGTCGCGGTGACACCGCCTTTGTTCATGATGGGTTTGGCCAAATTTAGACTGTTTGAGGAGCTTTTGTCGTTCCGCCATAGGGTTGGGACTTTTGTCGTTCCGGGGTGATTCTTGTTGCTTCACCCAGTCCTCCGTGCTTACTCCTGCTTTGGTTTGATTGATGATCGGATTGACTATTGATTATTTGACTTGAGGTTGTTATATTAATGCTAATGTTTATGTTTGAGCACGCTATTGTTGTTGCATTTGTTGTTGTACTTGAACATAGGCTGTAGGCCAGGTAAGGTACTTGTTGGGTTTTCGGTTATGTTTTATATGTTGAAATATGACTGGGGAGCACCTAGTTACTCCCCACTGATTGTGGCTGTTACTTTCTTTTGTGGCAGGTTTGTGCGGGGACGGGTTTGTGTGAGAAGCCGTGAGGATTGTTGACCCGTAGCTAGCTTTGAGGAGAACTTTGATAGACTTTGGATTTAGACTTGTTGTTATTTATCATTTTCTTACTTATGTCTTTTGGAGTTGGATTGTAAGGGGTATTTATTCCCCATTTGTTAGGCTCAAGGCCTACTTTCTTTTACTATTTGTTTGAGTAGAGAGTAATGACTTCGGATTCACGGTGTTTCCGCCACCGCGTGGCTTTCATTTTTAACTCATTTTCTTACTTAAAACCTTTTTAAAACATATTTTATTTTATTTGGAAAATCCGGGTTGTTACAGTTGGTATCAGAGCGGATACGCTCCCAACTCTCTTAGGTGAGTGAGAAGGATTGACTTAGCACAATCGAGCGAGAGGCGTTGGGTAGACACACTAGTGGGGTTTGCGTTGCTTATGTATGTGTTTGAGTTGTTTCTTGAAGTGGCATGCTTAGCAATATGCCGCTATCACCTATGCTTTTGTGTTGCAGATGACCAGAAACGGGGGAGGAGCCAACAATGACTTGCAATGCATCCGCCGACTCAAGGATGCTATAGTGTGATACTGGTACCTCTTTGTCGTTCATTAATTCCTTCATTGAACGACCAAACTCAACTTACTTCCTTTATTTCCATATATATATTCTCATTTCTCTCCGCGAGTGTAACAGTTCCATGTTCACTCCTATTCGAGGATGTCCCTACTTCTTTTGGGAAATCCGTCCTAGCTCCATTCCGTGTGTGTTTGCGTCCGACCAAGTTAAGTGTCTTTGGGGTATGTGAGACTTGGTGGAGTTGACCTAGGCTAGGAGAGCTATCCTTTCGTTATTGGGGGTGAGTAGACTTAGTTGTTCTTAGGATGGAAATCGTAGAGGTAGACTTCTTCCACTTGTTTTGGGTGTCCCTCTGTTCTCAAGTTTCGAGGACGAAACTTCTTTTTAGGGGGTAGGATTGTAACACCCCGACTTTTTCTAATTTATTTTATTCACTTTCTCATATTCGTTAGTTTCCTAATCGAGTGATTTTCCATTCTTAGCTCGAGAAATTCAGTTCACTTGTCGCGTGGATTAAGCTATTATGTAGTCAGGACTTAAAAACGGAGTAATTAGCTTAAAAACGGTGTAATTTCCTCATACGGACTCCGATTCAGGTGATTCAAAAGGCTAAAATGCGTAATTTTTCGGCGCTTGCAACTGCCAAATTTCCAGGAGTCAGTTTGAACCGGTCCACCCTGGGCCGAGCCGAACCCCCAACTCGGTTTGGGTTTAGGGTTTCTTATGTAGCTTTTGATCAAGACATTAAATATCCTATTAACTCCTAAACATAGCAACCTTAAGATCTGATTTCTATCTTCCTAATCTCATCCTCATTCATCCTCCATAATTCTCCCACAAGAAACTCTCTAATCTCATCCTAACTCCATTGTTATTCATCCAAGCTCTCATCCTTTGTGCCCTAAACCTTTCCTAGTCTTTTCCCTTGGTGTATGATCTCTTTTTATCTCTTTTATTTTCTGATCTTGTATTATTTTATGTGTTATTATGTTGTGTATTCATTTCTTGTGTGTTTTGGCTTGGGTATTCAAAGGAGAGAGTTGGAGGGTGAACTGCACTTCGGACTTTCCAGTCCCAGATTCGCTAAATCAAGATCACGAGATCCGATACCGATTTTGCCGAAATTTTGTGAGCATGTTCCTGACTCTTGGGGCTACCTTTTCACCGTTCAGTTTGTTATTTGAAGCTCTGGATCGTCTGTTATCGCGTCTGGACAGAAAGGTTGAAAACTGTGCTTTTCTTTGGCTTGTTTGGGAAAGGTAACTAGGTGTAGCCCTAGTGAGATTTTGACATGTATGAGGCCCTAGATGTTGTCTAGGATGTTTTGAATGGTTGAATATTGGCAAAGTTGCATGCTTTGGTTTGTTTGATTGTGCCCTAATCATTGTACTTGAACTTGTGAGTCGGCCTCATACTTGTGTGAGTCTAGAAGTATGTCTAGGCTTACTTGATCCTTGAATATTGTTGAGTGTGTGGTTATAATGATTAAAGATGTTAACTTGATATGTTAAAAGTCTAGGTTATGAGTTTATGTTGATCACCTTGACTATTACTCCGTATGTATCTATGTTAAAGATACTAAATTAATTGTAATGTATTGAGTATGAGTATGGAAGTGGCATGCTATGATAATGTTTGATATTGAGATGATTGTTTTGATATTGAATTTGAGTTGGTTTGATTGAGCTTGAGTTGAGTGTGCGTACGTGCACTGTTGGGCACGTGCGTGAGGAGATACAACGTCCATTGTAGGACGGATACCGCCCTTAGGGGTTCCCATCCGCTTTTGTCACGGATAAGGACTATGGTTTGATTGTATGTCGACACCGTTTTTGTCGCGGTGACACCGTCTTTGTTCGCGGTGGGTTTGGCCAAATTTAGACTGTTTGAGGAGCTTTTGTCGTTCCGCCATAGGGTTGGGACTTTTGTCGTTCCGGGGTGATTCTTGTTGCTTCACCCAGTCCTCCGTGCTTACTCCTGCTTTGGTTTGATTGATGATCGGATTGACTATTGATTATTTGACTTGAGGTTGTTATATTAATGCTAATGTTTATGTTTGAGCACGCTATTGTTGTTGCATTTGTTGTTGTACTTGAACATAGGCTGTAGGCCAGGTAAGGTACTAGTTGGGTTTTCGGTTATGTTTTATATGTTGAAATATGACTGGGGAGCACCTAATTACTCCCCACTGATTGTGGCTGTTACTTTCTTTTGTGGCAGGTTTGTGCGGGGACGGGTTTGTGTGAGAAGCCGTGAGGATTGTTGACCCGTAGCTAGCTTTGAGGAGAACTTTGATAGACTTTGGATTTAGACTTGTTGTTATTTATCATTTTCTTACTTATGTCTTTTGGAGTTGGATTGTAAGGGGTATTTATTCCCCATTTGTTAGGCTCAAGGCCTACTTTCTTTTACTATTTGTTTGAGTAGAGAGTAATGACTCGGATTCACGGTGTTTCCGCCACCGTGGCTTTCATTTTTAATTCATTTTCTTACTTAAAACCTTTTTAAAACATATTTTATTTTATTTGGAAAATCCGGGTTGTTACAGTTCTAGTTGACAACCCCGCCGATCATGCCCTTCTATCCTTCATGGATGGGTATGCAGGATACAACCAAATCAAAATGGCCCATGAGGACATGGCCAAGACCACATTCATTACACCGTGGGGCACATACTGCTACACGGTCATGCCTTTTGGTCTAATCAACGCAGATGCGACTTACCAACGCACCGCAACCACTCTTCTACACGACATGATGCACAAGGAGGTCGAACTATACGTAGACGACATGATCGTCAAATCCAAGGAGAGAAGCGATCACATTGCCAACCTTCGCAAGTTCTTCACACGTCTCCATCAATACAAAATGCGTCTCAATCCCCAAAAATGTACATTTGGAGTAAGATCCGGCAAACTACTAGGACATGTAGTGAGCCAAAGAGGCATCGAGGTCGACCCCTCGAAAATAAAGGCAATTATGGCAATGCAACCTCCTAAGAACCTAGACGAAATTCGAAGTTTCTTGGGACAAATCCAACACATCTCCCGCTTTATAAGCAAACTAACCATGATATGTGAACCGATCTTTAAAAAGCTGAAGAAGACCGACCATGTAGAATGGGGCGAAGCGTGTCAACAAGCACGTGACAAGGTTAAGGAGTTGTTATCCAACCCCCTAGTCCTAAGACCGCCACAAAAGGACCTTCCCTTATCACTTTACCTCACAACAACATCAACCGCAATGGGCGTCATGCTCGCTCAGGAAGTCAACGGCGAAGAACATCCAATCTACTACATCAGCAAGAAGTTTCTCGACTATGAAACCCGATACGCGCCCGTCGAGAAAAGTTGCTTAGCATTAGTATGGGCATCCAAAAAGCTCCGTCACTATATGCTGGCACATCAAACCAAGGTCTACTAAAAAATGGACCCCGTCAAATACCTTTTCGAGAATCCCGTGCCAAATGGACGCATGGCACGATGGACCCTACTCTTAGCCGAATTTGATATCGTCTACGTTCCCCTCAAAGCCATCCAAGGACGAAGAACCTATCTTCGACACTACATCATTCCCCGACGAAGGAATATACAACATAAACGAAGAACAATGGGAATTGTACTTCGACGGTTCATCAAATTACCGAGGCTGTGGAATAGGAATACTCCTCATTTCCCCGAATGGCGAACATACACCCCTTTCCATCAAATTGGACTTTGATGTAACGAACAACGCCGCAGAATATGAGGCATGCCTGCACGGACTACAGGCCGCACTCATACTAAATGCAAGGAATCTACGAGTATATGGGGATTCCTCACTTATCATCAACCAAGTATCCGGAGCATGGAAGATACTTAACGAAAACCTCGCACTATACCAGAGCAAAATCCAGGAACTCATCGCCAAATTCCACCGCGTAGAGTTCTTGCACTTGCCTCGCGAAGAAAACCAATTCGCCGATGCCTTATCAAAAATGGCGTCACTACTAAACATCCCCCCGGGAATACAAACCATTCCCATCGTCGTGGAACGAAGCAGCGAACCCGCATACATATGTGACATTGACGCCGAGGAAGAACAAACCGAACATTGTTATCAAGCGATAATCAACTTCAAACGAGACGGAGAATATCCGCCAAACATTGACAAGCGCGGCAAAAGAGCTCTCCGGCTTCTAGCATCACAATTCGTGCTAGAAGTGGACAAACTACTCAAGAAAACGCCCCAGGGTACATTACTCTTGTGCGTTGACCACAACAAAGGACGAAAGATTATATCTCAAGTCCATGACGGCGAGTGCAGACCGCACATAAACGCTCGAGCCCTATGAAAACAAATCCTTAGGCTAGGATGGTATTGGACCACCATGGAAGCCGACTGCGCGAAATATGTCAAACATTGCCACAATTGCCAAATTTTCGCAAATGTACAACATGTACCCCCTTCACCTTTATACAGCCTCACGTCGCCATGGAAGCTATACAACCTGTAGAAATCGAAATGCAATTACTTCGAATTCTAATGGAAGCAGACATACCAGAAGCAAAATGGGCACGAGAACGATATGAGCAGCTCATCCTTCTTGACGAAAGACGCTTACACTCACTAAGCACAGTACGAATGTACCAATCAAGGTTACAACGCGCATACAACAAACGAGTCAAGCCACGCAATATCAATGTGGGTGACTTAGTCCTCAAATCGGTAAGGGCACCACTACCGGTCGACCCAAGGGGGAAATTCAAACCTAATTGGGCCGGACCATATTTGGTTAAGGAGATCCTCCTCGGAGGAGCTGTAAAACTAACCGACCTCGACGGCGAAGAGTTCAACTTGCCCACGAACCTAGATCAGCTTAAGAAATACTACCCTTCGGCTTTAAAGAACTTTGCAATGTATTTCACAACAAACACGACACAAACGCACGGATGAACTACGCTTGGTTTGATTCCATACACATGGATACGTAGGCAGTCTCACAAACGACTCAACCAAAATAAAGAACTACGCCGGTTTGATTCTGTGTAAAACACAGATACGTAGGCAACTTTTCAAAGCGCAACCGAACTTTTAAAACACCCAAAGCTTAAAAAGGTCAAGGGCTAAGCACTCACAAAATGACACGCTCAAAGCTTAAAAAGGTCGAGAGCACAATCAACACAAAATACAAGTCTAAAGCTTAAAAAGGTCGAAGACTTAAAACAAAACATATATCCGAAGCTTAAAAAGGTCGAGGATAGGCAAAACGAAACAAAGAGACGAGACAAAAGGCAAACACTTTCTTTATTAATCTTTAATGGTGAAAATGTTTACATTTTAAGTAAAGAGTTTAAAACTAGCTTTCAAACTCCTTTTTATTCATTGAACAATTAAATAAACAAAAATTCTTTGAATAAAACTTTTAAAGTCTAAGTGTCCTTCCTACGGCGCTTTGGATGCTCCTCCTCATCTTCGCCCTTTGAAGCATCTGCACGAACAACAACCGAAGCAATCACCGGATTCGGAACACTCCTCTCGAATCCTGGGGGCTCAACAGGGTCCTCTCCAGCAGCACCATCAACCTTCTCACCCAAACGGTCCTTCACAGTCACCTTTGGTCCGAGTAATTCTCCAAGTGGCTTGGATGAAGACGCTCCCGCACTTGAACTCGCCAGGTCGCTATAGTCCCGTCTCCCGCCACAGCAGCATGCGCCAACAACGGCCTCGGACCCGTCTGTTCCCGTCTTCGCATGTTCTCCCTATCACGAGGATCCAGACTGATACACCACCTCCGATAGAAGTCCGAGACACGAGTAGTCTTAGAACCAGCTAGTCGAGTCCAAGTCACTCGATCAGACCATCCGCGCACCCAAGCATCAATCATTTGGTTGTTCAGAACAACCGACTCGCATATACGAGTATCCTGCGTTGGAATAACCTGAGCTTGACCGATCTGCCACCTCAGCCGATGAGGGTGGATCCATACGCCTCGCTCGAACCCACACAACATTATCCCGCTATCCGTGTCCGCAACCGACGGTGCCGTGATGTGTCGAATGGACCACCACGACACGACCCACCTTATCGTCCTCTCCCGAACGAACCCTTGGAAGTAGTTCACCGAACGCTCCCGAGGCATAGCCCAATGAAGAACACGAGTTGTCAACCCAGCCGGAACATACGTCTCACCACCAGGTGGAGCCAATACACGCAGACGCTCCATCAGCCAAATCTGCAAGATCCTAGCACATCCACGGTACGAGCTCTGACGGTTCGCATGGCGGTCGTCCAAGCCTAGTATAGTCTTAGCTAGGATCAAAGCTGAAGGATCATGGCTCAGCTCCATCTCCTCCATGACCCGTGCATACCTCGCA
Source organism: Dianthus caryophyllus (assembly GCA_023091065.1). NCBI lineage: Eukaryota > Viridiplantae > Streptophyta > Magnoliopsida > Caryophyllales > Caryophyllaceae > Dianthus > Dianthus caryophyllus. Next base: position 7,491,240 of record CM041521.1, on the reverse strand, counting down.
TGGCCATGCACACCATCTTCCATCGATCCAGCAAAGCAATACCGATGTAGCAAGCAAAACCCGAGGGCCCTCCTCCTAGACCGAGCAGAAATACTCATGTCACCCAAGTTCATGTAACGCTCGCACAACCGTCGCATGTTCACCACGCCTCCCTCGAACAAGCCATCAGCCTAAGCATTGGTCATCGAGAGATACTGTCGCAATCTCCCGTTATAGCCAAACTCACTCCTAACCGCTACTGGAGTAGTACGGTTAGACCATCCTGCAATAGCCGAAAACTCCTCTAGGAAACGGACATATCTCACCTCCCGGGAACCTGAACACATGCATCCTAGGATCCCAATAATCAAGACAAGCGTCAAGGAAGTCCACCTCGACGCGCATCTGCCTAAAGCCGATGAAGACACCCACGCCAGTCAAATACAACGCCCTCTTCTCCGAGTCACTAAGGGAAGACGTCCACCGCTTCAAAAGACCATCAAAATGGTCCATCTTTTTCAAAATACAAAAAATATTCTTAAAAATACTAAGCTATTTAAGAGAATACAAAAATAAGCACAGAAAAGAGTTGAGATTGAATGAGGTTCATAGCTCGTATTCCCCCTCTTTATATAGGAAAATGATGAGGGTAAAGTCGTGATCCCCTATCAAAATAAACCTAGGCAAACTACTAACAGAAGCTAGTGGTAAGCAGGGTCGAATCCACAGGGAGAGGGATGAAGTCAAAGGATTGCTAAGCTAAGAAAGGTCGGTCTCTAGGGTGTGAAAGAGGGTGTTCTGTAGAGCTAAACTAGAACGACAATAAAAAAGATATAAAAGATATAAGAGGAGGAGATTAGGGTGTTGGGATCATGTGATATCGATTCAGGAACTAACTCAAAAGGGATTATCAATCGATTGAAGTCATGCAAATGATTAGGTTTTAGGAAAACGCTCTCTCGAGTCAAATTCAACCTTAAGCAAATTTAGCGGGCTCTCGCTACGTACTAAATTCAACTTATCGAATACGCGTGAGTCTAGTTTCAATTCGGCTTTCGATCTTAAACTGAAACAACCTAAATTCAATTCAATAAAGGCGTCCCTAAATTCAATTGATAATGAAACGCGTAGGAAGAAATCGACTTGCACAAATTCAATCAAAATCAACGATTAAAACATGTTCTGAATCAATTCACAATCACCCTAACCCTAATTGAGAATTAGCTAGACATGGAGAAATTAAGAACAAAGCAATTGAATATAATAAACATGATGAGATAAAATAAGAACAATCAAATTAAACCTGGAGATAATTGTAGAATGCAAAGTATCGATCTTGAGAGAATAATTAAGTCTAAACCTAAGTTTTATGAGAGTTTGAAAGAGAGAAACTAAAAGCTATTCTAAAACTGAAATTATAATGTAAAAGCATAAGTGAGAAACTCTACTCGAGCTCTATTTATAAGCCTACGAAAATCCGGAGTTTTAAGTCATCAGAACCGCTCGGTTCGAGAACGAACCGCTCGGTTTAGGGGGGGAGCGGACCGCTCTATGCAGGGGAGCGGACCGCTCTGCTGGAGCGAACCGCTCGGTTTGGCTAGAACCGCTCGGTTCTAAGGGGTTTCAGCATTGGCAGCAACTTTACTCTTGATTCTTGTATCCGGAACCTATAGGTTTGCTCTGAACCTATAGGTTTGACGTCCCAACACATCGTATGACTTCCGAATCGACTCTCGGGCTTCGTCTTGACGTCACGATACTCGATAATGCTCCATTTGACTCAGGTTTTAGCTCAGGACCGCCAAAACCTGCAAAATACACACGAGGAACAACAGTATCGCAATATAAAGCAAATAGCTACTAATATACTAATGAAATCAAGTAAGTGCGAGCTAAATGCAACTATAACGGGGGCATAAAAGCTATATAAATGACAAGTATCAAACTCCCCCAAACCAAACCTTTGCTTGTCCTCAAGCAAACTGCGTCGGAGAAAATCAAAGCATAGCTAGTTAATCACGTTAGCATCTGGAAGTGGACACCCTATGCACATAAACATACAAACCATAGTCTATTTCACCGAGAATAGAGCACAAGTCTCAACCATTCACAACACATTATAATGCTAGCCTCTAACGTTTTCGCAAAAATTAAACTAACGACAATTGGATTCGAGCAAGGCCAACCGAGCATACCACTTTCCATCATACCATTCTTACCACATCATACCATTTTTTTTCTTTTCTTTTCTCTTTTTTTTTTTCTTTTCGCGCAATGTGGAGCATCCCTCGTATGTTTTACCGTTTAGCTTGACGTTCACTCGGTAAAAATCGAGCTCGGGTACACATATTTCCTTAAGGGTTACATCATTGCTCATACTCTCGGTCGCAACCAAATTCATGGCCACTGTGGTTACTCAAATCAATGAGTCCCCTCCGAGAGCATCGAAGCATTGCTCCATCATTAAATGATCGGTCCAAACAAACCACATTCCAACATTCCAAACTTTCCATAAGCCAATTGCCTCGCAAGAATACCAATATCGAAAGTAAAAGGAACGAAAAGCGATAAGAATTAAGCAAATACAAGTGGGCTAGTGTTTGAGACTCGCAATCTATGAACAGGAAACAAACATATAGTGCAAGCTACGACGATAGGAAGTCGACTTGGAGATACTAAAGATCAAAACAGCACACTAATCAATTCTCCAAACTAACAATTCAAAGCGAAAAAGGTTTGGAAATGCAAAAATTTTTAAAATAAGCACACAAAATGGAAAATGCAAAGCAATAAGCGCGAAAGTGCTTTCCTCCCCCAAACCAGAATCACACATTGCCCTCAATGTGAGCTAAGAGCACAAATAAGCAAGCAAAGCAAAGGACACTAAGCATACGGGGGGGAAAATAAAAGCGAGAAAGTGAGGGAAAAAGAGTAGGAAAGCGCACATTTTGTCAAGTTGGAGCTCCCCCAAACCGAAGCGAAGCATGGAGTGCGGCTTATGACCCACGAATATGCATCCATTTCAGTCCAGCTATAAAGTGCTTCGGAATAGCACGCGAGAAAAAGGAGGCCGAATCAGCAGGGTCCGGCCAAGGCCATCAGTGAGGCCTGTCTCATAAATACTAAGGACGCAGAGTCCTCAAGTACCTGCATGCTAAAACAAAAATAAATCCCTCATCCTCACGCGCTCAACAAAAGAAAGGTCTAATAAAATGTCAAAGACAAAAGCAAACCAAAACCAAAATAAAGTACAACAAATTACAAAATGTCAACGGGTTGCCTCCCGGAAAGCGCTGGTTTATAATGGTCCCGCACGACCGTCGTCAAAACGCATCATCAAGTCAAATTTGGCCAAGGACGTTGGCCACTTGCAGCAGCTTCACTTGGCGAAACAGCATCCGTTCGCCAAAGAACTCGATCTCCACGAGGAAGAGCAGCATAATCCATCACGCAAGGTATTCCGTCGCGAAATGGCTCTCCATAACAGCTCCGTGCGCCACGCACCGCAAACCGTGGATCTCCTCCTCTATCTCCAGGATCGTAGACATCCGCCCTCGTGACCTTCCGTTCCCCCAAACCAGGATCACAGCCAACCTGCGTAAGACCTGCACAAGAAACAGCAGAAGAAACATCCTCCAAAGAGTCTCCAATAGAGTGAGACGGGGGGGCAAGGTCAATAAGCGACCCGCACTCAGTGCGCATAGGGCACGCAGGGAGACTAGACTTAGTATAGGTCAACTGCTCACCTCCCACCGAGAACGTAAGTGTCTTATTCCCCACATCGATTACAGCTCCTGCAGTGTGCAAGAAAGGTCTCCCTAGAATGATCGGGATGTGGGGGTCTTCGGGTATGTCTAAGACCACAAAGTCAACAGGGATATAAAACTTCCCTATCTTGACCGGGACGTCCTCTAGGATACCTAAGGGTCTCTGGACACTACGGTCTGCCATCTGCAGCGTCATGGAGGTAACTCCTAACTTGGTCATGTTCAATTTCTTGCAGATAGAATAGGGAATGACACTCACACTGGCCCCCAAGTCGCACAAGGCATTCTGTACGACATATTTCCCTATAGAGCAAGGGATGGAGAAGGTCCCGGGGTCACTTAGCTTCGGGGGTAAACTACCCTGCAAAAGAGCACTACCCTCCCCCACGAAAGACACGGTCTCGGTCTCGTTTATGGTGCGCTTCCTAGAAAGGACCTCCTTAAGAAACTTAGTGTACGCAGGAATCTGTTTAACTAAATCAATAAAAGGAATATTCACCGCAATCGCTTAAGAATCTCAAAGAACTTACCGAATGGGTCCGTGTTAGCCTGTCGTACCTAATCTTAAAAGGGAGCCTAATCTGAATCTCCGGCGCCTTGTCTTTGACAAAGATCATCCACGGAGTTCTTTGTTGTGGCCGCCGAGCACTGGCCTAGCCGTGTCACGTGCCGCACTCTTCTCCTCCTCCGGTTGCCTCGGGGCGTCATAAACTGTACCACTGCGCAACGTAATAGCACATGCTGTGTCAGGAGGAGGGTTAGGAGGGTTACCTTGGGGTGGTAGAGTACCCTGCTGACGTGAAGCCTGTGAAGCGGCGAGCTGCGCCACTTGATTTTCGAGCATTTTGATCGCCGCGTCTTTGGCTTGCTCACTCTTCTGCATCTGCTGCATCATGATCTCTTGTGACTTGGCCATCTGCAGCATCATGGCCTTCAATTCACTCACACTCGAATCAACAACAGGAGGAGGAGCAGGAGCAGGTTGAACTGGTGGTGGGACAAATGGGGGTCTTTGGTAGTTAGGAGGGGATGGTTGGAAATTCTTGTGGGGAGGGATGTAGGGTTGGTTTTGTGGTGGCTGGGTGGTTGGGTTCAACACGTTTTGGTTACGATAAGATAAAAGAGAACGATCGTAACCCGGCTGGTTTTGGTACGGCAGGTTCTGGTTGTAGGATTGATATGCAAAAACCTGCTCCTGGGGCGCAACATACCCCGTAGTATAACCCATATCGTGCCCCATAACAGCATTCACGTGGGCACCAGAAGAACCACCTCCCTGCATCATACTAATCTGCGCAGTCAGCGCAACAACCTGACTAGTGAGCGCAGAAATACTCCCCTTATCACGGTCATCATGTGCGGACCGTGAATTACCTCGCGGTTTCCCAAATTGTGACGAATGAATCGCCATCTCCTCGATCAAAGCCCACGCCTTATCATCATCCACATTGTTGGCGAACCGACCCTCTGCAGCGGAATCCAGAATAGCTCGACTCTCCGCATATAGACCATTGTAGAATGTCATGATCACCAACCATTGGTTCAACCCGTGGTGCGGACAATCCCTAATCAGCTTCTTATACCGCTCCCAAGCTTCAGCTAACGATTCATCAAATGTTTGTTTGAAGCCTTGGATTTGGCTCCTCATGTGATTTGTGCGTTCAGGAGGGTAGAACTTTGAGTAGAAGGCAAGAGCAAGACCATTCCAATCAGTAATGCCGGCAGCTTCCTTGTCGAGGTCCGTGATCCATTCACGGGCTCGATCCTTCAATGAAAAAGGGAATAGCATTTCCCTTATCTGGTTTTGTGTAATCCCGGCCTGCTTAATCGTAGAACAGTAATCGGTAAACACTTGCATGTGTCGACCAGGATCCTCGGTGGGATAGCCACCAAACTGGTTCCGCTCCACCAAAGTAAGAAAGGCGGGGCGGATTTCAAAATTGCCCTGCAGCGTAGCGGGCATCGTGAATCCATTGGGAATGGATTCCGGCGTAGGCACCGAATGACTAGAAAGTTTAGGCATAGTCACTGGCGGTGGAGTGAAAGGAGTAACCGGAGGTGAGTCCTCTTCGTAGGACGATTGCGTAGCACTAGACGACGCTTCCTCAATATCAATAACTCGAATTGCTTGTCTGCGTAACCTGTGGTAGCGCTGCTCGTTGATTCAGGCTCAAAAGGAACTAAACCTGTAGGTGACCTGCGCATAAACACAACTACACAAAACAATGAGAAACGGTCTCAAGGAACTAGGTTCCTTGAGACAAGAGAGATAAACCTAACGAAAACTAAGCAAACACTAACTAGCTAACCGTCTCCCCGGCAACGGCGCCAAAATTGATGAGGGTAAAGTCGTGATCCCCTATCAAAATAAACCTAGGCAAACTAGTAACAGAAGCTAGTGGTAAGCAGGGTCGAATCCACAGGGAGAGGGATGAAGTCAAAGGATTACTAAGCTAAGAAAGGTCGGTCTCTAGGGTGTGAAAGAGGGTGTTCTGTAGAGCTAAACTAGAACGACAATAAAAAAGATATAAAAGATATAAGAGGAGGAGATTAGGGTGTTGGGATCATGTGACATCGATTCAGGAACTAACTCAAAAGGGATTATCAATCGATTGAAGTCATGCAAATGATTAGGTTTAAGGAAAACGCTCTCTCGAGTCAAATTCAACCTTAAGCAAATTTAGCGGGCTCTCGCTACGTACTAAATTCAACTTATCGAATACGCGTGAGTCTAGTTTCAATTCGGCTTTCGATCTTAAACTGAAACAACCTAAATTCAATTCAATAAAGGCGTCCCTAAATTCAATTGATAATGAAACGCGTAGGAAGAAATCGACTTGCACAAATTCAATCAAAATCAACGATTAAAACATGTTCTGAATCAATTCACAATCACCCTAACCCTAATTGAGAATTAGCTAGACATGGAGAAATTAAGAACAAAGCAATTGAATATAATAAACATGATGAGATAAAATAAGAACAATCAAATTAAACCTGGAGATAATTGTAGAATGCAAAGTATCGATCTTGAGAGAATAATTAAGTCTAAACCTAAGTTTTATGAGAGTTTGAAAGAGAGAAACTAAAAGCTATTCTAAAACTGAAATTATAATGTAAAAGCATAAGTGAGAAACCCTACTCGAGCTCTATTTATAAGCCTACGAAAATCCGGAGTTTTAAGTCATCAGAACCGCTCGGTTCGAGAACGAACCGCTCGGTTTAGGGGGGGAGCGGACCGCTCTATGCAGGGGAGCGGACCGCTCTGCTGGAGCGAACCGCTCGGTTTGGCTAGAACCGCTCGGTTCTAAGGGGTTTCAGCATTGGCAGCAACTTTACTCTTGATTCTTGTATCCGGAACCTATAGGTTTGCTCTGAACCTATAGGTTTGACGTCCCAACACATCGTATGACTTCCGAATCGACTCTCGGGCTTCGTCTTGACGTCACGATACTCGATAATGCTCCATTTGACTCAGGTTTTAGCTCAGGACCGCCAAAACCTGCAAAATACACACGAGGAACAACAGTATCGCAATATAAAGCAAATAGCTACTAATATACTAATGAAATCAAGTAAGTGCGAGCTAAATGCAACTATAACGGGGGCATAAAAGCTATATAAATGACAAGTATCAGAAAACAACATCTCGAATTAGGAAAATTCGACGACAGAACCGGCAGTATGAGCCGCAAGACACCTTGCGATTGGAGGAGCCAATCGCAAGGCCCCTTGCGATTACCACCACCATTCGCAACCGCTATTGCGATTCCTAAGGGCGGCATTATCCCTGAATTTCCATATTTTCGACTTTCCAAATCCTATTATGCATGCAACTTTGACGTACACCATAATTGGGCTCCCTAATTCGGGCCTAATTACAAACAATTGAGCATGGATCCATCACGGGTCGTGGTGACCTAATTTTACACACTTCATTTCGCGACACGTTTAAGGCTCATTTTGAATTTTCAAAATTTAAAATGAATGTTTTCACACACCTTTTCTACAAACATTTTTAAGCAAAAACTCCCACTCGGGAATCATTTTCATTTTCAAATCTTTCTAGCCACTAACTAAACAGGTCAAAGAAGAAATGAAAAGTACACACGCCATGAAAGCAACTACAAGTTCAAGCTACATGTAATAACGAATTCACTCAATCCCTATTACACAAATCCATGAAGACAACTACGGATGACGACGACGGAGCTCGTCGATCTCTCTCTGAAGACGAGCCACCTCTGCCCGACTTTGACAAAGCTGAGCCGCCTGCTCCGCCCAGGCCATCCTCCAACGATAGGCTGTCCGCCACAACTTTTTGTGGACATCCTTCGCGACCTGCAAGACAAACACGAACAATCGTTACTCATTTTACCTTAATTTCACACAAATTAAGACAAACTACGGGGGTAACCCTAAAACACGTACATTTTACCTCATTTTGCCTTAATTTCACACAAATTAAGACAAATTACGGGGGGTAATATTAAAACAAAAGCCTTTCTGCTCCAGTTTCCCTTATTTTACACTAAATTACGACAAACTACGGGGGCACATTTCAAAACACATCATTTCTTACTCCATTTTGCCTTAATTTCACCAAATTAAGTCAAACTACGGGGGTAATTTCAAACATTTGCTATTACATTTTGCCTTAATCTCATACTAATTAAGCCAAACTACGGGGGCAAAACCTAAAACCCGCCCTTTCAAGCCCAAAATCTTCATTTTGACTATAGTTTCACTAAACTACAGTCAAACTTGGGGAGTGACACAAAAACATGCCAACGCTTAAGTTTGCCCTTCGTTAACAACTAACTCGGTCAAACTGAGGGCTTACATAGATATACAAATGAAAAAAGCCATACCTTTTTCACCTTGTCTCCCCAACCATCCATGCCGGCAGCTGTAATCACCGGCAGGTACTCAGGTACGTGGAAGGTCTCCCGTGTCCCGGTGTTATCCCACTCCACAGTCGTAGGGAAGTCTGGGGGCTGGAACGCCAAGTCAGCGTCAGGCACCTACAACATGAAACACGACAAATTAGGACAAATTAGGGAAAATTTTTCACAAATTTTTTCCTTACATAAACACAAGAACGAAGCATACCTCGATGGGCCAACTAGCAAGCCTACCCCACGCAAACGGCGCATAATCCAGCTGATGAAGGAGGAGACTCTCCGACTCCCCCTCAAGATGCAGCTGCCTCTGCTGCCGAGTCAAGACCCGCGTCTCAAAAAGAACCTTAGGTGGATCAAGAGGCACGACGAAGTCCGGATACCTCGTCTGAACCGCCAGACGCTCGCCCAAGTACCAAACATACCCATACGGCGTAGCTAAGTACAACCGTTGAGCATCACGCTCCCGTAAGCGCACCCACAACCCCTCAGGAACACCCGTGTACTGGTCCCACGGACGCGGACGAAACTACAACGAAGAACATGTCAAACACATTTCCACAAAATCATCTAAAATACACGCTATTTAGAAGAATTCAGTGCATACCTGACCACCTCTCAGCTGGTTCAGCTGACCTCGAACAAAGTCGTACGTCCAGTCGAACCCGATACGACCGCACGTACCCCACGTCCACACTGCCGGATACTTCTACTCCATAGCAACGGCTTCCGTGGGCAGGAAGAAAGGGAAGTGACTATAGATCCAACACTACACAAGAAACATAAACAAGTTAGCACAAGTACAATACATTTCAAGACAAATCAAATGAAGACAAGAACAACGTACCTCCATCAGCAAGCCAGGGGACACTAGGGGAATCCTAGATCCCTCATCCATCTTCCGCGGACTCACAGCATCCACGCATAAACGGATGCACAAACCCAAGGCCGGGGACACCCAGTCGTACGCCCCGATCGCACTACAATCCAGAAGATACATAAGCACCGAAGTAGCAGCCCGCTCTCCCTTCTCGCCGAAGTAGGCAGAGCTAACAAACCACCAAAGCCACATACGAGCGTTCTGCTCGTCACTCCAAGCTCCAGGCCCATGCTGAGTCTTCCCCTCGAAGTACTCCATGATGTAGCTCGTCTTAACAGAATTAGGTGCCTTCCCCTGATAGGGCACCTCCAAACCAGCACCAACAACCTTAAGCACCGCCCTGTCGTCAATGGGCGGCGCCAAGGCAAAGTCCATATCACGGTCGCCAAAGGGCAGACCCGTGATGATAGCATACGCAGACAAGGTAATGCCGGCCTCGAACCCCAGCAAATGGAACGTCGTGGTCGTATCCCAGTATCGGTCGAGGAACGCTCGAACGACTCCCAAGTTCGCCGTGGTCCGCATATCTATAATCTGGACCCAACGCTCGACCATCGGGCCCAAAGCACACCCATCAATCATCTCCTCGCCCTGGGAGACAAGACATTTCGATATGCCCAAATGACAGTCGAAATGCCAGAAAACGTCCTCATATATCCTACCGGGAGCCCAGTAAAGAACACGATCGACAAATGACGCGCTCGGTCCGCCAGCGAGGTGTGACCGTCCCAATTCTTCGCAAAAGGGCGGTCAACACGCGGACCATGGCTCGCACGGCCTCTACCACGAGGCCCTGAAGCCTGTGAAAACTCACCCTCCTCCATAGCCTCTACCTCCCGCTCCTCCTCGCCTATCGCACTACCACGACGACCACGAGCGCCCATACCTCGCCCACGGACTCCGGGTCGGAAAGTCAACGGATCCAGGAGAAGGATCCCTCGCACTAAAAGCACGACGTAGACTAGAACCACCAAAAGTAGTACACTCCTCGGCCCTAGAACCCGTACTCCGACGAGCCTGAGCTCTCGTCATAGGAGGCACAGACCAATCCTCCCCTACATTTACAAGACGCGAGACAAAAACAAGAATAACAACAATATGACAAGAACACCCTTCACAGAGCCCTTTCAGGCCTAATTCACAATTTCACTGAAAACCGCTCTATACACATCAAAATTTCAACTTGATGGTTTTTATACACTACACTAACCTTCAATTACACCCCAGAACAATTAATTGCATTTTGGACTTATTGATCAAAAATCCCTAATTTTGACCTAAGTTCTCCGTTTTAATCGACTTTAAACCTCAATTTGAAGGCCGATTACCTACATTTTTCAAAAACTAACGCTATACACATACTATACTAGTCAAGGGGAACCTATGGCGAAGTTTAATTGCAATTACGAGACCGAAAATCCGGGTCCGATTTTTGGGTCGGGACCATTTCACACGAAAATGGTCCGAAAACGTCTCAAACAATACACATTCCACACAAACATTCAAGAATAGCATAATACAAGGGAATGGCATCGTTCTCTAGTAATCAAACGGCAAATTTCAAGCAAAAAGACGGTTTTTCACAAAAAAAACGTCTTTTCTACATTTCAAGAGCGATCTAGCAAATTTAAAACTCAAAATGCATAAAAACAAGTTAAATGGAGTGTTACCTTGATCCATTTTCAAACAAAGCAAGAAAAATGAGCGAAAACGGCTTAGAAATCGCAATAGACGATTTTTAGAGAGAAATAGTCGAATTTGGGAAATGAATGATAATACACGGTAATCCCGTATTTTATAGCACCAAAAAGCCCTCGACCCTAATCGCAAGGACGCTTGCGATTTGGGGATTGATTCGCAAGGACGCTTGCGATTCATCAGTTGGGCATTTTCGTGTTTTTCCCGTTTTTAGGCCTAATATGGACTTCTTGTCCACTTTTAGCCCAAATTGACACTTTCTCACGTCACGTCGCTCGGTTAAGGCGTCACCTAAAGTCTGCCACACACACACTCTTCAACGAGTTTAAGCATTATACGATCATAATCACAACCTTTGCTTTTACACATAAGCACTAAGCATGAACACTTTCCCTCGGACGATAATTTTCAGCGGGTATACACCAGCACTCTTTACGAGACGAAGCACCAGCACAAGCGCTAGCACGAAGCACAAGCAATAACACGAACACCTGCACTCCTCGGCGAGACCAAGCAACAGCAACAGCAATAGCACGCAAAGGCTTTCAGCAGGCAGGCATACCTTCACAAGTATGCAAGGACCGTCATGTCCCTAAACATGTTCGTCCCTCCCCGGATAAGCCCGGCTCGGAGTCCTCGTCTCTCCCATGGACACATACTCCGCTCTGCTACAATATCCTGTATTATTGTCAATTGATTAACGTAAATCAATAACGGTTGGCTGACTAGAGTTTGACGTTATTGTCGTGAGAACGGCGGTAATCAATTGATCCCTTTAAGTCACACCTAAAGGAACATGCTCCAAATATTAAAGCTAATTAATTGTATGAGATACGATTAGATTAGTGACTTGATAATTTGACTAACGGTTAGTCGGTGAATTAATTTAGAGAGAAATCGAGTTGTGAACTCGGACGATTTAATTTTATATCGATAAAATTATTAGAGGAGATGGGAATTAGTGATTAAACGTTAATTCACTAATTGTGTATATTTTACTAATGAGATTAGTAAAAGTGCATTTTTAATATATGTGTAAGTGTACATGTATATTAAGGAAGAGTTTAATTAATTTATACTTTATCATATTAGATGATTTAATTGATAAATTATATCTATTTGTGGGACAAATATTATAAAACAAATAAGACCCATATGGCCCCATTTTGGACGTGCAAAATGAAGGGGAAGAGGGATTGATTCCCTTTTGTCTTATTTGCCTTGGTTTCTTGTTATTACTTTATGCATGCAACACAATGATTAACATGCTAGAGATTTGTCTTAACAAGAAATAAACTCTTCACTCATCCTTGCTCTCTCCTAGGCCGGCCAAATAGAGTGTATTGTACACTTCTATTTTGCTCATTTTTCTCTTTAAATACATGTGATAAAGTGAGAGTAATTCATTCATGCATTGTCTTACTTATCTCACTAAACATAAAACCTCTCTAAATATTACTTTTATTACTAAGAGTTAGTAATAATATTATCACATATTATCAAGTTATACTAAGTTATTTCTAGATCAAAATACTTAGTATTTTGGAGCTTGTTCTTGGGTGCATCTTTAAGGAGGTTTTCTATTTTGAAAACTCGGGTTTTTGGAGGATCATCCTAAGCTATACTCAAGAAACAAAACTAGAAAGGAGTTCTAGTTTTGTGCCCTAATTTCCTTTTAAGAAAGGTATAAATTTCTAAACTTGTTAACAATGTAAATTTGTACTACATAGATCTTGCTAAATCAAATTAGAGTAATTTGATTTACACTAATATTTGATTAGTGCGTGAATGGGATCCGATCCCTACAAGTGGTATCAGAGCCAAGGCTTGTAGTTACAAATTTATTTTGTTGTTTTTGGAGTTTTATATATTTATTGAGAATAAATATGATAAAATCCGAAAATAGTTTTAAAAGTTGTTTTAACACGAGATTTTTATTGCATGCAAATTTTCTGGTCTCATGAAGTTACTGGTCAAATTTCGTAATTTTTGAAATTTTTTTGCTAATTTAAATGTTTTTTATACAAAACCGAGTCAAAAAATGAGTTTTTGGCTAAAATAATTACTATAAATAGTTATAGTTGGAATCTGGTCACGAAATTTTTACACAGTGCTATTTCATATTTATACTTTCTGCATGTTAATTTTCAGAATCAGATCTTGAGTTTTGAAGATTTATTCATATTTTTATTTAAAATCAGTATAATATGCATTTTAATGTCCAAAATATAGTAAACGTTGTTTTCTGGACATGAAATTTATACCAATATTTTTATACATTATGAGGATGCTCTCGTATAAATTTGGGATTTTTCCTCACTGTTTTAGACGTTTTCTGGATTTTATGAGATAAAATCAATGAAATCGTATGTTATTTATTATAAAATAATTCGTAAATTTTTCTGACCAAACTTTTTCTTTTCTGATATTTTGGAAGTGTTCCAGAATATACAAAATTTTGTCAAAATAAAAATGATTTTATTTTTTTTTTATTTTGATTTTACAAAGCTTTATTCATAAATAGTTATGATTAAAGTACTTCTAATTAGCAAATGATCATGTTTATGAACTAAAATCACCATAAGTTAGTTTAAACTAATGTTGGGTGTTCTAAAATCAGTTTAGAAGTTTTAGTTCAAGCTTAAAAGGTGTTTTAAGCATTATTGATTAATATGAGATTAATCGATTAAAAATGAGATCGGTTTTGAAACGATTAAATGCGATTATTGTTTAGGGCGATTTTGGCATGTTTTTATTTATAAGCTTTTCATTATGCATGTTTGGATGAATGTTTATTATTGAATGAATGTTTGTTCTTACTAGTATGGCCATAGTTTGTTATATTTTTACCGATATTGCCCGTAATGAAAGGAAATATCGTGTGGTTTGTAATTAAATGCGATCTCGTATCGCCGGTTTGTAATTTTTTTTTTATAGTTTATTTCATTTATAAATGTATAATAGGACCGCTATGTATTCATTTGTAATTCATACTTGTAACTATTTGTAAAATCGAAGACCGGCGATGGAGATCGACATGGAGCCTTAGAAGAGTTCTAAAGCTTGCAAGGAGGAGCTTGGATGAAGCCCATATGAAGAGGGACCAAAGGAGTTGGTTTCCAATTTGTAACTCCTTGTAATTTGAATTTCTTTTAGGTGGCCATACTAGGTTTATGCTTGCTTGCTTGGTTTTGCTTGTTTGATTGCTTATTTTCCGCACACATGCCAAAATCGCCATGCATACCACAATATCCCACTACGATTGTCGATTTAAGTCACGATTCCTAAATTAGTTCACTTATAAAGAATTTTATGACTAAAATTGACAAGATCACCCACACATTTTTATCAAAATGAATTGAGATTAAGCCTTTCCAAATGTAGCAACTATGAACCCCATGTTCGTGAGGACCTCCGCGACGTGGAACCTTGTTACCATGGGTAAGTAGTGGGAGGAAGTCCCATGCTAATTTGGTTTGGACTCAACCGAATAAGAGTTATTTGGGGCTAATCGATGCATTTTAAAGAAAATTATCAACCAAGCATTCTAGTGTAGAATTAGTCAAGTGTTGACTTATCGTTTTTATATAAAAGAAACATGAGATGTCTAATTTTATATGAAAAAACGAGTCTTGGAATCGTTTATATAATTTCGTGGGAGATCATTATATAAATGGACATTTGTTTTAAAACCGTTTTAGCAAATGTTATGAATGAACAATGAATGCTTACATATTTCCTCATATTTGCTGTAGAATCGTTTATTTCAAATCGCAATGGCATCATCATCATCAACTCCCGCGCCCATTTTGGGCAAAGATTCATGGTTGCGAACCGTGATGGATAAGTGTATCCTTAAGGATGACGGTAGGAACTTTGTCGAATGGGATTCGACAATGAGGGGCGCCGCTACATCCGACAATGTGCTCAAACACCTTACCGAACCACACCCCGCCGAACCCACATCTCGATCCGGGGCGGCACGAGCCGCCTATGATGAGCATGTGAAAGTGGACAATGACGTGAAAAACGTCTTGATTTGGTCCATGGCACCCGCTCTCAAACTCCGTTTTGTCACACAAAAGAGTGCATATGAGATATTCACTCGAGTGACGACCATGTTCTCCAAAGCACCGCAAATAAGGCTTTATGAAGCCGCGGTTCAGTTTTTCGATGCAAAGCTAGAGAGGAACCAAAAAGTTGGTCCTCATGTGCTCAAAATGATTGAGCAAATAGACACTCTTGAGCGTCAAGAGTGTGCTATACCCAAAGCTCTTGCGATTAACCGCATTCTTCACTCTCTTCCTAATAAGTTTGCTCATTTTCGAGTAAACTATAACATGAACAACATGGATAAGAGTTACCATGAACTTCATGCTCTCTTGGTCCAAGCCGAGAGGGATATGGAAGTGAATGAGGTGGAGAGGAAAGATGTTCTCTCCATCAAAATGAAGAACATGAACCTTGGAGTCAAGAAGGGGAAGGTGGCTAAGAAAACGCCATCTGCCAAAGGCAAGGGTAAGGGCAAGGCTATTGTGGAAGGTGTTCCACATAAGCCTAAGCCCAAGGTCAACAAGGGAAAACCTCTCAATGACACTTGCAAGTATTGCAATGAAGTGGGTCATTGGAAGCGCAATTGTCCCAAGTATAAGAAGGACTTGAAAGATGGATGTGTGACATCCAAAGGTATTCTTCCTTCTAATCTCTATATGATTGACATTAATCATGCTTGCATTTCTACATGGGTATTGGATACCGGATGTGGATCTCACCTTTGTAATCATTTGCAGGGGATGAGAAACGTGCGAGCTCTAGCCAAGGGTGATGTAGATCTCCGCATGGGCAATGGATCGGAGCTAGAGTAGCGGCCGTTTCCGTGGGAACTTTTGTACTCACTCTTGCTAGTGGATTAGAGTTGCTTTTGAATAACTGTTATTTTGTACCAACTCTAACCAAAAACATTATCTCCGTCTCCGTTTTAGATGCGGAAGGCTTTTCTTTTGTGATTAAGAACAACCGTTGTACTTTTTCATTTAACGAAATGGTTTATGGTGAAGCTATTTCAATTGGAGGTATTTATGTTTTAAATGATGTTAATGATGTCTATCATGTCGAGAACAAGAGGCTCAAAACGAATGAATCAAACAAATCCTACCTTTGGCATTGTCGTTTAGGTCACATAAACGACAAACGCATAAAGAGACTTGTTGCGACCAAGGTTCTCAAACCATTTGATTACGAATCATATGGCACATGCGAATCTTGCCTCTTAGGCAAGATGACTCGTCAACCCTTTAGTGGTAAAGGGACACGAGTAAGTGAGGTTTTAGGACTCATACATACCGATGTGTGTGGTCCATTAAACATCACCGCTAGAGGAGGATATCATTACTTCATTACTTTTACCGATGACTTAAGTAGATATGGTTATGTCTACTTAATAAGGCATAAAAGTGATGCTTTTGAGAAATTTAAAGAATTTCAAAATGAGGTTAAGAACCAATTAAACAAAAGGATAAAAGCACTACGATCGGATCGTGGTGGCGAATATCTAAGTAATGAGTTTGATTCACATCTTAAGAATTGTGGTATAATATCACAATGGACTCCTCCGGGCACACCACAATTGAATGGTGTTGCAGAAAGGAGAAACCGAACTTTGCTTGACATGGTTCGGTCTATGATGAGTCAAACGGAGCTTCCTGGTTCATTTTGGGGCTTTGCACTGTTATCTGTTGTTTTCTCACTAAATCGAAGTCCGACTAAAGCGGCCAATAAGACTCCATATGAGATATGGACAGGAACCGTTCCCTATTTGTCATTCATGAGAATTTGGGGATGTGAGGCATTCGTCAAGAATAAAACTGACGATAAACTCGCTCCAAGGTCTGACAAATGTCTATTTGTAGGTTATCCTAAGGAAACCTGTGGTTACTACTTCTACAACCCTCACGAGAACAAAGTGTTTGTGGCTCGTGATGCTGTTTTTCTAGAAAATGAATTTATTTCTAAAGAACAGAGTGGGAGAAAATTTGAACTTGATGAAGTTCAAGAGCCACAAACCGAGACAGAAAATGAGGAAACTGTTCCCTCGTCTTCTGACACGGTTATAATCCCTAGGAGGTCAGGAAGAATTAGTCATCAACCTGACCGCTACCTCTGAACATGGAGGGGGAGGGTGATTTGTTGTTATTCAAAGGCACCGAACCCTCAACCTACAAGGCGGCTATAAGTAGCCCCAACTCCGAACAATGGCTTGAGGCCATGAAATCCGAAATGGATTCTATGTACGAGAACCAAGTTTGGGACTTGGTAGATTTACCTGAAGGAGTGAGACCCCTTCAGTGTAAATGGATATTCAAAATCAAACTCGGCATAGATAAACATATTGATGTTTACAAAGCTAGATTGGTGGCAAAGGGCTTTTCACAAGTCCAAGGTATTCATTATGATGAAACCTTTGCACCGGTTGCTATGCTTCGATCCATTAGGATAATCTTAGCGGTTGCCGCATTTCATGACTATGAAATATGGCAAATAGATGTAAAAACCGCCTTCTTGAATGGGATTCTAGAAGAGGAAGTGTTTATGACACAACCTGAAGGTTTTATAGATACATCCAACCCTAAAAAAGTATGCAAGCTTAAAAGATCCATTTATGGTCTTAAGCAAGCATCGAGGAGTTGGAATCACAGATTCGATCATGTTATCAAATAACATGGATTCGCTCAAGTCTTGAGGAACCTTGTTTGTACATGAAGTTTAGTGGGAGCAAGGTGACTTTCCTTGTTTTGTATGTGGATGACATACTATTGATTGGAAATGATATTCCAAGTCTGAACTCGGTAAAGGTGGAATTGGGAAACCATTTCCAAATGAAGGACTTGGGAGAGGCACAACGCATCTTGGGTATCCGGATCTATAGAGATAGATCCAAAAGGATACTAGCATTGAGTCAAGAAACTTATATCGATAAGATTCTTGATAGGTTCAATATGAAAGACTCCAAGAGAGGCTTTCTTCCGATGAGTGTAGGAATAACATTGAAGAAATCTCAATGTCCTACGACTCCTGCGGAAATTGAACGCATGAAATTGATCCCTTATGCTTCCGCTGTAGGATCAATCATGTATGCTATGATGTGCACTCGTCCTGACGTCGCTTTCGCTTTGACCATGACAAGCCGGTATCAAGCTAATCCCGGTGAGAGTCACTGGATAGTTGTAAAGAACATCCTTAAGTACTTGAGAAGAACTAAGGATTCGTTTCTTGTGTTTGGAGGAGAACTTGAGCTACGTGTAAAGGGTTACACGGATGCAAGTTTCCAAACCGTTGGGGATGATCTGAAATCCCAATCCGGCTATGTCTTTATGTTGAATGGAGGAGCTGTTTGTTGGAAGAGCTTCAAACAGAGTGTCACTGCGGATTCTACAACGGAAGCTGAATATTTGGCGGCATCTGAAGCTGCTAAAGAAGCTGTGTGGATTCGGCAATTCTTGGATGGACTAAGAGTAGTCCCGGTCAAAGTGGATCCGATCACTTTGTCTATTGTGATAACAGTGGGGCTATTTTTCAAGCAAAGGAGCCCAAGTCTAGTAACAAGTCTAGACACGTTTTGAGGAAATACCACGTTATTAGAGATAATGTGGAAAGGAAGGAAATAGACATTTGTAAGGTTGGGACAGATAATAACATCGCTGATCCTTTAACCAAGCCTCTTTCGAGGGCTAAGCATGACGCGCACACCGCCTCTGTGGGGTTGCGGCGTATGCCAGATTTCCTTTAGTTTCGTAATATGTAATTGGACGATGTATCTTATTACATATATGAAAATAACATTCATTGTTTTTATCTTAAGTCATTATGAATGCATACTTTGTTTATCCGAATATTTGTGTGACAACTTTGAACGTATTCAAGTGAACGGCATAAACTAAGTATTTGGTCCCTAGTCTCTCACATGAGGTGACGTCTCGGAGAAACTAGATTGCAAGTCGATCGATGGTGGGTTCAACACCATAGGGTCATATGAGATGACTGATCGTTTGCATAGACAGACTGTGAAAACACTCTGTCGGGCAGTGACGCTTATAGAATTCCTTTTCAATGAGATTGAAACCTGGTCGTGGTGGGAATTTCAATAGTATTCCTTTGAGTCGATTCTTTGACTGGAAACTGATTATGCAGTCGGTCTGCAGGTTCAGGAGTGACTTTCATTTTTGTCCTAAGCCATGCCGTGAAAGGGGGTTATAAGGGCATCTTTGGGGTCATGGTGATCTGCATTATACAGTACAATCGAGTGGAAGGGAAATGTCCACCCTCGTCAGGGTAAAACATCTTTAGGCCACTCGAGGAGTAGTCGCTGAAAATGCGTGGCCAAGCTCGGTAAGAATCTACGGTAGATTCCCCGGTCAGACAGCTACTCTCCTTATCGAGAAAACCACTCATGATCTTTATCTCAGGATGCAAGTACGACCTGTAAGACACCTTGCATCGAGTGGGAGATGTGAAACGGACATAAGAATTGGTAATGCACAACTTGTCTCGGACAAGTGGGAGATTGTTGGAGTATGTGTCCTCCACAATAGTGCGATTACTTAATAAACCTCAATTAAGGAATACATGGGGATAATCCTGTATTATTGTCAATTGATTAACGTAAATCAATAACGGTTGGCTGACTAGAGTTTGACGTTATTGTCGTGAGAACGGCGGTAATCAATTGATCCCTTTAAGTCACACCTAAAGGAACATGCTCCAAATATTAAAGCTAATTAATTGTATGAGATACGATTAGATTAGTGACTTGATAATTTGACTAACGGTTAGTCGGTGAATTAATTTAGAGAGAAATCGAGTTGTGAACTCGGACGATTTAATTTTATATCGATAAAATTATTAGAGGAGATGGGAATTAGTGATTAAACGTTAATTCACTAATTGTGTATATTTTACTAATGAGATTAGTAAAAGTGCATTTTTAATATATGTGTAAGTGTACATGTATATTAAGGAAGAGTTTAATTAATTTATACTTTATCATATTAGATGATTTAAGTGATAAATTATATCTATTTGTGGGACAAATATTATAAAACAAATAAGACCCATATGGCCCCATTTTGGACGTGCAAAATGAAGGGGAAGAGGGATTGATTCCCTTTTGTCTTATTTGCCTTGGTTTCTTGTTATTACTTTATGCATGCAACACAATGATTAACATCTTTGAGATTTGTCTTAACAAGAAATAAACTCTTCACTCATCCTTGCTCTCTCTAGGCCGCCAAATAGAGTGTATTGTACACTTCTATTTTGCTCATTTTTCTCTTTAAATACATGTGATAAAGTGAGAGTAATTCATTCATGCATTGTCTTACTTATCTCACTAAACATAAAACCTCTCTAAATATTACTTTTATTACTAAGAGTTAGTAATAATATTATCACATATTATCAAGTTATACTAAGTTATTTCTAGATCAAAATACTTAGTATTTTGGAGCTTGTTCTTGGGTGCATCTTTAAGGAGGTTTTCTATTTTGAAAACTCGGGTTTTTGGAGGATCATCCTAAGCTATACTCAAGAAACAAAACTAGAAAGGAGTTCTAGTTTTGTGCCCTAATTTCCTTTTAAGAAAGGTATAAATTTCTAAACTTGTTAACAATGTAAATTTGTACTACATAGATCTTGCTAAATCAAATTAGAGTAATTTGATTTACACTAATATTTGATTAGTGAATGGGATCCGATCCCTACACGCTTTTCATAGTTTCTTTTAGTCTTTGTTTTGTGCTCAGGAAGTCAAGCAAATCCCAAGCAAACAAGGACATTCCTTTTGATCCCGAACCTGAACGTACTTTTCATATACGAAGGAATTTACAAAATGAACTTGAAGCTCAATCCACCGAGGAAGCTCACGTTGAACTTCATCCTACACCGAATACGATGGCGAAGCTTTCCAATCACTCAATCCCTACCGCGGCTCAAATTCCAACCGACAATGCTATGCCGGCTATCGTGACCAATAATTTTGAGATCGAGTCCGCCTTTATTAGCTTGATTGAGCGTAGTCAATTCGGAAAAAGTCCCGGTGAGGATCCTAACCTTCATATTCAGAATTTTTGTGACTATTACTCCACGATAAAGCAAATCGGAGTTACACAAGATCAAATTCGGGAGATGTGATGGGGCTAAGTCGTATCACCTCAATCAATAATAACCTACAAACAACTAACTAATAGCTAGTGGCAAGCAGGGTCGAATCCACTGAGAAACGGTGCAGTTAAAGGATTAATTAGTTAAACTTAGGCTATCTCAAGGGTATAATCAGTGTATAGAAAAAGAACAAAACTAAGAACAATAATAAAAGAGAAAAAAATATATGTGAGAGAAAGATTAGGGCATCGGGTTCAGTGTGACATTAATTCAGGAACTCAACTCAATAAGAAATAGGATTATTTAACGTGAATAAACCAACCTATGTGTGGTCTTCCGAAAATAAACCAACCTTTAATTAATCGCACAATAAACCAATGTTTTACATTATCATTCCGTAAATAAACCTGGCTCAACTTTTACCTGATAGTAACCTGGAAAAGCAGGTTACCTCATCTTACCCTTAAAATGAAGTTCCTCCTTCCCCCTAACATGAATTACCACCATTAATGAGTCTACCTTGTCTTCAACTTTCATTACATAAATACTAAGATTTATGCCACTGCCTTTCTGTTACCGTCCCTCCCACCGAGCTGACCGCTTTACAAACCACCTCCTTCCACTCCCCTCATCGAACTACACATACTGCCTCCTTGATGCCGAATATGACGTCGATGGCACAGATTGTCGCCTCCACCGCCCTCAGCAAGCTGTTTCACGACGGCCAGTACTCAGGGCGGCACCACCTCGTGGCTACTCTCCTACTCACTAACACCAAGAACGTCAATGACAAACCCAAGTACATTGACTACCTATGCGCTGACAATCACTTATGAAATTGGTCGATTTTTATGCGTCAAAATACAATTTGATACATAAATATAGATGTGGAGATTGGGTCACCAAGGGTTATAACTAAGTAAGAGTGAAAGAAAACCATCAACAACAGGTGATCAATCAAATAAACAAGCAATAACAAAAAGAAGACCCAAGTGATCAATCAAAGATAAATCCCCTAAAATCAAAAAACCAACAAACTGAGGTTGGTTTTCATACAATCAATCAATTATTCTTCATACTATCGTCGCCAAAAATCCTCCACGCTTATCGTTGAGTATATGGTGCCCGACTCGGATCCCAACGTGTAAATTAAAGAACAAACCTTCTGTAGAAATTCATGAACTTCATATAACCGAGCTTTGCGACAAATTCGTGAATTGAATTAGGTTAAGAAGGATTATTTTGCCATCAAATTATCTTCCCCAAAAAAGTGAGATTGATTTGAGAAGATGTGAAATTAGTTAAATTAACGAAATTTTTAATTGAGTTTGTGCTATTGAAGAAAAAAAAAAGAATTATAAACCTTGAAATAATGGATATGATTTTGGGAGGAGAATAGTATAATTTGATAAAGGAACTAAAGAAGGACCTTTGATGATGATGAAGAAGATAGATTTAAGTAGAAGTTTACCTGCTCAATAAGTAGCAAGTTAATGAGTACATTTAAAGGAGAAGAGGGTAATACTTGGGTTTATTACGAGATTAACAAAAGTATAGTTTATTCATGAAAGATCGTCAATAGGTTGGTTTATTCTTGTTAAATAACCCTAAGAAATAATAATCGAATGAAGCTATGCAAGTGACTAGGCATAAAATACGCTCTCTCGTAAGCAGATTTAGCGGGCTCTCGCAACTTACTAAACCTAACTCATCAAATACGCGTAAGTCTAGTTTCAATTAGGCTTTCGATATTAAACCAAAACAACCAAGATTCAATTCAATTTAGGCGTCCCTAAGTTCAATTGATAATATAAACGCGTAGGAAGAAATCAACTTGCACAAGTTCAATCAATTAAAGCAATTAAAACATGTTCCCAAATCAATAGTCACAAATTCCCCTAAACCCTAATTAAGAAATTAGCTACTCATGACTAAAAGAAAAGCAAAACAATCAATAATAATAAACATGATGAATAGATAAGAATAATTGAAAATAAACCTGCGATTAATCTTGAAATTAAAGCAGAGTACCAACGGTTACAAAAAATTAAATCTCAACTTAATTTCTAAAGTTTTTGAGAGAAAAAGAGAATTTCTAAATAAACCTAAAAACTGTAAAATAAAGCATAAGTTTCCAAATTTCGTTCTAAGAGTATTTATATAGAACTTCCCAAAAACAATTCGGATTAAATCAGAAATACGCGAACTGGGCCTGCCAGCCAGCCAGCCGGCCGCCGGTCACCCCTGACCGGCCGGTCCCAAAGCTTTGGGTCGGGCTTCTTCAATTCTCCTCAAATGCCTCGTGATTCATTTGGGCCTTAATCCTTTGCGTCTTTATTCTCATCCCGAGCTCCCGTAGCGGCTCGAGCATGGTCTTGAAGTAATTTATATAAACCCTAATTTTGAAGTAATTTATATGAACCCTAATTTTTTGATTCTTTGCATGTATTTTATTTTGAAATATGATGATATTTTATGTGTATTTTCATTTAACAGATATGAAGAAACGTATTGCTGTTAAACGTAGAACTCTGAGACACGTCGCATCTAAAAACAGTAATGAAAATGGTAAAATACTACTTTCTGTTTTCTCTATATTTATAGTGGTGGTGTTGAGGTTACAATGACGGTGTTGCAGTGGTGGTATAGTGGTGGTACATTGGTGATGGCAATGTTGGTACAGAAGTGGGATAATTGATGTCTTTTTGGGATTGTGTACCCAAATCTGATTTTTGTGTATCCAATTTAACGTTGTTGAATTTATGAATAAATAAAAATTCAAATTATTGGAAAAAACTTAACCAAAATATTGTATTTTATTTGAATTTTTTATGTATATAAGTCACTTTTTGTGTATCCGGGTTACATATTTGTTTATCTAATAAATCATGTATATAAGTCACCCTTTCCGTTGAAATGTTCAATGAAATGTCTCTATATTTATTTTATTACATGGATACATGCTTTTTACGAGTAGTTATTATGTACTGAATATTTAAATCTATATGCACTGAATTATAGATTAGATACACTAATTAGTTAAAGATTAGATAGATAAACTTAGATACTATAAATTAAAGATTACATACAGTAAATACACATATACAGTAATTAGAAGACTAGATACACAAATACAGATTTTTAACTAATGTTCATCTAATATGTTAATATCCATTTATACATATACTAATTTGTTTCTAATATACTATTTTTCTGTGTCTAATGTATTTTTTTCTAACTAATTTTTGTATTTCATTTTACATATTCAGATGTCTCATGTCGTAAAAGGAGTAATCCTAGTCAAGGTGTTTCTAGTAGTAAGAAAACTGAAGATAAATTTGAAAACTGAAAAACTTTCATCTCTTTGAACAAGAATGTCTCCAACAAGGTCATATAATTTCCTTAACAAAGATCTTTCTGAACAAAAATTATTGTCTATTAAGGAGTGGGGTTTTGAGAGCTTGTTGCAGCTTAACACTAGCTGAGTTCATGGTCAATTAGCGTATTGGCTTGTTTCCAATTCTGATGTAACACCCCGGCCCCAACTAATATAAAGGCTGAAATGTCACCCACGGTAGCTAGTTAGGCTGCGTACATCGCCCACAAACCAACACGGGTCCTTTTTAGTGCACTTTGTCCTCACTCGTGCACATCCTGAGAACTTCCTAGGAGGTCACCCATCCCAAGACTACTCTCCAGCAAGCACGCTTAACTGAGGAGTTCTTAAGATGAGCCACCAGAAAAGAAGATGCATCTTGTTGGTATGAGTACCACGTTCAACCCTTTTAAGCACTATGTCACTTGAGCTAACACATGAACCTCTTCAACGGGGTACCCGGCCCGAATAACCTCGGACAACACCGGGTATTACATCTAATCCTTAAAACATATATTTGTATCAACACCCTATATGTGTTTACTTTCAACGTATAATTTAAATATTTTAATCTTATGTACATGGTGACTAGATTCACGGTATATATTGGGTTAGAACTCTTTGAGTTACGTCACAAATTTGTTGTAGGAATAATTTACATAATAAAAAATATTGAAAGAAATATTTACGTATAATTTTATTGATCCTTTTTATATCTTACTAATATATGTTTTACCTAATAACTACTACCTCCATCCACAATTAAAGTTCATATGTGGGTGGAGGGAGAAAATAAGAGTAAGTGATGATATGTGGTGGAAAATAAAAGCAGAGAAAAATTGTGAGGTCAAAGTTAATAATAACCACAAAAATGTACCAAAAAAAGATTGTAAGTATGAACTTTAAATTTGGATGTACCAAAAAGGATGGTGAGATTCGAACCCGACCTTTTAGTCACAAAGCTCTGATACCATGTTAGGAACCAACTCAACCAAAAGCTTAAACTAATGGTTGAAGGCCCAAAATCGATTATATACTCTAACACGGCTCGAAGATTATGAATTGAAACTCGAATGTCAAAACCAATCGATTTCATGATCGAGATTGTAATTAATTACGGATTTTGTATTCTACTCCATGTGTATTTAAATTAAATATAAAAATCTGTTACAGAAAATGATTATCAAGAGAAGAGTTATATAGTCCTAGTAGTTAGTGTAAAGGATATTCCTTGATCCACCTTCTCAAGATTACGTAATATTGTATTTCTGTTAATATAATTATCATTCGTTATATTTTCCTTATTCTCAGCCTAGTATATTGTACCTTCCCTAATAACTAAGATTTGATAGATTACATCCTCTTGTATTTCACTGTATTTAAACCCTGTAATTATCAATGAAAGAAAGTAAGCATTCATTCAATATTTAATCTTATATGGTATCTTCGAGCCATTAATTAATCCGAGCCATCCTAGTTATCCTCTCCGACATCTCCACGATGACCAACAATGTTCAAATCCCGAACTCCGACGAACCCAACAAACCTCTCTCTGCCATCACCTTCCATAACTGCATTAAACTCAAAGACACTCTCACCTATAAACAATGGAGTTTTCAGATCCGGGCCTCCATGAACGGCCACAATCTCTTCCCTTACCTCGATGGCTCTCTGCCACCACCACCCGAAACAATCACCTCGAAATCCACCAAGCCTGACGACCCACCCTCCGAAATTCCCAACCCCGCCCACGCAACCTGGTATCGTCAGGACCAATTCATCCTTAGCGCCCTAGCCGGTAGCCTGGACTCAACTGTTGCCCCACTTATCTCTCACACCACCACCTCAAGCGAAGCATGGAAGGTCCTCCATGAAACCTTCGCCAAGAAGTCTCGAAGTCGTAAACTTGGCCTCAAATCTCGCCTTACCTCTGTCAAACTTGGTGACGGCACCGTCACTGAGTTTATGCATAATATCAAATCGATTACAGATGACCTTGCTCAACTCGATCGTCCCATGGACGTCGACGATATAATCTCGGCTGTCCTAGACGGTCTTGATTACAACCTCTATCGCCCTGTCATTGAGGCTGTCAAGGCCCGTGACACCCCGATCTCGTTCGAGGACCTCCACGAGAAATTACTTCAACACGAACTCTATGTTCAACAAAACAAACCTGCTGTCTCTTCGCCGTTTCAGCCCTCTGCTCTTGCAGCCCAACACCGCCCTACCTATACCCGAAACACCCAATCTACCCGTCCCACTACCTATGTTCCCAACCCCGACTACAGCAACAACCATTCTGCACCCAAACCCGACCATAAACCTGCTCCGTATAAAGGTCGCTGTCACTACTGTGACATCAAAGGCCACGTTACCTCTGATTGTCGTCGTCTTAAGGCTGACTATCCCATGGTTATCTTCCCGACCCGTCAATACCGTGGCCCTGCACCTCATGCTCACACTGCCACCCACGCACCCCTCGCCTCACCCAACGACTGGCTGCTCGACACCGGAGCATCTCATCACATCACCCATGATCTTAACACTCTCGCTCTTCATAATCCCTACGATGGCCCCGACGACCTCATTATTGGTGATGGCTCCTCACTTCCGATAACTCATATAGGTTCTTTTACTTTTCCCTCCAACTCTTCCTCCTCTCTCATTTTTAATAATGTGTTATGCGTTCCGAAAATTTCTCGTAATTTGCTTTCCGTACCCCAATTTTGCCGTCACAATGATGCTGTTGCACTCTTCTCATCTGATTCGTTTCTTATTAAGGCACAAAAGACGGGAGCGGTCCTTCTTCAAGGTCAACTTAGTCACGGTGCATTTGTGTGGCGCCCATCCCTCCCTCACGCTTTTGTCGCCTCTCCGTCTTCTTCCGACATGTGGCATCATCGGCTCGGCCACCCGTCCTCTGCTATTCTTAAGTTTTTGAATTCTCGTTTTAATCTTAGCATTGTTGAACCTTCATTTTGCACTCCTTGCTTGATTAATAAGAGCCACAAACTGCCGTTTAATACTTCGTCTCTTGTCTCCAATGCACCCCTTGATTTAGTTTTTTCTGACCTCTGGACTGCTCCGGTCTATTCTACTACTCTCTATAAATATTATGTTATTTTCATTGATCATTTCACACACTATATATGGCTTTATCCGATTAAACGTAAATCTGACACGTTTACAACATTTACACAATTTCGCGCTCTAGTTGAAAAGTTTTTTAACTGTCCTCTTCGTCGGTTTTACTCCGACAACGGAGGAGAATTCACGACTCTCACGCCTCATCTACTTGATGCTGGCATCTCCCATCTCACCTCGCCACCACACACTCCCGAACACAATGGTTTTGCGGAACGTCGTCACCGCCACATCGTAGAAACCGGTCTTGCTTTGCTCACTCAAGCTAACCTACCCCCGATTTTTTGGCCTTATGCCTTCGCTACAGCCACGTATCTCATTAATCGTCTACCTACGCCTACATTACAAAACGCCTCTCCGTACTATCGGCTTTTTAACCAACATCCGAACTATAATAAACTTCACAGCTTTGGTTGTCTCTGTTTTCCGTGGTTACGTCCCTATACTTCGCATAAACTTGATCCTCGATCCTCTCCCTGTATTTTCCTAGGCTACTCGAACACTCAATCCGCTTTCTACTGCTTTGACCCGACCTCGAACCGCGTTTATACATCCCGACATGTTCGCTTTGTCGAACACGAATTCCCATACACCAAGTTCACGAACAGCCCACCTCCTTCCACCATATCCCCTGATCAATGGGTCTCCCTTCATCTCGAGGTTCTACCCCAGGCCACCCTTGACACCCCCACGGCCTTACCCGCTCCTCCCCCTGCTCCAAATCAGACCACGGCCACCCAAATTGACCACGACCTCTCTCTACCACCCGACACTACAACCGAATCCAAAGACTGCGACCAGAATCGCCACGACTACCTCCCTCTCGCCATGACTTCACCGCCACCCCCACCTCGCCCCAACACTCGCCTTTCCAACAATATCGTCAAACCTAATCCTCGCTACTTCACTCCACCCCGTAAGTCTGCTCATGCTGCTCAACTCACGACACAGTACATCACTCCAACTACCATTAAACAGGCCCTAGTTGACCCGAATTGGCGTAATGCTATGCTTGCCGAGTACGATGCTCTCACTCGCAACAACACCTGGACCCTTGTCCCCCCTACCCAAGCTCAAAATGTTGTTGGTTGTAAGTGGATATTTCGGATTAAATATAACCCGGATGGCTCGCTCAAACAACACAAAGCTCGTTTGGTAGCAAAAGGATTTACTCAACGTCCTGGGATCGACTACTCCGAAACATTCAGTCCGGTCGTCAAACCGACAACAATCCGTCTCCTTCTCAGTCTTGCAGTCACCTCAGGCTGGTCGCTCCGACAACTTGACGTCAACAATGCGTTCCTCCAAGGCTCGCTCTCTGACGACGTCTACATGACTCAGCCACCTGGTTTTGTAAACCCGGATAAACCGTCTCACATTTGTAAACTCTCGAAGGCTATTTATGGCCTCAAGCAAGCTCCTCGGGCTTGGTTCACCGAACTCCGCTCATATCTCCTGTCATATGGATTTGTCAACTCCGTTTCTGATTGCTCACTCTTCTGCTACTATACTACCACCGTGCGTCTCTTTGTTCTTGTTTATGTTGACGACATCATAGTCACCGGCTCCTCCGACTCTGAGATTCGTCGGTTTATTCAGGCTATTTCCCTGCGCTTTTCGCTCAAAGACCTTGGTCCACTGTCGTATTTTTTGGGCGTCGAAGTTACTCCGACGAAACGCGGTATTCACCTAAATCAATCGAAATATGTCTCCGACGTGCTCACTCGCCATGGCATGGCTGATTGCAGTCCTGCTCCGACACCTATGTCAGCTGACACGTCACTTGTCCCTGACCGAACTGCGCCGGTTCAAGACGAAACCACGTATCGCGCTATTGTTGGGAGCTTACAGTATTTATCTCTCACCCGGCCTGACATTGCTTTTTCGGTTAATCGACTAGCTCAGTTTCTCACGCATCCGACGGCGGCTCACTGGATTGCATTAAAGCGGTTGCTACGTTATCTTAAAGGCACCATGCATCTAGGTGTTCACCTGAACCGGTCCTCTCCGCTGACTTTACATGCCTACTGTGACGCCGACTGGGCAGGCGATAAATCTGATTATGTATCCACTGGTGGTTATGTGGTCTTTGTGGGCTCGAATCCCATTTCGTGGTCCGCAAAAAAGCAACGTGGTCTATCCCGCTCGACCACCGAGGCCGAATTCCGAGCAGTGGCTGACACAACTGCTAAACTGCTCTGGCTTAGTGGCTTATTATCTGAGCTTCGTGTTCCTCTCGTTAACACTCCGACAGTCTACTGTGACAACCTAAGTGCGACACACTACTCTGCCAATCCGGTGTTTCACTCACGCATGAAACACTTGGCCCTTTCATTTCATTTTGTTCGTGAACATATCCAACATGGTCGATTACGCGTTCAACATATTAATGGCAGTGACCAACTCGCTGATGCACTAACGAAGCCATTGTCGCGTACGCGATTCACTGACTTAACATCCAAGCTTGGCCTTACTCTACGACCGTCCAGCTTGCGGGGGCGTGTAAAGGATATTCCTTGATCCACCTTCTCAAGATTACGTAATATTGTATTTCTGTTAATATAATTATCATTCGTTATATTTTCCTTATTCTCAGCCTAGTATATTGTACCTTCCCTAATAACTAAGATTTGATAGATTACATCCTCTTGTATTTCACTGTATTTAAACCCTGTAATTATCAATGAAAGAAAGTAAGCATTCATTCAATATTTAATCTTATAGTTAGGAGAGTCCTTGAGTCCTTATCATAGCCATAGGATCAAAATACAATGAAGGGCTAAGATTAAAAGAGCATTAATTACTTAAATTCCAAAAACAAAAACAAAAAGAAATTAAAATCTGAAATTGCATTTAGAAGAACAAGGGAAATGTTGGGGTTTTATCTTCTCAATGCTGATTAGTCTCATTCTTCCATACCATTCACTTCTCCATCCCAATTTCTTCCTTCCCCACCAAATTTATTTTTCTGATTTTTTTTAATTCAAATTTAAGAATCTTATTTTCCTTTTTTTGTGAAAATTTCAACCGGCATCGTCCTAATTGCGCGGTTTGAAGTTGATTTTCGTGTTAAAAATGGAAGATTTTGCAAATAGTAAATCATTATGACGGTAAGTGTTTCTTTTAATGGTAGAGTTTGTTTTTTTTCTTTTAATTGTATTATTTTTTAGACAACATTGAAGATGCAGATGCAAAAAAATTGTTATTATACATTTTCAAAAATTTTAGAATTTTGTGTCATTCAATTTGTTATTTGAAAAGAAAGAAACTTTAAATATATTTGATAAATTAGTAATCTTTAATTAAAATAGAGGAAATTAAAACTTATTTTTGGTTTTTCTGGTGTTTTGGTGTATACAATAGGGAAGGACATTATAAAACGAGAAAAAACAGTGACGGAAGACGACGGTGCAGAGAAGAACGACATGATAATAAAAGTTTGTGAAATCGGAAGACAAGTGGTTGGTGTTTTAAAATTATATGTTAAAATTTCATTTTTTGGTGTTGAAATTTCATATTTTTACGTTTAAGGTTTTGACAGATTTTGTTTTCTTCTTTCTTTCCCACTAATTATTGTTCTATTTGGCGTCTTAAAATTGAAGAATTTAAAATTTCTTTTTGTGTCGAAAATGGATGATTTGTATATAGTGAATTATTATGATGATGGAAAGTGTTTTTTAATGGTGGTATGACCTTGGTAAAAGATGCTATTAGAAGATGAATATGACTTTTGTAAAAGATGCTGTTAGAGGATGAATATTTGAGGTATTTAAGGTATTTTATTTTGATGGATTGAAATTCTAAATACACGCATAAGATATTTCAAGAATTTTGAGAGGAGGTCCGTGTTGGAATAAGTGTCCTCCACAATAGTGCGATTACTTAATAAATCTCAATTAAGGAATACATGGGAATAATCCAATATTATTGTCAATTGATTAACGTAAATCAATAACGGTTGGCTGACTAGAGTTTGACGTTATTGTCGTGAGAACGGCGGTAATCAATTGATCCCTTTAAGTCACACCTATAGGAACGTACTCCAAATATTGAAGCTAATTAATCGTATGAGATACGATTAGATTAGTGACTTGATAATTCGACTAACGGTTAGTCGGTGAATTAATTTAGAGAGAAATCGAGTTGTGAACTCGGATGATTGAATTTTATATTGATAAAATTATTAGAGGAGATGTGAATTAGTGATTAAACGTTAATTCACTAATTGTGTATATTTTACTAATGAGATTAGTAAAAGTACATTTTAATATATGTGTAAGTGTACATGTATATTAAGGAAGAGTTTAATTAATTTACACTTTATTATATTAGATAATTAAGTGATAAATTATAAGTTTTTAATGGAGACAAATATTGAAAACAAAATGGACCCACAATAGCCCCTTTGGACCGTCCAAATTGAAGGGAGGAGGAATAAGATTCCTTCTTGTCCTATTCACTTTGTTTTCTTGTTAATTGT
Organism: Dianthus caryophyllus; assembly: GCA_023091065.1. NCBI lineage: Eukaryota > Viridiplantae > Streptophyta > Magnoliopsida > Caryophyllales > Caryophyllaceae > Dianthus > Dianthus caryophyllus. The sequence goes on along the minus strand of CM041521.1, from coordinate 7,458,857 downwards.
TTGGCATGCTTAAGATATAATCATTGTGCCTAATGCATGCTCTAACTTTTGTCCAAATCAAGATCAAAACTCTTCCCATGACTCTCCTTAAGTGGCCGAAATTTTGGTGTGTTGGGCACACTTGTTTTGCTTGTCTTTTGATAAAAACATAAGGCCATAGAATGACATATTCATTCATGCATTTTCCTAACCTCATCTCCTAACTTTCTCTCTAAAAAAGGCTCTCTCCAAATATAAGAAATAAGTTCTTATAACTTCAAAATACTACTAAGTGTTAGTAGTAACAATATTCACATATTATCAAGTATTCACTAGTGATTTCTAGATCAATATCATTAGTGAATTTGGTGTAGTTCTTGGGTGCAACTAAGAGGAGGTTTCCTATTATGGAAACTCGGTTTTGGAGGATCATCCATATTGTTAGCTCAAGAAACAAATCTAGAAAGGAGTTCTAGATTTGTGCCCATTTTATTCCTTAAGAGAAGGTATAAATTTCTATAAACTTGTAACAAAGTATTTATGTAACCACATAGATCTTGCTCATCAAATTAGAGTAATTTGATTTACACTAATACTTGATTAGTGAATGGGATCCGATCCCTACAAGTGGTATCAGAGCCTAGGGTTGTGGTTACAAATTTATTTTGTTGTTTTTGGAGTTTTATGTATTTATTGAGAATAAATGACATAAAATCCGAAAATAGTGTTAAAAATGGTTTTAACACGAGATTTTAATAGCATGCAAAGTTTCTGGTCTCATGAAGTTACTGGTCAAATTTCGTAATTTTTGGAATTTGTTTGCTAATTAAAATGATTTTTATACAAAACCGAGTCAAAAAGTGTGTTTTTGGCTAAAATAATTACTATAAATAGTTATAGTTGGAATCTGGTCACGACATTTTTACACAGTGAAACTTGTTATTTATACTTTCTGCATGTAAATTTTCAAAGTCAGATTTTGAGTTTTGATTATTTATTCATTTATTTGATAAAAATCGGTATAAAGTGCATGTTAATGTTGAAAATATAGTAATATTTGTTTTCTGGACATAAATTTTATACCACTGTTTTTATACATTAAAAGGATGCTAAGGTATAAATTTGGGATTTTTCCTCACTGTTTTGGACGTTTTATTGATTTTATGAGATAAAATCGATGAAATCGTATGTTATTTGTTATAAAATAAATTCGTAAATTTTTCTGACCAAACTTTTCTTTTCTGATATTTTGGAAGTGTTCCAGAATATACAAAATTTTGTCAAAATAAAAATGGTTTTATTTTAATTTATTTTGATTTTATAAAGCTTTATTCATAAAAAGGTTATGATTAAAGTGCATCTAATTAGCAATGACCATGTTTGTGAACTAAAATCACCATGAATTAGTGAAAACTAATTATGAGTGTTCTAAATCAGTTTAGAAGTTTTAGTTCAAGCTTAAAAGGTGTTTTAAGCATTATTGATTAATATGAGATTAATCGATTAAAATGAGATCGGTCTTGAAACGTATTAATGCGATTATTGTTTAGGGCGATTTTGGCATGTTTTATTTATAAGCTTTTCATTATGCATGTTTGGATGAATGTTTATTATTGATTGAATGTTTGTTCTTACTAGTATGGCCATAGTTTGTAATATTTTTACCGATATTACCCGTAATGAAAGGGAATATTGTGTGGGTTTGTAATTAAATGCGATCTCGCATCGCCGGTTTGTAATTTTAATAGTTTATTTCATTTATAAATGTATAATAGGGTTGCTATGCATTCATTTGTAAATTTATACTTGTAACTATTTGTAAACCGAAGCCGGCGATTTATCGAGATGGAGCCTTAGAAGTGTTCTAAAGCTTGCAAGGAGGAGACTTGGATGAGATCCATGTGAAGAGGGACCAAAGGAGTTGGTTTCCAATTTGTAACTCCTTGTATTTTAATTACTTTAGGTGGCCATACTAGGTTTATGCTTATGCTTACTTTTGCTTGTTTGATTGCTTATTTTCCGCACACATGCCAAAATCGCCATGCATGCCACGATATCCCACGTTGATTGTCGTTTTTAGGTCGCCATTCTTAAAATTAGTTCACTTATAAAGAATTTAAATGACTAAAAATTGACAAGATCACCCACATTTTAACAAAAATGAATTGAGATTAAGCCTTTCCAAATGTTGCGACTATGAACCCCATGTTCGTGAGGACCTCCGCGACGTGGAACCTTGTTACCATGGGTAAGTAGTGGGAGGAAGTCCCATGCTAATTTGGTTTGGACTCAACCAAATAAGAGTTATTTGGGGCTAATGGATGAATTTTATAAGAAAATCATCAACCAAGCATTCTAGTGTAGAAATAGTGAAGTGTTGACTTATCGTTTTTATATAAAAGGAAACATGAGATGTCTAATTTTATATGAAAAACGAGTCTTGGAATCATTTATATAATTTCGTGGGAGATCATTATATAAATGGACGTTTGTTTTAAAAAGAGTTTTAGCAAATGTCGTTAATGTACAATGAATGTTAATTTCCTCATATTTGTTGTAGAATTATTTATTTGAAATCGCAATGACAACTTCAAACTCCCGCACCCATTTTGGGTAAAAATTCATGGTTGAGAACCGTGATGGATAAATGTATCCTAAAAGGATGACGGTAGCAACCTTGTCGAATGGGATTCGACTATAAGGGGCGCCACTCAATCCGACAATGTGCTTAAGTACCTTACCAAACAACCTCCCACCGAACCCAGACTTAGGGCCACCGCGGCGGCAAGAGCCGCCTACGATGAGCACCTAAAGGTTGACAATGACGTTAAAATATATTGATTTGGTCAATGTCACATTCTCTCAAACTTCGCTTCGTTACTCACTAAAGTGCATATGAGATATTCACTAAAGTGATGATGATGTGCTTCGACCTAGATAGCACGAAAGTGAATAAGGATTGAGATAAAAGATGTTCTTTCAATGAGATTGAAGAACATAAGCTTTGGGGTTAAGAAAGGGAAGGGAGCTTATAAAGCTCGGTTCAAGGAAGATAAGGGTAAGGGGAAGGCTATTGAGAATAGCAAGCCCAAACCCGGTCGTTGAAAGCGCAATTGTCCCAAATTCTTGAAGGAAAAGAACGATGGATGTGCGACATCCAAAGATATTGTTCCTTCTAGACTTTATATGATTGACATAAATCATGCTTGCATTTCTACATGGGTATGAGATACCGGATGTGGATCTCATCTTTGCAATCACTTGCAAGGGATGAGAAACGTGCGAGCACTAGCCAAGGGTGATGTAGATCTCCGCATGGGTAATGGAGCTAGAGTAGCGGCCATTTCCGTGGGAACTTTTGTACTCACTCTAGCTAATGGTTTAGAGTTGTATTTGAATAACTGTTATTTTGTACCAACTCTAACGAAAAACATTATCTCCCTCTCCGTGTTTGATACGGAAGACTTTTATGATTAAGGACAATCGATGTACTTTTTCATTTAATGAAATGGTTTATGGTGAAACTATTTCAATTGGAGGTATTTATGTTTTGAATGATGTCAATGATGTTTATCATATAGAGAACAAGAAGCTCAAAACGAATGAATCAAACAAATCCTACCTTTGGCATTGTCGTTTAGGTCATATAAACGATAGACGCATAAAGAGACTTGTTGAGACCAAGGTTCTCAAACCATTTGATTGCGAATCATATGGTATATGCGAAGCTTGCCTTTTTAGGGAAGATGACTCGTCAACTCTTTAGCGGTAAAGGGACACGAGCAAGTGAGGTTTTAGGACTCATACATACCGATGTGTGTGGTCCATTAAACATCACCGCTAGAGAAGGATATCATTACTTCATTACTTTTACCGATGACTTAAGTAGATATGGTTATGTCTACTTAATAAGGTATAAAAGTGATACTTTTGAAAAATTTAAAGAATTTCAAAATGAGGTTGAGAACCAATTGAATAAGAAGATAAAAGCACTACGATCAGATCGTGGTGGCGAATATCTAATTAATGAGTTTGATTCACATCTTAAGCATTGTGGTAGAGTATCACAATGGACTCCTCCGAGCACACCACAGTTGAATGGTGTATGATGAGTCAAAAAATGAGCTTCCTGGATCGTTTTGGGACTATGCGCTATCGTATGATGTATTCTCACTAAATCGAAGTCTGACTCCATATGAGATATGGATGGGAAAGGTTCCCTATTTGTAGGTTATCCTAAGGAAACGTGTGGTTATTACTTCTACAACCCTCACGAAAACAAAGAGTTTGTGACTTGTGATGCTGTTTTTCTAGAAAATAAATATATTTCTAAGAAACAGAGTGGGAGAAAATTTGAACTTGATGAAGTTCAAGAGCCACAAACCGACACAGAAAATGAGGAAACCGTTCCTTCGTCTTCTGACACGGTTGTAATCCCTAGGAGGTCAGGAAAAATTAGTAATCAACCTGACCGCTACCTCGGTTACATCGAGGAGGAGGGTGATTTGTTGTTATTCGAAAACAACGAACCCTCAACCTACAAGGCGGCTATTAGTAGCCCCAACTCCGACCAATGGCTTGAAGCCATGAAATCAAAATGGATTCTACGTACGAGAACCAAGTTTGGGACTTGGCAGATTTACCTAAAGGAGTGAGACCCCTTCAGTGTAAATGGATATTCAAAATCAAACTCGGCATAGATAAACATATAGATGTTTACAAAGCTATATTGGTGGCAAATGGCTTTTCACAAGTCCAAGGTATTCATTATGATGAAACATTTGCACCGAGTCGTGCTTCGATCCATAAGGATAATCTTAGCGGTTACCGCATTTCATGACTATGAAATATGGTAAATGGATGTAAAAACCGTCTTCTTGAATGAGATTCTAGAAGAGGAAGTGTACATGACACAACCTGAAGGTTTTGTGGATACATCCAACCCTAAGAAAGTATGCAAGCTTAAGAGATCCATTTATGGTCTTAAGCAAGCATCAAGGAGTTGGAATCACAGATTCGATCATGTTATAAAACAAAAGGGTTTCGCTCGAAGTACCGAGGAACCTTGTTTATACATGAAGTTTAGTGGGAGTAAAGTAACTTTCCTTGTTTTGTATGTGGATAACATACTACTAATTGGAAATGATGTTCCAAGTCTGAACTCGGTAAAGGTGGAATTGGGAAACCATTCCCAAATGATGGACTTGGGAGAGGCACAACGCATCTTGGGTATCCGGATCTATAGAGATAGATCCAAGAGGATACTAGCATTGAGTCAAGAAACTTATATCGATAAGATTCTTGATAGGTTCAATATGAAAGACTCCAAGAGAGGCTTTCTTCCGATGAGTGTAGGAATAACATTGAAGAAATCTCAATGTCCTACGACTCCTGCGGAAATTGAACGCATGAAATTGATCTCTTATGCTTCCGCTGTAGGATCAATCATGTATGCTATGATGAGCACTCGTCCCGACGTCGCTTTTGCTTTGAGCATGAAGAGTCGGTATCAAGCCAATTCCGGTGAGAGTCACTGGATAGCCATAAAGAACATCCTTAAGTACTTGAGAAGAACTAAGGATTCGTTTCTAATGTTTGGAGGAGAACTTGAGCTACGTGTAAAGGGTTACACGGATGCAAGTTTCCAAACCGATGGGGATGATCTAAAATCCCAATCCGGTTATGTCTTTATGTTGAATGGTGGAGCTGTTTGCTGAAAAGGTTTCAAGCAAAGTGTCACTGTGGATTCTACAAATGTAAGTGAATATTTGGCGACAAGTCGCTAAAGAAGCTGTATGGATTCGGCAGTTCTTGGATGGACTAAGGGTAGTCCCTAGTGCCGTAGATCCAATCACTATTTATTGAGATAATAGTAGGGCTATCTTTCGAGCATAGGAGCCCAAGTCTAGTAATAAGTCTAGACACGTTTTGAGGAAATGTCATGTTATAAGAGATAATGTGGAAATGAAGGAAATGGATATTTGTAAGGTTGGGACAGACGATGAGATCGCTGATCCTCTAACCAAGCCTCTTTCGAGGACTAAGCATGACGCTCACACCGCCTATATGGGGTTGAGGCGTATGCCAGATTTCCTTTAGTTTTGAGATATGTAATGGATAAAGTATCCTATTACATATATGAAAATAACATTCATTGTTTAGAGTATATATTTACTCTTTTAAGTCATTATGAATGCATACTTTGTTTATCCGAATAGTTGTGTGACAACATTGAACATATTCAAGTGAACGGTATAAACTAAGTATTTGGTCCCTAGTCTCTCATATGAGGTGACGTCTCGGAGAGACTAGATTGCAAGTCGTTCGATGGTGGGTTCAACACCATAGGGTCATACGTGATGACTGCTCGTTTGCATAGACAGACTGTGAAACACTCTGTCGGACAGTGACGCTTATAGAATTCTTTTTCAATGAGATTGAAACCTGGTCGTGGTGGGAATTCTATAGTATTCCTTTGAGTCGATTCTTTGACTGGGCTGATTATGCAGTCGGTGCGCTTCCGAGTGACTTTCATTTTTGTCCTAAGCCATGCCGTGAAAGGGGTTATAAGGGCATCTTTGGGGTCATGGTGATCTGCATTATACTGATCTGATCGAGTGGAAGGAAATGTCCACCTCGTCAGGGTAAAACATCTTTGGGCCACTCGAGGAATAGTTCTTTGAAAATGCGTGTACGCTCGGTAAGAATCTACGGTAGATTCCCGGTCAGAATTACTCTCCATATCGAGGAAACCACTCACGATATATATATATCTCAGGATGCAAGTACGACCTGTAAGACACCTTGCATCGAGTGGGAGATGTGAAACGGACATGAGAATTGGTAATGCACAACTTGTCTCGGACAAGTGGGAGATTGTTGGAGTAAGTGTCCTCCACAATAGTGCGATTACTTAATAAATCTCAATTAAGGAATACATGGGAATAATCCAATATTATTGTCAATTGATTAACGTAAATCAATAACGGTTGGCTGACTAGAGTTTGACGTTATTGTCGTGAGAACGGCGGTAATCAATTGATCCCTTTAAGTCACACCTATAGGAACGTACTCCAAATATTGAAGCTAATTAATCGTATGAGATACGATTAGATTAGTGACTTGATAATTCGACTAACGGTTAGTCGGTGAATTAATTTAGAGAGAAATCGAGTTGTGAACTCGGATGATTGAATTTTATATTGATAAAATTATTAGAGGAGATGTGAATTAGTGATTAAACGTTAATTCACTAATTGTGTATATTTTACTAATGAGATTAGTAAAAGTACATTTTAATATATGTGTAAGTGTACATGTATATTAAGGAAGAGTTTAATTAATTTACACTTTATTATATTAGATAATTAAGTGATAAATTATAAGTTTTAATGGGACAAATATTGAAAACAAAATGGACCCACAATAGCCCCTTTGGACCGTCAAATTGAAGGAGGAGGAATAAGATTCCTTCTTGTCCTATTCACTTTGTTTTCTTGTTAATTGTTTGGCATGCTTAAGATATAATCATTGTGCCTAATGCATGCTCTAACTTTTGTCCAAGTCAAGATCAAAACTCTTCCCATCACTCTCCTTAAGTGAGCGAAATTTTGGTGTGTTGGGCACACTTGTTTTGCTTGTCTTTTGATAAAAACATAAGGCCATAGAATGACATATTCATTCATGCATTTTCCTAACCTCATCTCCTAACTTTCTCTCTAAAAAAGGCTCTCTCCAAATATAAGAAATAAGTTCTTATAACTTCAAAATACTACTAAGTGTTAGTAGTAACAATATTCACATATTATCAAGTATTCACTAGTGATTTCTAGATCAATATCATTAGTGAATTTGGTGTAGTTCTTGGGTGCAACTAAGAGGAGGTTTCCTATTATGGAAACTCGGTTTTGGAGGATCATCCATATTGTTAGCTCAAGAAACAAATCTAGAAAGGAGTTCTAGATTTGTGCCCATTTTATTCCTTAAGAGAAGGTATAAATTTCTATAAACTTGTAACAAAGTATTTATGTAACCACATAGATCTTGCTCATCAAATTAGAGTAATTTGATTTACACTAATACTTGATTAGTGAATGGGATCCGATCCTTACAGTCCGTTGTTCAATTAGCAACTGTATTGTTAAGGGATACAGGGAAGAAGATCATGAGCAGATTACTACGTTGAAAGGATCTGCAACCGATACTCGAATTGATGTCCATTATAATCCAGGTATTGGAATTCTATTAATTTTTACTGTAATTTCAAATTTAGTAGCTGAAATGTCAAATTCTGGAAAACATTACAGTTCCACCTTACTGTGAATTTATACCATAGAGGCAAAGGCGACGACACCGAGAACTGCTTCAAACTTAAGCATGCTATTCAAGACCTTATCGACCAAGGAAAGCTCGAAAAGCCAACCGCCAATGGTAAGCCATCCAACAAAGACAACCCTTTGGCCAACCATGCAATATTTGTGGGCTCCATACCCGTCATTGATTGTTCCTACCTCATCACACCTACCGACGACCAGATCAACACTATCTCTCTTGACCAACCGATCATGGAGAGTAATGTCCAAAGAGACGGCGAGAGCTTCACTGACTTCCTCATTAGGTTGAAGGAGTTAAATGCACACCTCGTGAGCCTGGTACATCCAGATGAGCTTGTACGTGACCTTATCGAAGACCTACACCCAGTATACCAAACCCACATCCGGTATGCTAACATACGCAATTTCCATCACCTCGTCAACATCGCCACACAAATTAAGGACGATTTGAACGCATGCTATGGCGAACAAATCAATGGAGTGTGGTACTCTAGCAGCGAGAGTGAAGGCGAATGGCCACCACCTAACAAAACCATCGCCCAAATCAACAACACCAGCAGTTCTTCCTCTGCGTCTAAGAACAAGAAGAAGGGCAAGAACAAAAAGGGAAAGAAGAAGGACAATAAGTCCCAAATCAAAACCAATACCGCCGAACCCGAGACTAAGGACGAGGTTTCGCACCTCACTCGCTCCGGGCGACCTTATCAAAATATCTTTACGGATGCTCATGCCGAGGAGGCCGCCGCCCCTGACAAGGGAAAAGCCGTAATCCAGGAGGACGAACCCTCCAATGACACACCATCAGCCCCAGTGATCCTACCGCCAAACACGAGCGAGACGCTTCAAAAGCAGCTCGTTCGCACCAAGGCCGACGTTTCTATCTGGGCTCTTCTACGAGACTTCGCCGAACACAGGAAGGCATTCATCCGCGCCCTAGAAATAGCAAGCGCGGATGCAGGCATTTCACCCGATCAAATGGTCAACCATGTTACGAGGGATTGGCTTCTTTGGAGCCATCACTTTCTCGATAATGAATTCAGGCATTTGGCGCTAATCACAACTTGGCCCTATACATTAGCGCCGAATGCAGGAAACGAACCCTACCCGTGACCCTAATTGACAACGGGTCCGCAGTAAATGTTCTACCCTTATCCACCGCACGTCATCTAGAGCTCGACGACGAAGATTTTCAACCAAGCAACGAAGGCGTCAAAGCCTTCGACGGGACCAAACGTAGCGTGAGAGGGACAATCTCCCTCCATGTACGCACCGGCCCCATAGAACGGAAGGTCGATTTCTAAGTGATCGACATGACACCATCCTATAACATGCTCTTAGGACGTCCGTGGATCCATGACGTGCGAGCCGTGACTTCCACACTACACCAAAAGGTGAAGCTACCTCTCAATGACGAGGTCATAACTATCAACGTCTCCAATTTCCGTGCTCTTCTTGATTCACCCAAGGAGCACAACGCCGCAGAAATCACAATCGAAAAAATCAAGAACACTGTGGTTTCGACTTTGAAATAGGTGCCATCACGACCACACCTATCCGAACCTAAAAGCCTTTCGAAACTAAGGATAACCATAGTCTTTGGCCCACCATGGGTCTAGGCTACAAGCCAAAAGAAGGTGATTTCGAGCAAATGACAAAGGAAGTCAAAAAGCGCAAGTTCACGCGCAAGTTCAACTTACTAAAATACTCATTCGACATGAGCAAGTACTTTATCTCAGGCGGAGGATATGATGAAGACACTTTAACCAAACCTCAAGAACATTGTTTCGCTAGTGAAAGCGGACTCCCTTTCACTAACAAAACCAATGAAGACTTGGTCTCATCCATCATTAGAGACCGCCGATTCAATCCCGACGACCTCATCACTGATGTCGCCGAGAAAACCTTAGACGGTTGGTACAAGATTACTAAATGGACCGACTCACAGGGCCACAAATATCAACTTGTCACAGGGGAAGGACCCCTCTTTGACAAGATAACCTCGCAAAATGATGAAGACTAAAGCGAGGATACTTCAAGCAACAACAACACCGAAGACGAAGAGGAGGAAATTCTTTTAGGATCTAATCCTTTAGGTGTCGGGTCATCTGTCGATCCACCTTCTAGTTTTAGCTTAGGCTTTTTATTTCAGAGGCTAGCTCCAGCTCTTCTCCTAATTTGTCAAACAATTCTTCTTTAATGAATAATACGAATAAGTTTGCTTATGTCTCATCTCAAGCTAAAAACAAACAAATAAACAATGAACAACGAACAAACAATAAACAAACAATTTTAAACAAAATAAATCCGTGCGATAAAAATGAACTAACGAATAAACAATCGTTAATTAAATACATTGCAAATATCGTGAGCAACCCAACGCAGGACCCAATCATCGAGGACACCATAACCATCAACATAGGAACCCCCGAAGAACCAAGGGAACTGCAACTAGGCGCTTCACTAAGCGAGGACGAACGCGCACACTTTACCCAACTCTTAACCGAGTTCAAGGACGTCTTTGCATGGTCATACAAGGACATGCCCGGCATCGACGAAAGCATAGCCGAACATCACATCCCCATCAAACCCGGTTTCAAACCTGTCAAACAAAAACTAAGGAGACTACGACTCGAATGGTCCCTTATGGTGAAGGAAGAAATCGAGAAACAATTACAAGCCGGCTTCATTCAAGTCGTCGAGTACTCAGAGTGGGTCTCAAACATGGTCCCTGTTCTAAAGAAAAACGGCAAAATACGAGTTTGTGTCGACTTTCGTGATCTAAACATGGCAAGTCCAAAGGACGACTTTCCACTACCACACGTAGACGTTCTTGTAACACCCCGGCCCCAACTAAAGGCCGAAATGTCATTCACGGTAGCTCGCCAGGCTGCGTACATCGCCCACAGACCAACACGGGCCCTTTCCAGCGCACTTTTGTCCTCACTCGTGCGCATCCTGAGAACTTCCCAGGAGGTCACCCATCCTAAGACTACTCTCCAGCAAGCACGCTTAACTGAAGAGTTCTTAAGATGAGCCACCAGAAAAGAAGATGCATCTTGTTGATATGAGTAGTACTTACAATCCTTTTAAGCACTATGTCACTTGAGCTCATCACATGGACCAATTCAAGGGGGAACCCGGCCCAAATAACCTCGGACAACACCCCCTGATGCGAATTTTATGCGGAAGCGATTTTAGTAAAAATAAGAAAAGAGATATTTGTTTCGAAATCTTGTGAGATCTCGAACCAATGGGATATTTGCTCGAAATAGACCTATTATTCGAACAATGGTGATTGATTCCCAAGACCTATTGAGAACCAATCGAGTTAGAATTCAATCGCGTCGAAAACTAACCTGAGAATTTGATCGAAACGCGTCGATCTGAGAACTCAATTGCTACAACAAAGCAATTAGGGTTTTCTGGTTTTTTCTTGAAAAAAATAACGTTCATTCCCTATCTTACAACTGACGGGGGAAGCCTTATATATAGGCTCATAAATACGTAAAATAAAAATAAGTAAATCTCGAGATATGAGCCAAACAAGTCGGACCCGTTTGGTCTTGAAACCGAGATTGCAACGTATTCACTTGAGCTAGTCATTCTCGGATCATCCCCTCCCCCTTTAAGAAGCATTGTCCTCAATTCTCATGGTTCGGGATTTATATGCTGATCAAAACGAAAATGATCAACAAAATTCAGTCTCTTACTCAAACCAAAGCAAATGTCAGATTTCTGATGTTAAGCACTTTCAGCGACTTCGAGCTTATGCCAATTCTTGCTCCAGTAGAACCCAAAGACCCATGCTATGCCATTGGAAAGATATTTGAGCCTTCTTTTCAATGCCACAAGAACCACTGAAAAATATGCTCTATAACTCAGGTTATGAGTCCCTAAATGCACACATATGAAATCTGAAACTGATCGGACCCATCGGAATTGTGGTTGACTTGCAGACTTCGTATCTCCCTCATACAAATGAATCACACAGTCTACCATATACCAAATTAAAGGTAATTGAGGTAGCTATCCAACGCATTTGGTCTCACCTCATTTGGATATATAGACTGAGAAATATGCAGCTCTGAGTGTTAACAGGTCACTGCCATAGGCGGTTTGACGTTTGATTATGACCATTGACTTGCAGACGTCATATCTCCTTGCAACTTCTGAACCATAAAACCCAACCTATATCACTAGAAAGCTTATTGAGATAGCTTTCATATGCATTTCGTTTCACTAAATTTGGATAAGCGGATTATGAGATATGATTGATTCTTTGCCGACAGGTCAAAATGCGATTCTCTGTTTCTTGATTGCAATTGTGACAACGTGTAGTCCACAACCTCCTGGATCGAACACTCGGAACTGATCATTCACGTTATAGCGCTTCTTTCGAGGTTTATGATGACCTTTGTTGCCAAACACGAACAGAATTTGCCATAGCACTCGTTTTGAATACACTACCAAAATCGTATGATGTTCCACGGGTCGCATCACACCGTCCTTTCCACACACCAATGACAAGCAGCAAGCTTTATCACCTTTATACCGATCCAACCTCCACACACACCCTAACGAACTATGCCAACTACACCCAAACTTGTTCCTCCATGAATCCATAGCAATCGACCAGAATTCATCCTCAATAATCTCATCAACTCCCTTGAGTATAATCTGACCCGAATCGTGCCTCAATTTCTCGTTAAGGCTGCCAAATATAGTATCATACTTTTCATCAAAGATAGGCGGTTTAGTTGGGTCAAATACACCATCAAACTCGCTGTCAAAGATAGGCGGCTTACTCGGGTCATATAATGACTGACTATCATCTTGATAATCATCACCACAATGAAACAAACACATTGAATCCGTTGATCAAATCCAAACAAAAAAAATCTGAATCAACACCCCAAAATCAGGCCAAGGACCGTCTTAATTTTGGTAAATCAAGAGCCGAAGCTCTGATACCACATATGATACGAATCGGAGGCGGAAGTAAACATAATAAGATAATAAAATAGTAAGGATAAGTAGACACCAAGTTAGACCTATAACTTGATGAACGGGATTGGCTAACCAAGACCTATTGGTTCCAATCGAGTAACAGTTAGGAGTCGCGTCCTAATCAGCCACTAGTTTAGATTGTACGCAACAATCTGAAAAACTCACAAATAAACGAAACCCACGTTTTTTTGAGAGAACACGTTTTATATTTCATCAAAATCTTTCATTTTCAAATGAATTACAACTACTCTATATATAAGAGAAACATAAATTAAATATATAACTAAATACGACTAGATTCATTATTTAAGTTAAACGAATCTAAAACTAATTATAACTAAATTTATTGTATAGATTTAATTAATCTAGAATTAAATATAACTAAACATATTCCATAGGTTTATTGAATTTTAATTGTAATTTAATTCATCGTATACGATTCACGTATACGTATCATCCGCCCTTCCTTAAAAAAGAATCGACCCGATTCTTGTGCTGTCAATGTCGAGATGGGCTGTTCGCAACTGGCCATCATTCTCTTGACAATACCGGGATCGAATACCAATTTGATGTACCCATAATTGCGTTTCAACACACCATGGTGCGTTCGAAATACAATTTCTTGCCCAAATGTGAGCAATGCTCTAATTGATTCTAGGGATTCATCACTGCACCCTTGCACTCTTATTCCATCGGGCCCAATTTTCTTAAACAGCCAAACTAATTCTGGGTAACCAGTTTCCACGTGACATGGGATTGGAAAACCGTACATTTGAGTTGCATGGTCCACTTCGATCGTCAAACAAAGAACATCACGCTCTTTTGCTTCTTTGGTGATCTTCAATGGTGCACTCTCTTTGTGCACAACGGGACGTTCCAAATTGAATGAAACGTCGTCATCATAAATGTCTTGGTTAGTTTCCTAATCGAGTGATTTTCCATTCTTAGCTCGAGAAATTCAGTTCACTTGTCGCGTGGATTAAGCTATTCTGTAGTCAGGACTTAAAAACGGAGTAATTAGCTTAAAAACGGTGTAATTTCCTCATACGGACTCCGATTCAGGTGATTCAAAAGGCTAAAATGCGTATTTTTTCGACGCCGTTGCAACTGCCAAATTTCCAGGATTCAGTTTGAACCGGTCCACCCTGGGCCGAGCCGAACCCCCCAACTCGGTTTGGGTTTAGGGTTTCTTATGTAGCCTTTTGATCAAGGCATTAAATATCCTATTAACTCCTAAACATAGCAACCTTAAGATCTGATTTCTATCTTCCTAATCTCATCCTCATTCATCCTCCATAATTCTCCCACAAGAAACTCTCTAATCTCATCCTAACTCCATTGTTATTCATCCAAGCTCTCATCCTTTGTGCCCTAAACCTTTCCTAGTCTTTTCCCTCGGTGTATGATCTCTTTTTATCTCTTTTATTTTCTGATCTTGTATTATTTTATGTGTTATTATGTTGTGTATTCATTGCTTGTGTGTTTTGGCTTGGGTATTCAAAGGAGAGAGTTGGAGGGAGAACCGCAATTTCGGACTTTCCAGTCCCAGGTTCGCTAAACTGAAGATCGCCGGAGATCCGACCGTCCGATTTTGCCGAACTTTTGTGAGCATGTTCCTGACTCTTAGGGCCACCTTTTCACCGTTCTGTTTTTCATTTAAAGCTCTGGATCGTCTGTTATCGCGTCTGGACAGAAAGGTTGAAAACTGTGCTTTTCTTTGGCTTGTTTGGAAAAGGTAACTAGGTGTAGCCCTAGTGAGATTTTGACATGTATGAGGCCCTAGATGTTGTCTAGGATGTTTTGAATGGTTGAATATTGGCAAAGTTGCATGCTTTGGTTTGTTTGATTGTGCCCTAATCATTGTACTTGAACTTGTGAGTCGGCCTCATACTTGTGTGAGTCTAGAAGTATGTCTAGGCTTACTTGATCCTTGAATATTGTTGAGTGTGTGGTTATAATGATTAAAGATGTTAACTTGATATGTTAAAAGGCTAGGTTATGAGTTTATGTTGATCTCCTTGACTATTACTCCGTATGTAACTATGTTAAAGATACTAAATTATTTGTAATGTATTGAGTATGAGTATGGAAGTGGCATGCTATGATAATGTTTGATATTGAGATGATTGTTTTGATATTGAATTTGAGTTGGTTTGATTGAGCTTGAGTTGAGTGTGCGTACGTGCACTGTTGGGCACGTGCGTGAGGAGATCTGGCGTCCATTGTAGGACGGATACCGCCCTTAGGGGTTCCCATCCGCTTTTGTCACGGATAAGGACTATGGTTTGATTGTATGTCGATACCGTTTTTGTCGCGGTGACACCGTCTTTGTTCGCGGTGGGTTTGGCCAAATTTAGACTGTTTGAGGAGCTTTTGTCGTTCCGCCATAGGGTTGGGACTTTTGTCGTTCGGTGATTCTTGTTGCTTCACCCATCCTCGTGCTTACTCTTGCTTTGGTTTGATTGATGATCGGATTGACTATTGATTATTTGACTTGAGGTTGTTATATTAATGCTAATGTTTATGTTTGTGCACGCTATTGTTGTTGCATTTGTTGTTGTACTTGAA
Source organism: Dianthus caryophyllus (assembly GCA_023091065.1). NCBI lineage: Eukaryota > Viridiplantae > Streptophyta > Magnoliopsida > Caryophyllales > Caryophyllaceae > Dianthus > Dianthus caryophyllus. The sequence continues at coordinate 7,442,970 of CM041521.1, read as the reverse complement.
CATAGGTAGGCAGCCGTAAGGTACTTGTTGGGTTTTGGTTATGTTTTATATGTTGAAATATGGTGGGAGCACCTAGTTACTCCCCACTGATTGTGGCTGTTACTTTCTTTTGTGGCAGGTTTGTGCGGGGACGGGTTTGTGTGAGAAGCCGTGAGGATTGTTGACCCGTAGCTAGCTTTGAGGAGAACTTTGATAGACTTTGGATTTAGACTTGTTGTTATTTATCATTTTCTTACTTATGTCTTTTGGAGTTGGATTGTAAAGGGTATTTATTCCTCATTTGTTAGGCTCAAGGCCTACTTTCTTTTACTATTTGTTTGAGTAGAGAGTAATGACTCGGATTCACGGTGTTTCCGCCACCGTGGCTTTCATTTTTAATTCATTTTCTTACTTAAAACCTTTTTAAAACATATTTTATTTTATTTGGAAAATCCGGGTTATTCTGATTGGTATCGAGGCGAATACGCTCCCAACTCTCTTAGGTGAGTGAGTAGGATTGACTTAGCACACCGAGTGAGAGCGTTGGGTAGACACACTAGTGGGGTTTGCGTTGCTTATGTATGTGTTTGAGTAGTTTCTTGAAGTGGCATGCTTAGCAATATGCCGCTATCACCTATGCTTTTGTGTTGCAGATGACCAGAAACGGGGGAGGAGCCAACAATGACTTGCAATGCATCCGCCGACTCAAGGATGCTATAGTGTGATACTGGTACCTCTTTGTCGTTCATTAATTCCTTCATTGAACGACCAAACTCAACTTACTTCCTTTATTTCCATATATATATTCTCATTTCTCTCTCCGCGAGTGTAACAGTTCCATGTTCACTCCTATTCGAGGATGTCCCTACTTCTTTTGGGAAATCCGTCCTAGCTCCATTCCGTGTGTGTTTGGGTCCGACCAAGTTAAGTGTCTTTGGGGTATGTGAGACTTGGTGGAGTTGACCTAGGCTAGGAGAGCTATCCTTTCGTTATTGGGGGTGAGTAGAGTTAGTTGTTCTTAGGATGGAAATCGTAGAGGTAGACTTCTTCCACTTGTTTTGGGTGTCCCTCTGTTCTCAAGTTTCGAGGACGAAACTTCTTTTTAGGGGGTAGGATTGTAACACCCCGACTTTTTCTAATTTATTTTATTCACTTTCTCATATTCGTTAGTTTCCTAATCGAGTGATTTTCCATTCTTAGCTCGAGAAATTCAGTTCACTTGTCGCGTGGATTAAGCTATTCTGTAGTCAGGACTTAAAAACGGAGTAATTAGCTTAAAAACGGTGTAATTTCCTCATACGGACTCCGATTCAGGTGATTCAAAAGGCTAAAATGCGTATTTTTTCGACGCCGTTGCAACTGCCAAATTTCCAGGAGTCAGTTTGAACCGGTCCACCCTGGGCCGAGCCGAACCCCCCAACTCGGTTTGGGTTTAGGGTTTCTTATGTAGCTTTTTGATCAAGGCATTAAATATCCTATTAACTCCTAAACATAGCAACCTTAAGATCTGATTTCTATCTTCCTAATCTCATCCTCATTCATCCTCCATAATTCTCCCACAAGAAACTCTCTAATCTCATCCTAACTCCATTGTTATTCATCCAAGCTCTCATCCTTTGTGCCCTAAACCTTTCCTAGTCTTTTCCCTTGGTGTATGATCTCTTTTTATCTCTTTTATCTTCTGATCTTGTATTATTTTATGTGTTATTATGTTGTGTATTCATTGCTTGTATGTTTTGGCTTGGGTATTCAAAGGAGAGAGTTGGAGGGAGAACCGCAATTTCGGACTTTCCAGGTCGAGGTTCGCTAAGCGATGATCACGGAGATCCGACAAATTGATTTTGCCGAAATTTTGTGAGCATGTTCCTGACTCTTGGGGCTACCTTTTCACCATTCAATTTTTCATTTGAAGCTCTGGATCGTCTCATTATCGCGTCTGGGTGAAAGGTTGAAAACTGTGCTTTTCTTTGGCTTGTTTGGAAAAGGTAACTAGGTGTAGCCCTAGTGAGATTTTGACATGTATGAGGCCCTAGATGTTGTCTAGGATGTTTTGAATGGTTGAATATTGGCAAAGTTGCATGCTTTGGTTTGTTTGATTGTGCCCTAATCATTGTACTTGAACTTGTGAGTCGGCCTCATACTTGTGTGAGTCTAGAAGTATGTCTAGGCTTACTTGATCCTTGAATATTGTTGAGTGTGTGGTTATAATGATTAAAGATGTTAACTTGATATGTTAAAAGTCTAGGTTATGAGTTTATGTTGATCACCTTGACTATTACTCCGTATATAACTATGTTAAAGATACTAAATTAATTGTAATGTATTGAGTATGATCGAGTATGGAAGTGGCATGCTATGATAATGTTTGATATTGAGATGATTGTTTTGATATTGAATTTGAGTTGGTTTGATTGAGCTTGAGTTGAGTGTGCGTACGTGCCTTTGTTGGCACGCGTGCGTGAGGAGATACAACGTCCATTGTAGGACGGATACCGCCCTTAGGGGTTCCCATCCGCTTTTGTCACGGATAAGGACTATGGTTTGATTGTATGTCGACACCGTTTTTGTCGCGGTGACACCGTCTTTGTTCGCGGTGGGTTTGGCCAAATTTAGACTGTTTGAGGAGCTTTTGTCGTTCCGCCATAGGGTTGGGACTTTTGTCGTTCCGGGGTGATTCTTGTTGCTTCACCCAGTCCTCCGTGCTTACTCTTGCTTTGGTTTGATTGATGATCGGATTGACTATTGATTATTTGACTTGAGGTTGTTATATTAATGCTAATGTTTATGTTTGAGCACGCTATTGTTGTTGCATTTGTTGTTGTACTTGAACATAGGTCAGAGGCCGTAAGGTACTTGTTGGGTTTTCGGTTATGTTTTATATGTTGAAATATGACTGGGGAGCACCTAGTTACTCCCCACTGATTGTGGCTGTTACTTTCTTTTGTGGCAGGTTTGTGCGGGGACGGGTTTGTGTGAGAAGCCGTGAGGATTGTTGACCCGTAGCTAGCTTTGAGGAGAACTTTGATAGACTTTGGATTTAGACTTGTTGTTATTTATCATTTTCTTACTTATGTCTTTTGGAGTTGGATTGTAAGGGGTATTTATTCCTCATTTGTTAGGCTCAAGGCCTACTTTCTTTTACTATTTGTTTGAGTAGAGAGTAATGACTCGGATTCACGGTGTTTCCGCCACCGTGGCTTTCATTTTTAATTCATTTTCTTACTTAAAACCTTTTTAAAACATATTTTATTTTATTTGGAAAATCCGGGTTGTTACAGTTGGTATCAGAGCGAATACGCTCCCAACTCTCTTAGGTGAGTGAGTAGGATTGACTTAGCACACCGAGTGAGAGCGTTGGGTAGACACACTAGTGGGGTTTGCGTTGCTTATGTATGTGTTTGAGTAGTTTCTTGAAGTGGCATGCTTAGCAATATGCCGCTATCACCTATGCTTTTGTGTTGCAGATGACCAGAAACGGGGGAGGAGCCAACAATGACTTGCAATGCATCCGCCGACTCAAGGATGCTATAGTGTGATACTGGTACCTCTTTGTCGTTCATTAATTCCTTCATTGAACGACCAAACTCAACTTACTTCCTTTATTTCCATATATATATTCTCATTTCTCTCTCCGCGAGTGTAACAGTTCCATGTTCACTCCTATTCGAGGATGTCCCTACTTCTTTTGGGAAATCCGTCCTAGCTCCATTGCGTGTGTGTTTGGGTCCGACCAAGTTAAGTGTCTTTGGGGTATGTGAGACTTGGTGGAGTTGACCTAGGCTAGGAGAGCTATCCTTTCGTTATTGGGGGTGAGTAGAGTTAGTTGTTCTTAGGATGGAAATCGTAGAGGTAGACTTCTTCCACTTGTTTTGGGTGTCCCTCTGTTCTCAAGTTTCGAGGACGAAACTTCTTTTTAGGGGGTAGGATTGTAACACCCCGACTTTTTCTAATTTATTTTATTCACTTTCTCATATTCGTTAGTTTCCTAATCGAGTGATTTTCCATTCTTAGCTCGAGAAATTCAGTTCACTTGTCGCGTGGATTAAGCTATTCTCAGAGTCGGGACTTAAAAGCGGAGTAATTAGCTTAAAAGCGGTGTAATTTCCTCATACGGACTCGATTCAGGTGATTCAAAAGGCTAAACTGCGTTTTTTTTCGACGCCGTTGTAACTGCCAAATTTCCAGGAGTCAGTTTGATCCGGTCCACCCTGGGCCGAGCCGAACCCCCCAACTCGGTTTGGGTTTAGGGTTTCTTATGTAGCTTTTTGATCAAGGCATTAAATATCCTATTAACTCCTAAACATAGCAACCTTAAGATCTGATTTCTATCTTCCTAATCTCATCCTCATTCATCCTCCATAATTCTCCCACAAGAAACTCTCTAATCTCATCCTAACTCCATTGTTATTCATCCAAGCTCTCATCCTTTGTGCCCTAAACCTTTCCTAGTCTTTTCCCTTGGTGTATGATCTCTTTTTATCTCTTTTATCTTCTGATCTTGTATTATATTATGTGTTATTATGTTGTGTATTCATTGCTTGTATGTTTTGGCTTGGGTATTCAAAGGAGAGAGTTGGAGGGAGAACCGCAATTTCGGACTTTCCAGTCCCAGGTTCGCTAAACTGATGATCGCCGGAGATCCGACAGTCTGATTTTGCCGAAATTTTGTGAGCATGTTCCTGACTCTTGGGGCTACCTTTTCACCATTCAATTTTTCATTTGAAGCTCTGGATCGTCTGTTATCGCGTCTGGACTGAAAGGTTGAAAACTGTGCTTTTCTTTGGCTTGTTTGGAAAAGGTAACTAGGTGTAGCCCTAGTGAGATTTTGACATGTATGAGGCCCTAGATGTTGTCTAGGATGTTTTGAATGGTTGAATATTGGCAAAGTTGCATGCTTTGGTTTGTTTGATTGTGCCCTAATCATTGTACTTGAACTTGTGAGTCGGCCTCATACTTGTGTGAGTCTAGAAGTATGTCTAGGCTTACTTGATCCTTGAATATTGTTGAGTGTGTGGTTATAATGATTAAAGATGTTAACTTGATATGTTAAAAGTCTAGGTTATGAGTTTATGTTGATCACCTTGACTATTACTCCGTATATAACTATGTTAAAGATACTAAATTAATTGTAATGTATTGAGTATGATCGAGTATGGAAGTGGCATGCTATGATAATGTTTGATATTGAGATGATTGTTTTGATATTGAATTTGAGTTGGTTTGATTGAGCTTGAGTTGAGTGTGCGTACGTGCACTGTTGGGCACGTGCGTGAGGAGATACAACGTCCATTGTAGGACGGATACCGCCCTTAGGGGTTCCCATCCGCTTTTGTCACGGATAAGGACTATGGTTTGATTGTATGTCGACACCGTTTTTGTCGCGGTGACACCGTCTTTGTTCGCGGTGGGTTTGGCCAAATTTAGACTGTTTGAGGAGCTTTTGTCGTTCGCCATGTGGTTGGGACTTTTGTCGTTCCGGTGATTCTTGTTGCTTCCCCCAGTCCTCCGTGCTTACTCTTGCTTTGGTTTGATTGATGATCGGATTGACTATTGATTATTTGACTTGAGGTTGTTATATTAATGCTAATGTTTATGTTTGAGCACGCTATTGTTGTTGCATTTGTTGTTGTACTTGAACATAGGCTGTAGGCCAGGTAAGGTACTTGTTGGGTTTTCGGTTATGTTTTATATGTTGAAATATGACTGGGGAGCACCTAGTTACTCCCCACTGATTGTGGCTGTTACTTTCTTTTGTGGCAGGTTTGTGCGGGGACGGGTTTGTGTGAGAAGCCGTGAGGATTGTTGACCCGTAGCTAGCTTTGAGGAGAACTTTGATAGACTTTGGATTTAGACTTGTTGTTATTTATCATTTTCTTACTTATGTCTTTTGGAGTTGGATTGTAAGGGGTATTTATTCCTCATTTGTTAGGCTCAAGGCCTACTTTCTTTTACTATTTGTTTGAGTAGAGTAATGACTTCTGATTCACGGTGTTTCCGCCACCGTGGCTTTCATTTTTAATTCATTTTCTTACTTAAAACCTTTTTAAAACATATTTTATTTTATTTGGAAAATCCGGGTTGTTACAGTTGGTATCAGAGCGAATACGCTCCCAACTCTCTTAGGTGAGTGAGTAGGATTGACTTAGCACACCGAGTGAGAGCGTTGGGTAGACACACTAGTGGGGTTTGCGTTGCTTATGTATGTGTTTGAGTAGTTTCTTGAAGTGGCATGCTTAGCAATATGCCGCTATCACCTATGCTTTTGTGTTGCAGATGACCAGAAACGGGGGAGGAGCCAACAATGACTTGCAATGCATCCGCCGACTCAAGGATGCTATAGTGTGATACTGGTACCTCTTTGTCGTTCATTAATTCCTTCATTGAGCGACCAAACTCAACTTACTTCCTTTATTTCCATATATATATTCTCATTTCTCTCTCATGAGTGTAACAGTCCCATGTACACCCCTATTCGAGGTTGTCCCTACTTCTTTTGGGAAATCCGTCCTAGCTCCATTCCGTGTGTGTTTGGGTCCGACCAAGTTAAGTGTCTTTGGGGTATGTGAGACTTGGTGGAGTTGACCTAGGCTAGGAGAGCTATCCTTTCGTTATTGGGGTGAGTAGAGTTAGTTGTTCTTAGGATGGAAATCGTAGAGGTAGACTTCTTCCACTTGTTTTGGGTGTCCTCTGTTCTCAAGTTTCGAGGACGAAACTTCTTTTTAGGGGGTAGGATTGTAACACCCCGACTTTTTCTAATTTATTTTATTCACTTTCTCATATTCGTTAGTTTCCTAATCGAGAGATTTTCCATTCTTAGCTCGAGAACTTCAGTTCACTTGTCAGTGGATTAAGCTATTCGTAGTCGTGGACTTAAAAGCGGAGTAATTAGCTTAAAAACGGTGTAATTTCCTCATACGGACTCCGATTCAGGTGATTCAAAAGGCTAAAATGCGTATTTTTTCGACGCCGTTGCAACTGCCAAATTTCCAGGAGTCAGTTTGAACCGGTCCACCCTGGGCCGAGCCGAACCCCCCAACTCGGTTTGGGTTTAGGGTTTCTTATGTAGCTTTTTGATCAAGGCATTAAATATCCTATTAACTCCTAAACATAGCAACCTTAAGATCTGATTTCTATCTTCCTAATCTCATCCTCATTCATCCTCCATAATTCTCCCACAAGAAACTCTCTAATCTCATCCTAACTCCATTGTTATTCATCCAAGCTCTCATCCTTTGTGCCCTAAACCTTTCCTAGTCTTTTCCCTTGGTGTATGATCTCTTTTTATCTCTTTTATTTTCTGATCTTGTATTATTTTATGTGTTATTATGTTGTGTATTCATTGCTTGTATGTTTTGGCTTGGGTATTCAAAGGAGAGAGTTGGAGGGAGAACCGCAATTTCGGACTTTCCAGTCCCAGGTTCGCTAAACTGATGATCGCCGGAGATCCGACCGTCTGATTTTGCCGAAATTTTGTGAGCATGTTCCTGACTCTTGGGGCTACCTTTTCACCATTCAGTTTTTCATTTGAAGCTCTGGATCGTCTGTTATCGCGTCTGGACTGAAAGGTTAAAAACTGTGTTTTTCTTTGGCTTGTTTTGAAAAGGTAACTAGGTGTAGCCCTAGTGAGATTTTGACATGTATGAGGCCCTAGATGTTGTCTTGGATGTTTTGAATGGTTGAATATTGGCAAAGTTGCATGCTTTGGTTTGTTTGATTGTGCCCTAATCATTGTACTTGAACTTGTGAGTCGGCCTCATACTTGTGTGAGTCTAGAAGTATGTCTAGGCTTACTTGATCCTTGAATATTGTTGAGTGTGTGGTTATAATGATTAAAGATGTTAACTTGATATGTTAAAAGTCTAGGTTATGAGTTTATGTTGATCACCTTGACTATTACTCCGTATGTAACTATGTTAAACATACTAAATTAATTGTAATGTATTGAGTATGAGTATGGAAGTGGCATGCTATGATAATGTGTGATATTGAGATGATTGTTTTGATATTGAATTTGAGTTGGTTTGATTGAGCTTGAGTTGAGTGTGCGTACGTGCACTGTTGGGCACGTGCGTGAGGAGATACAACGTCCATTGTAGGACGGATACCGCCCTTAGGGGTTCCCATCCGCTTTTGTCACGGATAAGGACTATGGTTTGATTGTATGTCGACACCGTTTTTGTCGCGGTGACACCGTCTTTGTTCGCGGTGGGTTTGGCCAAATTTAGACTGTTTGAGGAGCTTTTGTCGTTCCGCCATAGGGTTGGGACTTTTGTCGTTCCGGGGTGATTCTTGTTGCTTCACCCAGTCCTCCGTGCTTACTCTTGCTTTGGTTTGATTGATGATCGGATTGACTATTGATTATTTGACTTGAGGTTGTTATATTAATGCTAATGTTTATGTTTGAGCACGCTATTGTTGTTGCATTTGTTGTTGTACTTGAACATAGGCTGTAGGCCAGGTAAGGTACTTGTTGGGTTTTCGGTTATGTTTTATATGTTGAAATATGACTGGGGAGCACCTAGTTACTCCCCACTGATTGTGGCTGTTACTTTCTTTTGTGGCAGGTTTGTGCGGCGACGGGTTTGTGTGAGAAGCCGTGAGGATTGTTGACCCGTAGCTAGCTTTGAGGAGAACTTTGATAGACTTTGGACTTGTTGTTATTTATCATTTTCTTACTTATGTCTTTTGGAGTTGGATTGTAAGGGGTATTTATTCCCCATTTGTTAGGCTCAAGGCCTACTTTCTTTTACTATTTGTTTGAGTAGAGAGTAATGACTCGGATTCACGGTGTTTCCGCCACCGTGGCTTTCATTTTTAATTCATTTTCTTACTTAAAACCTTTTTAAAACATATTTTATTTTATTTGGAAAATCCGGGTTGTTACAGTTCTAGTTGACAACACCGCCGATCATGCCCTTCTATCCTTCATGGATGGGTATGCAGGATACAACCAAATCAAAATGGCCCATGAGGACATGGCCAAGACCACATTCATTACACCGTGGGGCACATACTGCTACACGGTCATGTCTTTTGGTCTAATCAACGCAGATGCGACTTACCAACGCACCGCAACCACTCTTCTACACGACACGATGCACAAGGAGGTCGAACTATACGTAGACGACATGATCGTCAAATCCAAGGAGAGAAGTGATCACATTGCCAACCTTCGCAAGTTCTTCACACGTCTCCATCAATACAAAATGCGTCTCAATCCCCAAAAATGTACATTTGGAGTAAGATCCGGCAAACTACTAGGACATGTAGTGAGCCAAAGAGGCATCGAGGTCGACCCCTCGAAAATAAAGGCAATTATGGCAATGCAACCTCCTAAGAACCTAGACGAAATTCGAAGTTTCTTGGGACAAATCCAACACATCTCCCGCTTCATAAGCAAACTAACCATGATATGTGAACCGATCTTTAAAAAGCTGAAGAAGACCGACCATGTAGAATGGGGCGAAGCGTGTCAACAAGCACGTGACAAGGTTAAGGAGTTGTTATCCAACCCCCTAGTCCTAAGACCGCCACAAAAGGACCTTCCCTTATCACTTTACCTCACAACAACATCAACCGCAATGGGCGTCATGCTCGCTCAGGAAGTCAACGGCGAAGAACATCCAATCTACTACATCAGCAAGAAGTTTCTCGACTATGAAACCCGATACGCGCCCGTCGAGAAAAGTTGCTTAGCATTAGTATGGGCATCCAAAAAGCTCCGTCACTATATGCTGGCACATCAAACCAAGGTCTACTCAAAAATGGACCCCGTCAAATACCTTTTCGAGAATCCCGTGCCAAATGGACGCATGGCACGATGGACCCTGCTCTTAGCCGAATTTGATATCGTCTACGTTCCCCTCAAAGCCATCCAAGGACGAAGAACCTATCATCGACACTACATCATTCCCCGACGAAGGAATATACAACATAAACGAAGAACAATGGGAATTGTACTTCGACGGTTCATCAAATTACCGAGGCTGTGGAATAGGAATACTCCTCATTTCCCCGAATGGCGAACATACACCCCTTTCCATCAAATTGGACTTTGATGTAACGAACAACGCCGCAGAATATGAGGCATGCCTGCACGGACTACAGGCCGCACTCATACTAAATGCAAGGAATCTACGAGTATATGGGGATTCCTCACTTATCATCAACCAAGTATCCGGAGCATGGAAGATACTTAACGAAAACCTCGCACTATACCAGAGCAAAATCCAGGAACTCATCGCCAAATTCCACCGCGTAGAGTTCTTGCACTTGCCTCGCGAAGAAAACCAATTCGCCGATGCCTTATCAAAAATGGCGTCACTACTAAACATCCCCCCGGGAATACAAACCATTCCCATCGTCGTGGAACGAAGCAGCGAACCCGCATACATATGTGACATTGACGCCGAGGAAGAACAAACCGAACATTGTTATCAAGCGATAATCAACTTCAAACGAGACGGAGAATATCCGCCAAACATTGACAAGCGCGGCAAAAGAGCTCTCCGGCTTCTAGCCTCACAATTCGTGCTAGAAGTGGACAAACTACTCAAGAAAACGCCCCAGGGTACATTACTCTTGTGCGTTGACCACAACAAAGGACGAAAGATTATATCTCAAGTCCATGACGGCGAGTGCGGACCGCACATAAACGCTCGAGCCCTATGCAAACAAATCCTTAGGCTAGGATGGTATTGGACCACCATGGAAGCCGACTGCGCGAAATATGTCAAACATTGCCACAATTGCCAAATTTTCGCAAATGTACAACATGTACCCCCTTCACCTTTATACAGCCTCACGTCGCCATGGAAGCTATACAACCTGTAGAAATCGAAATGCAATCACTTCGAATTCTAATGGAAGCAGACATACCAGAAGCAAAATGGGCACGAGAACGGTATGAGCAGCTCATCCTTCTTGACGAAAGACGCTTACACTCACTAAGCACAGTACGAATGTACCAATCAAGGTTACAACGCGCATACAACAAACGAGTCAAGCCACGCAATATCAATGTGGGTGACTTAGTCCTCAAATCGGTAAGGGCACCACTACCGGTCGACCCAAGGGGGAAATTCAAACCTAATTGGGCCGGACCATATTTGGTTAAGGAGATCCTCCTCGGAGGAGCTGTAAAACTAACCGACCTCGACGGCGAAGAGTTCAACTTGCCCACGAACCTAGATCAGCTTAAGAAATACTATCCTTCGGCTTTAAAGAACTTTGCAATGTATTTCACAACAAACACGACACAAACGCACGGATGAACTACGCTTGGTTTGATACCATACACATGGATACGTAGGCAGTCTCACAAACGACTCAACCAAAATAAAGAACTACGCCGGTTTGATTCTGTGTAAAACACAGATACGTAGGCAACTTTTCAAAGCGCAACCGAACTTTTAAAACACCCAAAGCTTAAAAAGGTCAAGGGCTAAGCACTCACAAAATGACACGCTCAAAGCTTAAAAAGGTCGAGAGCACAATCAACACAAAATACAAGTCTAAAGCTTAAAAAGGTCGAAGACTTAAAACAAAACATATATCCGAAGCTTAAAAAGGTCGAGGATAGGCAAAACGAAACAAAGAGACGAGACAAAAGGCAAACACTTTCTTTATTAATCGTTAATGGTGAAAATGTTTACATTTTAAGTAAAGAGTTTAAAACTAGCTTTCAAACTCCTTTTTATTCATTGAACAATTAAATAAACAAAAATTCTTTGAATAAAACTTTTAAAGTCTAAGTGTCCTTCCTACGGCGCTTTGGATGCTCCTCCTCATCTTCGCCCTTTGAAGCATCTGCACGAACAACAACCGAAGCAATCACCGGATTCGGAACACTCCTCTCGAATCCTGGGGGCTCAACAGGGTCCTCTCCAGCAGCATCATCAACCTTCTCACCCAAACGGTCCTTCACAGTCACCTTTGGTCCGAGTCGTTCTCCAAGTGGCTTGGATGAAGACGCTCCCGCACTTGAACTCGCCAGGTCGCTATAGTCCCGTCTCCCGCGCACAGCAGCATGCGCCAACGACGGCCTCGGACCCGTCTGTTCCCGTCTTCGCATGTTCTCCCTATCACGAGGATCCAGACTGATACACCACCTCCGATAGAAGTCCGAGACACGAGTAGTCTTAGAACCAGCTAGTCGAGTCCAAGTCACTCGATCAGACCATCCGCGCACCCAAGCATCAATCATTTGGTTGTTCAGAACAACCGACTCGCATATACGAGTATCCTGCGTTGGAATAACCTGAGCTTGACCGATCTGCCACCTCAGCCGATGAGGGTGGATCCATACGCCTCGCTCGAACCCACACAACATTATCCCGCTATCCGCGTCCGCAACCGACGGTGCCGTGATGTGTCGAATGGACCACCACGACACGACCCACCTTATCGTCCTCTCCCGAACGAACCCTTGGAAGTAGTTCACCGAACGCTCCCGAGGCATAGCCCAATGAAGAACACGAGTCGTCAACCCAGCCGGAACATACGTCTCACCACCAGGTGGAGCCAATACACGCAGACGCTCCATCAGCCAAATCTGCAAGATCCTAGCACATCCACGGTACGAGCTCTGACGGTTCGCATGGCGGTCGTCCAAGCCTAGTATAGTCTTAGCTAGGATCAAAGCTGAAGGATCATGGCCCAGCTCCACCTCCTCCATGACCCGTGCATACCTCGCATGGCCATGCACACCATCTTCCATCGATCCAGCAAAGCAATACCGATGTAGCAAGCAAAACCCGAGGGCCCTCCTCCTAGATCGAGCAGAAATACTCATGTCACCCAAGTTCATGTAACGCTCGCACAACCGTCGCATGTTCACCACGCCTCCCTCGAACAAGCCATCAGCCTAAGCATTGGTCATCGAGAGATACTGTCGCAATCTTCTGTTATAGCCAAACTCACTCCTAACCGCTACTGCAGTAGTACGGTTAGACCATCCTGCAATAGCCGAAAACTCCTCTAGCAAACGGACATATCTCACCTCCCGGGAACCTGAACACATGCATCCTAGGATCCCAATAATCAAGACAAGCGTCAAGGAAGTCCACCTCGACGCGCATCTGCCTAAAGCCGATGAAGACACCCACGCCAGTCAAAGACAACGCCCTCTTCTCCGAGTCACTAAGGGAAGACGTCCACCGCTTCAAAAGACCATCAAAATGGTCCATCTTTTTCAAAATACAAAAAATATTCTTAAAAATACTAAGCTATTTAAGAGAATACAAAAATAAGCACAGAAAAGAGTTGAGATTGAATGAGGTTCATAGCTCGTATTCCCCCTCTTTATATAGGAAAACAACATCTCGAATTAGGAAAATTCGACGACAGAACCGGCAGTATGAGCCTCAAGACACCTTGCGATTGGAGGAGCCAATCGCAAGGCCCCTTGCGATTACCACCACCATTCGCAACCGCTATTGCGATTCCTAAGGGCGGCATTATCCCTGAATTTCCATATTTTCGACTTTCCAAATCCTATTATGCATGCAACTTTGACGTACACCATAATTGGGCTCCCTAATTCGGGCCTAATTACAAACAATTGAGCATGGATCCATCACGGGTCGTGGTGACCTAATTTTACACACTTCATTTCGCGACACGTTTAAGGCTCATTTTGAATTTTCAAAATTTAAAATGAATGTTTTCACACACCTTTTCTACAAACATTTTTAAGCAAAAACTCCCACTCGGGAATCATTTTCATTTTCAAATCTTTCTAGCCACTAACTAAACAGGTCAAAGAAGAAATGAAAAGTACACACGCCATGAAAGCAACTACAAGTTCAAGCTACATGTAATAACGAATTCACTCAATCCCTATTACACAAATCCATGAAGACAACTACGGATGACGACGACGGAGCTCGTCGATCTCTCTCTGAAGACGAGCCACCTCTGCCCGACTTTGACAAAGCTGAGCCGCCTGCTCCGCCCAGGCCATCCTCCAACGATGCGCCGTCCGCCACAACTTTTTGTGGACATCCTTCGCGACCTGCAAGACAAACACGAACAATCGTTACTCATTTTGCCTTAATTTCACACAAATTAAGACAAACTACGGGGGTAACCCTAAAACACGTACATTTTACCTCATTTTGCCTTAATTTCACACAAATTAAGACAAATTACGGAGGGTAATATTAAAACAAAAGCCTTTCTGCTCCAGTTTCCCTTATTTTACACTAAATTACGACAAACTACGGGGGCACATTTCAAAACACATCATTTCTTACTCCATTTTGCCTTAATTTCACCAAATTAAGTCAAACTACGGGGGTAATTTCAAACATTTGCTATTACATTTTGCCTTAATCTCATACTAATTAAGCCAAACTACGGGGGCAAAACCTAAAACCCGCCCTTTCAAGCCCAAAATCTTCATTTTGACTATAGTTTCACTAAACTACAGTCAAACTTGGGGAGTGACACAAAAACATGCCAACGCTTAAGTTTGCCCTTCGTTAATAACTAACTCGGTCAAACTGAGGGCTTACATAGATATACAAATGAAAAAAGCCATACCTTTTTCACCTTGTCTCCCCAACCATCCATGCCGGCAGCTGTAATCACCGGCAGGTACTCAGGTACGTGGAAGGTCTCCCGTGTCCCGGTGTTATCCCACTCCACAGTCGTAGGGAAGTCTGGGGCTGGAACGCCAAGTCAGCGTCAGGCACCTACAACATGAAACACGACAAATTAGGACAAATTAGGGAAAATTTTTCACAAATTTTTTCCTTACATAAACACAAGAACGAAGCATACCTCGATGGGCCAACTAGCAAGCCTACCCCACGCAAACGGCACATAATCCAGCTGATGAAGGAGGAGTCTCTCCGACTCCCCCTCAAGATGCAGCTGCCTCTGCTGCCGAGTCAAGACCCGCGTCTCGAAAAAAACCTTAGGTGGATCAAGAGGCACGACGAAGTCCGGATACCTCGTCACGAGCAGCCAGACGCCGCCAAGTACCAAACATACCCATACGGCGTAGCTAAGTACAACCGTTGAGCATCACGCTCCCGGAAGCGCACCCACAACCCCTCAGGAACACCCGTGTACTGGTCCCACGGACGCGGACGAAACTACAACGAAGAACATGTCAAACACATTTCCACAAAATCATCTAAAATACACGCTATTTAGAAGAATTCAGTGCATACCTGACCACCTCTCAGCTGGTTCAGCTGACCTCGAACAAAGTCGTACGTCCAGTCGAACCCGATACGACCGCACGTACCCCACGTCCACACTGCCGGATACTTCTACTCCATAGCAACGGCTTCCGTGGGCAGGAAGAAAGGGAAGTGACTATAGATCCAGCACTACACAAGAAACATAAACAAGTTAGCACAAGTACAATACATTTAAAGACAAATCAAATGAAGACAAGAACAACGTACCTCCATCAGCAAGCCAGGGGACACTAGGGGAATCCTAGATCCCTCATCCATCTTCCGCGGACTCACAGCATCCATGCATAAACGGATGCACAAACCCAAGGCCGGGGACACCCAGTCGTACGCCCCGATCGCACTACAATCCAGAAGATACATAAGCACCGAAGTAGCAGCCCGCTCTCCCTTCTCGCCGAAGTAGGCAGAGCTAACAAACCACCAAAGCCACATACGAGCGTTCTGCTCGTCACTCCAAGCTCCAGGCCCATGCTGAGTCTTCCCCTCGAAGTACTCCATGATGTAGCTCGTCTTAACAGAATTAGGTGCCTTCCCCTGATAGGGCACCTCCAAACCAGCACCAACAACCTTAAGCACCGCCCTGTCGTCAATGGGCGGCGCCAAGGCAAAGTCCATATCACGGTCGCCAAAGGCAGACCCGTGATGATAGCATCTGTGAACAAGGTAATCTTAGGCCTCGAACCCCGACAAATGGAACGTCGTGGTCGTATCCCAGTATCGGTCGAGGAACGCTCGAACGACTCCCAAGTTCGCCGTGGTCCGCATATCTATAATCTGGACCCAACGCTCGACCATCGGGCCCAAAGCACACCCATCAATCATCTCCTCGCCCTGGGAGACAAGACATTTCGATATGCCCAAATGACAGTCGAAATGCCAGAAAACGTCCTCATATATCCTACCGGGAGCCCAGTAAGGGCACGATGCGACAAATGACGCTCAGGGTCCGCCAACAGGGTGTGACCGTCCCAATTCTTCGCAAAAGGGCGGTCAACACGCGGACCATGGCTCGCACGGCCTCTACCACGAGGCCCTGAAGCCTGTGAAAACTCACCCTCCTCCATAGCCTCTACCTCCCGCTCCTCCTCGCCTATCGCACTACCACGACGACCACGAGCGCCCATACCTCGCCCACGGACTCCGGGTCGGAAAGTCAACGGATCCAGGAGAAGGATCCCTCGCACTAAAAGCACGACGTAGACTAGAACCACCAAAAGTAGTACACTCCTCGGCCCTAGAACCCGTACTCCGACGAGCCTGAGCTCTCGTCATAGGAGGCACAGACCAATCCTCCCCTACATTTACAAGACGCAAGACAAAAACAAGAATAACAACAATATGACAAGAACACCCTTCACAGAGCCCTTTCAGGCCTAATTCACAATTTCACTGAAAACCGCTCTATACACATCAAAATTTCAACTTGATGGTTTTTATACACTACACTAACCTTCAATTACACCCCAGAACAATTAATTGCATTTTGGACTTATTGATCAAAAATCCCTAATTTTGACCTAAGTTCTCCGTTTTAATCGACTTTAAACCTCAATTTGAAGGCCGATTACCTACATTTTCAAAAACTAACGCTATACACATACTATACTAGTCAAGGGAACCTATGGCGAAGTTTAATTGCAATTACGAGACCGAAAATCCGGTCCGATTTTTGGGTCGGGACCATTTCACACGAAAATGGTCCGAAAACGTCTCAAACAATACACATTCCACACAAACATTCAAGAATAGCATAATACAAGGGAATGGCATCGTTCTCTAGTAATCAAACGGCAAATTTCAAGCAAAAAGACGGTTTTTCACAAAAAAAACGTCTTTTCTACATTTCAAGAGCGATCTAGCAAATTTAAAACTCAAAATGCATAAAAACAAGTTAAATGGAGTGTTACCTTGATCCATTTTCAAACAAAGCAAGAAAAATGAGCGAAAACGGCTTAGAAATCGCAATAGACGATTTTTAGAGAGAAATAGTCGAATTTGGGAAATGAATGATAATACACGGTAATCCCGTATTTTATAGCACCAAAAAGCCCTCGACCCTAATCGCAAGGACGCTTGCGATTTGGGGATTGATTCGCAAGGACGCTTGCGATTCATCAGTTGGGCATTTTCGTGTTTTTCCCGTTTTTAGGCCTAATATGGACTTCTTGTCCACTTTTAGCCCAAATTGACACTTTCTCACGTCACGTCGCTCGGTTAAGGCGTCACCTAAAGTCTGCCACACACACACTCTTCAACGAGTTTAAGCATTATACGATCATAATCACAACCTTTGCTTTTACACATAAGCACTAAGCATGAACACTTTCCCTCGGACGATAATTTTCAGCGGGTATACACCAGCACTCTTTACGAGACGAAGCACCAGCACAAGCGCTAGCACGAAGCACAAGCAATAACACGAACACCTGCACTCCTCGGCGAGACCAAGCAACAGCAACAGCAATAGCACGCAAAGGCTTTCAGCAGGCAGGCATACCTTCACAAGTATGCAAGGACCGTCATGTCCCTAAACATGTTCGTCCCTCCCCGGATAAGCCCGGCTCGGAGTCCTCGTCTCTCCCATGGACACATACTCCGCTCTGCTACAATATCCTGTATTATTGTCAATTGATTAACGTAAATCAATAACGGTTGGCTGACTAGAGTTTGACGTTATTGTCGTGAGAACTAGCGGTAATCAATTGATCCCTTTAAGTCACACCTAAAGGAACATGCTCCAAATATTAAAGCTAATTAATTGTATGAGATACGATTAGATTAGTGACTTGATAATTTGACTAACGGTTAGTCGGTGAATTAATTTAGAGAGAAATCGAGTTGTGAACTCGGACGATTTAATTTTATATCGATAAAATTATTAGAGGAGATGGGAATTAGTGATTAAACGTTAATTCACTAATTGTGTATATTTTACTAATGAGATTAGTAAAAGTGCATTTTTAATATATGTGTAAGTGTACATGTATATTAAGGAAGAGTTTAATTAATTTATACTTTATCATATTAGATGATTTAATTGATAAATTATATCTATTTGTGGGACAAATATTATAAAACAAATAAGACCCATATGGCCCCATTTTGGACGTGCAAAATGAAGGGGAAGAGGGATTGATTCCCTTTTGTCTTATTTGCCTTGGTTTCTTGTTATTACTTTATGCATGCAACACAATGATTAACATGCTAGAGATTTGTCTTAACAAGAAATAAACTCTTCACTCATCCTTGCTCTCTCCTAGGCCGGCCAAATAGAGTGTATTGTACACTTCTATTTTGCTCATTTTTCTCTTTAAATACATGTGATAAAGTGAGAGTAATTCATTCATGCATTGTCTTACTTATCTCACTAAACATAAAACCTCTCTAAATATTACTTTTATTACTAAGAGTTAGTAATAATATTATCACATATTATCAAGTTATACTAAGTTATTTCTAGATCAAAATACTTAGTATTTTGGAGCTTGTTCTTGGGTGCATCTTTAAGGAGGTTTTCTATTTTGAAAACTCGGGTTTTTGGAGGATCATCCTAAACTATACTCAAGAAACAAAACTAGAAAGGAGTTCTAGTTTTGTGCCCTAATTTTCTTTTAAGAAAGGTATAAATTTCTAAACTTGTTAACAATGTAAATTTGTACTACATAGATCTTGCTAAATCAAATTAGAGTAATTTGATTTACACTAATATTTGATTAGTGAATGGGATCCGATCCCTACACGCTTTTCATAGTTTCTTTTAGTCTTTGTTTTGTGCTCAGGAAGTCAAGCAAATCCCAAGCAAACAAGGACATTCCTTTTGATCCCGAACCTGAACGTACTTTTCATATACGAAGGAATTTACAAAATGAACTTGAAGCTCAATCCACCGAGGAAGCTCACGTTGAACTTGATCCTACACCGAATACGATGGCGAAGCTTTCCAATCACTCAATCCCTACCGCGGCTCAAATTCCAACCGACAATGCTATGCCGGCTATCGTGACCAATAATTTTGAGATCGAGTCCGCCTTTATTAGCTTGATTGAGCGTAGTCAATTCGGAAAAAGTCCCGGTGAGGATCCTAACCTTCATATTCAGAATTTTTGTGACTATTACTCCACGATAAAGCAAATCGGAGTTACACAAGATCAAATTCGGGAGATGTGATGGGGCTAAGTCGTATCACCTCAATCAATAATAACCTACAAACAACTAACTAATAGCTAGTGGCAAGCAGGGTCGAATCCACTGAGAAACGGTGCAGTTAAAGGATTAATTAGTTAAACTTAGGCTATCTCAAGGGTATAATCAGTGTATAGAAAAAGAACAAAACTAAGAACAATAATAAAAGAGATAAAAATATATGTGAGAGAAAGATTAGGGCATCGGGTTCAGTGTGACATTAATTCAGGAACTCAACTCAATAAGAAATAGGATTATTTAACGTGAATAAACCAACCTATGTGTGGTCTTCCGAAAATAAACCAACCTTTAATTAATCGCACAATAAACCAATGTTTTACATTATCATTCCGTAAATAAACCTGGCTCAACTTTTACCTGATAGTAACCTGGAAAAGCAGGTTACCTCATCTTACCCTTAAAATGAAGTTCCTCCTTCCCCCTAACATGAATTACCACCATTAATGAGTCTACCTTGTCTTCAACTTTCATTACATAAATACTAAGATTTATGCCACTGCCTTTCTGTTACCGTCCCTCCCACCGAGCTGACCGCTTTACAAACCACCTCCTTCCACTCCCCTCATCGAACTACACATACTGCCTCCTTGATGCCGAATATGACGTCGATGGCACAGATTGTCGCCTCCACCGCCCTCAGCAAGCTGTTTCACGACGGCCAGTACTCAGGGCGGCACCACCTCGTGGCTACTCTCCTACTCACTAACACCAAGAACGTCAATGACAAACCCAAGTACATTGACTACCTATGCGCTGACAATCACTTATGAAATTGGTCGATTTTTATGCGTCAAAATACAATTTGATACATAAATATAGATGTGGAGATTGGGTCACCAAGGGTTATAACTAAGTAAGAGTGAAAGAAAACCATCAACAACAGGTGATCAATCAAATAAACAAGCAATAACAAAAAGAAGACCCAAGTGATCAATCAAAGATAAATCCCCTAAAATCAAAAAACCAACAAACTGAGGTCGGTTTTCATACAATCAATCAATTATTCTTCATATTATTGTCGCCAAAAATCCTCCACGCTTATCGTTGAATATATATGGTGCCCGACTCGGATCCCAACGTGTAAATTAAAGAACAAACCTTCCGTAGAAATTCATGAACTTCATATAACCGAGCTTTGCGACAAATTCGTGAATTGAATTAGGTTGAGAAGGATTATTTTGCCATCAAATTATCTTCCCCAAAAAAGTGAGATTGAATTGAGAAGATGTGAAATTAGTTAAATTAACGAAATTTTTAATTGAGTTTGTGCTATTGAAGAAAAAAAAGAATTATAAACCTTGAAATAATGGATATGATTTTGGGAGGAGAATAGTATAATTTGATAAAGGAACTAAAGAAGGACCTTTGATGATGATGAAGAAGATAGATTTAAGTAGAAGTTTACCTGCTCAATAAGTAGCAGGTTAATGAGTACATTTAAAGGAGAAGAGGGTAATACTTGGGTTTATTACGAGATTAACTAAAGTATAGTTTATTCATGGAAGATCGTCAATAGGTTGGTTTATTCTTGTTAAATAACCCTAAGAAATAATAATCGAATGAAGCTATGCAAGTGACTAGGCATAAAATACGCTCTCTCGTAAGCAGATTTAGCGGGCTCTCGCAACTTACTAAACCTAACTCATCAAATACGCGTAAGTCTAGTTTCAATTAGGCTTTCGATATTAAACCAAAACAACCAAGATTCAATTCAATTTAGGCGTCCCTAAGTTCAATTGATAATATAAACGCGTAGGAAGAAATCAACTTGCACAAGTTCAATCAATTAAAGCAATTAAAACATGTTCCCAAATCAATAGTCACAAATTCCCCTAAACCCTAATTAAGAAATTAGCTACTCATGACTAAAAGAAAAGCAAAACAATCAATAATAATAAACATGATGAATAGATAAGAATAATTGAAAATAAACCTGCGATTAATCTTGAAATTAAAGCAGAGTACCAACGGTTACAAAAAATTAAATCTCAACTTAATTTCTAAAGTTTTTGAGAGAAAAAGAGAATTTCTAAATAAACCTAAAAACTGTAAAATAAAGCATAAGTTTCCAAATTTCGTTCTAAGAGTATTTATATAGAACTTCCCAAAAACAATTCGGATTAAATCAGAAATACGCGAACTGGGCCTCACGCCACCAACACGGCCACGGTCACCCTGACCACGGTCCCAAAGCTTTGGGTCGGGCTTCTTCAATTCTCCTCAAATGCCTCGTGATTCATTTGGGCCTTAATCCTTTGCGTCTTTATTCTCATCCCGAGCTCCTGTAGCGGCTCGAGCATGGTCTTGAAGTAATTTATATAAACCCTAATTTTGAAGTAATTTATATGAACCCTAATTTTTTGATTCTCTGCATGTATTTTATTTTGAAATATGATGATATTTTATGTGTATTTTCATTTAACAGATATGAAGAAACATATTGCTGTTAAACGTAGAACTCTGAGACACGTCGCATCTAAAAACAGTAATGAAAATGGTAAAATACTACTTTCTGTTTTCTCTATATTTATAGTGGTGGTGTTGGGGTTACAATGACGGTGTTGCAGTGGTGGTATAGTGGTGGTACATTGGTGATGGCAATGTTGGTACAGAAGTGGGATAATTTATGTCTTTTTGGGATTGTGTACCCAAATCTGATTTTTGTGTATCCAATTTAACGTTGTTGAATTTATGAATAAATAAAAAATCAAATTATTGGAAAAAACTTAACCAAAATATTGTATTTTATTTGAACTTTTTATGTATATAAGTCACTTTTTGTGTATCCGGGTTACATATTTGTGTATCTAATAAATCATGTATATAAGTCACCCTTTCCGTTGAAATGTTCAATGAAATGTCTCTATATTTATTTTATTACATGGATACATGCTTTTTACGAGTAGTTATTATGTACTGAATATTTAAATCTATATGCACTGAATTATAGATTAGATACACTAATTAGTTAAAGATTAGATAGATAAACTTAGATACTATAAATTAAAGATTACATACAGTAAATACACATATACAGTAATTAGAAGACTAGATACACAAATACAGATTTTTAACTAATGTTCATCTAATATGTTAATATCCATTTATACATATACTAATTTGTTTCTAATATACTATTTTTCTGTGTCTAATGTATTTTTTTCTAACTAATTTTTGTATTTCATTTTACATATTCAGATGTCTCATGTCGTAAAAGGAGTAATCCTAGTCAAGGTGTTTCTAGTAGTAAGAAAACTGAAGATAAATTTGAAAACTGAAAAACTTTCATCTCTTTAAACAAGAATGTCTCCAACAAGGTCATATAATTTCCTTAACAAAGATCTTTCTGAACAAAAATTATTGTCTATTAAGGAGTGGGGTTTTGAGAGCTTGTTGCAGCTTAACACTAGCTGAGTTCATGGTCAATTAGCGTATTGGCTTGTTTCCAATTCTGATGTAACACCCCGGCCCCAACTAATATAAAGGCTGAAATGTCACCCACGGTAGCTAGTTAGGCTGCGTACATCGCCCACAAACCAACACGGGTCCTTTTTAGTGCACTTTGTCCTCACTCGTGCACATCCTGAGAACTTCCTAGGAGGTCACCCATCCCAAGACTACTCTCCAGCAAGCACGCTTAACTGAGGAGTTCTTAAGATGAGCCACCAGAAAAGAAGATGCATCTTGTTGGTATGAGTACCACGTTCAACCCTTTTAAGCACTATGTCACTTGAGCTAACACATGAACCTCTTCAACGGGGTACCCGGCCCGAATAACCTCGGACAACACCGGGTATTACATCTAATCCTTAAAACATATATTTGTATCAACACCCTATATGTGTTTACTTTCAACGTATAATTTAAATATTTTAATCTTATGTACATGGTGACTAGATTCACGGTATATATTGGGTTAGAACTCTTTGAGTTACGTCACAAATTTGTTGTAGGAATAATTTACATAATAAAAAATATTGAAAGAAATATTTACGTATAATTTTATTGATCCTTTTTATATCTTACTAATATATGTTTTACCTAATAACTACTACCTCCATCCACAATTAAAGTTCATATGTGGGTGGAGGGAGAAAATAAGAGTAAGTGATGATATGTGGTGGAAAATAAAAGCAGAGAAAAATTGTGAGGTCAAAGTTAATAATAACCACAAAAAACAGACCAAAAAAAAAAGATTGTAAGTATGAACTTTAAATTTGGATGTACCAAAAAGGATGGTGAGATTCGAACCCGACCTTTTAGTCACAAAGCTCTGATACCATGTTAGGAACCAACTCAACCAAAAGCTTAAACTAATGGTTGAAGGCCCAAAATCGATTATATACTCTAACACGGCTCGAAGATTATGAATTGAAACTCGAATGTCAAAACCAATCGATTTCATGATCGAGATTGTAATTAATTACGGATTTTGTATTCTACTCCATGTGTATTTAAATTAAATATAAAAATCTGTTACAGAAAATGATTATCAAGAGAAGAGTTATATAGTCCTAGTAGTTAGTGTAAAGGATATTCCTTGATCCACCTTCTCAAGATTACGTAATATTGTATTTCTGTTAATATAATTATCATTCGTTATATTTTCCTTATTCTCAGCCTAGTATATTGTACCTTCCCTAATAACTAAGATTTGATAGATTACATCCTCTTGTATTTCACTGTATTTAAACCTCAGAATTATCAATGAAAGAAAGTAAGCATTCATTCAATATTTAATCTTATATGGTATCTTCGAGCCATTAATTAATCCGAGCCATCCTAGTTATCCTCTCCGACATCTCCACGATGACCAACAATGTTCAAATCCCGAACTCCGACGAACCCAACAAACCTCTCTCTGACATCACCTTCCATAACTGCATTAAACTCAAAGACACTCTCACCTATAAACAATGGAGTTTTCAGATCCCGGCCTCCATGAACGGCCACAATCTCTTCCCTTACCTCGATGGCTCTCTGCCACCACCACCCGAAACAATCACCTCGAAATCCTCCAAGCCTGACGACCCACCCTCCGAAATTCCCAACCCCGCCCACGCAACCTGGTATCGTCAGGACCAATTCATCCT
Source organism: Dianthus caryophyllus (assembly GCA_023091065.1). Classification (NCBI taxonomy): domain Eukaryota; kingdom Viridiplantae; phylum Streptophyta; class Magnoliopsida; order Caryophyllales; family Caryophyllaceae; genus Dianthus; species Dianthus caryophyllus. The sequence goes on along the minus strand of CM041521.1, from coordinate 7,418,483 downwards.
TAGCGCCCTAGCCGGTAGCCTGGACTCAACTGTTGCCCCACTTATCTCTCACAACACCACCTCAAGCGAAGCATGGAAGGTCCTCCATGAAACCTTCGCCAAGAAGTCTCGAAGTCGTAAACTTGGCCTCAAATCTCGCCTTACCTCTGTCAAACTTGGTGACGGCACCGTCACTGAGTTTATGCATAATATCAAATCGATTACAGATGACCTTGCTCAACTCGATCGTCCCATGGACGTCGAGGATATAATCTCGGCCGTCCTAGACGGTCTTGACTACAACCTCTATCGCCCTGTCATTGAGGCTGTCAAGGCCCGTGACACCCCGATCTCGTTCGAGGACCTCCACGAGAAATTACTTCAACACGAACTCTATGTTCAACAAAACAAACCTGCTGTCTCTTCGCCGTTTCAGCCCTCTGCTCTTGCAGCCCAACACCGCTCTACCTATACCCGAAACACCCAATCTACCCGTCCCACTACCTATGTTCCCAACCCCGACTACAGCAACAACCATTCTGCACCCAAACCCGACCATAAACCTGCTCCGTATAAAGGTCGCTGTCACTACTGTGACATCAAAGGCCACGTTACCTCTGATTGTCGTCGTCTTAAGGCTGACTATCCCATGGTTATCTTCCCGACCCGTCAATACCGTGGCCCTGCACCTCATGCTCACACTGCCACCCACGCACCCCTCGCCTCACCCAACGACTGGCTGCTTGACACGGGCTAAGTCGAATCACCCTGTCAAAATAAACCTACAAAAACACTAACAAGTAGCTAGTGGCAAGCAGGATCGTATCCACAGAGAAACGGAGCAGTAACAAGTTAAAGTCGGCGAAAACAGGTCTAACTCTAGGGTGTGACAATGGGTGTTTTGAAAGACTAAACTAGTAACAGCAAGTAAGATGTATAGAAATATATAAAAGGGAGATTAGGGCATTGGGATCAATGTGACACTAATTCAGGAACTCAACTCAAAAGTAAATAACAATCAATTGAAGCTATGCAAGTGGCTAGGTTTAGGAATACGCTCTCTCGAGTCAATATTAACCTTAAGCAAATTTAGCGGGCTCTCGCAACTTACTAAATTCAACTTATCAAATACGCGTGAGTCTAGTTTCAATTAGGCTTTCGATCTTAAACTGAAACAACCTAAGTTCAATTCAATAAAGGCGTCCCTAAATTCAATTGATAATAAAACGCGCAGGAAGAAACCAACTTGCACAAGTTCAATCAATATAAGCAATTAAAACATGTCCTGAATCGATTATCACAAATCACCCTAAACCCTAATTATAAATTAGCTGCTCATAACTGTAATCAAAGCAAAACAATAAAGAGAAGAAGACATGATGGATGAAAGTAATTGCAATAAAATAAAACCTGAAACTTACGGAGTACCGACGGTTACAAAGTAGATCAATCTTGAACTAAACTAAGAAGTTTTGAATGTTTAATGAAAGAGAGAACTAAAAAGAAGCAGTAAAATGCAAACCTAAGTAAAATAAAGCATAAGTTCCTATGTATCCCGAAATTGGGTATTTATATAAGCCCCAAATTATTAAAACTCGAAAATAGGAAATTGAGGCGTCGATTGCAGGAGGCGGCCGTACTTGGTCCTGACCGTCGTCGTGCTTCACCACGGCCGGCCGGCTTGCTCAGCTCGGGCCAAGGCTTCATCTTGGGCTTCCTTTGGCTTTGGGCCTTTATCCTTCTCTTGGGCCATTATTTCCTTCGTGGCCTCTTGTCTTTTGGTCGTATATTAGAGCTCCGAGCTCCTGCGTGAGCTCGGGCTTGGTCTTCTCGGCTCGGTTCTCGTAATGCTCCAATGTCTCGGGTTTTGGCTCAAAACCACCAAAACCTGCGAAATGTAAATGAAAGGCAGCAGTATCGAGGAATATAACAAATAGCTCGTAAACTAGCAATAATCACGAGTAAATATAAGCTAAATGCGACTGAACCGGGGGCATAAAACGTATATAAATAACATGTATCAAACTCCCCCAAACCAAACCTTTGCTTGTCCTCAAGCAAACAGCATCGGAGAAAATCAAAGTGACACGAACTAATCACGCTAGTATCTCGAAGTGGACGACCTATGCACATAGACATACAACCATAGCCTATTTCGCCGAAAATAGAGCACAAGTCTCAACCATTCACACCGCATCGTATCACTAGCCTCTAACGCTTACGCAAAAGTAAAACTAACGACAAATCAATTCAAGCGAGGCCAACCGTACGAACCACTAACCAACATCCAATCTTTCCAAATCATTTCCTTTTTCTGTTCTTTCTTTTCTTATCTGCATTTTTTCTTTTTCCGCAAATGTGGAGCATCCCTCGTATGTAGTACCGTTTAGCTTGACGTTCACTCGGTAAAAATCGCGCCCGGGTACACATATTTCCTTAAGGGTTACATTATTGCTCATACTCACGGTCGCAACCAAATTCATGGCCACTGTGGTTACTCAACTCAATAAGTCCCCTCCGAGAGCATCGAAGCATTGCTCCAACATAAAAAGAATCATTCCAATCATACCTCAAACCAACTGCCAAGCATTCCACAAACCATTGCCAAGCTCGAATGTCAAAGTCGAAAGTAAACAAGCGAAAAGCGATAAGAATTAAGCAGATACCAGTGGGTTAGTGTTGAGGCTCGCAATCTATTAACAGGAAACAAACCAATCGTGCAACTACGACGATAGAAAGTCGACTCGGAGATACTAAAGATCAAAATTAATGCACTAATCAATTCCCCAAACTGGACAAAGCAGACCAAAAAGACTCGTATTTTTGTAAATTTTGAAATTTTTCAATTTTTTGGGATTTTTATAATAAATGCACACGAAATAAGAAAATGCAAATGAACGAAGAACGCGAAAGTGTTTCCCTCCCCCAAACCAAATCACACATTGTCCTCAATGTGTAAAACAGCACAACCACAGAAGCAGAGGAGGACAAATAAAAGAGGGGGTAGGAAAATGAAACGAGAAGTAAGGGTAAAAAGGGGTAAAGAATGCTCACATTATAAAGTCGGAGCTCCCCCAAACCGAAGCGAAGCATGGAGTGCGGCTTATAATCCACGTATATGCGTCCAAATCAGTCCAGCTTCGTAATACTTCGGAGCAGCAGGCAAGAAGCAACAAAACGAATCAGCAGAACGTGGGGGCCGGTCCAGACCGGTGGCCGGCCGGCCGGCTCCCATGTATTTTTTCAATTTTTTCGCTCTTTTTCTTCTGCTTCAAATTTCAGCTACGGTGCCGGTCTGAGCCCGGCGGCCGGTTGACCGGCTATGATGCTCCCTCGTAGCGTCTTCTCAAAAATACTAAGGACAAAAGTCCTAAAGTACCTGCGCGCTAAAATCACATATAATCCCTCATTCTCACGCGCTCAAAATCAAACCATAAAATGTCATCCAAAACAAACCAAACAAAAGTACAAAGTGCAAACATAAATACAACGTCATCGGGTTGCCTCCCGGGAGCGCTGGTTTATAGTCCCGCACGACTCTTCAAGCTCCAAAATCAAGTCAAATTAGGCCAAGGTTGTTGGCCATTCGCGACAGCTTCACTCGGCGAAATGCGGTCAGCATGCAGCAAGATTCTACCTCCTCGAGGCAGATCATCATCAAGAATCAGCACGCAAGGGATTCCTCTCTTAATCAGCTCGCCGTATCGACCTCGTGCTCCGGGCGACTCGACCGTGGGGCTCCCGTCTCCATCACTAGCGGTATAAAGGTCGGTCTTCAGCAACTTCCTCTCCCCCAAACCAGTCTTGCAGCTGCTCGTCGACGAACCTGCACAAGGAGAGACAACAGAAAGGACCTCCAAAGTGTCTCCAGTAAAGTGAGACGGAGGTATAGCGTCAATAGCACAAACCGACTCTAACTGCATAGGCGATCTCGGGACACTAGTCTGAGTGAACACTAACTTCTCCCCCCCTACCGTGAAAGTCAATGTCCCATTACCCACATCTATGAGCGCGCCGGCGGTGTGTAAGAAGGGTCGCCCTAAGATAACCGGGATATGAGAATCCTCGGGAATGTCAAGCACAACGAAGTCTACGGGGATAAAGAACTTTCCAACCCGTACCGGGACGTCTTCTAATACACCTAGAGGTCTCCTAACCGAACGGTCAGCCATCTGAATAGACATAGAGGTACATCCAAAAGTGGTCATGTTAAGCTTTTTCTGGATGGAATAGGATCACACTCACGCTAGCTCCTAAGTCACAAAGGGCGTTATCAATAGCATGGGTGCCTATAGCGCAGGGGATAGAAAAACTACCAGGATCCTTCAGCTTAGGGGGAGGGTTACCCTGCAGAAAACTACTACATTCCCCCGTAAAAGCAACCAACTCAACCTCATCCAAAGACCGCTTCCTAAGCAAGACCTCCTTCATAAATTTAGCATAAGCAGGAACTTCACGAATTAAATCAATAAAAGGAACGTTTACCTGTAAACTTTTAATGATCTCGAAGAACTTACTGAACTGGGAGTCTACCTTGGCCGGCCGTGCACTACGTGGAAAGGGCAACCTGATTTGAATTTCCGGAGCCTTGTCTTTAGAAGCATTTCAGTAACTCCGCCGCTCGCCAATGGCCCCGGAGCCATTGTGGCGTCTGTTTCGTCTTTTCAGCCTCGGTCGACGGTCCATCTTTTTCCCCATCTCCTCCAGCAGCTCCTCTACTCAGCTCTTCAGACCCAGGCACCGTAGGACCATCATATGCTCGCCCACTCCGCAGCCGAATCGCATTGACATGCTCAATATTCTTCGGTTGGTCGCCTTGCGGAGGTAGTTGTCCCTTTTGACGGGTCGCCTGTGACGTAGCAATCTGAGCAACCTGTGTCTCGAGATGCTTAACGGCCTGATTTGTTTCCATTTGCATCTTCTGGGTGTCCATCTGCATCTTTTGCATGGCCATCATCATGGAGCGCATTTCAGCTAAAGGGTCAGATGCGGGTGTAGGTTGTGGTGGAGGGACATAGGGTGGCTTTTGATAGGTGGGTTGTTGTTGTTGGAAATTTTTGTGAGGGGGGGTATAGGGAGTGTTTTGGGGTGGTTGGGTAGTCGGGTTCAGCACATTCTGGTTACGATAAGATAGAAGCGAGCGATCGTAACCGGGTTGATTTTGGTAAGGCAAGTTTTGATTATAGGATTGGTAAGCGTAAACCTGCTCCTGGGGCGTAGCATACCCCGTAGAATAACCCGTCTCGTGCCCTGCAACAGCGTTCACATGAGCACTAGAAGAACCACCGCCATTCATCATACTAATTTGTGTGGTCAGCGCGGCAACCTGACTCGAGAGTGCGATGATGCTCTCCTTCTCACGGTCATTATGAGCAGACCGTGAATTACCCCTCGGCTTCCCAAATTGCGACGAATGTATCGCCATTTCCTCGATCAATCCCCACGCCTTATCATCATCGACGTTATTAGCAAAACGTCCTTCCGCAGCAGAATCCAAAATGGCCCGACTCTCAGCATACAAGCCATTGTAAAAGGTCATAATCACAAGCCACTCGTTCAACCCATGGTGCGGACAATCTCTAATCAGCTTCTTATACCTTTCCCACGCCTCAGCAAGCGACTCGTCATAAGTTTGTTTGAACCCCACGAATCATTGCGCGTCGATTAGTGCGCTCCGGAGGATAAAACTTCGAGTAGAACGCGAGGGCCAAACTCCTCCAATCAGTAATACCCGCAGCAAGCTTGTCGAGGTCCGTGATCCACTCACGAGCTCGATCCTTTAAAGAAAAAGGGAACAGCATCTCCCTTATTTGCTCCTGCGTTATCCCGGCCTGCTTGATTGTAGAGCAGTAGTCGGTAAACACTTGCATATGCCGACCAGGATCCTCGGTGGGATAACCACCAAACTGGTTCCGCTCCACCAAAGTAAGAAAGGCGGGGCGGATCTCAAAGTTGCCCTGCAGAGTAGCGGGCATCGTGAATCCATTAGGTATGGATTCCGTCTTGGGGAGCGAGTGACTAGCTAGTTTAGGCATAGTCACTAACTGTTGAAAAACCGGAGTAACTGGAGGTGTGTCCTCTTCGTAGGACGATTGCGCTGCACTAGACTCCGAATGCGACGCTTCCTCAAAATCAAGATCAATCAATTTACGTGCTTCCTTACGTAACCTGTGAAATGCTCGCTCAGGTTCAGGCTCAAATGGAACTAAACCTGTAGGTGACCTGTGCATAAACAAAACTACAAGCAAACGATAAGAAACGGCCTCAAGGAACTAGGTTCCTTGAGACAAAAGAGAAAAACCTACAACAACTGACAAAAACTAAAACTAACAAAGCCGTTTCCCCGGCAACGGCGCCAAAATTGACACGGGCTAAGTCGAATCACCCTGTCAAAATAAACCTACAAAAACACAAACAAGTAGCTAGTGGCAAGCAGGATCGTATCCACAGAGAAACGGAGCAGTAACAAGTTAAAGTCGGCGAAAACAGGTCTAACTCTAGGGTGTGACAATGGGTGTTTTGAAAGACTAAACTAGTAACAGCAAGTAAGATGTATAGAAATATATAAAAGGGAGATTAGGGCATTGGGATCAATGTGACACTAATTCAGGAACTCAACTCAAAAGTAAATAACAATCAATTGAAGCTATGCAAGTGGCTAGGTTTAGGAATACGCTCTCTCGAGTCAATATTAACCTTAAGCAAATTTAGCGGGCTCTCGCAACTTACTAAATTCAACTTATCAAATACGCGTGAGTCTAGTTTCAATTAGGCTTTCGATCTTAAACTGAAACAACCTAAGTTCAATTCAATAAAGGCGTCCCTAAATTCAATTGATAATAAAACGCGCAGGAAGAAACCAACTTGCACAAGTTCAATCAATATAAGCAATTAAAACATGTCCTGAATCGATTATCACAAATCACCCTAAACCCTAATTATAAATTAGCTGCTCATAACTGTAATCAAAGCAAAACAATAAAGAGAAGAAGACATGATGGATGAAAGTAATTGCAATAAAATAAAACCTGAAACTTACGGAGTACCGACGGTTACAAAGTAGATCAATCTTGAACTAAACTAAGAAGTTTTGAATGTTTAATGAAAGAGAGAACTAAAAAGAAGCAGTAAAATGCAAACCTAAGTAAAATAAAGCATAAGTTCCTATGTATCCCGAAATTGGGTATTTATATAAGCCCCAAATTATTAAAACTCGAAAATAGGAAATTTGAGCGTCGATTAGCGGCCGGGCCGGCCGATCCACTGCATCGTCCGCCGTTGCCGGTCCACCAGACCGGCCGGCTTGCTCAGCTCGGGCCAAGGCTTCATCTTGGGCTTCCTTTGGCTTTGGGCCTTTATCCTTCTCTTGGGCCATTATTTCCTTCGTGGCCTCTTGTCTTTTGGTCGTATATTAGAGCTCCGAGCTCCTGCGTGAGCTCGGGCTTGGTCTTCTCGGCTCGGTTCTCGTAATGCTCCAATGTCTCGGGTTTTGGCTCAAAACCACCAAAACCTGCGAAATGTAAATGAAAGGCAGCAGTATCGAGGAATATAACAAATAGCTCGTAAACTAGCAATAATCACGAGTAAATATAAGCTAAATGCGACTGAACCGGGGGCATAAAACGTATATAAATAACATGTATCACTGCTCGACACCGGAGCATCTCATCACATCACCCATGATCTTAACACTCTCGCTCTTCATAATCCCTACGATGGCCCCGACGACCTCATTATTGGTGATGGCTCCTCACTTCCGATAACTCATATAGGTTCTTTTACTTTTCCCTCCAACTCTTCCTCCTCTCTCATTTTTAATAATGTGTTATGCGTTCCGAAAATTTCTCGTAATTTGCTTTCCGTACCTCAATTTTGCCGTCACAATGATGCTGTTGTACTCTTCTCATCTGATTCGTTTCTTATTAAGGCACAAAAGACGGGAGCGGTCCTTCTTCAAGGTCAACTTAGTCACGGTGCATTTGTGTGGCGCCCATCCCTGCCTCACGCTTTTGTCGCCTCTCCGTCTTCTTCCGACATGTGGCATCATCGGCTCGGCCACCCGTCCTCTGCTATTCTTAAGTTTTTGAATTCTCGTTTTAATCTTAGCATTGTTGAACCTTCATTTTGCACTCCTTGCTTGATTAATAAGAGCCACAAACTGCCGTTTAATACTTCGTCTCTTGTCTCCAATGCACCCCTTGATTTAGTTTTTCGACCTGCAATTTGCTCCGGTCTATTCTACTGCTCTCTATAAATATTATGTTATTTTCGTTGATCATTTCACACACTATATATGGCTTTATCCGATTAAACGTAAATCTGACACGTTTACAACATTTACACAATTTCGCGCTCTAGTTGAAAAGTTTTTTAACCGTCCTCTTCGTCGGTTTTACTCCGACAACGGAGGAGAATTCATGACACTCACGCCTCATCTACTTGATGTTGGCATCTCCCATCTCACCTCGCCACCACACACTCCCGAACACAATGGTTTTGCGGAACGTCGTCACCGCCACATCGTAGAAACCGGTCTTGCTTTGCTCACTCAAGCTAACCTACCCCCGATTTTTTGGCCTTATGCCTTCGCTACAGCCACGTATCTCATTAATCGTCTACCTACGCCTACATTACGAAACGCCTCTCCGTACTATCGGCTTTTTAACCAACATCCGAACTATAATAAACTTCACAGCTTTGGTTGTCTCTGTTTTCCGTGGTTACGTCCCTATACTTCGCATAAACTTGATCCTCGATCCTCTCCCTGTATTTTCCTAGGCTACTCGAACACTCAATCCGCTTTCTACTGCTTTGACCCGACCTCGATGATAGGGCTAAGTCGTCACGCCTCAATCAAAATAACCTAAACTGACAACTAACAGCAGCTAGCAGTAAGTAGGATCGTATCCACAGAGAAACGGTGTAGTCTTAAGCTAAAGTCGGAGTAAACAGGTCTAACTCGTGTGTGAAAAAGGTTTGTGATAAGCTATAAACTAAAGCAAAAGCAAAGGTGAGTAGAAATATATAAGAGGAAAGATTAGGGCATCGGGTTCATTATGACAATGATTCACGAACTCAAATTTATAAGACGGAAGAGATAAACTGTGCAAATGACTAGGTTTATAAAACGCTCTCTCGAGTCAATTTTAGCCTTAAGCAAATTTAGCGGGCTCTCGCAACTTACTAAATTCAACCTATCAATCTCGCGTAAGTCTTGTTTTAACTCGGCTTTCGATCTTAAATTAAAACTTACTCAGGTTCAATTAAACTCAGACAACTCGTTGATCAGGCGAAATAATCCTAATTCAATTGACATAAAACGCGTAGAAAGAAATCAAGTGCACAAAATATTCAACCAATTTAATCCTAAAACATGTTCCTGAACCAAATGTCACAAATTCCCCTAAACCCTAATAAGGAGATTAGCTAGACATAATAAGGGCAATAACAATTAAATCAATAAAAGTAAACATGATGAATAAGAGTAATTGCAATAGAATAAAACCTGAAATTATACGGAGTACCGACGGTTACAAAATAGAGCGATCTTGAAAGCTAAACTAAAGTTGGAGTTTGAGAGTTATAAAAGAGAGAACTTAAAACAGTAAACTAAAACTAAACCTAACTTCTAATGTAAAAATAAAGCATAAGTTCTAATTCTCGACCTAAGGCATCTATATATAGTTTCCAATAAAATAATCTCGAATTAAATCAAAACCCGAAGAATAAAGCACGGGAGCCGGCCGGCCGGCTGCCGGTCGGCCATACCGGCCTGACCCCCAAAGTTGGGCCGGCTCTTCAACTCTTCAACTTAGGCCCATTCTTTGCTTTGGGCCTTTACTTATTCGTTTGGCCTTAGTCTTTTGGTCCTTTGCTTGTGTTCTCGAGCTTCTGTGCGCGCTCGAGCTTGGTCTTGTCGGCTCAGTACTCGAAATGCTCCACATGTCTCGGGTTTTGGCTCAAAACCACCAAAACCTGCAAAATGTAAATAAAAGGCAGCAGTATCGAGAAATATAGCAAATAGCTCACAAACTAGCAATGATCACGAGTAAATATAAGCTAAATGCGACTGAACCGGGGGCATAAAATGTATATAAATAGCATGTATCACTCGAACCGCGTTTATACATCCCGACATGTTCGCTTTGTCGAACACGAATTCCCATACACCAAGTTCACGAACAGCCCACCTCCTTCCACCCTATCCCCTGATCAATGGGTCTCCCTTCATCTCGAGGTTCTACCCCAGGCCACCCTTGACACCCCCACGGCCTTACCCGCTCCTCCCCCTGCTCCAAATCAGACCACGGCCACCCAGCCCAACCCTGACCTCTCGGCCTCACCTGACACTACAACCGAACCAGCACCTGCACCCGTAACTGCCACGACTACCTCCCCCCCTCTGCCAGCGACTTCACCGCCACCCCCACCTCGCCTCAACACTCGCCTTTCCAACAATATCGTCAAACCCAATCCTCGCTACTTCACTCCACCCCGTAAGTCTGCTCATGCTGCTCAACTCACGACACAGTACATCACTCCAACTACCATTAAACAGGCCCTAGTTGACCCGAATTGGCGTAATGCTATGCTTGCCGAGTACGATGCTCTCACTCGCAACAACACCTGGACCCTTGTCCCCCCTACCCAAGCTCAAAATGTTGTTGGTTGTAAGTGGATATTTCGGATTAAATATAACCCGGATGGCTCGCTCAAACAACACAAAGCTCGTTTGGTAGCAAAAGGATTTACTCAACGTCCTGGGATCGACTACTCCGAAACATTCAGTCCGGTCGTCAAACCGACAACAATCCGTCTCCTTCTCAGTCTTGCAGTCACCTCAGGCTAGTCGCTCCGACAACTTGACGTCAACAATGCGTTCCTCCAAGGCTCGCTCTCTGACGACGTCTACATGACTCAGCCACCTGGTTTTGTAAACCCGGATAAACCGTCTCACATTTGTAAACTCGAAGGCTATTTATGGCCTCAAGCAAGCTCCTCGGGCTTGGTTCACCGAACTCCGCCATATCTCCCGCCATATGGATTTGTCAACTCCGTTTCTGATTGCTCACTCTTCTGCTACTATACTACCACCGTGCGTCTCTTTGTTCTTGTTTATGTTGACGACATCATAGTCACCGGCTCCTCCGACTCTGAGATTCATCGGTTTATTCAGGCTATTTCCCTGCGCTTTTCGCTCAAAGACCTTGGTCCACTGTCGTATTTTTTGGGCGTCGAAGTTACTCCGACGAAACGCGGTATTCACCTAAATCAATCGAAATATGTCTCCGACGTGCTCACTCGCCATGGCATGGCTGATTGCAGTCCTGCTCCGACACCTATGTCAGCTGACACGTCACTTGTCCCTGACCGAACTGCGCCGGTTCAAGACGAAACCACGTATCGCGCTATTGTTGGGAGCTTACAGTATTTATCTCTCACCCGGCCTGACATTGCTTTTTCGGTTAATCGACTAGCTCAGTTTCTCACGCATCCGACGGCGGCTCACTGGATTGCCTTAAAGCGGTTGCTCACGTTATCTTAAAGGCACCATGCATCTAGGTGTCCTCCTGAACCGGCCCTCTCCCCTGACTTTACATGCCTCCTGTGACGCCGACTGGGCAGGCGATAAATCTGATTATGTATCCACTGGTGGTTATGTGGTCTTTGTGGGCTCGAATCCCATTTCGTGGTCCGCAAAAAAGCAACGTGGTCTATCCCGCTCGACCACCGAGGCCGAATTCCGAGCAGTGGCTGACACAACTGCTAAACTGCTCTGGCTTAGTGGCTTATTATCCGAGCCGTGTTCTCTCGTTAACACTCAGGCGGTCATCGTGACAACCTAAGTGCGACACACTACTCTGCCAATCCGGTGTTTCACTCACGCATGAAACACTTGGCCCTTTCATTTCATTTTGTTCGTGAACATATCCAACATGGTCGATTACGCGTTCAACATATTAATGGCAGTGACCAACTCGCTGATGCACTAACGAAGCCATTGTCGCGTACGCGATTCACTGACTTAACATCCAAGCTTGGCCTTACTCTACGACCGTCCAGCTTGCGGGGGCGTGTAAAGGATATTCCTTGATCCACCTTCTCAAGATTACGTAATATTGTATTTCTGTTAATATAATTATCATTCGTTATATTTTCCTTATTCTCAGCCTAGTATATTGTACCTTCCCTAATAACTAAGATTTGATAGATTACATCCTCTTGTATTTCACTGTATTTAAACCCTGTAATTATCAATGAAAGAAAGTAAGCATTCATTCAATATTTAATCTTATAGTTAGGAGAGTCCTTGAGTCCTTATCATAGCCATAGGATCAAAATACAATGAAGGGCTAAGATTAAAAGAGCATTAATTACTTAAATTCCAAAAACAAAAAAAAAAAGAAATTAAAATCTGAAATTGCATTTAGAAGAACAAGGGAAATGTTGGGGTTTTATCTTCTCAATGTTGATTAGTCTCATTCTTCCATACCATTCACTTCTCCATCCCAATTTCTTCCTTCCCCACCAAATTTATTTTTCTGATTTTTTTTAATTCAAATTTAAGAATCTTATTTTCCTTTTTTTGTGAAAATTTCAACCGGCATCGTCCTAATTGCGAGGTTTGAAGTTGATTTTCGTGTTAAAAATGGAAGATTTTGCAAATAGTGAATCATTATGACGGTAAGTGTTTCTTTTAATGGTAGAGTTTGTTTTTTTTTCTTTTAATTGTATTATTTTTTAGACAACATTGAAGATGCAGATGCAAAAAAATTGTTATTATACATTTTCAAAAATTTTAGAATTTTGTGTCATTCAATTTGTTATTTGAAAAGAAAGAAACTTTAAATATATTTGATAAATTAGTAATCTTTAATTAAAATAGAGGAAATTAAAACTTATTTTTGGTTTTTCTGGTGTTTTGGTGTATACAATAGGGAAGGACATTATAAAACGAGAAAAACAAAGTGACTAAGACTACTGCAGAGAAGAACGACATGATAATAAAAGTTTGTGAAATCGGAAGACAAGTGGTTGGTGTTTTAAAATTATATGTTAAAATTTCATTTTTTGGTGTTGAAATTTCATATTTTTACGTTTAAGGTTTTGACAGATTTTGTTTTCTTTTTTCTTTCCCACTAATTATTGTTCTATTTGGCGTCTTAAAATTGAAGAATTTAAAATTTCTTTTTGTGTCGAAAATGGATGATTTGTATATAGTGAATTATTATGATGATGGAAAGTGTTTTTTAATGGTGGTATGACCTTGGTAAAAGATGCTATTAGAAGATGAATATGACTTTTGTAAAAGATGCTGTTAGAGGATGAATATTTGAGGTATTTAAGGTATTTTATTTTGATGGATTGAAATTCTAAATACACGCATAAGATATTTCAAGAATTTCGAGAGGAGGTCCGTTGTTCAATTAGCAACTGTATTGTTAAGGGATACAGGGAAGAAGATCATGAGCAGATTACTACGTTGAAAGGATCTGTAACCGATACTCGAATTGATGTCCATTATAATCCAGGTATTGGAATTCTATTAATTTTTACTGTAATTTCAAATTTAGTAGCTGAAATGTCAAATTCTGGAAAACATTACAGCTCCACCTTACTGTGAATTTATACCAGTAATAGAATTTTTTTAATTGGTACTAAAATTTCGAATTCTGTTGTTACAATTTCAAATTCTAGAATACATTAAGTTAGCATAAGAAAAAACAGTCTCGCATTTTATTTGTTACAGGGAGTTCTGAGATGAGATGTAGTTGTACACTGTATGAACGTAAAGGTATTTCTCGTCGTCATATACTTTGGTTGTGTACCTGTCATGGCATTGACGAAATACCTAGTAGTTTGCTTGCTAGAAGGTGGTTGAAAGAGCATGTTTGCGACATTGGTGAAACCGCAGTGCGGGAGTTCTGATTGAGTTCGGCAAAAAATCACGATGGGAGACAAAGTGAGATGACAAAGCTGTGGAAGATTAGTGAAATTGTCCATTCCCTTTTGTGGAAGATTAGTGAATATTTTCTGTTATTGAAATTGTACTTTGTAAAGTTGAAATTCTAAAAAAGTTTGTTACAATTCTTTTTTTTATGGTTGAAATTTCATTTACTGTAAGATTTTTTTTAGACAGTAGAAGTTAACAAAAATTACTCACTAAGTGTTTAGTTTTCAAAAATTAGTAGATTATTGAAATCTGAAAGTGGTTTTTTAAAAAAAACTGTTAAAATCTCAAATCAATGTGTTGAAATTCTGAATTTGGTAGCATATTTGAAGATAAGTGAATATTTTCTGTAAATGAAATTGTACTTTGGGAAGTAGAGTTTGGAATTCTTAAAAAGTTTGTTATAATTCTTTTTTTTGTTGTTGAAATTTCATTTACTGTTAAATGGTTTTTTTAGACTGTTAGATGTCATTAAAAATTAGTAGAGTAACAGGTGAAAGTAGTTTAACAAAAAATTGTTAAAATCTCAATTCAACGGGTTGAATTACTGAATTAAATAGCATATTTGAATTCAAAAGGTGAAGTAGAATACAGAATCTTTAATGTTAAAATTGAAAAATAATAATAGTAGATAGAAAATTTAATATTGGTCAATTACGACCAAAGTACAAATCAAAGTACAAACCAATGTAAAAATGAATAAAAATTCAGCGGTTCAACGTTAACAGAGTTTAATAAAGTCGGTGTTTAAAAACGATAGTACAAATCAAAAACGTTGAGTTAATGAGCAGTTAAATAGTGGCAGTGGTTCATTTTTGCAACTTCTTATGCTTCCGCTGGACCTGACGTTGCAGTTTAAGGTCCTTCATAAAGTGAGGCTTGGTTTTCACCAATTTGGAGACGTTTTCAAGTAAAAGGTCATGCTTCAAGTTGCAGTCGGCTAATAGAAGGGTTGCAGCTAATAGTAAAGTAACAGCACGAGGGGTTATTAGCTTCTTCATCCTTGAAGCGGCGTTGGTGTACCAAGAGTGGAAAGCAACCGCATTCCGTTGCATGTGTATATACAACTCATGAACCTCCTAAATTACAGACACATTACATTTATTTAAAAATAGAATTCCAATATGTAAAAAGAGAATTCCAGTATGTAGAAAGAGAATTCCAGTAAGACAACCAAATTACAGTAATTTAAGAAATTTAAGAAAAAAATAGAATTCTAATCACATAATATGAAATTCCATTATGTAAAAAGAGAATTTATAACAGCTAATCAGTTTTTCTTATAAACAAAAAAAAAATGAAATTCCAACAGACAAAAAATGAATTATAACACATAATATGAAATTCCAATTTCAGGAAAATAATTATAAAAACAATTGATGAACAAAATTATAAAAACAATTGATGAACAAAATTATAAACACAACAGACAAAACCGGATCAGTTTGTTGGTTCGATCAGTTTTAATATTTTAACCCAAAAAATGACATTTCAACACTAAAATTCGACTTTTTAAAAGCAATTAAAAGAATTCTATTACCTGGTTTATAGTGGACTTCAATCACACTATCTCTTGCAGAGTCCTTCAACGTAGTAACCTCCTCATTAGCTTCTTCCGTGTATCCCCTCACAATACGGCTGCTAATCGAACATTTGACTTCCTCACAAGAAAATAAAACGTCCTCTGACTTTTCTACTTCATCAACCCCAACTTCTTGTGATGAGTCACCCTTGTACTCAACCTCGAAAGTAGAACTGGTAGAAGACGACATCTACAAATATATTTGATAAAGTACAATTAGCAACAAAGAATGAATTCAACAAAAACAGAAAAATTGTGAATAAATTGAACTTCTTAAAAACAAAGAATTCCAGAAAAAGGAGGAGTTAAATTGCAATTAAAAAATTCGAAACACCAAGGGCAGAAAACGGAATAACAACCAAAATTTAAGGATTTTCAATTTTTTTGAAAAAAAAAATGTCAAAAAGGCAAAAAAAATATATAATTCAATAAAAAGTTACCACAAAAATTTAAAAAACAAAAAAAAAGCACAAAATACATCAAGAACAAACCCTAAAAATTAAACCTTTAACAAAAAAATGACAATCTAATTTAAAATAAAATTAAACAAAAAAGAAACTGGAAAATACAAATTTGAAATTAAACATTTAAAAACAACTTCAAAACACAAATAAATAAATCTAAACTAAAGAACTAGTAATAAGTAAAAAAAAAAAAAAAAATACGAAAACACATAATCAATTGAAAAAGAACAAAATCAAACTAACCTTTAATTTAGCAAAAACAACGATGCAACGATCAATGAAGAAATCGAATGGTAGCAATGGAAAACAAGATGAAGTGAGTGTTGAAAAACGGTGAGAGAAAAGAGATGATGATTAATTGAAGATGATGAATTGAATCGGTAAAAAAATTGGGTGAAGAATTGAAGAGTCACTCAAATATTCAAGAGAGAGAGAAAAAAATAATTTTGAATAGTTTTGTTTTGAGGGAATTACAATACTCCGTACTTGGTAATTGAGCAGAATTTTTTTTTTTTTTTTTTTTTTTTAGGGAGATAATGTATTAATTGTGGAATGAATCTCAACCATTGATCTAATTTTATCCAAGGGCTAAGATTAGGACTCTAAGACTCTAACACTAATCTAAGACTCTAAAGAACCTATTTCTGATTATCAAATAGGGTATTTAAAAAGAAAAGATGATGTATGGCAACATAAAATTTGTATCCATATGCTTTTTCATCGAACTCACTTAAATTTGTTTCACAATTTTCTTTTCTTTTTCGGTATAACACAATGACAAAAATAAAAATAAAAAATAAAAAAATAAATTATGTATACAAATTATACCATAAGGTTAACTCATACTTCAAAAATTGCACATAATTTCGTAAATGTTTGAATTATGTACCATTTAGGAATTCAAAAGTTCAGAGACAGCCCAGTCAACAGTGAGCTAATTGTACTCTACAATTACGGAGTACTCCCTCCATTCCAAATTACTTGTCCCATTTCTATTTTGGGATGATTTAAGGGGTGGTAATGAAAATGAGAAAATTTTGAAAATCATTTGTTAAAACATACTAAATATAGAAAGGGGACAATTAATTTGGGAAAAAATTTAGTTGAAAAGGGACAAGTAAATTGGGATGGAGGGAGTATAATTTTATTTTATATAAATTAATGAAGTCAAAAATACTTAATATCATTCTATAAAAGTCAACTGACTCGAAAAAGATGTGTTCCTTTTAATATCATTTTATGATGAATAGAACAAGTATCAACTTAAACCCAAAATGATTCAACTGAAATACAACTTCAAACTTGCTGTGGAAGTGTATCACACGGACTTTAAAACTCGCTAGTTCAAGTTACACACACAACCGAGTTAAAACATCTTGCGGCGTAAATAATTCAGGACACTTGCTGAATCATTGAATGTGTGCATCGCGCGGGGTTTAAAACTTATTCACTTCACTGTTTTATCGAAGAACAGTGTCTACAGAACTTTTAGTTTCATCGTCACATTCACCAAATACTTGTGCAATTGATTCCATTGTTGGTCTCTTATTCCTATCTTCTTCCACACTCGAAATTCCGACTTTAATCATCAACTCCGCTTGTTTTCTCCTAAATCTTCCTTCCAATTTCGTATCCACAATGTCGTCAACCCAAGTCTCTTCTCCGCTCTCGATTTTACGTTTGGCCAACTTTACGAGGTTCGCCAATTCAGAAACCCCTTCAACCACAACTTCACTATCCACCACCCAATTCGACAGTCGAATCCCTTTCACGAGCTCGAGGATCACAACACCGTAACTGTAGACATCGACCTTAGCTGTGATCGGAAGGTTCATTGCCCACTCAGGAGCCATGTAACCTTTTGTGCCTCTAATTTTCGTCATCTCGGATGATCCCTGACCTAGACCGCTTCTTTGGCATAATTTGGCTAGGCCGAAATCTGAAATTTTAGGCTCGAAATCCTTGTCTAAGAGAATATTTTCGGGTTTAACATCACAATGAATAACCCATTCAAGACACTCATGGTGAAGATACGCCAAACCCTTCGCTGTCCCAAGCGCGACTTTGAATCTCTCGTTCCATCCGAGAATGCCATCAGTTGGGAACAGGTGTTTATCCAATGACCCGTTTTCGACATACTCGTAAACCAACAATCTGTGCTTCCCTTCTGAACAAAAACCCCACATTCGCGCCAAGTTCATATGGTTGATTCTACCAATTGTGCTCACTTCGGCCCAAAATTCTTCCTCGCCTTGGACAACACCGCCTAATTTTTTCACGGCAACAACCCTATCATCGTCTGAGAGCACTCCTTTGTAAACAGACCCGAACCCCCCCACACCAAGAACTACCTTGAATTTATCGGTCGCACTCCTGAGCTCGCTATAGCTAAAGCTCCTAAATTGACTCGAAATAGCACGATACCCGTCTTCCATTGAAGCGGAAGTCCCGTGCTTCCTGAAAAGAAACCACCATCCCGCAACTAAAACAAGGACTTCCACGACTCCAATAGCCAGAACAAACGAGTAGGGATAAACCCATTTAAACTTTTGATTAGTCGTGTCGTATGAACCAGGCAGAATTACGAGTTTACCCTCGCTGTTACTGCATTCAGGGCTAGACCCGTTGAGGATAACACGGTCCAAGAGCTGTGAACTTTCCGGAACTCTTAAATATATGGTACCTGGGAAATCGACGGACCTGAATCCATTGAAAAGGGCACTTTTGGTGTAACAAAATCCTTGGCCTAGGAGTCGGTAACTAAACGCTTGACACCGACAATCGCTCAGACAAGTTTGTCTGCACGCTTGGAGCGAAACAGACTGGCTGTAGTTCAGATCGAAACCAAAATAATCGACATGGGACAGCTCGACAAAATGAGAGTCGGAACAACTTCTTTTGAATTTCGGCTTACAACCCTTGCTCCAATCGGTCAAATCAGTCGGTTCGTAGTTTGGAGGGCACGAACATCTCGTCTGTGGCGTGTAAGTACAAATCCCATTTCTACCACAAAGACCGTGGACATCACATTGAGTAGAAATCGCTTGCCACGTTATAACCCACGCTCCAGACGACTTGTTCAAGCTATATGCTCTCAAATTCCCGTCAATGTCAAGCGTCAACCGTCTTTTTATCCCTACACCCACATCAGTAGAAGTGAATTGCATCTGATCACTGGAATTAAAACGCCCCGTCTCATCAAAAACCGCAATTCGACTACTGTTGTAATTCGTTCGACCACTAGCGAATACATTCACCCCTGTAGGCCAATAAATGCTAGTAATTTCAGGACCGTCGTACAACATTTTCAGCACATTATCACTGTCAAAAAAGAAGCGAAAATACCCAGAACCGAAATCCTTAGCCCCCTTATTTGAAATCAAGCTTTTCTGATTAGTCATGTGCTGTGTAGGCAGCAAAGTATCCGTCGGATAATCGAAACTTTGCCAAACAATACGTCCGTTGACACCCACGATCACAAAATTGCCAGAATTAAGTAGCTCAGCTCTATCAACAGCGACAGACGTGGTGTTACTTTGCCACACAGTCGACCCATCGAAGTCAGTCAAGACGAGTGCACCGTCTTTCCTTAGAGTTAGCCGTGACCCAAGACGGTTAACTGGGTTATCTCGGTTAGCTGTCCACACGACTGTTTCGTGCAATGAGTACGTGAACCAGACTGACAACCAGTAGGCATTGACGCCAACAGAGTAAAACCCGCAGGTGAAAGTTTTGTCGGGCGACGTGAGAAAGTTTTTGCCTGCAGCCGTTAATGAAGCACCGCGAGCAAGAATGTTTGCAGCTGAAAGTGAAGATATCAATGAAGTAAACACAATGAAGATGAAGATCATATGTTGGAATTTCATGAGGTTAGATTATTATGCAATAAAAAATGATGATTTAAGAGGCCTTTTTTTTTTTTATATAGTTTATACTCCGTAGTTTTATATAAAGTGGAATGTTAGGGTGAGTTGCAATGTTTGACTCTGTTGGTGTGGATAGAATGTGAGGATGAGTTGCCAACTTGCCATGTAGGGAGATTACTAGGCAATAAATGAGTACAAATGAAATACTCTTATCATTTGTTGTCAGACCGTCTGATAAAAAAAAATAAACGTATTATATAAACCTTTCAAAAGTAACTCGATAGGGATAATTATTGTCAATCTAATTCGGGAATACGACTAGAACCTGATGAAACCCAATGCAATTCAACCCGAACTTGGATGAATCTGAAATTAACTCATCAGTGATGACCCTACTACTCGTGAGTAAAAGTAACTCCTTCAAAGTTCATCATACCAAATGGTCCGATAACTAAAAAACTTAAACTTGCCGGGTATCCAAATTGATAAGACCTAACCCGATTCAAAATATTGAGCAAACCCAAGTTGATTTGATTTAATATTTGACCCGGATAACTCGTATAGTTTATAGTCATACACTAACAGCAGCAGCCAGCAGGTAGCATTCAGTGTAGAATTGTATTTTAATGTTGCCAATTTTATTGACGACATTTCTTAAATGTGCACGCTTCATTAATTGGTTTATTTCAACGGTCTACGTTGAAACGTCACATTTGGGTCTGACTTTAAAATCGAAACCATTATTAGAAAAGCATAAAATTGTGGGCAATAACTAATTTCTTTCTAATTTCTATGATTTCTGGCCTTTTTAGAGGAATAGTCAAAATACTAGTTCAATTCCTTTGTGGCTCATCGAGAAATAATTGCTCGGTTTTGGTCTCGACAATAATAACAATCATATGCATTTTACAAAAACGCCATACAAAAGGGAGATATATAAGGGAGTATTGAGATATTGGAGTGAAACGGACAAGGGCCCAAGCTCACTCAACTCACACGTTCAAGGCTAAGGGTAGCCCCAAACGTACCTTTATTTTTGTGATTCATTTTCTGAATTTTGTGGATTAAACCCTAAAGAAAACAACTTGTTTTTGTGGGATGGTTTTTTGATTTTGTGTGATAACATACATGAAAGGTAGATGGGTATGACTTAAACAAGTTTAAGCCTAGGATTGGGCCTTAACAAGCACATAGCCATTGTTAAGGGGTTGAGCTACTCAAAGCACATAGCCATTGAGCCACCCTAAGTAAACCTCAAGCACGTAGCTAAGAGGGTTTTCTCAAGCACAAAGCCAAGAGAAGGCAAGGAGTAAAAACTCTCTCACTCAATTTTCATTTCCACCAAATCTCAAATCTGAAAATTACAAGAGGAATGCTTGGTTTATATAGGACCAAGACTTACATCTTAGCCATACAATTAATACATGATCTAAGGCTGAAAAATACTCCCAAGTACAACAAAAATAACGGCCCTATTGGCCTTACAAAATCAGCATACAACAAACAATAACAACTAAAGTAGATAGCGACCTTTTGGAACATCTTCACCCTTCTTTGTTATTGTTCATCCAAGGCCTTTGATTGCTCCTTGGAGAGCAAGTAACTCGGTCAAAAGGGTCCCCAAAATCTGATCCAAACTAACATCCAACATAAACTAAAAGGTGACAAAGACATAAAGCATAAAGCAAACTATATTGAAAGGGACTTGCATTTGAATTAGAGTGTATCATGGGACTTGGTTTTTTTCAGCCGAGAATTGGCCTATTTTGGCTGACTTTTCTTGAACCATTTGCCCAAGGACCATGGTTAGATCTTAAGCCAAAAATCGGAACCAAATCACCAAAAAAAAGTTTGTCCTCAAACTTTGGCCAACTAAAACATGGTATCCAAAATAAATTTTCAGAAAACAATTTTGAAAGAAAGTAGTGTAGATGTAAAAGAGGGAAACAACAAGAGCACATCCTATGAAAAGCACATAGCAAATTCATAGAATCCTCTTGTTAGTCAACTCGATTCAAACACTCACAAAGTGCTTGAATCAAAGCCGACTCTCACAAATCAAGTCACACCAAGATTTGCAAGGTTACTCCCTAAAACACCAAGAACCACCTTATCCCAAGATCGTCTCGGTTTAGGAAAACACAAGAGCCGTAGCTCTGATACCAAGTTGGACTGAAACGGTTTGGTGATTTGGTTCCGATTTTTGGCTTAAGATCTAACCATGGTCCTTGGGCTAATGGTTCAAGAAAAGTCAGCCAAAATAGGCCAATTCTCGGCTGAAAAAAACCAAGTCCCATGATACACTCTAATTCAAATGCAAGTCCCTTTCAATATATAGTTTCTTTATCTTTATGTCTTTCATTACCTTTTAGTTTATGTTGGATGTTAGTTTGGATCAGATTTTGGGGACCCTTTTGACCGAGTTACTTGCTCTCCAAGGAGCAATCAAGGGCCTTGGATGAACAATAACAAAGAAGGGTGAAGATGTTCCAAAAGGTCGCTATCTACTTTAGTTGTTATTGTTTGTTGTATGCTGATTTTGTAAGGCCAATAGGGCCATTATTTTTGTTGTACTTGGGAGTATTTTTCAGCCCTTAGATCATGTATTAATTGTATGGCTAAGATGTAAGCCTTGGTCCTATATAAACCAAGCATTCCTCTTGTAATTTTCAGATTTGAGATTTGGTGGAAATGAAAATTGAGTGAGAGAGTTTTTACTCCTTGCCTTCTCTCTTGGCTAAGTGCTAGAGATGTAACCTTAGAGTGGTTTAGTGGCTTTGTGCTTGAACCCTCAACCCCTTAACAATGGCTATGTGCTTTGTTAAGGCTATCTGAGGCCAACTTGTTCAAGTCATATCCTTTTCTACCTTTCTTTTATGTTTCACAAAACACCAGAAACTTCATCTCACAAAAACAAGTTGTTTTCTTAGGTTTTAATCTACAAAAATCAAAAAATGCACCACAAAAATAGAGGTACGTTTAGGGCTGCCTTTAGCCTTGAACGTGTGAGTTTGAGTGAGCATTGGACCCTTGTTCGTTTCACTCCAAATATCCATCGTAAATTTTTAGGATCAACGAGTAGTATCGATAATCCATCACTAAGGCCCTTGTCCTTTCATCTTAATCTAAAGCTCGTTTCAATTCAATTTAGTTTCAATAAGCACAAATTAACAAACAAAAAAGTCTAATTCAACCTTAATAAGTTCTCTGCTTCAATTAATTCAATTCAGCTCAATTCAACACTTATAACCCGAAAAGAACAATGCAAAAATCTCAAATACAGCCCAAAGTCAAAAATAAAATTGTTTCCGCTTCCTTTGACTCACTTTTTCGAGAAATACGACACATTAAGGGAAAAATCAAGTCTTGAAAAATTGACCACCAAATGAGAACAATATCTATGTAGTCATCGATTGACCACAAAAGTCAATTAAAAGATTTATGTGAAATCAGAATAAATTTCTGAAGAAAGCTGCACTTGTTTCTGATTAAAAAATGAGAAGTGAAAACATTGATAAAAGTACAACAAAGCAATACAAGCCTATGTATACTTCAGTCAACCACCAACAGTCACCCAAAAGAATGAAGAAGCTGTACAAATCAAACAAATAATATACAAAAAAAACGAAAAGGGTAGACTTATTGGAAGTCGTGTTAGAAGCACGAGGATATTACGAGGAGGGCATGGCTGTTTTTAGGGCTTAAGAACAGTTAACCTCTGAGACCTCGAAATGCTTTGCCTATCATTCAATATGTGAATATAATTTCGAAGTCTAAATCGATCCGAGTTAGTCAGCGAGAACGGAGGATTTAATATTAAGGATGGTGCTTCAACAAGAAGGAAGATTAACAAGCGTACAGCTTTTGAGTATGAAGAAGCCGCACTGTCGATATCTCCCATGAGTTCATCAACCTGTCCACAACTCCGACAACTTAATAAAAGAGAACTAAACGACTAAGACATGTAATTTGAATAGAGAAATTATGGTAATTTAAGGGAGAGATCATTTAATAGTTGAACACATGTTCCACGGTATGAGAGAGGGCTGAGTGAAAGCCAGGAAACTTACCGCGCCATGCCTGCCTAGTGCAAGGGCGGATTGATATATGGTTTCCATGGCATCAGGCATTTCTTCGCTGCCTGCAATTACGGAAAATAAAACAAATAAACTAACGGGAAGGACAAGATACTTCTTAAAAGTCCGCCCAAAAGCCAGGATGGATAAATTGACACGTGTTCTAGGTAAGCATACATGCACGCGCACACCCCACAATTAAACTTGGAGAGATTTCATAATGCAGTGTTTTATGACACTTAGTAAAATCCTTAAAAGTTTACGCAGCCAAATTGAAACTTCATGAGACTTTCTTCAACCTTTATACAGAAACACAACCCAAATAATCATCCAACACAAATTCTAATCCGCTTAAAACAACTCCATACCACACAAAAATGAAAAAAATCCTAAAGCAAAAAATCTCCAGTTTGATTCCAAGCTGAACAAGTAGCTAAGTTTTAAGGTCACTTACGACATACAGAATCCAAATATTATGATTAGTAAAAACCATTATTAGCCTGATACTCTGTATATTATTTGCCAGTTACAGGCTTACAGCGTTTACAGCTAGGTGGCACACATTTTCCCTAGGAAGCAGTAACACTTTATTTCAGCTGCTTTGATCAGATGCTGACGTACTTACTAAGCTACTACTCCCTCTGCTCGACCCATTTCTTGAGCGTTTGCTATTGCTAAGGTTTATTCGGGGAGCATACGCAAGTCAGTTATAGCCATTAAAGTTGCCATATACGCCATCTTCACCAACTCTCAGCGACCCAAAACATGCAGGTGGTGATCGTATGAGGGTAGTGAAGGATTGGGAAAGCTTTTCAAAACTGGAAACTTAAAGATCGGACAAATCACCCAAAAGGGAAAGCATAAAGAAATAGTTGCATCACAAAGCGTACTACGAATTCACATGGCAAATGCCTGAAACAGATGCCTTACAACCCTAAGGCCGTGCTATTAAATCTATGTAAATTTGTATCGCGTTACTCATGACTTATCTGGGAAAAACTGTATGACTGAAATCAGGGTACTAAAAAACATCAACTGGAAGTAGGCAACAGTGAACACATACCCGGCTCCACAGACTTTGCCAGTTCCTCAGCATGAGCTACTTCGCTGAGAAATTCCTTTTTTATCTCAGCGGATACATCCTCGAGTACTTGGCAGCCAACAGTATCAAAGCCTTCGTGAAAATCCGGACTAATGTTCATCTTATTGATACTACCTTTGAACTGCATAATATCTTGTGAGGGACTACCATCAACAGGGGACACTGCCTGAGTATGGCAAATGTGCAATGCTTGCTTCCATACCGCTAAAACAACAAGCTGAACTGAAAACGCTTCAAGATGCCTGCCAGCTTCAATCTACAAAGCAACAGACAGCATAAACCACCTCATGAATAACAAAAATAATCAGCTTAAAACTATAATCTATCTATAGTAAAGACTAGATATCAAACCATATCATTTGTCAGTTCTTTGATGCTAGCTGCACACTCCTGCAGTGACCTAAGCCTAGTCGAGAAGTCACTCGATGGTAACTCCAAGACATCTGCTGTATCATAGGACCCATGTGAAGTCGCAGAAGGAGCTGAACATTGGCTTTCTAAACTTCCTATGTAATATGCATTTCTTGTTGATTGCCCAACTATTGGTACCGGAGCGGACAATCTTGTGCCAAGACCCACTGATGCTTGAAGTGGATGACTGGATTTGGCCGGAGGTACAATTGGCTTTGACATATTGGTGGATGAGGATGACGTATCCAGAGGAGGTCCTGAGACGAGAACATATTCTTGATCAATGAACTCCGAAGTATCCATAACTGCAATGTAATAGAGACATTGTGAATGAGTTTAGACGATGACCGGATATTCGGCATTTATAAGATCACTCCTCTATAATTACATGTTCCAATTTGACTTAATGGGGTCTTCAAGACATTACTTTGGCCACACGTCTTTGCAATTATGTAAACCTTTTTTTTTAATGAAATATGATTGTGAAAGCATTTCAATAACAAATAAAAATAATACGAAATCATATTCTATGATATTCCGACACTTCACTTAGTTGTCGTGTAGCGTGTCAGACACTTCACTTAGTTGTCGTGTAGCGTGTCAGACACGACACGACAGTTCAACACTTCATTTTGGACCAAAACAATTGAAATTTCACACAAAACAGCCGTGTCCGACACTACGACAAGTGTCACACACAACTCCATGTCAAAGAGTCTAGGTAACAGAGATCATATTATACGCTTTATATTTCTAAAAATTATGGCTGGAAGTTTTACCACTTTAAGCTCAAATAGTCAAATGTGAACATTCAGACATGTAATCACAGAGGGAATATCACGTAACATGGTGATCACCAGAAACCTGTACTACCTCTTGAATGAGAGCTCGTTGTTCTCTGCTCCATGGAAATAAGTGGATGTGCTACATAATTTGAATGTCTGCTGCTGTCTACCCTAAAACTAGTTTGCATCCTCTGTGGCGTGTGGTTTGTATGTCTAGAAGAACTATCAACATATTTCACAGTGTTGGAAGCAGCTTCTTTCCTTGAATCAGGAGAGAACCCATAAGAAGACTTCATCGAGGATCTCCTACCCACAAACGATGGACTACCATCAGGACCACTCGAATCATCGTCCAGTAGAAACGGCAAACAATCATCGGAAGAACTTTCCTCCCGGTTCTTCATGAAGTCATCTGATAAAGGTTGACTATCCACTCTTTTCAATGTTGCTCTTCCCCTACATGCAACAAAAGTAAGGCATAAACGAATACACCTCAGAAATCCAAGGGGGAAGCACTCCTTTCTTTGTTATTTTGACTTACCTAGATATCTCATTCTGTTGATACCGTTGCAGAAAAGGATGGTTGAAGAATTCATCAAAGGTTAGCCTTTCAACTGCAAATACGACACAAAAGGAAGTTCAGAAAAGCAAAATGGCTGCACGCAAAATTCCGAGAACGGTAACAATAGATGTTTTCTGCTGTATATTTCAGGTAGTGGTCCTTATAAGACTACTTTAAAGAATCTAATGACAAGAATTAATTATTTGTTCATTATACATCTTCAATAAACAATGCTAGATCACTACCAGCTTGCACCAAGAACATTCTTAAGTCAAACAACATGCATTATTCTGAAGTCAGAACTCAGGACCACAGCCGAACATAGTAAGTTGAAAATCTGAACTAAGTGAGTCAGTTTTAATACTAGGCATATTAAGAAACGATCTTTACGGCTAGACAAAAAATACTTTAACAAATTGAGTTACCAGGATTACGACGCAGCAGCTTCTGACACAAATCTACGCATTCAGAAGATAAACTATTCAAATCTGGGGGAAAACGGAGTTCTGTGGCTTTGATGATATTCTGGAGCAGCTGCAGAACATAAGATTAAGAGTTAAGGTTAATTCGAAAGTTGAGCAATTCAATTGTTAATAAAGCATTAGAAAAGACAATAAATCATAAAAACACCACTACCCACGCATTAAAGAAGGATGATTAAAAGGTTAAAATCAACCTGAATTTGGTTGTTTCCTGTGAAAGGGGTCTTCCCAGAAACTAGTTGATACAGAATGGTACCAACACTCCAAAGGTCTGCCTGCGTAGTCAGCTAAGAATTAGATACCATAGGCAGTGACAATCTATCGGCCAAAAAAAAAAGTCAACCGTCGAAAATCACCTTTGCGTCATACTTCTGCAGCTGCATTATTTCAGGAGCCATATACAGTGGAGAGCCACACAGTGTCTCAGCAAGCCCCCTAGGCTGAAGAGATCTGCCAAGACAGGAAAGTCATGCTCAAACCTAAATAGAAATTTCACCAACAGTCCAACACTATTCTTGAAGCAGTGTATGACCAATACAACAAAAACATTACTCCATATAAGACTCACGTTTTGGGCGAGGTTAGGGGTTGGAAGCAGACCTGTAAAATGGATTAAGTTGGATGGGTTCCTGTTCGGGTAGGCGGGATGAATTAGAATAAGGGTAGAGTCAATTGTGGGTGGGGTCACAACAGATTCCAGTTTGATCAAAATACGGGTTAGACATAAAAAAATTCACACGTTTGTTACCAGTTGGAGGACATTAATACCCGTGCGCTCGAACAGAAAATACACCGTTAAAGCAGGATGAAATTTTGATCCTAGAATTATATGCTCTTATAACTGCTTTACAATTACAGTATAAGCAATAGAAAGAGTGGTAAATCATTTTGCTTCAGTCAATTATATTCCATAGTTAAAAAACAGTGACTCTTTGGCTCCACTGGAAATGAAACACAACCAAACCTACTTCCTAGCATCACCATAATCGTCAGAAATGGCATTTATTATTAACTTTGCAATGTCCTACAGACATCATAGCTCAATAAAGCAAAACATAACAAGCTAATCATATTTGCATGCAATGATTCTTGCAACAAATTCATCTCATGGCAATATGATACATTGATAGCTTGATACCTTGGAGAGGGTAGCAAATGTATTGTCTAACATTGTAAAGATGTAGAACCCATAAAAATTGTTTAAATTATTCATTTGCATAATTGAAAACTGGCTCATTTTAGTCCGTAAACATATATGCCCTACACACACAATCAACCATATCGGGCAAAATAATTCCAAAATTACCACAACACTTTATCCCAAACCGACCAAAAATAAACGACAGAATTCGCACTAAAATTTAAGGGAAATTTTCCATGATACCCCTGAGGTTTGACACATTTCCAGTGGTAACCAAGTTTTTAAGTTTGTGCATGGTGCCCTCCAACTTCAAATATAGCACTTCTTGGGACCTTTTCCCAATTAGAAGTATAATTATTTTTGTTTTTAGACCATGCGAGTTTTTGTTTCCGATGTTTAGGGTTTTTCTATGAAGAAGAACAAAGAATTTATTTCATGGTTGATTTTTTTTTTTTTGTTTGAAGGGTTTTCAGGACTATATTAGTTACCATGTTAAGAATTTCAAATTAAGTAAATTAGTTAGTTTAGTGGCACAAATCTACTACCCTTAAGGTTACAAATTATAAATAAAGATATATGTCTAGACAAAACTTTGATTAATATGTTTAAACTTGACTACGTTATAAATCAAAAGTGAGTAAGGTCATGAGAAGTGCTAAGTCCAAAGTTGGAGGGTACCATAGACCCAAACTTGAAAACTTGGGTACCGTTAGAAATGTGTCAAACCTCAGGGGTACCATGGGAAATTTCCCAAAAGGGCTAATGAATATAATCAGAAATTCCTCCGCGGAGACAATGAAACGATTAGCAGATGCATTCAAAGGAAGGGGTGCATAAATGTGTTCATACTTCATAGGGATCTAGGAGGAACTGCAGGCTACAGCAAATATGTACTGCTCATGTACAGCGAATGGACATACTAAGGAAATTATACATCTAAAGAAGAAAATTAGTGAACAGCCTTCTGTGCAAAATGGTTATAACCGTGTCAATGCAAAGCAAAATACTCATTGTGGCCTAAACTGATCAAATTATGGTTGTATCAATGTTGTTTACGGATATCTCCTCTAAGAAAAATGACAAAATCATAGAAAGTGCTGTCACTCGCGGAAAAAGGAAAAAAGATTGCACTTAATATTACCTGGCAAATCCAAAATCTGCAATCTTCAAGACTGAGTTACTGTCATTTGTAGAGAGGAGGAGATTCTGCAACACAAGCAATGGAATATAGGTCAGTTGCCCTAACATTTGTTAACATACAATTGAGAAGTTTATTAAAGGAAACATAATTCCTCAAAACTAATTAGATCCATAGCAGAGTCACGGAAGTAACTGATCTGGCTTCTTTAAAGCCCAAAATCACAGAGAAATAATACGACTATTCTTCTTTTCTGGAAAGAGTTAATTATACGGGGTCGTATAATCTTAAACCACCAAAAACATGCAGATTGCTAGAAGTGTAAGAACTAAGAAGCTGGAAAGATGACTTTTGTCCAAAACAGAATTAATCAACAAAGTAAAGTAAATGATAAACCCGTTGATTCTTCGAGAGAAGTGTCTAAGACGGACACAAAAACCTTGAGATAGTGCTTCCAGAAACAAGTGACTATAAATTATCTCACAAAGGAGTAAATTGACCTTTTACTTTCAGAATTCATAGCACAAGACTTGGAACATAACGAGAAAAAATCACCTAAAGAGCATAAACATCTAATCAAATATGAGTAATATAATAAGATTTAAGGACCAAAAATTAATAATATGCACACTTGCTCACCTGGGGCTTCAAGTCTCGATGTATAAGATTATTTTCCCGGAGAATCTTCAATCCAGCAGCTGCAATAGATAAATTTTCAAATAAAGAAATAACTTTTTTAAATAACAAATTAAGTCTAAGATAATAAGAAATACCAAGCTGCAGCATAAAGTGTTTTGCAGTGGCCTCTGGAACTCTTCCATGCCGCTGTATATACATGAAAAGGTCACCTCCACGACAGTATTCCAGCACAAGATGTATCTTCCCAGGAACCTGCGAGTCATGGAATACTAGAACATTGAGTGTCTGTTATCAATACCACAACACTTAAATATAGAACATTTAAAATATAAATATATAACACCACTAGCAAAATAATTTCATTTACATTTTGCAGGGAAAAATGAAAACATTGTCATATCATGTAAATTTGATATAGGACATCTAGAATTTGAAAGACCCCCATTAGCTTACAGATTGAATTGATAGCTGTATGTTGAGTTGTTAATTTGTCAGGCAGTCAGTTTCACTGACGTCATCTGATCCACAAAAGTGAGTAGCTACAACGGTCCAAATTGTACAAAATATGAATTTATCTTAGTCTTTCAAATACCGCATTGACACCTGTTCATGTTAACCACCCCATTTAACACCATAACAAAAACAGGGCTCAATTAATATGCAAGCGACATACTGGTGGTCTTACACTCTTACTCTCCTCCCTCTGACTGTAGTTGGAGCTGAAAGCAGGTCTGTCATGTTAAGGATGTGTTGAAAGCAGGGTATCAGAATGGAAAATGGATGGGTGATAAGGACTATTCCATTGCTAGTGGATATGAGTGGCTCATTGGTAATCAGAGGAAAGGCCAGTGGTGCTTCATGGTCTGGTGCAGGTATGTCAGAGCCCCAAACACTCTATAGTCTCTTGGCTGGTTTGCTGGGATAGGTTACAAACCAGGTACAGTCTGATGAAGCATCGCATTTGTGATGAGATAGTGTGTTGTGTGTGCTATAATGCCCGTGAAACCACTGAACATTTGCTGAATGACTGTACATATACAAAGATCATTTGTCGTTATGTACAGGAACGGCTTGGATATAGATCATCAGTGTTGCCTATCATTGGAGGTAAGTTTAAGTGGAGAGGGAGTACAAAGCTCTACAGGCAATTGGTTATGGCTTGTGTTTGTAGTATGATCTACCACATCTGGACATCTGGTGGTCCGGGAATGAACCTCAACTTCATCTAATGATTCAGCACCCAAAGTGTGTATATGAGAGGATTATTCATGATGTTATACATAGATTTAAACATTGTATAAGGGAGAATATTTCCAATAGAGATAGAGAATGGTTAAAGAGTAAAGGTATAGTAAGTTAAGGATTTGTAATAGAGTATAATGCATTGGTTTTGAGCTTCAATGGAGTTTACATTTTCACTAAAATGATAAGAGTTAAGGAGTGTCAAAGTACATAACTTCTCTCAAGCATCGACAAGCTATCCGTTGAATTTCTAGAAAAAATTGTGCTCATTGTGCCATTGGTACAAAATAGGCTAGCAACATCACTATCATACACATCCCAAACGTGATCCAAAATCTGGAGAGAACGACTTCCCCAATACAAATCAACTCAAAGATAAAACCTTCCGGATTTGAAGTATGACGAATAGAATTTGCCAAATCATTACACTAAAAAGATAGCTCTAAGTTTCCATTGTCCTTACTCAATTCTAGTAGCACCAATCACTCATAGATACGATTTTACAAGAGCTCATCTAGAGAAACTCATTGACAATACCGGTGCATCAAAAACACCAGCTGCAATCTATGATACGAAGAGTATCTTCTACTCCTGGATTATCATGAACTTATCAGTACCAAACTGATGGTCCCGAATAATTACTCTCTCCATCCCAAAATAAGTGACCCCTTCTTATTAAAAAATTTCCCAAAATAAGTGTCCCATTTTTATTTATAGTAAGTTTTAACAAAGGATTTTTTAAAAAAATTTCATTTTGATTACCATCTCTTAAATCCTCCCAAAATAGAAAGGTGACACTTATTTTGGGATGGAGGGAGTACATAACAGACCAAAGTTATACTCCCAAGATAAGTTCTTCCAGACAGAATACAAAATACAGCAATGCTTCAGCATAACCACGGACCAAATATGCATTCAAAAATTAAAATGAAAAACATTGCATCATCGTGTAAGAGACCAAGGTAAGCTAACAATATTTGATCGTACAACTACATTGTACGGATATGTTTGTTTCGGACATATGTCACGATACACATAGGTTACAACAAAAACAGACTGATTTCAGAAGAGCCAAAAAAAATAATCGCATCGAGCATCATATCAGATCACAGCTACCTCACAAGAAAAAGAAAAGCAGTTCTTCATCTATCAAAATTCAAATTAAAAATTTACGGAGTCAAGGCTCCATTAAGATGGAAATTAACGAACCATATTATCCAAATCTCAAATAACAAACTTCGTAGCTCACAAACAATAAGAAAGCTACGCCAACGATCTCTAAGTCATTTGTTTACCTCTCTATTTCAACGATCGACATAAACAAACGGCTGAAATGGAAGAACTTGCTCAATTATTGAGCTAACCATATGAATTTCATGTTTGTTTGACTCAACAATTCGACGAAAACCCTACAAATTATGCACATACACACAAGCTAGACACAAAACAAGCGAATAAAAACCACAATTGAACAACAAAAGAGGTGAAAAAGAGTAATAATAACCTCAATAATTTCATGAAGACGAATAATATTAGGATGAACAATCTGCTTAAGAATGAAAATCTCAGACAAAAGAGACTCCTGAAGCTTTTTATTCAAGCGAGTCAAAGAAATCTCTTTAATGGCGACTTCAGCGCCATGGATGCTGTGACGCGCGTGCCACACAACCGAGAATGATCCTGAACCTATCTGCTTCCCCACCACATACTCCCCTATCATTCTCCCTGTTTCCGCCATTTTTTTTTATTACTGTAATTTGCAATCAAATGAAACCCTAGAAATTCTTCTTCGAGGTATAAGATAATCGAGAATTGTGAGTGATATTATATGGTGAAATGGTGGTGGTGGTGGTGGTGACGACGGTGGTAGTTGCGGCGGCGGCGGTGGTGGTCGACGGTAAGGTTTGATGTCATCAGTTGAATTTTTTTCTCTCTCCTACATTTGGTGTGTATAATGGAGGTTTGAATAATTTTGTTTTGTTTTTGAATGATTAGAGTTTTAAGAGGAGATGTTTATCCACGATGATGTGTGAATGTGTGATTAAAGGAGTCGTCTGTCAAATTAAGTGGCGTTGATCACAGTGTTTACGTTAATTAATTAAAGTGGTTTAAGGCTCAAATTAACAATATGTGCACCATATTTGATTATTTTCATTGCAAATCCATTTTTATTTTATTTTTTAACTATACCCAATTTTTATTCCTTAATCACTTTTTTCTTCACATTTAATTTTACAAGTGAATTAAGGAATTTTTTTATTAAAAATCCAAAAAATAATTGCAAATAGATTATAGGATTAGAATAATACATTTACATCAAAAACTAAAATCATACAAATAATTGAGTAAATAAAAAAAGATGTAAAAATCAAAAATCAAATGTAAGTGAAAAAAGAAATTCTAACAAAAACTTATTAAAAAAAAAAAAAAAAAAGAAATAAGTGGTATTTCCTCAAATAAAATATGAAAAGAAAATAGTAGTTAAAAGGGATTATCTTTTTTTTTGCCATTTGCTCTTCGTCGTCGACAAATTACTTTGCGCAGTCGGCTTTTCTTTTCGCTAATTATACTTAGTGAATTACATAATTATTTTTTATTTTTTGTTAGTAATATTATTTATAATGTTTTGAATTACAAATTTTTAAATTTTGATATTTTCACTAAATCGGTACATTTTTTTTATCGTTACGTTTAAGTGATTGTTTAATTTTTTTGAGTTGCTCTTAAGAAAATGAATTCCTCGATTTTGTATTATTCATTTTTTGCAAAAAATTGATATTTAAAAAAAAAATAATAATAAATTATTATAGAAATTGAAAATCGTTGAAAAAAAAACTGTTAATCAGATTAGATTGAGCTATCTCGCTAATCAAGATGCATGGCGAAGCTCTCGCCATCTCAAGATGCGAGGAGCTTCCTCGCCATCTCCACGTATTTGTTTTTTTTTTTTTTTTTTTTTTTTTAAACCTTACATGTTATGTGCATAAATCGTTTTTTTATTAATCCTTAACCTTTTTTTTTTTTAAAAAATTATAACTTTTGTTAAATCAACTAAATTAAATCGAGTAATGAATTATTCTTAAGAGTAACTCAAAAAAATTAAACAATCACCTAAACGTAACGATAAAAAAATTAACCGATTTTATGAAAATATCAAAATTTAAAAGTAATAATTTCAAACTTAATAAGATAATAATAACTAAATAAATAATTATTCATTAAAATTCTTAAGTGTAATTAATAAAAGGATAAGCCGACTGCGCAAAATAATTTGTCGACGACGAATAGCACATCCCTTTTTTTTCTTGACATAAAATTTGTGTTTTTTTAACCCTCCCTAACCTAATTTGTTCTCTCCTAAGCAAATCAAATTTACAAAGCATCCATGAAAATCTAATCAAAATTCTATTAGCATTCATTAAAATATTTAACTATGAATCTAAACACCCATTTTTTATAATAGTAATTTATTGTTTTTAAAATTTTGTTAATTAGTATACTCGTATTAAATTGTTAGTTTAACCCTAAAATTAGAGACGTTGTGGAGGGTGAAAGGGCAAAAGGCGGCATATGGGGTAGGGATAGAGGTGGTTGGGGTTGGGGTGGTGTTCTTAGCGCATGGCGACGACAGAGAATGGTAGAGGTGGTGTTGATGGCAATTTATGGGACGACAAAGAGAAGGTGGGTTTAGGAGTGTTGTGCACAAGTCACAGCATCGACAAATGGGGATCGGCGGTGGCGGCGTCTTTCAACCATCATAACCATGAATCTGTCACCAGCGTCTCCTATTGAAACCACCGTTACCGTACCGCTGCCAACGTCACGTGCTCAAAGTCATCGCCCTCAATTACTCAGACATGCCGCTCTCACTTGACAATATCATTTGCCTCAACCACCTTACCGTTAAAGTTGTGTAAAACTGTAATGTGGACGAGATAAGGGCAAAATTGTAATTGTAGAGTATAGTTAAGTTTAATTTGGATAAGATTGAGTAACATTCATTATTTGTGATTTATTTTCGTTGGCGATGCATCTTGCATGTTGTGACACCGTTTCACAACGTGAATATGAGTAGTTGATTGAGAAAATTTATTAATTTATGTTAAACGTCTAACAATAACGTTAAACAATAACATTCATACGAGATCGTTTCACAAAAAAAAATTGTCTATTTAAATAATATATTTTATTTTATGTTACATACTTCGTAATAAATGTATAGAGTATATTATGACTTATATATATTTTTATGGATTTATTTTTAGATTATTTGTTTTACACATATTTCAACGAGATGGTCTCTCACATTAATGATATTATTTTTTTCATTTTTTCTTTGTAATAGAAGTTTAGTTATTTAAGCTATGTCTCATCACACTAATTTATTATGTGAGGGTTTTACAAGAGATTATTATATTTGATTTATTTTTTTCTTTACAAATTTAGAGCCTATTATAGAGAAGAGAATGGTGTATATTATTAATATTTAAGAAAATTCTAAAAAAATAAATTCTTGGATGTGAGTAAATTCTAAAAATATGACATACCTCGTAAAGTATTAACAAACTTAGAACATATACTAAGTAATAATAAGCTTAAAGCCACTAAATAATATTCCCATGTCCTGGTCATCTGTTTACGTTTGCCTTTTACACGTTTGCCAACACCATTTTTGTTTACTTGTAATCTTAATTTACGTAATATCAATATTTATGAAAAAATAATATTATTAATGTACTCGTTAAAACCAATCTAACAAGATTTCGCATAATTATATTTTAGGTGATAATGTGATATATTTAGAATTATATAGTGAAGTTTCTCATTTATGTAGAATAGTTTATAAAAATCAAATGTAAGCAAATGTAAGCAAATGTAAACAAATGATTACGACGGAGATAGTATTCATATCTTAAATGTTATTGTTCTAATTTATTCTATTAAAATCTAATTCTAATTTCTATTCTATCCAAAAATAGTTTCAAATGTATGCCATGGTTTAACGATGAGAATAAATGTGTTATTGAGTTGTAATCTTGTACACGTGGCATGTTGAATGGGTGAATAAGATAAGAGGAAGGATCCTCTCCGTTTCCTGCGGTCCATTTCTTCTCACAACCTTAATATTAATATAATATATTTCTACGTATATATTATTTTTTTCACATCCTTCTCCATTGCTCACTATTATAACCGTTTAATCGTTTATTCAATTAAATTTAAATCATAAATAAGAAATGAAGATGAAAAAAATAAAAAGATTCTAATTGATGTGTAAGTCTCTCTTAAAACGGGTCAACCCGTTTTAAGCTAGAAACGGGTCAAATATGACCCATTTTGCCCTTTTTTTTCGAATTTTTTTTAAAACCTTTTTTTTTTTTAAAAAAAAAAAAAACTTAACTCAAATAACGAATAAAACACAAATTTTAAATGGTAATAATATTGATAAAAATGGTAACATATTATACAATTATGGTAACATATTAAACAAATGTTATGACAATTTTTTATTTTCTATGTTTTGTAATATGTTACAAATATAATATAATATGTTACCATTTTACATTACTTTGTTACCATTTTCAATACCCTATAAACACGAACCTATTTTGGTAACATATTATACAATTATGGTAACATAATAAACAAATGTTATGACAATTTTTTATTTTTTATGTTTTATAATATGTTACCAATATTATATAATATGTTACCATTTTACATTACTCTGTTACCATTTTCAATAACCCTATAATCACGATTTCCGACAAAAGTTTTTAAAAATAAATTTTGGGTCTTGAAAAAAAAAATTCAAAAAAAATTCAAAAAAAAAAATAAAATTAAAATGGGTTGACCCGACCCGTTTTAAGCTTAAAACGGGTTTAGTGGTTGCAAACAAGAATTTGTGCTAATTGATAACTTGATAAGATAGAGTTGATATGTGGCCATGTGGGTGAAGAAGTAGAAGTAAAAATGGATAGGAATGTGAATTTGGTTGCTTTTATGCGGCTTCATAGAATGACTAGATGTTGCGTATCTGCGCACGGTATGATTACTTTGTACGGAGTATATCTATACTCAAAAAGAAAAAAATTAATTGTGCAAGATGAACTGTGCACGACATTTTTGGGTGTATAATCGACAAGAAATAGTCAGCCCAAGGTATCTTGTAAGAATAATACGGAGTACATTGTCTTTTAGAACTATTTGATTCATACAATTAAATTAAATTAAATTATACTCATATTAAAATTGTATGGAACTAAGATAATATTATTGATAATATGGTTTTGAATAAAGGTTGCTACACCCATATGTGATGCCGATTATAAAGGTTTCGAAGATAACTAAACTATATTTCATTGTATTTGTAGCGATATTGATCGTATTTGACGATATGAAGCCGCGATAAAGGATTTGTGGCCAATACCAAGATTAAATATGGTTGATAGTCTGATACTACTCCCTCCCTTCACTATTACGAAGTACTCCCTCCATTTCAAATAACTTGTCCCATTTCCACTAAATTTTTTCCCAAATTACTTGTCCCCTTTTTATTTTTAGTACGGAGTATGTTTTAGCAAATGATTTTCAAAATTTTCTCATTTTTATTATCATCCCTTAAATCATCCCAAAATAGAAAGGGGACAATTAATTTGGAATGGAGGGAGTATCTACCAATTTATTTTGGATCAAAAAACAAGATGTATGGTGTAAAATAGAAGTGAAAACAATATGTAGGGTAACAAGTGAAAAGATTACGAGTACAATTTATATAAGATTAGTCTTTAACTTTCATTTTATTTAAAAGTAAAATAGCTAATTAAGGAGTATTATTTATATGTTAATTTCATAAAAATTAATGAATTGTTAATAGTAATTTAATAACAACAATAACACTGATAATAATAATCATGTCTTATTGTCCTTTTACATTAGTTAAACATACCCCCATTTTATAACACTATCATTTTTCAAAATAATCCCTTATATGTTTTTTTTTTTTTTTTTTACAATATAACCCTTTTTAAGATAATTTTGCTTTAGAATCATACCCAACATCCAATTTTGCTAATTAAAATGGGAATATCCATACCCTTATATAGAGATTTTTCAAGGGGTGTCATCATATTTTATGCATGGACGATTGTCACTTGAAAGAGGCGTACACTAAGACGTGTTTGGTTGCCATTTTTAAGTAGCAAATTTCGATGTTGGTTATGATTTTGAAGCAAAAAAGTAAAGATTTATGTGTAAAAATATATAAGAGGATTATTTTGAAAAAACTTGTTATAAAAATGGTTCTATTTAATTAAACCATTTATTTATCATCACGTAAAGCCTATAAAATAACTGACTTTTTGACTTATATCTGCTTCTACTCCGCCGGACCTCTGTTCACCACCATGGTTGGCGTCCACCACCGTCGACCAACCCCGCCGTCTGTACGATGACCCACCATCGTGCATCACCATCCTCCCCCTTTCCACCACAGTCGACTAGCCCCACTAGCCGCACTCCACCGTCACAGGCCAACCCTAACCCATGACCCACGACCCATCTGACCCCACCCCTATCGCCACCAGCTCCAATTTTAGTGGATGAAATTGATTGAATTAAGTGGAATTAGGTGACGTTTGATTTGTATAAAGGAAATGAAATGAAATCAAAAAAAGAAAATAATATGAAAAGAATGAGATTACCCCAAATTTGATTTGTTGTTTGGTTGTTTTATCAGAAAGAATACCAAAACCTAAATATCGACCCATTTTACCCGACCCAACCCACAACCGAGAGGTGGCGAGGTGGCAACATGGTGGTGATCATGGTGGCGGTCATAATCACGTAAGTTTGTGGTGGGGGTGGGTGAGAAAGTGAGCTGGAGGGGAACAAGAATTTCATTCTCTTGGGGGTGAGGGGAAAGAAATTAGAGGGGTTTGAATGTAAGAGAGAACTTGATTCCCTTTGTCACAAACAAACACTAACAAAAGCAATCATTAACTTTGATTCTTTTTCCCTTTGTTTTAAATTCCTTACCAAATGCTCCCTTAGGGATTTGCATTTTGGTAGTACGGGGTACTTGATTTTTGCGTATACTTTAGCATGCTTTTGTTGTGTTAATTCTTTGTCACTTATTTTTATGTTTCTATAATTCAATTTCTAAAATAAACGATTTACAATTTACAGTTTAAATTAATAAATTAATTGGATTAACTTTGAATGATTTAGGATAATTTTGATGAGTTTGCAAATAGAGAATTTTTTTTTTCTCAAAAGGACAATGAATGGAAAAGTTCTAAAAAAGAAGAAGAAAAAACTAAGTAAAATTTTAAGTACAATTAAAGAATAACGTATTTAAGTATTAATTTTTCGTATACGAGTTTTACTCTCGTGCTATACTTTTTTCATTTAGTTTTCCACTCCTACCCTTTTTACTCTCACAATATACAAAATTCTCTCATTTGTTTCTTTAATTTTTTCAATCAAATCTTAAACAAATCGCTCAATTTATTCAATTATAAAATACGTTTATCTATTCGATCAAGTTAGATTTACCGGGTATATTTTAATTTTTATTTGTTGTTAAATTATTAATTTTTAAGAATTTGAATAGAATTTTTAAAAAACTAGAGTTTGGGTTTACGAGTTTCGCAAGCTTTGCAAAAACATATGCAACGGAACCCCATTATTTGCACAAATCAATGATGTACTCCTTAGTGCACAACAGCAGGTTGTGAATAACCCAAAAAAACACATCAATTTGTCAAAACCATGAATTTAGATCATATGCGGTACTCAATCTCATAAATTTGAATGATTGGTTTTTATTTTATTTTATTTTATGATTTTTATTGTTACGACAGGGCTAATGATTTCGCTTGAGTACTGTTCGGGGTGATTTTCTCACACGGTTCGTTTATGTAGTTGTGGATCTACTAGTGCTATCCCTTAGGTTGCTTTTAGTGGTGATTTATGTGATTGACTTTAAATGCACGAAAGATAACAAAAATGGTACAAGACACACGATATGTTACGTGGGAAAAACCCTTAAATGTTAAGGGAAAAACCACGCGCTGCGAGAGAGGATCTTCACTAGTTCTGAAATAATAGGTACAAAGCCTGAACCAACTGGTACAGAAAACTATATAATCGTAAAAATATAAAGTGGTTGGATGCTTGAAAATTGCGTAGAGTATTGTGTGCTTGCGTTGTGTGATGATGAATGCCCTTTTTCTTCTGAGTTCTCTTGCTTATATAGTGTCTTGAGTCCAACGTTCGTTCCCCAAAATGTAGGTAACCTCTTCCGTTGGGCTTGGCCCATCTTGGGTTTTCCTCTCCTGACCTGCACCTTTGTTTTGTCTTGCAGACCGGCCAGATCGACCGCACGCTCTGGCCGTGAATCTCAGATCTGCCCAGGCCTGGACCAGGGTTCTGGACCAGCCTGGGTTTTTGGTACCAACAGTTTGTCCCCCATCTCCTTGCCTTACAGTCCTGAACTGGGGGGTAAGGAGATGCTTCTGCTCTCCATCCTGGTCCAGTGGCGAGCCTGGCCCAGCCTTCTTTGTGCCTTTGGTCCTGAGATCTGACCTTTGTAATTAATGAGGTAGTTGGTTTTTTGTGGGGAAGCGCGCCCTGTTTTGGCGCTCAATGCGCTGAGCACGTCCCATCATGGGTCTTGTCACATCTCTTCGCGCGCTTATTTTTGTAAAAACCATCCAACCTCTATATATACCCTAATTTTTGTTTTTGCTTCTCTCTCTAACTCTCCCATTCCTTTGATTCTATTTGTTTTGCAACCGAAAACCCTAGCAAAAATTCCCAAATCGATTTGCAAAAAGAAAACCCTAGCTTCTTTTTCCCTCCATCGTTCATGGCTCGTAACGATACTGGTCCTTCTCCAGCTGTCACCTTCTCCCATGGCGGCTCCGTCTTCCACGCAACGGACATAATCAAAGATGTCAATATCTACCCCAATCTGCTCGCCCAAGGAGTTGAGGCACGGCTAAAAACGGAGGGAAAGATCCCGGAAAGTACCGAAGTCTGGGCCCCAGACACCACTGATGTCAGGGTGGATTGGGTCAGTCCTGGCTGGTTTGCAATCTTCGAATCGTCCTTTAGGTTTGGAGCAACTTTCCCTCTTTGTCCATTGATGAATTCGTTCTTGAACACTGTTCAGGTTCCACCCTGTCAAGTTATGCCGTCAGTTTGGCGCTTGATTCATGGGGTTGATTCTCTGTGTCGAAAATACGGGGTTGAGATTCAGTTAGCCGATATAAGAAACACTTATCATCTGCGCATGCACAAGAAGAAAAGGGTTTTGTTTCGTCTGAGGGATAAGTGCCAGCCTCTTATCACTCGTTTGGATGCGGGTGATGAGAGGAATCGACTAGTTACTATATGTTCATCAAGAGCAACACATTGGGTCCCAACGCCTGGCGCTGAGTTCTCTTTGAAGGGGGCTGGTATGTGCCCTGGTCTTTTGAATTCCTGTCCATCTCGTTCTTGCATGTACTTCTTTGTTTAAATTTGTTGTGTCTTTGTTTTGTAGTTTCTGATTGGGTTCCTACCCCGACGACCCGAGTCAAGGAGGAGGATCGAGGCGTTCTAAGGCTACGGCTTGAAGAGGGCTTGGCCCGGATGTATGCGTCCAGATGAAGACGATGATGACGTTGTCGAGGTGGTTCCCGCCTCGAGCGACATCTTTGGTGACGGTGAAGACAGCGAGGAGGATGAGGGAGAGTCTGAGGATGAGGAAGAGGCTGCGCCTGAGGTGGGTGAGAAGTCTGTGAGTGGGGTTGCTGGTGAGAGCAGTACAGGTCATTTTGACCAAACTCCCATCCATGTGACCCCATCAACTCTATACTTGCTGGGGCCAGTGGCCACTCAACTCTGCCCCATCAAGATTCCTGTGTCCGCCTGAGGTCCGTGCCAAATTACCACCGGGTAATCGACATTTTCCCTTTACTTTGTGGGGATCCTTACTTACCATACCTTTGTAACTCATTTCCAATGATGTCTGCAGCGTCTGGGTCTAGTAAGAGGGGTTTCCTGTCTATGGAGGATATCACTGCTGCGATCACCCAGGCACGCGAGTCCACAAAG
This sequence comes from Dianthus caryophyllus, assembly GCA_023091065.1. NCBI lineage: Eukaryota > Viridiplantae > Streptophyta > Magnoliopsida > Caryophyllales > Caryophyllaceae > Dianthus > Dianthus caryophyllus. The sequence goes on along the minus strand of CM041521.1, from coordinate 7,375,960 downwards.
TCTGGTGGTAGCCTCAGGCTGCCGTGAATCTGGTGGCCCCTGCCTCAGAGTCTTCCAAGAGGAAGGCACCAGAGGGGGTCCAGACTAGGTTCACTAAAGCCGCTTGAATCTCCCCGGCGCCTCGAAAGAAAAGGAAGAAGGGAAGTTACCTCGGATGAATCTGTCTTTGTCCGCCCATACTGCACTCTCGTGAGTCGGCCTGAGTATGTTTCTTCGGGAAGGCCTTGAGTGAGAACTTTGCCGCTCGCCCTTCGCACTGCCAGACTTGAGCTCGCACGTCCGCCGCACAAAATGGTGGGTCATTGTGCTCAGGTTTGTATCTTTTCCCTGGCTTTCGTTTACGCTCGTAGATACTTTTGATATGGTTACGATTTTACGCTTCGTTCGCACTGTAGTCGCTACTTATGTCCGCGGCCTTGGTTCCACGCGTCTTGGAGAGTGGTAGGAACAAAGCCGAGGCCGAAAATGAGGCGCCGCGCTCTTCCTCGAGATCGCCAAGGAGCTTGAGAGTGTGAACTACCGGTGTGGGAAGCTGGCTGAGATGGATAAGATTCATTTCGAGAGGATCCAGCAGCAGGATAACCATATTGGCGAGCTGACCAGGGAGCTTGAGGACCTAAGGGAGGGCGCAAAAAGACATAATGCAGTGGTGAGGGACCTGAGTATCTTCCACACACTTCGCACGTGATTGAGATGATGAATGCCAGTTCTGAGGCTCGTGCTGCCTGGGATCTTTCCGCGGAGATTGCCACCTTTAGACAATTGTTCCCTAATGAAGTTGTCCCAGGCGGTGAAGTTACCTCAGTATCTGACTGGTCTTTGGAGTTGCTTCGGTCCAGTGTTGAGGAGGCGCCCTTCCTCGCCGATCCTGCAGAGGAGCATCTTTGAAAAAGACGTGAGTCAAGCGAATGAATGAATCAATTGAACTTTGGCTTTGTTATTGGTTTTTCTGAACAATCTTTGAATTTGCCAGGGGGGGAATGTCCCCTGTGTTTATTTGGTTTGTAAATATTTAGACTTTGCTTTTGGTTTGAACTTTTGTTTCTGAATTCTGTTATCCATGCATAGGCATGGTTTGGCTTTTGTCAACTTTTTGCTAGTTATGCTAGGCCACGTTATCTGTGTTTTGCTTATGTTATGTTTTGTTATGTCTTTTGTTATGATGCGCATATAATTTGTTGTGAATCTGTCTAGTAGCATGCATGCGTTTGAAAATTTAGGCGACATACACTTTGGGGCTCCCTTATCCGACATTACTCCCTGTCCGTTAGTGCGATCGTTAAATTTGGAGCCCAAGTTTTTGTCATTGTCTTTGCATTTGTTTTTGGTTAAATTTGGACCAGATTGCTCGCTTTATGCGCACAAAAGAGGTCGAGGCTTGGCCAGTTGGCGTTAACCAGCGACCTCCGACGCCAAGTCGATCTGATTGCATTGGATAATTTGTAAAGGAAAAGTTTTGAGTTTTGTGGATTACCAGATGTCTTAGTCCAGGACACTTTACATGTGATAGAGCTTGAGGTGGAGTGTGTTCCAAGGTCTTGGGATCATGTCTCCTTCCAGGGTCTGTAGTCTGTAAGAGCCTTTCCCTGTTGCTGAATCAATAAGGTATGGGCCTTCCCAGGTTGGGGCTAACTTGCCTGCGGCCTTGTCCCTTGTGTTCTGAAATACTTTTCTCAGGACCAGATCTCCTGTCCTGAACATTCGTACTCTCACATTCTTGTTGTAATTTCTGACCACTGATTGTTGGTATGCTGCCAACCTTACTGCTGCTAAGTCCCTGAGCTCCTGGGCTGTGTCCAGGCTGTCACAGAGTAGTTCATTATTCTCGGAAAATGTATTGAACCCATACCTGACCGCTGAACGTGCACTTCTATCGTAGTACACCACATCCATAAACCATCGAGTATGGAGTTTGTCCTGTTGCTCTCTTTGGCGTGGTCCTGTCGCCCATAGTACCCGGTGGCGCCTCTTGACCCATCTCCCTTGTTTCTCTATCAGCTTCTTCTTGATGCAATTGATCACAATTTTGTTGCTGGACTCAGCTTGCCCATTTGCTTGAGGATATCTTGGTGGAGAGGTCACCAAGTTGATGTTCCACCTTGTACAGAAATCTCTGGTCTTGTTTCCCACGAATGCAAGTCCATTGTCACATACTATTTCTGAGGGGATCCCATACCTGCTGATGATGTTCTTCTTTATGAAGGCTATAACTTCTTTTTCTGTGACGTTCTTGTATGCATCTGCCTCTATCCACTTAGAGAAGTGGTCTGTCATTGCTAGCATAAACACCTTCTGCCCTGGAGCCATTGGTAATTTACCAACTAAGTCCATGCCCCATTTCATGAATGGCCATGGTGCAGATATCGAGTGCAGGTTCTGTGCAGGCTGATGTATCTCTGGACCATGCCTTTGACAGGCGTCACATTTTGTGGCATATTGGATGCTATCTGTTTTCATTGTGGGCCAGTAGTAGCCCATGCGTAGAATTTTGTTAACCATGCTTCTACCACCTGTGTGATTTCCACAATGTCCATCGTGTATTTCTGACAAGATCGCCCCGACCTGGTCGTTCTAGTAAGCAGTCTGATCCATTAAAGGACCTTCTGAATAGTATACCCTGGATGATTGTGTATCTGGATCCCTTGATTCTGAATGCTCTTGCCTCAACCTTGTCCTGTGGTAATTTGCCCTGGCCCAGCCATTCGTAATATGGTTTGGTCAGTGCGGGTAACTTAATTTGCGTTACGTAGGGTGATTGAACTTTTACGATCTTTGGTTCCAAGACGTGTATAATAGGTATCTTGTCCGGCGTTCCAGTGTTCAAATGTTGATCCTATGTTAGCCAAAGCATCTGCTGCACATTCGATCTCTGTGGACTTGCTCAACCTCAACGTTAGTAAACTTTTGAAAAAGATTTTTAACCAAATCAAGATATGCAATCATCTTAGAATCTTTAGCAGCGTACGTACCATTGATTTGGTTTGCGACCAACAAAGAGTCTATCTTTACCTTTAGATTCTGAACCTTCATGTCCAGACACACATTCAGCCCTGCTATCAGTGCCTCATACTCAGCTTCATTGTTGGTAGTTCTGAACTCACAGGATACAGCCTGTACTATCTTGTCCCCCTGTGGCGACTTCAGGACCACACCTAGTCCAGTACCCCTGATGTTGGCTGAACCATCTGCCCAGAGTTCCCAGGTCTGCTGTTTCTGGTCCAGATGGAAGATTTCTTTTGTTACCTGCTCTTCTAGCGTGGGAGTGAAGTCAGCCACAAAGTCTGCTAATGCTTGAGATTTGATTGCTGTTCTGGGCTCATAGGATAGATCATAGGTGCTCAATTTTACTGACCATTTTGACATGCGGCCTGAAAGTTCTGGTCTAGACAGTACTGATCTCACAGGAACATTAGTACGAATGATAATATGATGCGCCTCAAAGTAAGGGCGCAACTTGGTACAAGCAACTGTTAAAGCCAAAACAAATTTTTCCAATACAGAATACCTGGTCTCAGCATCCAGAAGACTCTTACTTACATAATACACAGGATGTTGCTGTCCATCTGGTTCTCTCACCAGGACTGCACTTACAGAGGCTTCTGTTACAGACAGGTACAGGACCAGTGACTCTCCTGGTTCAGGCTTGGACAGGAGTGGAGCTGACGATAGGTACACTTTCAGGTCCTGGAATGCTTTCTCGCTCGCCCCCAGTTGAACTGCTTGTTCTTTCTCAGAAGATCATAGAATGGCTTGCACCTTTCAGAAGATCTGGAGATGAACCTGTTCAGTGCTGCTACTCTTCCAGTCAATTTCTGGACATCTTTCGGGTTCTGGGGGGACTGCAAGTTGATTATTGCTAAGATCTGTTCTGGACTAGCCTCTATGCCTCTTTTTGTCACCATATAACCTAAGAATTTCCCTGCAGTGACGCCAAAAGTGCATTTAGTAGGATTTAACTTCATGTTATACTTTTCCAGAATCTCAAACGCTCTTTCCAGGTCCAGGATGTGGTCCTCGGCTTTCTTTGACTTCACCACCATATCATCGATGTAGACTTCCATTGTATCTCCAATCTGATCCTTGAACATCATGTTTACTAGCCTTTGATATGTTGCACCTGCATTCTTTAGTCCAAAAGGCATAGCCTTGTAGCAGTAGATTCCTCTGCTGGTCATGAACGCTGTATGCTCCTGGTCTGGGGGGTACATCCCGATCCGTTGAATCCGCTAGCCGCATCCATGAATGTCAAAGACTTCGTATCTGCGGTGGCATCTACCATGGCATCTATGTGTGGTAGTGGAAATGAATCTTTTGGGCACGCCTTGTTCAGGTCTGTATAGTCCACGCATACTCTCCACTTGCCATTCTTTTTCTGGACCACAACTACATTGGCCAACCAATCTGGGTACATTACTTCTTTTATCATGTCCATGTTCAGCGGTTTACGTACCTCCTGGTTCACATTCTCATTACGTTACGTGCAAACTTCCCGCGCTTCGTTTCACGGCTTAAAAGTTGGGTCAATATTTAACTTATGCGTAATAACATCGTAACTTATACGGTCATATCAAAATGGGACCAGGCAAAACAATGCTCTTTCTTCCTCGAAAGTCAATTAGAGCGGTCCGATTACCTGCTGAGCGTCGAACCAACCGTAACCTTCCCCGTCAGTCTTTCTTCACCAAAACAATTTCATCCGTCTCCATGCGTGGGACGGGGTTCTCAACAGAACTGACAGTCGCTTTAATTGCTATGCGAGGACTTACTCGACTAGGAGGTTTCATCGTCTGTAACATTCTGTCTTTGTTTGTTCTTTCTCCTCGGCCGATTCTTTGTCCCCCACTTTGTTGGTATCTTTATGCACCGTGGTACGTTGAAGGTACGCCTTGAGGTTGTGGATCCAGGGTCGCCCAGATTACGTTGTATGAGGACGAGCGATCTATCACGCAAAACTTCTCGAAAGAAGTGACTCCTTCCACATAGGTTGGTAGGGTGATCTCTCCCAAGCTGTGCTTTGTCTCTCCACTGAACCCTACTAGGACGCTGGACTTCTTCGTTACGTCAGATTCTTTCAAATTTATTGCTTCGCGCCTCCATCATGATGATGTTGGTGATCAATCGCCTCGTCTACCAGGACTCTTCTGACCATGCAGGTTCCAATCTGGACCTTGATTACCAGTCCATCGTGGTGTGGCCCATGCACTCCTTGTAGGTCTGACTCATCAAACACGATCTCCTGGGCTGGACCTGCTTGTCCTGCTGGTGGCTGTTGCCTGCTCTCCAGAGCCACACGCTTTGCAGCAGAATATGTTAGTCCACAAATATCTGATCCACCAGAGATGAATTTTACCTCATGGGTTGGTGGTGGTGGAGGAAGATCTCTGGGCTCATCTCGTTCATCTCTGTTCCTTCTGTTTCTGGGCAGGATATCCTTCAGGTGGCCATTCTTTAGTAGGTGAGCTATTTCCCTCCTGAGAGCTATGCAATCCTCTGTGGTGTGTCCAATATCAGAATGGTACTCACACCACTTGGTTGTGTCTCTCCTTGGGTTGGGCTTCTCGCTTGCTTTTGGCCATCTGACTGCTGAGCCCAACTTGTCCAACTTGTTGATTAGGCCTGGCAGATCTACAGAAAAGCAGTACTCTGAAACTGGAGGTGGAACCCTGGGTGCATCAGTCTGTTCATCCACGGCGTTTGCCTCCCTCCTGCTTGGCCTCTGATATGGACCAGGCCTGCTGTTGCTCTGCGGGTGGTGACTTTTCGCTCACCGCCTGTCCCCGATACCTTGCCACTGAATCATGGTCCTCTTCTACCTCGACCGGGCGGAGCCTTAGCCTCGCACATCCTCAAAGGTAGAACAAGGGTAGCGAGTTAGTTCAACATAAAGATCGAATCTCTAACCAAACCTTGCCTCAAGGCCTCTATGGTCGCGGCCGATGTCACATCCGGGATGGACACTTTCTCCTTGTTGAAACGGTGCAGAAGTCCCCAGAGACTCGTTCTCGCTCGGATGACCCGCATGCAGTCACCGGTTCCGCTTCTCCAACACCGCTCTTGGCGAATCGGATGTTGAAAAGGTTGATCACCCGCAAGGACTTGATGGTCTTGGTAGCGGGTTGATGTACCACTGAGGTGGACTACCAAGGTTGAACCAAAGCTTTTGCACATGCAAGCTTCCTCTTCTCTGGGATAGGAACGTTGAACATCCTCCGCACATCTTTGCGCAACATGTTCCGGAGGATCTGGCGTCCCATCATAGAGCTTTAGGTCAGTGCAGTACTTCTTTGGCATCTCGACCATTGCAATGCAGCCATCAAAGGGTGAACCAGCATAGCTCCCTGGTGCTGCCGCTTCAATGGGCGGTGGAAGTCCTGGAACCTTTCGTACTGCATCCGAGAGTTTCGTGATCTCCATCATCATGTCGCATGACCTCGCCGCACTAACTCCTCCTGGTGTCTTTGGGTCTCCACTTCCACCTGCAAAGATCGTTCTCCTGGGTTCTCCTCCACATTGAGTGGATCGCCTTTGATCCTTTTGAACCTGCAGAAGAGAAAGTAGAGACGTCAAGTTGTTTGATCACATCAGAGAATGGTGTACCTGGTGGGATCCTGGATCCTGAGGCTTTTTTCTGGACTGAGGACTCCAGCTGTTTCTTCAGGACAGCCTCAGCCTCCTTCAGCCTTGTTGCTTCAGCCTTGGCATCCTCCGCAGCTTTCTTGGCTTGCTCTGCAACCTGCTTGGCTTGTTGCAATTCCTCTTGGAGCTTGAGCATGGCTTCTGCACTTGTACCTTCCATCTTTCACGTTGGTTGATCTCGTTGGTTTGTAAAATTTTGTAGGATTAATAAACTAGTATCCCCACAGACGGCGCCAAACTGTTCGGGGTGATTTTCTCACACGGTTCGTTTATGTAGTTGTGGATCTACTAGTGCTATCCCTTAGGTTGCTTTTAGTGGTGATTTATGTGATTGACTTTAAATGCACGAAAGATAACAAAAATGGTACAAGACACACGATATGTTACGTGGGAAAAACCCTTAAATGTTAAGGGAAAAACCACGGGCGCCAAGCCAGGAGAGGATCTTCACTAGTTCTGAAATAATAGGTACAAAGCCTGAACCAACTGGTACAGAAAACTATATAATCGTAAAAATATAAAGTGGTTGGATGCTTGAAAATTGCGTAGAGTATTGTGTGCTTGCGTTGTGTGATGATGAATGCCCTTTTTCTTCTGAGTTCTCTTGCTTATATAGTGTCTTGAGTCCAACGTTCGTTCCCCAAAATGTAGGTAACCTCTTCCGTTGGGCTTGGCCCATCTTGGGTTTTCCTCTCCTGACCTGCACCTTTGTTTTGTCTGCATCTTGGTGATCGACCGCACGTTCAGTCCCTGTTTGTGAATCCTGTACCCGTCTAGGCCTGGACCAGGGTTCTGGACCAGCCTGGGTTTTTGGTACCAACAAGTACCCTACAAATCCAGTAATCAGACTTTGCTCCCATAATCGAATCGTTAACGGATTTCATAATTGATAATTTGTTTATGATTTGATTAAAAAAACAAAGGTTGAAAACTATGAAGAAACTAGTATATTATGAGAATAAAAAAGATAAATTCAAAAAAATAAATAAATAAGGGTTTTTCTATGGTATACCCCTGAGGTTTTCCGTTTTCTATGTTATACCCTTATATTTTCGATATTCCATGGTATGCCCCTAAACTTTAAATTTTGGCTACAATATATCCCTAAACTTCATATTTAGAACCTGTTCTTTCGGACTTATTTTCAGCACATTTCAGTTCAAATTTCACTTGATTCGATTAGTTGATTCAAATTTCAGTTCAGTTCACATTATTATTATTATTATTATTATTATTATTATTATTATTATTATTATTATTATTATTATTATTATTATTATTATTATTATTATTATTATTATTATTATTATTATTATTATTATTATTAAATAATATTGTAGTTGTTGTTGTTGTTGTTATTATTATTATTATTATTATTATTATTATTATTATTATTATTATTATTATTATTTTTATTATTATTATTATTATTATTATTATTATTATTATTATTATTATTATTATTGTTGTTGTTATTATTGTTATTGGTATTGTTATTATTATTATTATTATTATTATTGTTGTTGTTGTTGTTATTATTGTTATTATTATTATTAGTAGTAGTAATAGTAGTACTACTACTACTACTATCACCACTACTACTACGATAACTAGTACTACTACTAGTAAAACATGTGAAAGTACTGAAAAAAAAGGTACGTAAGAAAAAAAAACTTGGTAGCATTGAAATAATAATAACTATTAATACAATTGAAAATCATAATCTTGAAAACAAAGATATCATAAACTCAAAAGATATCATCTACATTTATTCGTTATCGACTTCCACACCATCTTGATGTGTTTCATCATCATGGTCATCATCATGGTCATTATAAATACCAATAAGATTGTAACCTTAGCTTATTGAATATATCAATTGGTCTTATCTTAAAACTTGTAGGAACTATTGAATTGGTATTTGTCAATATTTTATGGTTAAATACATATCCTCATGCTATTGTTAGATAAAAATTTGTTGGTTGCAACTTTGTTGGTTTTTAATAATAACTAGTTTCATGTCCCGTGAAAATCACGGTTTATTTTAAAAAAAATATAATTCATTTTATATTTAAAATAAATTATGGAGTGAAAGTTTACTAATTTTTTTATTTTCTCTTTAACTAACACATTTTATAGTTACATAGCTATTTTATGATTGAATTTTTATTCACTCTTTGATTGTGGTACACTTATTTACATTGAGCCTATAAATAAATCAATGGAACAGACCTACAAACAATTCTAATTGTAATAGTCTATTTTACGTGAGTATAATAAAAACAAATCGATAATTTTATTGTCTAACTAAATGCAAGGTATTTTGTAATGAATTTTTCATCCACTATTCATTAGAATGTTAAATAATTCAAAACAATGAATCATCATTATTATCTTATTCTATGTTGACGTGCATGTAAAATCTATCAATAATAAGGTAATAGAGTAAGCAAATAAACAAATGCAATACAATGTATTACTCGTACTTGTTAATATAGATGATTTTATATATTTTTCTAAAAATGTTATATTTTTTTTTTCAAAAACATTAAATGTTACTCTGTATTAAGCTAAAGTTGATCATGGGTTTATGGTCGTGCAACTTATAAAAATAAAAATAAAAATAAAAATCACATATAAAATTGTTATTCTATTTAAAAAAAATCTTTTTTTTTTTATAAATAAATGTATGAAATAATGAATAAGATGGTCATTAAATAGTATTCATGCAATAATTTATGTTAATGAAACATTAAAATAATGCTTATTATGTGGCTTCATAAATGGACAATTTAGCTTAGGGGGCATGCATATGGAGAGCGTTTTAAACAACACTTAACATAACATTTCAAAGTTGCTTTTTTATATATTATATAGATTATAATAATAATAATTATAATAAATATAATAATAATAATAATAATAATAATAATAATAATAAAAATAAAATATAATAATAATAATAATAAATAATAATAATAATAATAATAATAATAATAATAATAATAATAATAATAATAATAAGAATAATAATAATAATAATAATAATAATAATAATAATCGTTTCATTTTTTGTTGATTCGATTCGATTGATTCGATTCGATTGATTCATTTGATTTCATTCATTTGATTGATTGATTGATTAATTTAAAAAGTCCGAAAGAACAGGTTCTTAGTCTATAAATTAACCATCCTTAAACCCTCTTTAGCTATATTTCTTCCGAGTGTCCTTCATTTAACTTCTTTTCTTATCCGTTAACATCAAGTGACCATATTAAATAGAAGTTTCAAAGCGCTCTTAATAACTTTTTTTAGCATGAAAAATAACGTTTGTTTCATAAATCATTAAATAACTTTATCCATGGATTTATAATCGTCTAATATATAATTAGACATGTTAATGTGTAATCGAATGCTATTATAAGCAAATGAATTGGTTAATACGCAAACGGTTGGATTAAATAGTCATTTAGTAGCTTAAATAAACGACCAAGTCAATGATGACTAACAATTTGGTCATAACATAGACAAATTTTAAAGTTTAGGGGCACACCATGAAATATTAAAAAGGTAAGGATATATCATAGAAAACGATAAACCTCAGACATATATGATATACCATAGAAAAACCCAATAAAAAAAGTACTCCGTATACCACATAAGTAAAAGTGGTAAACGAAAAGTTATTAACTCCGTAAAATGTTACTCACGTTAAATTCATTTCAACGCCAAATGACTGAACAAAAGTAACAAGGGTTTTAGCTCATACGAGTACTTCCTATATTCCCTTCTACCAAATCACCAGAAAACTCCGGTACAAAAAACAAAAAATGTTGCGTGCAGCACTGCAGAGAATCCTCTCCAACGGCGGTGTAAAACTCACCACCGCCGCAGCAACCACCGTCAACGGCGTAGTCCACCGTAGCAACACATTCTTACGGCCGTCAATTTTGCGTACGATTTGCTCAAATCAATCCTCAAATGTCAACCCCGTCGCTATTCAGATGATCAATTATGCTCTCCAACTTGCTCGTTCTCAGCGAACTGGTTTTCAACTTTTTCTCGCTTAATTGCTTGCTTTCTACTGTAATTTTGTATGATGCTTTGTTTTTTGGAGTTAATTTTTTTTTTGATAATTTTTCCCGTTTTTTGATTTCTTGTGGAGTTTATGTGCAAAGTTTGAATTTTTATATTTGAATTTTGCTAAATTGAGATTGTATTCAGAAATCAACTTTTGTTGACTTTATGTGCAAGGTTTGATTTTGTATATTTGAATGTTGCTTGATTTTTCGCAAAAATATACGGAGTATGTGTTTAGTTGTTCCAAAATTGAATGTTGCTAGGTTGAGATTGTATACAGAGATGATGTTACTGAAATTTTGTGTGCTGATGTTTGAACTCGGTAGATGAATCGTATGCGCAAGCTCTGCTGGTACTTGAGCAAGGTCTGTCGTCTCAGTCGCAAGAAGGAACAGTTGCTGTGATTGAGAATTCTAAGGGGATTGTTTTGCTCGCTATCTCAACATTATTGACCGAAAGGTGTGAAAAAGCGGCACTATCATCATTGTCGTTTTTTTTATTGGCCTTTTGAAACGACAATTAATGAGGCCGATAGTCTCATATGGTCATTCACATTTTGCTGTGCAGAGGGAATATTGATGAAGCCATGCGCGTGTTGCTTTTAATACAGGATTTGACGAGCTCATCTGTGGGTATTCGAGGTAAGAACGAAAGTATTTATGTGTGATACGGTTACTACGGCTACATGGCGCCAATTAATGTAAGTTATTGATTGATGTTATCGAATTCAATGCTGGAACAGTTGCTGCGATGGAAGCACTTGTTGGGCTTAATCTGGAACTTGGATTGGTACGTTTCGGGAAGCGTGTGTGTTTTATGAATCGTCAATTTTGTCATTATTTAAGTTTCAGAGCGTTGATTCCTGTTTTCTAGTCACCTGTGGTGCTATATGATTACGATGCGACCCTTGTATTGTTCTCCTTAGGATTTTATATAGATAACAGTTCATCTATCCATTAATCTCAATTTTATACGTTTTGGAATTTTGTTCACATTAGGTTATCATCTCTTGTGTAGGATGATACGTCGTCAGTTCTCGCAGATAAGTGTTTGAGTCTTTTGGAGAAAGAAGGGATAGAGAATGGTGAAGAGTATGGCTATAAAGTCTTTAATGCTCGATCTAAAGCTATCAAAGGCTTGGTTGAGCTTATTCAGGGCGATATGGAATCAGGTAATTGTTCTTATTTATATTTTATACGGAGTACGTGTTTTTGTGCTGGATGTTTGTACCTAGTGACTAATCTCTTCAGTTTTAGCTAAGGCCTCCTTTGAAGGATGTCAAGACGAAGGTTGTATCGGTGAGTTTCAAATTTCAACTGTTTCACACTTTATTTATTTATTTATTTATAAATTTATTTTAAATGTGCTATTTCTTGTGTAATGAGTTACAATTAATTGTTAGGCAACTCAACGCTATCATATGGAGAATTCCTGCATGTCAAGCGTGACTTTGATGCAGCGAAGGAGTTGTATCAGAAGGCTATCAAAGAATCATCTGAAAAGAAGGATTGTAGCGATCCTTATCTCTTGGGTGCATGTAACATGGATTCGGAAGAAGTTCTTTTGGCTGCTACCTGTTCTCTGGGCCAACTCGAGTCACATTTGGGGTAACGACAGTTTGAGAATTACTCCGTATACTGTTTTTTTTTTTCTTTTTATTGTTTAGTGTTGTCATTGTCGGGTATTTGTTCATCGATTGATACAATATTCCCTTTTAGGAATTTTGGAGAGGCGGAGGAAATATTGACTCGAGCATTAAAGAAAGCCGAAGAAAATTTTGGTAGCACGTTTATCATAATTTCCAACTGTACTTTACGAATTTAATCTTAGGGGTAGGCTTGATAAGGAATGTTCCTTCTGTCTGATCTGGTGCAGGCGTGCATCACCCGAAAGTCGGCATTGTCTTGACCTGCATTGCTCTCATGTATCGACATAAAGCGACTGCAGAACGCTCAAGTTCCTTGTTAATTCAAGAGGTTAGCCCATTACGCGATCAATTGATTTTGGAAAAATTATTCTGATTCCTTGAGTTGGCTTTGTCCTTTACTTTCTCCGTCGTTTCCATTATATTGTTTCTACACTTTCCTTTTTTTTCCTTGTTTTCTTTTTCTCTTTGATTATTTTTCCTTTTTCTATTAATTATTCAAAGACACCGTCATTGTTAGCTATAGCTGACCGTATTTGATTGATCATTTAACAAGGTCATTTCTTAATTGTATGCCTGTTTGCATGACAATATTAACCGAGGTGTCCTTACTATCGGTTCCCAATGGCCACCATTGAATGTTAAAAATCAATATAATTCTTAGATTCTGTGTTTGTTTATTTGATATCCTACTTATTTTACCCTCCAATATGTGCTGTTAGATATATGTTTAAATCACATTTCTTAGTTTGAACTCACCAAATACATTCGTACTTAGTAGTTTAGTTTTTGTCTGCAGGGCCTTTATAGGAAGGCGATTGATTTGCTGAAGGCTCCGGCATTGGAGACTACAGGTTTTTCATTGTTGACCAGATCTTTTACTGCTATTCGGAAATATTTTCCACTAGATTACTAGAGTAATACTCCCTCCAATCCATCCAATTACATTTACTTTTATCTCGTTTTTAGGTGAGTGAATAGAATACATGTCCTTATATGTAATTACTTATTTACCCCTACACTCTTCCCCAACTCCACGAGCCAGTACCCCAACCTTGACCGAACTCCCCACCATCCTTAACTCACCCCTCAACCGCCAAAAGCATCCCCGGCATCCCTCACCCTGTGGTTGTTGGGTGTGGGTCAAAGGGTGGTGGGTGGCTGAATTAGGATGTCGGTGAGGTGGCCTGGGTGGGGGCAGCTTTGCGAGGATTAGGTAGTGGTTGGGCGTAGTAAGGTAATACTCCATATTAAGTTGGTTGTGGAAAGAAGATTGACGGTAAAGTTGGTATATAATTTCTTAACCTTACCCAATAATGAAGCAAAAAAGACTGAATGAATCATCCCGAATTGAAAAAAAAGTGAAGAACTGGATGGATTGGAGGGAGCACTATGTATATTATTGAATAATCTGACATTGTTGGTTCTTAATTGTTTAAGATGAAAAAATTACCGTGGAGCAACTACAAGAAAACGTTGAGAAAAAGGACATTGTTGCGCTTGCCAGAGGTACGCTTTATTCAATGAATCATAAGATTAGCCTCATACTATTCTTTCATACTGCTGGTTACTTGCTGCAAAAACATTAATTAAATTCCATCAGCAAATGGTCACCCTTTGTATTAGGCAATAAGAATGGTACATGCGTGGGATGTTTATGTTTCTGTGTCACATACTGATTTGGTGATGAAATCTTTGTATACATCGGTGGTAGTATCTTCTATATATATTTCCATAAGTGTTTCTTACGCCTGATCATAGGTTATGTATAAAACTTCGTTACAATCGTGAGCGACATCTCAGTTCTTAGTTCAGTGTTGTAATTGCCTCTTGTTTACACCTCAGAAAAATGATTTGTAGAACACAATGTCTCAAATGAGACGGTTTTATTATAAACGTTATAATAAGACCTCTCACACAGAGAGATGGTTACGAATCTTACAAATTTTTTTTGTTAGCTTGTAGTGTAGATCTCACAGTTAGACGGTCTTACCGGAGACCTATTTCTTTTGAGAACAGATTTCATATGTAAGGGAGGGGAATGAGTTTGTTTGAATAATGTGGTAGTCATATCGGTTTCCAAAAGCACAATACTTAACTATTTTTTATTTCTTATAAATTTCTTTTTTTGTTCAGGTGGGTATGCTGAAACGCTTTGCGTCCAACCAAACAGAAAAGCCGAAGGCGAACGAATGAAGAAATGGGCTGATTTCGCCTGGAGAAACAGACGGCTATCACTGGCAGAAGCCTTGGATGTTTCCGAGACTTCTTGCAAAGTTCCAGTTGTTGATACTCGAATCTGTAGAGCCCTTTAATTCTGATTTTGTGATCAGTAGTTCAGAATTTAACCGGCTAATGATACTGTACAAATCGAGGTCATGCTGGATAGTAATGGTATCATCGTACATGGACTGTGAAACAATGATGGATCCGATATTGCCGATGTCGGTTGCGTCATGCGGAAGGCATGCAATTCTGTTCAGAAGTTACAACTGCTTTTCTTACTTGTATCAAGGCCACTGTCTTTACGACTTTCATCGTAATCTGGGATCTAGTTTTTTTGAAATAATGTATTCTCGATTCAATAAATCATATTTACAGCCACAACTAGTGATTTTAATCGTTCTCAAACATGTCGAAGGACAAATAGGCCCACACATGTTCCCATCTTCCTCTCTCTGAAGTCCTCGTTTTAGAACACGAGTTAACGAGTGTGATAACCTTTAGATTCCTATGGTTATGTAAGTTATCGATACTCGATTTCACTCGTCGAGTAGTGCTCCATTGTGCAGTATGTGTCCCTCAACGTGTACGCGTGTTCTGCACCCACTTTCAAGTCCCTTGGAGTTAGCACTCGACATATGTAACATCACAACTGATCTTTGTCATCGTTGAATGGCCATTAAGTGTTTGCCGTAGAGTATAACACGGACTGCTAACCCTGAAATATCGAACTGACTCTTGCTGATGCATCAAAATATCTGCTTACAACATACAAATCATGAAGGACGTCTGATTGATGATGTACTGGAGCAGGTTCCATCAATCCTACATATATACTGACGGTTTTTCTGACTCAATCATTCTACGAGGCATTTCTCCGACTTTTTGAATTGTGTACTTTAACACCTTATTTGCGGTGTTGGTATTGCGTCTAACGATATAGTCCCCAACGATAACATTGTTCATCGACTTAAGGACATAATCTAGAGGTCCAGTGTCTCCAATATGATCCCTCGCAACATCCCGAACTTACTGTCTAGTCATTCCCGACTTAGTGAGCTTGCTCATTTCCTTGTGATCCATCAGCGCATTGGCAATAACTCCAGCAGTGTACTCAAGTCTTCGTTTCGGCCACCTAGTATCCATCGTAGCCATGATAGACGCAAACTTTCGTAACTTGGTTGGCTTTTCTTTGATAAGAAATGGCATGTTTTGGATCATAGAAAGCTGAGGGCTTGGATTGGAGAACACTATTGTGGGGACGACAGAGGCCATTGACTTGTGATTGAACACCCCGTTTTTATGACAACTAGGAGATGTGGACGTTAGAGTGGACACGCGTGTATTAGTGTTTGCAGGAGCCTTGGACTTCTGAGTGAGCATGAACTTTAGGAGGTCTCGTAACGTGTTGAGACGGGTATCACTCAACTGTCGGTAAGATGAAACAAGACACTGCATCTGATTTTTCTTTTGACAGATTCAAAACCAGGTCATCGAGATCAATTGAGGTAAGAATATCGACGACTCTTTGGTAATGACGAGCTTGGACACCGAAGCTGCTGTGGGAGAACTTGTAACCCCAGCTTCCAAACCATTGGCGTCCATACGCAATGCCACAGATAAGTCGGAGTTCCATAGACCTCTTTTTTGGCGTGTCCTCGATCAAGATCCTTACACGAAGGTTTGTGCAAATCCGATCCCATAGATCCATATATAATCTCTCGTCCACGGATATATCTGGACCTGCCTTCAATACCGTTTATGCAAAGAAGATGGCCGAAACCGTTGGAATGAATGACTCTGTGCAACAAATGATTTTGAACATCAAAGACGTCACTGTTGCGAGGCTTGTTCCACTCAGAATCAATCGGAATTATTAAATGGTACTTCCTTTTACACATGTAGTGGTGATTCCAACCTAATTCAATAATTGCATGAGAAAGAAACGCCGTACACAGGTATCGGAAAATCCGTATTAAATAGTATGAGCTCAAAGAATATCTTGACTGGCATGTTACTGACAATACAGTGAGCACACAAAAAAAGACGGAATTCAATTTCGAGTCACCTAATGTGGTTCCAACTGATACTCTTTGATTTCAATCAAATTTTACAGAACATGACGACATTTAACAATTAAATCGGAAAATTCTCTACAAATGATGAATAACAGCAAGATTTGCAAAGAGTCACAGTCTGATTCATCTCGTAGGTCATCCTATCGATTACATCGACAATTTCATCCCACTATAGCATATCATAATTCGTTGCTCACTTTGAAATAAACGAGTTTACAAGAAAGATTAAAAGGGCAGCTCACTTAAAAATAATCAAGTTTTCAAGAATCGATATTTATATACTTCAACGAGACAACGACTACTGATCAAGTTTAAAAGGGCAGCTCACTTTCTAGTCAACCCTCACCGAAACACTTTCAGTAAAAACAGGTAGCTGAAATTTTGGTCAAACCAGTTAACTGGTCAAATAAGGTAGCTGATTTGTCGTTAACTTGACCCTTGAATGGGATGGTCTAAGGTCCACAAGTTGAGCTCACATCAGTCATTCAACATCTAATTAACCCAAAATATTTCACCAAATTAAAACTGAAGTCCTAAACCATGAAAATTCAACCTTGAGGGAAAACACCAAGGAGAAATAATTTAACAGCTTTGTCAATCGCCTTCATTGTCGCATCAATTCTTATCAGTTACTCTCGGCATTATTTCCATATATAATCATATAAGTAAATATTTCGTCCTCCGTTTCAACCATCTGTTCGTCGTTCTTATTTCAAAAAATTCAAAAATTAGCAAATTGATTGTCAATTTACTCAAAAGTAAGATTAGATCCATGTTATTTACGAAATCTCATAGCCAAAGTCGTTCTCCATCCCCTAAAACGGTCACTTTTAATTTATTTTCAAAATAAAAAAGTGAGCGTAGCGGGTTGATTCTCTTCCGTAAAGCAGCAAAGGAAAGAGCGAGCAATCTATCTACCGTAATATACTTCTTCTGCAACCGATTCATCTGTAATGTTATTTGGTGGCCTAAACAGTACATGTTTTTTTGTCGCTGCGCACGGGCTTGAACAACCTGCTGCGTAAGGCGAGATGTCCGCAGAGTCAGGAAGGGATAGAAGAGAAGTGAAGTCCCTGAAGCGTATTCTTCCGAAACTCTTCTTCTTATAGTTGATGTGATGGAAGGTCGGTCATTCGGCTATAGCAACTAAACAAGCAGGCGATTTTGACTATGTATTAAACATTTATCGTACTTAGATTGGTGAAATGAAAATGCTTCGTTAACAAAGAGAGGCACAAAAACTCAAAGATTTCATGCCAATGAAAGGGATGAAAGCCGATAACTTCCCACGATAACACATACAGTATGACAATTTACTTTTCTGACATAAGTAATTACAATCAGTACCTCACAACAAACTGATTAACCAGATATATAGAATGACAGACTCTTTTGATTTTGTTCGAGTATTTTCAGAGGGGAATATCAAGTCCTTTGCCGATTTCTACGCCAATAAGTTCAAGTATTCCCTTGTTTAGTATCTGCAGAAGCAGGCCTCGTATCAGTGGATGAATTTTGATAAAAATAAATAAATAACGTCAGCATTAACAAGTCCACGAGTGAAATTACATACAAGTTCAACGATGAACGTCCCAATGAGGCCGATCATGCACGCCCTGGAGTTCCAAACTTCGGCAGTACTTGTGAATCCAGCAAAAGGGGGCTTGAATTTTGGCTCTACTTTCGGCAACACCATCTGTCGTCGAACATAGAAGTTGTCGTTTGATAATCACATTCCAAAGGAAATCAAAAGGGACAACTGACCTTCCAACAACGACGACTCTGATACCAAGTCGAGAAAAACTCTAAACCGATGATTAAAGTTTCATAATGAATTCTACTCTCTAATTAATAAACACAGTCACATCAAACGACGAGAGACTCTGATACCATAATAGAAAACCATCAAACGACTGAGTGTTTCGATAAGTTAAGTTGGTATAGCTAGTTGAATAGATAGAAGAAATGCTTACACCAGGGGGGAGCTTAGCAGCTTGAACAGTGAAGGAAACACGTTTTACGGGTTGAGTTTTGTGCTGCCATAAACCAAATGTGGTAGACACATGCTGTTTGAGCACAATATTATTATTATTATTATTATTATTATTATTAACTCCAAATTTAGGTGAGGAAACCAGTGACATGGTCGTCATTGCAGCCATGTTTTAGAGGGTGATGGTTGTTGTTTTGTGTTACTCAAACTGATTTTGGAAGTTGATAGAGATTTTAGTTGAGTTATCTTTGTCCACTCATCTTTTGTCATCTCTCCTTTCTTATGTGGTTATCCACGTTGCATCCTCCCATTTTATTCTATAATACGTCTCTAGGATTCGAACTCGAGACCAGATTATCACACCAAATAATTTGCGGTTATTTCTCTTACATTATAAATTATAATTTTTGTTATCATACAAAATGTTTAATTTGTACTTATGACTACAATAAGGTGTCGTTTGGTTGCCTATAGAAATTAAATCCTATGAATTATAATAACATGAGAATTAGAAAATTCACGTGATTTGCTCAAAAGACGTTTGGTTGAAATATAGGAAAGTATTTCATATGGGAAACTACAATTACCTAGGAAAGTATTAAATTTATAGTATTTTTTTTGTTACGTGTAATTATAAATATAACGTTGTGATATGTCTATAAATAAGAAATGTAATAATATGAAATGAATGGAGAAAATGTTATATATATACTCCGTATTAATTTCATTTTTTTTTTCTTTTAGCTTTTTATCTTGGTAGATAAGAGTACTCTCCTCCATTTCTAATGATTTTCCCATTTGTTTTTGTTGTATAGATTAAGAGAGTAAAAATATATGGTTGAGAATAAAAGGTAAGAAAATATGTGGAGTAAGAATGAATGAGAAGCATAAGTTTTGGACTTTTAGGGTGTGTTTGGATACACTAATACAGGGCAAATGAAAACTTATTAAAAAGTTTTCCATTGCTATTACTCTAACCAAACTACCAATACTACCCTTAAATTTTTTTCACTTTTTTTAACATGTGCAAAATTCTATGAGGCTCTCATTTGAACAATAGTAATTTAATACAATCAGAATTAAGAAATATTAACCTTTGGCCATCATTTATGTTTTTGGTACCTATTAATACAACCATTTTTTAGATGCCATAGAAATTTTAGTGAAACTATAATTCAACTGAGAATTCACAAAGCTAACCAAACTTCTGCGGGTTCAACATTCCACTGAGAATGGTTGCTTTACAACAGATGCATATCGACATGGATGCACAATCAAAAGCGGCAAAGCTCTGGTTTATTCCTCGACTGGCATTTGGAGATGCGCTGACAGAGTACTGATCAATTTTCGTTCTCAAGTGCTTCATGTCGTTCATCATTGCAGCTCATAGGAAGAAAAACTGAAACCAGACCTCCCTTCATTACTCGTCTTCAGTTCAAGCTTCTGAAACGGGCTGCAAGTCATGTTTAAATCGGGTTCATCAGGGGCATACAAGCGCAACACCAAGAAATAGTAGGGACAAATTAAGTCATAGATGAAAGACTCATTCTACGTTTGAATAGAGGATTTCGTAGGGAAAAGGGTCGTTGCTTGGTTTGGTTTGGGGGAAGTTAACTTCGACATAAATTAATGTTTGTAGGATTTGTCGGGAACATGGTAAACAACACTGGTAACCTATTGATGAACCTATGAAAACTAAGACGATGAATCAACAATATAGCGTTCAAATTATACTGCGAGAAAGAAAGTTTCCTCGCTCCAAAGCAAATTAAATCTTTTCAACACTGAAAAGACTCGGAAGTAAAGTGAGTTGAGATCATTGACCCCACATTTGTGTCTCATTTTATGTCCCACTCACTTTGGATTGTGACACCTCATAACCAACGTGATAAAAATATTCGTTAGTTATGTTGATATGATGACATGTCAAAAGCACATGAGCGGGAAACAAAAAGGAACCGGAGATCTGCAAGGTCCTTCAATAGTATCACCTCGCACTCCACTTCCCTCGTAAATCGCAATGTTGTTTTCAAAGAAAGGGTAATTAGCGAGTGATATACCTGCTATTAGGGTCATAATAGAAGCCGTTGATGGAGCCATCACTACAGGAGAAACAAACATAGTAAAATCCAGCTATAGTCAAGCCACAATCTGCGCCGACGTTTACAAAATACTGCTCCTTCCATCTCTGCATGACAGATGTTAGACCCAAATTAGATTAAACGGAGGCACATTACATCAGTTATGATCACATATTTGATGTAATTAGTAAGTGAACATACCATAAATATGTAAGGGTAGTTACTCAAGTCCAATGACTTGCCACCATCAATCTCCACTTGACTCTGATGAAATATCGCGACATATTATGCGGGTTTGCCATGTGGAATCTTGTGGAGGAACTTTGGGATTTACTTACCAGAAGAGGTGAAAACGAAGGAAATTTGGTCCAGTGCCTAATATCATCTTCTGGCCTAAAGCAGTGTGAAAAAACAAAGAGACAAATTCAATTAGAGCAAAATGAAAAGGTTTGATGAGATTGTGATGTCATCCATGCAATGATAGAAAGAAAAACACGACTTAACGTGGCCTCCCATTTTCCAGTGTAGAAGGTGTAGTTCGTAGTATCAACAATTTCTCCTTCCCAAAATGTCACCACCTATTGCAAGCCATAACAGAAAAGCTTCAATGAGCATGTGCAGCAAAAAGCATTAAAACTAATCATGCAAAGCAGAGATCAAGTGTATCGCTAAAGCATGTTGAATGCTGTATTTCGGATTGCTTTGAATGTTTTAGTTTGAGAGCTGACTAACAAATAAAAGCAAAAGAGAGAAACTAGTAATGTAGCAGGCTTGTATAAATTGTTCTATTTCTCATCAAGTAGCTCCCAGCATGGTATTCTACAAAAAGGCGTGATGCAGTCGCAGCATAGATCAGTGCAATGTGGTCCTGGACCACATACGTTGAACTACAAAACTTCTACCAATCAATGTGATCTTATGTCACGGCACTGATATCATAATGCCTCTTGATTGGCGTTATTTGCATTATACCCACAACGTGCCAAGGAAGATGCAATACGTCTTTGGTGCCCAGCGAAAACAAATTAATTGTGGACATGAATGAAAATACGAGCATAAATTGGGTCTTCCCATTCACAATGACGGTAGGACATTGCATTCTAGCCTGGAAGTGACATGCCATCCGTACATCTAGGAGTGTAGTCAAATGAGCAATGGTGGTGCTAGACTCCACAATCCCGGCATTGCGAAAGGTATGCAATGATATTAGGCATTTAGGCTATTGTCTGAAAGCAGCAGGAAAATAAAGTTCGCCAGTGACGATGAGGAAGCTAGTACTATACTCCATCTTATATTTTTCTACGCACTTCTTTTTTTTTGGGGTCACAGTTACCGAACTTTGACAGTAAATAATTTAAATACTAAAAACAGTTAATACCTGTGTGTTAGAGTTGGCCATTAGTGCAGGCGAGCCCGGCCCGGCCCGCCTGATAGGCCTGATTTTGATGGCCCAGCCCGAACCGCCAATAGTCTGGCCCGGCCCTCCCAAGCAACGGTCCGCGCCCAGGCCTGAGTATTTTTGGCCCGTCCTTTTTAGGAAATTTATAACCAACGGCTGGGCTTGGGTTTTAATTTTCAATTCCGGCCCGCCACCTTCACGGGCCGGTTAAGGGCCTTGGATATGAGCCACGTAGTGGGCTGGCCCACCCCCGGCCCAGCCCGGCCCGTGGCCACCTCTACTTGTCGTTAAGATATTTATATTTGTTTTTTTAAAATATTTTCACAAAATAATACGGAGTAATTTCAACAAAAAAAGTTAATATATGAATGGCAAAAAGAGTGGTCAAAGTAAGGTGTTGAAGACCGCGTAAAATGAAGTGGGAAAAAAAAATAGTAGGAGGGAGTACGAGACGGAGAAATGAGCAAAGCTACGGAAAGGAAGAAGATTCACAAATGTCTTTATAAAAGACTAACTAAGTTGAAGACAAAGCAAGAGGCAGAGACAGCACATGAGTTAAAATGGAATGAGTATCCTCATTGATAAAAAGGCGATGATGTGGTGTGAGTTTCAAGAAAGAGTGACATTGTTATGAATATCAAATTTATGGAACGAGATGAGCTTCTAACTAGACTACCATAACTGTATTCACTTCAAATCCTCAATGATGCGTATAGGTGTAATTGGACAAGAATTATGCAAAGGTAAGGGCTGTTCAATGACAACCTATGTGTGAGAAATTGATCATTGGTGGATTTCAGAAGTCTCTGCATTAACAACATTCCACATGGCTTCGTATGATTAACACTTGGCTAGAGGAACTCTCACTTAGTCACATAAAGAGGTGAGCTTGTCATGAGCACGGAACGTTTGCAAGAAAAATTACAAAATTTGTAAGGTGGTAACCTATGAGGCTATTAGTACCATAACTCGGGATTCACTAGCTGCAGTTGTATTTCGAGGTAGAAATGGACGTTCTAAGGGTGAAACCAAGAGAATTTTGTAGTGAAGGATTGCTATGAACAGTATTTGGTCAGGTAGCATGGATTATGATAGAAGATTACACTTGGAATACGACACACTGGACTTACTTAGCGAATCAACATGAGGGATACATCATGGTGAACTAAGGCAGAGAGATAGCGGTATTGATACTAAGAGATTTGAGTTCCTAAAATAAGGACTTCAAGATATATGGGCCTACTTACACAAGTTACTACGTTGGTTACTTATCATTAATATCAATTGCTAATCAAAGTAAATTTTTCAGGAGATTTGAGATGATATAAAAATAATGTCAGGATATATACATCGCATAAAGCAGAAGTAATACGTTGTTGCGGGATTATAGTCAGTAAAGATATCAGCTGCTAATTAAATAACGTAAAAGGAATATGGCATTCGGCTTGGTAAGTTATGAAAGATATATATTAAATAACTGCATACAAAGCGTATAATTCTACTTTAGGTAACATGGTTATAATAGTCGTCCCTATTGTTGGTAACATTAAAGGCCATAACCGACAAGAAACCGGAAAAAATTGAAGGTATTTGTATGCAGAAGTTGGCACTCTATTTATTGGTTGGAGTGGTATTGCTGAGTCAAAGATCACAGGAAGTTCATCTGATACGCTAGCTTCGTATCAAACCTTTCTATCAAGTGAAAAATGGTCCAATTTAAAACACCGTATTAAAACATCCAAATATTGATCTCTAAGGATACTAATGTAAAAAGATGTTGTGCAGCAACTAAAAGTTCACAACAAAGACAAGGCTTACCGGTGTATCCGCCATGGGGACGTTAAGGGCCTCCATCGTGCCGCATAGATACCCATGTTCAAGGTCGCATCCTTGAATTCGTACATTGACTCTCCATGCCTCATCCTTTTGAACACTAGAAACATTTTGAGTTCCAGAAAATGCCTGAAAAACAGACGGTGATCCAAGTCACACTTAATACCATTATGAATCTACAGGAATCAGAAATGTAATACCTCAAGATCAGATTACAATGAAAAAGAGAAATTAAGAATCTTGGCGACCACGCACAAACTTCAGAATATAGAAAAATGTGGAAGAACAGCATAATAACTGATAAAATCATATCCACATGACCTACTATTTTCTTGAAATTTCATCCTCCCTCAATTTCATTAGAAAATCCCCATTGGCCTACTTTTTGTGAGAGAAAAAGTGGGGCCATGACGCTAAAACAATGATAAAGGGGGAGCATTGTTTCTTGATACATATGTTCAACTGGATTCTCTGTATTGTTTTCGGAACAACGGTTATATGAGATGAAAATGTGCGATAAGGAATTACGGCCTACATTCACAATGGTGTGTTTTTTTTTTTCCTTTTCGTTTTTTTAACGTACATTAACACAGTAGTGAATTAATTACAGCAACTCAAAAGGTAAAGCTTGTAGCTTTATTAAGGAAGTAACGTAAAAGATGACAAAAATCAACTCAAATTGGCAAATACGACAGATAACCTTAAGCTAACATTCTACCATAGAGCATAGCACAAAAAGCAAAAATCAGTACTCCAATGAAATCAAATGATAATCCTATTCCATAATCCTCTGCCATATCCTAGCAGCACAATGATAATAGCATACATCAGGACTCCATGTTAAGGTAGTAAGAAAAGATTTATGTTTTCTAAGAACATAGCAACACCCAAGTGACACAATCACGCAATCCTATACAACACATTTGCTACTTCCACCCCGGACAACAGAAGAGTCACCGGCTGGTAGCAAACTTGTATAGCATTTTAAACCTTTAGTATAGTTTAAAGTACCACATAACCGTCGAAATGCCTCATGCCCTCGAGTCTCGAGTATCGAGCAGCATCATCCATTGATTATCAACATATAAACACAGCTATATTTCATGGCACACCAGGTTAGGTTTCTAGAAGCTTAA
Source organism: Dianthus caryophyllus (assembly GCA_023091065.1). Lineage (NCBI taxonomy): Eukaryota > Viridiplantae > Streptophyta > Magnoliopsida > Caryophyllales > Caryophyllaceae > Dianthus > Dianthus caryophyllus. The sequence goes on along the minus strand of CM041521.1, from coordinate 7,350,856 downwards.
TGGTCTTAAACATCTAACATGATAGGAATTATCCCTCTATTTTGGTAATCCACTCGATCGTTTTAAGTAGGTGTCACATAAGTGATATTCCCTCCAATCTATATACTCAGTAGAATTTGAAGAATTGGCAAAAATACCTATGTTTTCTAATTCACTAACAACAATTATGCTTCTTCTTACAATGATCCTCCTGTCAATTAAATAATACCCCGTATAATTTGATAGAGTTATCGTCCAAAAGCATTAGCCCAAAACAAGCATGGAAAGTAAAGAAAAGGAGGAAGATCTTTCGAAACGGGAAAAAAGGTAACCTGACCGACGGAGAGTAAGGAAGAATGTGCGGGGGAAGTGTGACCCGAACACGAACCTGCTACTTGCGATGCTTGTGCACTTTCAGATACTCTCACTGGCATTCTTCTTCTTTTTGATCTCTATCACTCTTCTTTGTCTTATGCTTCCGCTCTCTCCTAAACTGTTGACCTTTTATTTCTCACGCCTCTTTCGGTTCACTTTTGAATTGGATATATCACTTCTATTTTAAACCCATTTATTTTAGATGAGACTCATTCAATCAGTTTCGATTCGGGTTAAATTGATTCGATTTAAAACGGGTTTATACTATTTTCAGTTTCAGTTCGATTTCAGTCAGGTTCATTTTGGTTATCCACTTTAATCGGTTTATGCTATTTCGGGTTGGGTACGGTTCAGGTCAGGTCAACATCAATTCAGTTAAGTTTCAGTTCCTACATTTTTAAAGTTAAGAATAAAAAAAATCGTTTAAAATTAAAGATACTTTGCAATTTAAATGTTATAAGTAAAAATATTGTTAATACTAAGAATCAATGTTAAAATATATAAAATATACTTCGTATGTGTATATATGAAAAATAAACATTAATAATTTGGGTTAATCGGTTAAATTCTTATCGGTTCAGATATATTCAGGTTCGGTTTTCAATCGGTTATTATAGAATTCAATTCAGTTTCGGTTCAATTCGGATTAGGTCGGGTTTCGGTTACTATTCGGATTACTCATATCAGATGTTCGATTGGTTATCAATTCGGATAATTTCAGTCGGTTTTTCGAGTTCGGGTTTATTTTGCCAGGTCTAGATGAGAGGTTATTCGTGAAATCGTTTCACACGTGAAATAAAGTTGTAAGAGTAGGAAAAATTAAATTATTTATAAATGTTCATATGAGATGTCTTCATACAGGAGATCATCTCATGAATATTTGTTATTATCTTATTCTAACGGTTTGATTTCAATTAGTTTTAACTCGGTTACAATCATTTTGAGTCTTGAATTGAGTTAACATTGAAAAAAAATGTCGCTTTTCAATTTGATTGTAAAATTAAAAAATATGGTCAATAAAGAATCAATGAAAAAACACATGAAATATGCATTTATTTATGAGAAATTAATATTTATAATACAGGTCAATCGACTAAGATATTCAAGTTCCAGTCTTTCGGTTGTTATTGAATTTAGTACAATTTCGGTTTAATTTGGATGAAGTCAAATTTCAGGTTCTCCGGTTACTCATATCTGGTGTTCGATCTGTTATCGGTTTAAATATTGTCGGTCGATTTTTTTGGGTTCAAGGTTTTTTTGTCGGGTCTATGGACTGTGCGTAGAGGTGGTCATCAGGGACGGAGCTAAGAGTAGGCCCAACAGGCCCAAACCCGGGTAGATTTAAGATAAATACAATTAGCTTCACATAAAATCATGTAATCTATGGTTACTCAGTTGGTTGTTCTCTTTGCATAAGTCACTTTTAGAGTCGCAGGTCGGGGGTTCAATACCTGTTAGCTACAATTTTTTTTCCTTTTAAACCGTTTTAGCCTCTTCCTATCAATATTTCTAAATTTGGTACTAATTTAGATAATTATGACAAATTATTGACTTTATTGTTTAATGAATAATAATGGATCCAAATTCATTTTTTATCATTACGAAACTCATTGAAAGAGAATTAACAAAGTGATGTTATTGAAACTAAACTCATTATAATATTTAATATACTAAATTATTTATTTTTACCATTTTTTTTGAAAATAAACTTTTAGTTTCTATTGTTGTTAAAAAAGAGTATGAATAAGATAAATGTATGACTCTGGAAAAAAAAAACCCGTTTTTACTCAATGTAGATAGATTATATGATATAGCTTTTATATCTCGTCAGTGATCGACATTTCGGTCCTGGTAACTAATCATTCCTGGCTTCGTCTTGGGTTAAGCATGTTTTGCTTGATTTGAACTTTGTCCTTTTAGATAGAGGGTCGAGTTGATGGAAATTTAGGTTCGAAACACTAAACTCGAGTTTAACTGTTTAACCCTTTTGCTTGGACAAACTGGTCTGGAAACTTAGACGGTAGACTAAAAGTGACCAAAAGGTGGATTGATCTGTGATGTATGAGTTTGAAGTCGAAGATCATTATTTTATTATACATATTAGAACTTTATTCCTACTGTTGTGTTCGTTATCAAATATGGTTATAGTATGGTGATTAAAAGGAGCTACGAAATAAAAGGACGACAAACAATATAATTATCCTATGTAAATTAACATAAGAGTTTGATAAGGAATAGACATGCCACTCGTAAACAATTATGGGTCACTTGTCTCCATTTCTTAGGTGTTGCGTTAGATAGTTTGATACTTTAGGCAGATCTTAATGTGTAGTGATACATCGTGATCGTTTTCAAGTACATGCCCGTTTCGCGACCTCAAAATAATCACACAACAATAAATACAATAAATGTAAAAAGTAATCAAGTTTTGGCCACTAAACTCTCATCTAACGTGTTAGAGGATTCAACACAAAATTTTGTGATCTTGCTCTCAACCAATAACGAAGAACTAAGATTGAAACGTAATATACAACATTTTCTTTTGAGTTTGGATGTTTACACTATACATAAGTTAACAATTGACAATTGTTTCAAAATCAAATAACTATGAGCTCCCAAATTTCTCCCTTCACCACATTTTCATCCAAGATACAAGATTGAAAAAACCATTCACTTACGTTTTGAAGACAAATTTAATTGATGATCGACTAAAACTTCGGCCATAGAGACATTCGAAATCAATGTCGATTTTCTTAACATGCGCCATTGTAAATTTGTATGTAATCCACGTTGAAAAACTAATTGTTAAGATAAATATCTTTCTTTTGATTATTAGCTTTTTATCATGTGTATTAGTAAAAACCAAATTAATATATGTCCATGCCTCCATAAGACATGATTCGATTCTCATACCAAAACACGCAACTCAATCCAACCAGAACTTCCGCAATTGCAGTTTCCGACTTCTCCAAATCCGCATAATGTAATGTTTGCATCAGAAGCACGGTCGGCTTAGAGTCAAACCGTTGCTTCTCCAAATTCCTCTCAGTTTGCCACGTCAACGTATCCTGTGCAATAGGAATGAGCCACCCTAACATATCGTTTAATGCCACCCTCCACCCTTCGGCCAATGCTTCACCCCTACACGCCTCGTCCTCCGCCTCTCTCCAAGCAACCCTTAGCTTCGACCTCACGTAATTTTTCAAACTCGAGGGTAGCATGTTGTATAGGTTTTCTCTGGCGTGGTCACTTATAAAGCCATCTGAGTTCAGGTACTTGGCCGCCAACAAAATGACATTTGCGTAACGATTAGCCAGCCCAGACCCACCAACAGTTGTCGGTGGGGCCACCTCGAACACCTTTGTCGTGTGCTTTAACAAGCTTTTTCTTGGCCTAATCTCTAACGACTCGGTCACGAAGATGTTACTTTCCCTGCTTAGGAACCTTACCAAAGGCGTCTTTGGGGCCGACCCATAAATTGGACCGGACATCGATATCTGTTGTTTCTGGCCGTCAAATAGTCTCTTATTATTATTGCTAATATTCATAATTCTTGGTGATGATGTTCTCGGAAAATAAGGTCCGAAAAGCGTACAAATTCTAGCGTAAAGCACGCAGACCATTCGCGCCATAAGGCCGACAATTTTATCGTAACATTGATTCCACAATGACACCTCCTTCAAATGACGAACGATTTTCCTTTGATTACAAAGTTTTTCATCAAACAAATCGTAATTCATACCGGGACTCGTATTATTCTTCTTCCATTCGTTCAATTTTCTTTCCGAAGCCTCTAATTCGGCCAACGCTTCAAGCTCGGCGTATAATTCCCTAGTCAACGACGTAAACTTCTCCATTTTTGTAATAGATTTCTCCATTTCCTTAGACCCGTAATTATTAAGCTTCTCCATGTCAACGTACCCGGCTTTAAGATCACTATAAACCTGACCAAACCGAACCAAACCATAATCCGAACACTTTAGCCCTAGGCGAGCAACGGCATTAGCCGCTCGGTCTAAATCCTCGAGTCGTTCTGCGCAGGCTAAGGTGAGGAGAAAGCCGTCATCCTGTGATACTAAGAAGGTTATTCCTTTTGATTTGATCACCTCATTTCGTAGCCTTTCTACCTCCTTCTCGGAAATGGCTCGATAGAGTGAGATTAGACGGCACATGGATTTGGCCGTGTCAAATGATAGGATGCCGAGAATGTCGGGTTTTTCATTCTTGAACATCCAATGGTTGTGATTGTTGTTATTGGCTTTCAAGTACCGGTGCTCGGTGAGCCAGGAAATGTACCCCACCATGGATGATGATGATGGAGAATAATAAGGTGAAACATAAAGGAAATAGAAGATGATGAAGATATCTTATAATAATATCAAGAAAATGGGGAATTTGTTGCCATTGAAGGAAGTTTGAGGATAATAAATATGGTGAAGGGAAAAAAACAGAAGGATGGAAGAGAGAAAAGGAAAAATAATAGAGGCATACATTTTTCTTTTCCTAAAAGAATAATTGATATGTATTTTGGAGGGTGTATAAGTATATCTCACAAAAATGAGGTGGAGCTGAACTCGATACCATCCTTTCACATATTTAATACTCCCTCCGTTTCGGTGATTTGTTTACATTTACTTTATACACATTTATCGATGTGAAGAGAGAGGTAAATAAAAAACAATAAAAATAATAATATAAGTACAAAGTGAGTAAAATAAAACAATGTGATTGGTTAAGGAAGTTGGGTCCACCTCCACAAGTGGGTCATCATAGACATTTATGGAAAGTGTAAACAAATGACCCGTACACCCAAAAATGAAAAGTGTAAACAAATGACCGAGACGGAGGGAGTATATTCTTTTTCTGATTGTAGCGATGTATCACTTTCTCGGTAGAAATAATTATACATTTGAGAAAATTCTAAATTAAAGTCGAGTAAGTTTTGTGTATGTGTGAATGTGTGACGGTTGTAAACGTATATGATGGGTTGACGGATTGTTTTTAAGTAAATGTGATTACGTTTATATTAATCATATACTCCGTATTCAACAAGTAGAAAGATTGAAAGAACACTTTACTTAAAATGGGAGGAAATATCCTTTTTAAAGAGATAAATAATTAACAAAAAATATACGCAATCCATAAATAAAAAAAATCGAAACCCAATTACCCAAACCATTAGACTACTATAATCGTCAATTTGCAACTATCAAATACAACAACAAATCAACAATAACGCCGTCGCATGAGCTGGTGCAATGGTTAAAGCATGGGTGAAATTTCACGGTCACAATGTTCGATTCTCCAAGAAAGAATCTTCCTGAGTTTAAAATATGGCGCTTTTAATAGATCACGGCGCCTGTCGCGCAGTAAAAGGGTGAACTACACAGCGTGTATGGTTTGCGTCTTTATCACGCACGCCGGCTATCATGCACGCTGTTTCTTGTGAAGGTAGCGGCGAGTTCGCGTTACGAAAAAAAAAAAAAAAAAAAAAAAAAAAAATAACGTCGTCAATAGATTATTAAATTTAGGTACAACATCATGACCCCTTGTGGTCATAAACGCCCTTTTTATGTACAAAGCTTACATGCATGTAAAAAACATTACAAACTCAAGATTAACCAACCAACCTTCAAACGTATGGCTACCCCTTTGGCTTTTCCATACGCTCATTTAACTTGAATTCAAATGAAGAAGCAAGTAAACCAATAATATTATACACTTAATTAAATTTACATATAATTAATTTAGTTGACCATGGTATATTAATTAATGCATGATCATCATCACTTGCTGACTTTCTTGAACATTATTAATCCCTTGACGGGCCGCAAAACTATTACTTGGGCTCCGAGGCCCGTTGGTCGCTTTTGTCGACGAACAATGCCCCGTGACCGGTTGAAATCGACCAGAGTCACCACTTGAAAGTCTCACGTAGGCCGTCGTAGGGGACGACGACCCGTTAGTACCCCATAACTCGAACGTACGATCATTTCGGTCCTTGTTTTGGACTATGGTTTTGTAAAGATATGGAATTAAGCCCTCCATAATAATAATAAACGATTATTAATTCTTGCTATTATTATTTTTGAGAGTGAAATAATGGTAACTAGAATTATAATTTCTAGCTTTGGCGAGGCTGGAAGATCATTAGGTAAGGTATTTATATAAAGAGAGTTGATGACGTGGCGTGTGGGTCAATAGTATGGTTTTGTACGTTAAGCCATGGGTGAGGTAAGGGTGTGGGGAAGATAAGGGTAGACTTCAACGCTAACTCACACGTACCTGGTCATCGCTGATAGCTCTATCTAAACTAATTCATACAAGTATTTATTTATTTATCTTAAGGTCAGAATAACGAGGATGATGATTTAAACCTGAGATTTAATGTTCATAATAGCTTTATCCTATTTAATAACTGTTGACACCACGTTTAGTTTTGATATTGTTGTTTGGGCCAAAAATATCTCGTTTGGCCCGAGACACACAACGACCTACGACTGGAGGAAGAGGGTCGATGGCGTCAAAGTGAAGGAGCCGACAAGTATGAACAACCTCGATAGTGTGCTTCGCAAGTCACCTCATCAGTCCTGTTTCAAGGTCGGCAGGATCGCCAAAGGTCGCCAGGATCGCCAAAGATGTCCAATGGGTCCGCCAGAGGACCCACCTAGGAGGGCCGACTTCAATAGCCTAAGCAGAAGAGTCAACCTCAGGATGTCCAGGCTCAACAGCCCCGAATTCCATATACGCCTCGAAAGCACGTAAGACATCTGATACAACTTTATAAAAGCGCCTCCGTAAATGTTCGAAGTTACAAAATGGGCCAAAGCAAGACTAAGCCCAACAACCAAGGCAAAGGCTAGTCAACAAACCCTAGAATGTGGCAGTTGAAGGAAGAAGCGAACCACTCCCCAAAAATAAGGCGATTCAGAAAAAGGTGCCTGCCAGACCCAGCCAGTGTACTGCAGACCTAAAATCACCTCCCAAATTTTATATAAAGCAAGTGAGCAGCATTTGAGCAGGGGTACAACATTATTCACTATTCACAACAACAATTTGCGCTCCCCTCCTCCAGAACTGCATTCATTCTCTCAGATTACTTACATTCCACCAGAAAACAATACTTATACTCTAAATTCTGCAAGTACCTTGTAACGTGTTGCTTGTAATTCAACTACTTAGTGGAGCACATTAGGCGGGACACAGATCCCCGCTGATGGCTTTCCCACATTGGGTTTTCCGCGTCACCAAATTCCTTGTGTCCTTTTCCTTTTTCGCACTTTATTTCTCGCATTCTTTTTGCTTTACGCGCATCATATTTAACGTAAACCGAGTCATAAATCGAGTAGATCACTATACCCCCTTTTTCACGAGTCAAATAGTCAGCGCGACAAAATTTGGCAGAAACAATTGGCGCCCACCGTGGGGCTGGTGATCTAACTCCGTGCGTAAACTCGGAACATACGTCTCTCGTTTCAACCGGACAACAAGTCAACATGTCAGGATTCCCCAACGAAGCAGTTACATCTCAACAAGCCGTCCATCCCAAAGAAACCTGGCCCCGCTCGCCAAAGTGGGCGCCAGAGGTCGTACTCCTCGATGAGGTCAAAGGACCTCAACATGCAGTAAGTTCCTGACGTGCCCCAGAACCCGCAGAGGCCCTTGGAGGTGCAGCAGACACCCTCAGAGACGACCAGTCGTGCAGAGGATCCAGAATGAACCACCTGTCGTGGAGCAGAACCCCCCAGCACCGCTACTGAACACCCAGCGCCCAGGTAATGCACCTCCCCCTCACATTCCAACTCAGGCTAACTACTCCCTTTTGCAGAACAACATCCTCGAAAGGAAGCTGAGCTTGACGTACGAGCGGTGTCAGAGCAAAGCTGCCCCAAACAGACGATCACAGAAGAACATTCAAAGAACTGAAATCCTATCTTGCTGAGCCTCCACTACTATAAAAACCGACGCAAGGAGAAGACCTACTATTGTACTTGTCTGTGCCCAAAGGCACCGTGAGCGCGGTACTGGTAAGAGAAGAACTGGGGAGTCAGCTGCCGGTATACTATGTAAGTAAAAGCCTACTGGATGCAGAAACGCGATACACACCTCTTGAAAAACTCGTTTATTCGCTTGTAATCGCATAGCAAAAGTTACGTCCTTATTTTGAAAGTCATAGTCACTAGTAGAAAAATACCCTTTAGTGGCGGTTTTAAATAGGTTTTAGTGGCGGTTTTGGAGCGACGTGTATGTGGGGGTTGTATAGTTTTAGTGGCGGTTGTAAAAAATCGCCACCAAAAGGCCTCCCTTTTAGTGGCGGTTCTTTGGAAAAACCGCCACTAAAAGTCTTAAATATGACTCTTTTAAAGAGCTTTTAGTGGCGGTTGTAGCTTAGAACCGCCACTAAAAGGACCTTTTAGTGGCGGTTCTAAGCTACAACCGCCACTAAAAGCTCTTCAAAAAGTCATATTTAAGACTTTTAGTGGCGGTTCTAAGCTACAACCGCCACTAAAAGCTCTTCAAAAAGTCATATTTAAGACTTTTAGTGGCGGTTCTAAGCTACAACCGCCACTAAAAGCTCTTCAAAAGTAGACTTTTAGTGGCGTTTCTAAGCTACAACCGCCACTAAAAGGTTGTTCAAAAGAGTCATATTGTAGACTTTTAGTGGCGTTTCTAAGCTACAACCGCCACTAAAAGCTCTTCAAAAGAGCCATATTTAAGACTTTAAGTGGCGGTTTTAAGCTACAACCGCCACTGTATGTTATTATTTTTTTTTAATATGAAAAAATTTCGGCATGACCTCGTCTAAATTTGACGATCCACATATGAGTACGTTCCTGCACGTACCACATCCGACAACACACCACATTGTATCCCACAACAACACATCCGATCCAACAACAACACACCAAATGTTTCAATTAAAACATCCAACAACAACACATCCAACAACAATATATCCAACAACACGATATAAAATTCATTTCGAATGTGCATGCACGCAACAACACATCCAACATAAAAATTCTAAGTTTACTCCAAATAAATATAAAACACAACAATAATTTGCAAACATACATACACTACAACACTTCTCTAATCGATAGCTCCATGAGATCGAACTTATTAGCAACTTCCCGTTGTTGATCTTCTCAAAACCACCTAGAAACACAAAATGAAAATATCGACACGTGAAGATGTATGTGTAAAGCAAGATGTATATACATTCACACCCACACGATAATTGTATTTGACCTCATTTTGAAACTATATTGGCCGTATTTAGAAATATAAAGCCACGACAAACAGTACTATCGTGAACATTGCCGAGATTTAATACTATGGCAACAAGAGTTAAGGCAAGACGAGTACATGACTGGTCACCAAAGAAGGAAGTGAATGTGGAATTTACCAAATATATCAATGCCAAGACTTTCATAAAGCGGACTGAAGAAACCATCAACAAATTGAATAAACCACCAAGTAATGAAGAAGGTAACTATTGCAACCGGAAAAAGCACTACACTGCAATTCAAGACCAAAAAGTTAACATCGTGGATTATTACTTAAATTGAAAAGGTTAAAAAAGCAAAAGCTGATGAATTAAGTTACCATCCAGTCATAAATTTTCTCGACACCCAGCTTTGGAGGACGTAACAGCAAGCCTGAAAACAAAATTTTCAATTAATATTAGGCACACAAGAATACAATCATGATCCTCAATTCTTCAAGTAAATCAAAATGTTCAAGTTCCGAGTAAAATATTTTCATACAAAAATTATTACCGACTATCTTGATTATTAAGGAAAGAATATGCAAATTATCTATTTTACTTGAGAAAATGACACAAGGTATTTTATTAAAACAATTGATGTCAATCTCGACAGGGATTCTGATTTAGACTTCAGAAAATGTAATCATCAGATGCTCATGCCGACAAGTTGATATTCGCAAAACTCAAAACACCATTAGCAGCTTTCACGCAATCTTTGTGAATGACGTAAAAGAGATGATCAATCTCCCATCAATCAAACTCAAAAGTAAGTCAAAAATCCATTTTACTAGTATAAATTTGACGCAAACTTACGACAAATTCATTTCATTTCAGATTATATTTTCAGATTATATATATATATATATATATATATATATATATATATATATATATATATATATATATATATAGGGACTACTAGAAGTCTATGTTTTAACTTTACCACCTAGTTAGTTTGTGAAGCAAATATACCAAAACTTGTATTAACATAGGGAGTATTACTTTTCACTTATTTCACAAACTCAAGCATTTCACAAACTCAAGCATTTATCAAAGTATAATAATTATATGTGTCCCTTGACACTCTCTCTGGTCACTCTAAAACTTCATGTTTGTATTTATTTTTTCCAAATATTTTAAGATAAATTTTTAATGCTTTATAAATGCAGAAGACAAAAACTTCAAGCGAATTATATTTACCTCCTCAAATCGCCCTTGACGAAAGGCTTGATTACCACTCTGCACTAGCTCAAAAATCTGACGAAATCTCTCGTAAGAAACCGGCCCTTCTCCCTCACTAGCCTGCAATATCCGCAAAACTTATTTCAATATTTATAGCAACCACCACAGAACACCAAAATTTTTATAAAGAAATAGAAACAAACTGATAGTAGTAAGTAGCAACAACAATTTTGACCAATATAGCTCTAAAACCTATAATTTCTTCAACTATCACTATCATGATTTCAATCACCAAAACAAAGAAGGTTGCAGAAAGTCATGTAATCATTGACGATCATGATATTTCATTCAAGGGATGGCCCTCGATTCGCAAATAATACGGAGTATATCATAGAGATGTATATATGTACGAATGTATCGGTGTCCGGTGTCCCTCCCACATATCTCGGCAATATAAATTGGAGCCTTTGAGGCCCTTTGCTTGTCATGCAGCAGGCTACCCTTCTAACATTCACACATTATTATGAATGCGGGTAGTCCAAAAAAGAATCCCAATATGCAAATGAAATTCTAACAACATCTATTGATTACTTTGCATATGTTAATGAAAAATAAAGCAAGCAAATCATGATAGCACAAACCATATGCCAAACAGAACGATGTCAGGCAATCTAAGAGTTGACGAATTCCCGAATGAGTACCTTACGCGTATAGTCGTATACTCTATTACTATTAAGCAAATAATAATATACTCCTTCTGAACATCCGCATTCCTGCAACGACAATGCAAAAAGGTCTCATGTGAGGTAATTCATTGAAGTTGAAAACACCTCAACACAGTTCAAAATAACCAATTACACTCCTCCCTTTATGATTTCGCGCATACTTTTATAATTTTATCCGTCAATATACTGAATGACTGTGGAACCCGGGAGGGACCCAACTCGGCGTCTTGCTTAAGGGCGGATTTTAAAGTTAAAAAAGATTAAGTTGGAAAAACCTTTAAGAACTGTTATGGAGTCGCCACCTATTTATCGCGGAAAATAGGAACCTGCTACCATGTTCTAAGTTAAAAACATGTCCTAGATTTTGGAGCACGCCGACACCCCTAGATCTAAGGCTTGTGAAACCAGATTGGATTCAAGTGAGGTACTTTAGAAAAAGAGTTAATTCAAATAATGATTTATGAAAACCTTTTAGAAAAGCCTATGTAAAAATAGCCTCTCTTGACCTAGAACAATCCTTGTAAGATGATATTTGAGCTAATGTTATCGCCACGCATTACAAGTGCGATAAGTTTGTAAAAGAATGCAGATGCAGATGCAAAAGATTGATTAAAACCCTCGCTTAGCATGTTTAACTTGTTAACGAATACAGTTCGATTAAAGGTCGAATTCATTGTTTAAGTTGATTTTAATGCAAAATAAGAAGGTGCAAGATGCATGCAAATAAAATAAAGTTCAATTGTCCATTGGTTTATTTTATAAGGTCGGTTGCTTATGCGACTTTGGCGTGTCATCGGATATGGAGTGTACCCGAAGTAAATAGAACACTTGGAGCGCAAGCTACTGGGTGCCAAAGCCGTGGGTCGCTAAAGTGTAGACCCCTTTGTTAGTCCATAGAAAATAAGAAAAAGCTTTGATCCAAGTGGATCGGTACCTACCTTGTCCTGACGCTTCAGATCTGGGCAGAGCTTTGCTTCTTGAACTTAAAAGGAGGATGAATTCAACACGGGATGGTGTGTTGAACTCAAGGATTTGAGTGCGTGAGGCTTTTGTGAATTGTGAGGAGAAATTGTGATCTGCAAGTGTGAGAAGATGTGAATTGTGTGTGTAAAAGATGTATTCTGGTTGGGAATTGTGTTTTTCGAGGTCAGGGTATAGGGCTGTATATATACTAAAAACCTCGGAGAAATTAGGAAATCGGGGATAAAAACAGGCCTGGGAACCGCATAGCCTTATGCGGTTGCCTGGACAAACCGCATAGGCTTATGCGGTTGTCCCACCAAACCGCATAAGCTTATGCGGTTCGAAGGTTGGGTTTTTTGTATAGTTTCCTAGTTTCGGTTGAATTATATCTTGGAAAGATTTCGTGATAATCTCGAACGTGTAGCTCAAGAAAAGTGCTGGGATATTTGTGAGATATTTTGTGATGCTTAGGGCTTTGGAGTGCGGGCCAAAGGCTGGGTTTGGGCTCGGTTTCGGGCCCGAGACCCGGTAAAATGAAAAGGGTGTATTTGCATAGTTTTTGTGAAATAAGGTAAGACGTGAAGCCGTATTTTGTGTAAGAGGGGGCTAAATAGCGGTTTTAGCTACCGGGCCTAAATTTAGGAATTTAGGAATCTTTGAATCGCACCTTGTTAATGTAAAAGGGCCAATTGTAGTGCAAATGCGAAGCTCATGCCAAATGAAGCGGAGACAAGGACCTAGCTAGACTCAAATGGACAAAATGAACGTTTATTTAAGTGTGATGTGGGCGACCTAAATCATTTTAACATTTAAAGCGACTCAAAATGAATTCGACATTAGTTAGAACCGCTTTAAGTTAACGTTAAAGCATGCGTAATAAAAGTCCGTGTTACATCACGGGGTTTTGTTTGGGAGAATGCGGATATGGGTATCCAGAGCCCCGGTTTGGCGAGCTCGGACTAGAGCGCTAGTCAAACTCCTACGCCCATATCCGGACCATTACAGTCTCGATATAGTCAGCGGAACCAAGCATGTGACCATGGGTGAGTCGAGGACTTGACCAAGCTAAGCGGGGGAGGCGTGCGCATTTTAAGGACTTGGCGGTCGTGCATGCTATAAGAACTCTTGGCCTGAGCGTCTTCGTCGTGCTTGTTGTCGTTTGTTGGTGCCTTTGCGTGTGCTTGTAATGTCAAATGTTGATGCTGGTGCTTGTGCTTGTAATGTCTTCGTATTGCATGTGTTGGATGTAAAAGGGCTAGAGTGCAGGGTGCATATGCTTGTAAGATGTTTGGGTATGTGTGAGGTGTATAATTGAATAGGGGCGTTTATGTAGGTGTAGGTCTCGTGAAAGAGCGTCCGTGTAATGCTTGAACTCGCCGAGGAGCGTCTATGTAGAGTGAAATGTTTGGAGTTAGGTGTATGTTGCAGAGTGCTTGTGCTTGGGCTCGCCGAGGAGTGTCTATGTAGTCGAAGTTGCATATGATTGCCTTTCGTTGAGGAGAAGATAGTGCCGTTGTCGTTCTTTGATGCCTTTCTTGTGTATTCTTTGATCATCGCTTATCTTTGATCTGGGTTGTTGATGTTGAACTGGGTCTCGCCGAGGAGCGCAAGTGCTTAGTGTAGTATTTGCTGGAGAAGTACTAGTTTGCTAGGGAAGGGTGTATATGTGTGGTCTCGCCGAGGAGCGTAGGTGTAGTTGTGGTTGTTTGGGAGAGTGATGGTGTTTCGTCTTGTTAGGGGTGCAGGTGTATATTCGCCGGGATTATGGTCCGAGGAAGGTGTATGTGCTCAAGTGTACGGCTTCGTGTAATTGCTTGAATGTGCTGAATGTGCTGATGCAGACGCTTGGTGTTTATGCTCCGAAGTTGAAGGATGACTCGTTCAGGATGTTTTGTAGGGGTGTATTTGCTAGGGAAGTCGAAGGATATGTCTTGGACTCCGTGGGAAATGTCTGTACAGGTGTGTGGACTCCATGGGAAGGAAGCGATACTCCACAGGGACGTGTAAGAGGGTGTAAGGACTCGTGAAGAGTGTTCGTGTTTCTGCTTCTGTACCGTGTGTTAAATGCTTAGTACACGCGTATGGCGGACTGTAGGTGACGCCTTAACCAAGGCATAGCGCATAATGTATGTGCTAGCGCTTGTGGCGGACTGTAGGTGACGCCTTAACCATGAAAGCTTGCGTGTATGAAGAAAAATGAGGGGAAAACGTGGAACAAAACATGCTCTGGAAATTGCCTGTAGACTAGTGACTCTTCCGGGGAATCTCTCATCTATTGGCGACTTCAAGCGTGAACTCATTCGCACATGTTGCGGTTTCAAATCCGGAAATATTCGAACTCGCGATTTTCCTTTCGAGATCTTCAATTTCGCTTGCTTCGACCATGAGACGTGGTATCATTGCGATTCGTTTGGATTCGTATGATACATGTCTCTTGGACTTGGAATGCATGGTGCTTGGGATGTTTCTTGGATATGTTAGGGTACTTGGTGCTTGGACCTACGTTCGGGTGTTGCTTGTCTGATGCACACATGAAAGTGTTATGCTTTTAGTGTGCATGTTCATGTTTGTAGCGGTTCTGGAGGTGTCGCTCAACCGTAGATGCTTATGTTGATGTGGGTATTCATAGCAAGGGTGTCTTCAAAAATGCGAAAAATTATCCCATTTTTCGTTGTAAAGGTTTGATGTTGTAAAGGCTTGATCCTTGATAGGAAGCGTCAGCCTCCAGTTGTCTTGGTCATGGTGCCGGTGTATGTAAGCCCCCTGTTTGATCGAGGTATGGAATATGGCGATGATCAAACTATGTAAAAGGCTATGGGTTGTATTAGGATGAGGGTGTTTTTGGATTACCCCCTCGAGTTTGACTAGGTTTTTGGATGAAAACTGAGTCAAAGTGTAATGGGATGTGTACTTGGAGAAGGAGTTTTTGGGTTACCCCCTCGAGTTTGACTAAGTTTTGAATGAAAACTGAGTCGAAGTGAAGAGTATGGTGTTTGGTTTTGAAATTTCCCCCGTAGTTTGGCTTAATTTGATTGAAATTAAGGCAAAATGGAGAATAATGTAGCGTGGGTGGAGTAGGAGTTGCGCTGAGATGGCTCGGGTTCAGCGTGACTTTGATGAGTTCTGTCGTCTGCACCCTTAGTTGTCTAGGTGATCTTGTGTAATAAGGATTGTGTGAACCCTTCGTTACATGACTGTTCGTTGTAGCTTGGCTTGAACTTTGTAGTCTTTCGCTTCCGTGCTGTATTGTGCTTCCGTGTATCTGCGTAGTTAGTAGGCTTGGATTTGAAAGTGAAATGATTCCCGATTGGGATGTTTGGATTAAAAAGCTTTTTGTTGAAAAAATCATTTTTGTAAAAGATTCACTTTAGTTGTCGAAATGAGCTTTAAAAATGAATGCTAGAAATGTCAGTTGTAAGGCTTCATGCAAGATGAAAAAGCGTTTTGACGTTGTAGGTTCAAGCTAGAGTTGTGAAAACCGTAGAGGGTCACTTGAGTGCAAAGGTTGAAAAGCCCCCAGTTGTCGAGGATGAGAATTCGGTGAAATCTCATGACAACACGGAGTGGGATGTAGTGCTAGATTCGGTCGTGCTTTGCGTAAGCTGCCTACGTATCCACGAATGTGGAATCAAACCGGCGTAGTTCGATAGAGCTTTTGCTTAAAATGTGTTCACTCGAGTGAGTTAAATTCGAAGAATGCTTTTTCTCAAAGTGTGTTAAATTTTGGAAGAAGGTTGGACTTCGAAGATTCGAGATGCATTTCAAGGATTTGAGATGCATTTTCGAAAGGTACATTTTGCTTGCGAAAGGATGTGTTTGCAAGAGGTGAATTGCAAAGTGCTTTCGTATTAACTCGAGTATTGAGTTAATTTTGAAAGGTGATTAGCTAATTTGAGGGTGCATTGCCTCGTGTAAGTTTGAAAAAGCGTGTCGTTTCGTGGGAGCGTTTAGAAGACTGGAGAGTTTTTGAAAGGAGCGGTTTAAATGTCGCTAAATTGTTTGAATGGAAGAGGATTGACTCGACGTGTGACTCGATGCTTAAAATGCCGAAAAGTTTGCAAAATAGAGACGAATCGTATGCGTGATTTGAGACTCGACGGTTGCATGGTTGCCATATTCGGGAACACGTGCGTTGGTGGAGCCCCCAGTGGTGCTTGCTTGTCTACGGTGGGATGCTGTTGTTCCTGCAAAACAGTGTTAGACCAAAAAGCAGAGTACTACTCCTAAGTCTATGACAACTTTGCCTTGACGAATTCGTTTTAGTCGCCTCGATAAAGAAATAGTTTGCCTTTGAGCTTTGTGAATTTTTGTGGACACATCCTTAGCATGGAAAGCTTTGGACGAGGAATATTTTTTGGATTTTTGTAAAAGGTTGGTTGAGTTCGGGAGAGCGGCCTACGTATCCGTGGTTACGGAATCAAACCTAGCGTAGTTCCGGAAGGGGTGTTTAAGGGCGTGCATGAGGTGTTTTTGTGGAAAGGTGCGTGTTTAAGGATCCACCGGTCTGGGAGGTGGGTTTGTTTTTGTGGAAAGGTGCGTGTTTAGGGACCCGCCGGTCCAAAGGGTGTTTATGTGTTTGACCTTGATACGTTGCATCCTAAGGGTGAGTTCTCCTTGGTTGATCTAGGCTGGTTGCTTGCTACTTCTGTTGTGTCTTTAATTTGGAATTTCAAAGACCTGGCCACTCGTTTCTGGGCTTCGGTACTTCTTGCCTTTGGGGTTTCGGCCCCTTGCTTATTGATTTCTAAGCTTGTTGACTTCTTGAGCTTTTGACTTCTTAAGCTTTTGACTTCTTAAGCTTTTGCTTAGTTGTTTTGCCCCTTGTTCTGGAGCTTTTGAGACTTTTGCTTTTTGGTGACTTTGGTTTTTTGACCTTTGTACCTTGTATTCCCGTTTGGTTTGAGAATATCCCACGCCCTATGTAGCTTGGGCTTGAGCTCGGACCTTGCTAAACTTTGCGGCTCGGTGGTCACTCGTGATCGTGTGTCTATCACGCGGGCTCCTCTGACAAGTTCGTTTGCTTATTAGGCACGCGATCGAGTACGCGGAGGACGATCCAGGAATACTCGTACTTTTGGTCGCGATCAAATTCATGACCACTGTGGAGCTCCAAATTAATGGATCCTCCTCCAAAAGCAGCGGAGTAGTAGACCACAAGCAGACTAGTGAACCTTAGGTGTTTAGTCGTCGGAAGCTTTCTTGTCTTTGTGTCCTTGACTTAGTTGACTTGGACCTTCGTACCCGGCCTAGATCTCCCTAGGATAGTTGTTCCTGGGATGCAATGTATGTTGGTGTAGAATTGTGTTTTTTTATGAGAAAAGTGTGTAAAAAGGAAGCTGGGTTGTAGGCAAACTTATTCCTTTATCGGTTTGTTAAAATGTCGTACGTCGAAGACTCGATTGCTCTAGACTAACAGAGATTGACTCAATGCTTAAAAACTCGACCCGTATTGAAAAGACTCGAATTTCTTGAGGAGATCCGTGAGATCGTCGGTGGCGCCTTGATGGATTCTTCGCTGGGTGCTCGAGACGCACATGTCTCGGATGGGGTTGATGCTCGCGTCGGGACTTGGCTCATGCATACTTAGATTTGTCTTTGATTTTGCAAAAGTTTTGTTTTCGGCGAAAAGCAGGATGTTTTGTTGAGCAAAATGTGTTGTCACATTTGGCTCGATGTAAAAGGCGTTTTGAAATCAAATCCGATAAGCTCGTGTTAGTTGCTTGTCGGTGAAAGTGTGAATCGATTCGAGATGGCGATAGGCTATCCGAATCAAGGGTGTTTGAAAATGTGATGAAGACGATTGTACTCGTCTTCATACGTTGATTTGAAAGAGGTTAGATTAAAGCGACTATGAGCCACTTGGTCTAACCGTGAAGGATTTCTTGAGGATGATGCTAGTTCATTCCTAGGTTTTGTTGTCTTGTGAAAAGAGATGTTTGGATTAAAATGGCGGTAGGCCATTTTGAATCATGGATTTCGAAAATGTTTATTTTGCTGGATTTGTTTTCAAGAAAAGGTCCATTCTCGGGTTTGAAAATGTTTGGTAATAAATGGGTTACAATGAGTGCGGGTCATGTAGTTCATTTATGTTTTGGAATGTCACGAGAATAAAGTGATTATTCTCGGGTGTTTTGAGGAGACTGTTTGTCTAGATCAAACCGTCCTGACTATGGGCCATTCGGTTCGAAGGAAGGATTTTTTTTTTTTGAAAAAGGTTATTTCAAAAACGTGATGAGGATTTTGTCAAAGTAGTTTGTAAGAGGATTTGGGCCAAGATGGTTATGAATCATTTGGTCTAATGAAAAGTCCACGAGATTGGGCTTGGCCATTCTCGGGTTTTGTTTGCTTGAAAAAGACAATTTTTGCTGAAACGAGTCGACTTTGGGCCGTTTGGCCTAAAGAGAATGTCGTTATTTGTTTTGCAGGAGTGAGGAGATTTTTGAAAAGAGCTCATTTCAAAAAGTGGGTGTTTTTTGCTTGGTTTGTAAAAATAAGAAGATTTTGAAAAGAATTTATTTCAAAAATGAGAGTGTGTTGCTTGTTTTGTAAAAGTGAGGAGATTTTTGAAGAGAGCTTGTTTCAAAAATGAGAGTGTATTGCTTTAGGAGCAATGTTGTGCCTAAGAAGTCTTTGAGGCAAGAACGCGTGTGCGGATCTTGTCTCGACGTTGAAATGTATTTGATTTGCATTCGTCGAGCCCATGTTAACGGTTCATCGTTAAGGGCTCGAGCCTAGATGCATGGAAAGGATTCGACTCGTGAACGGTTAGCTAGTCGAGTCGAGGATGTTGAGAATGGATTGGTTTGTGTGACATGTATCTAGTTAGTCCTATTAGATTCAACGTTCGTTTTAAGCGTTCATTTTTAGCTCATTTTTGTTTAGGAAGACCTTTTAAGCTTGAAAAAGGAGATTTTAGACAAGGTTTGGCTAATAGGAAGCTTTTGAGACGAGGATGCGTGTGCACTTCTCGTCTCGATGTTAAAAGGTGTTAACTTTGTCGAGCCCACCTAACGGTTCATCGTTAAGGGCTCGAGCCTAGATGGGCGAGAAGGATTCGACTCGAGAGCGATTAGCTAGGCGAGTCGAGCGTGTTGAGAATGGATTAGGTTGTGTGGGTTAAATTTGCACGTTAGTGACGTGACTAGACCAACGTTCATTTTAAGTGTTCATTCTAGCTCATTTCTTTGTTAAGAAAACTCTTTTTAAGCTTGAAAAAGGAGGTTTTCAAAAAAGTTTTAGCTAAAGGAAAGATTTTGAGACGAGGATGTGGGCGCACATCTCGTCTCGATGTTAAAAGTTTTGTTTGCACCCGTCGAACTAGTGTCGGCGATTTGCCGAGGTGAGCTCGAGTCGGATGTGTAAAAGAGAATGGATTCAACTCGAGAGTGGTTAACAAGTCGAGTCGAGGATGTTAAAAATGGAGTCTAGGCCGTGTGACCTAGAGGATTGAAATCCGCGAGCTCGGGTTTTATTCCTTGCTCGGGTTTTTGCTTGTTAGTGAAAAAGGAAATTTTGAAAAAGTTTATTTCAAAAATTCGCGATAGTTTTGTTTGAAAAGTGTTAGTTTGTTAGATGTTAGGTTCATTTATCTTTGAAACGTTTAAGCGAGTTTTCGAAGATATGAATGCAAATGCTCGTTTTGAAAAAAAGACCATGGAGTGCATAGCCTCGAACTTGTACGTATGACTCAAAAGGGGGTGAAAAATGAGTCAGTCGGGTACACCTCCAACTACCTCGAGTACGCTTTGGCAGATACTTAACCCCTTCATTTCCTTGCAGCGGGCGATAGGTTTTCCTGAAGGAGCACCGAAGCGATCGAGATAGCCGTTCTGACAAGCCGTGGAGGGGCGAGAGGAAAGCTAGTCCGGGATGTGCTTTATCGAGTGGACAAGCCTGCATGTGGGAACCACCTCTCGAGGGTGCAAAGGGTGCCTAGATTCCAAAAGGAATGGACTCTAAACGAATGTGCATAGCTCAAATATGTATACTTGGATTGTTCAAGGCTTTCAAGTTTCACCTCTTTAAAAGAAAAAGCTAGTTTTAAGTTTTAAAAATAAGATGTCCCCAGCGGAGTCGCCAAACTGTGGAACCCGGGAGGGACCCAACTCGGCGTCTTGCTTAAGGGCGGATTTTAAAGTTAAAAAAGATTAAGTTGGAAAAACCTTTAAGAACTGTTATGGAGTCGCCACCTATTTATCGCGGAAAATAGGAACCTGCTACCATGTTCTAAGTTAAAAACATGTCCTAGATTTTGGAGCACGCCGACACCCCTAGATCTAAGGCTTGTGAAACCAGATTGGATTCAAGTGAGGTACTTTAGAAAAAGAGTTAATTCAAATAATGATTTATGAAAACCTTTTAGAAAAGCCTATGTAAAAATAGCCTCTACTGACCTAGAACAATCCTTGTAAGATGATATTTGAGCTAATGTTATCGCTACGTACAAGTGCGATAAGTTTGTAAAAGAATGCAGATGCAGATGCAATAAGATTGATTAAAACCCTCAGTTTAGCATGTTTAACTTGTTAACGAATACGGTTCAGTTAAAGGTCGAATTCATTGTTTAAGTTGATTTTAATGCAAAATAAGAAGGTGCAAGATGCATGCAAATAAAATAAAGTTCAATTGTCCATTGGTTTATTTTATAAGGTCGGTTGCTTATGCGACTTTGGCGTGTCATCGGACATGGTGTGTACCGGTAAATAGAACACTTGGAGTCCAAGCGCGGGGGGTGACAAAGCCGGGGGGGGCGCTAAAGTGTAGACCCCTTTGTTAGTCCATAGAAAATAAGAAAAAGCTTTGATCCAAGTGGATCGGTACCTACCTTGTCCTGACGCTCAGATCCGGGCGTAGCTTTGCTTCTTGAACTTAAAGGAGGATGAATTCAACACGGGATGGTGTGTTGAACTCAAGGATTTGAGTGCGTGAGGCTTTTGTGAATTGTGAGGAGAAATTGTGATCTGCAAGTGTGAGAAGATGTGAATTGTGTGTGTAAAAGATGTATTCTGGTTGTGAATTGTGTTTTTCGAGGTCAGGGTATAGGGCTGTATATATACTAAAAACCTCGGAGAAATTAGGAAATCGGGGATAAAAACAGGCCTGGGAACCGCATAGCCTTATGCGGTTGCCTGGACAAACCACATAGGCTTATGCGGTTGTCCCACCAAACCGCATAAGCTTATGCGGTTCGAAGGTTGGGTTTTTTGTATAGTTTCCTAGTTTCGGTTGAATTATATCTTGGAAAGATTTCGTGATAATCTCGAACGTGTAGCTCAAGAAAAGTGCTGGGATATTTGTGAGATATTTTGTGATGCTTAGGGCTTTGGAGTGCGGGCCAAAGGCTGGGTTTGGGCTCGGTTTCGGGCCCGAGACCCGGAAAAATGAAAAGGGTGTATTTGCATAGTTTTTGTGAAATAAGGTAAGACGTGAAGCCGTATTTTGTGTAAGAGGGGGCTAAATAGCGGTTTTAGCTACCGGGCCTAAATTTAGGAATTTAGGAATGCTGAATCAGACCTTGTTAATGTAAAAGGGCCAATTGTAGTGCAAATGCGAAGCTCATGCCAAATGAAGCAGGACAAGGACCTAGCTAGACTCCAAATGGACAAAATGAACGTTTATTTAAGTGTGATGTGAAGCGACCTAAATCATTTTAACATTTAAAACGACTCAAAATGAATTCGACATTAGTTAGAACCGTTTAAGTTAACGTTAAAGCATGCGTAATAAAAGTCCGTGTTACATCACAGGGTTTTGTTTGGGAGGGTACGGATATGGGTATCCACAATGACGATATGCAATCAGAAGCTACGATAACTAAATACACGGCCATTAATCTTCGTTCTTCAACTCTTAACACTATAAAGTATAAACCATAATCATCTGTTAACGGTATGAGCAAACCATTTTCCCCCTAGAGCTGAATGTCATTTCACAGACAAAAAAAGGCATCATCGATGGGTGCAGATTGCAACATTCAGTAAATAGGAAGACAAAGAAAACAATGTAGAGTTGGTTTAATCAGCTTGAGCTTTCAAAAGAACATAAATAAACAGATCACCCATAAAAAAAAAAAAACGACAAAATTCTTCGGAGTTTTTTCCCCCTAGAGCTGAGTTGAATTTATACTAATTACGATTATCAAAACTCGTGTTTCACAACTTGTATCAATTAGCATTATGCAACAATAAACGACAACAGTTTCGATCAATCAACAATAAAATCATCCACTAGTACAGAATTACTGCTAATACTGATGCTTCTGATCAATAAAACTGAACAAAAAAACACACAATTCACTAAATTTACGACTGATTGATGATCAATTCGATCAACAAAACTCGCATTAAACAAATTCTGACATAACACAACAATTTCAATCAATCAGCAGCAAATTCATCAATTATCTCACAAAAAAAATAATAAACAAGAAAGTAGAACGAAAGAAAGGAGAATTTGCAACGGCGTACGATTTGTCTCAAAATGCAGTGTTAATCATATCGACTTCAAACCTGACCTCAACTATTTCACTTACATACTTCTTAAAGCAGATAGATCGAGTTAAAATCTGCAAGCATAGACAACAAAGTCAACCCCAAAATACGATTTTTACCAATTCTATACAAATCTGCAATTCTGATTTGAGTATAAAATGAAACTCGTGGCATTTTTATAAAATGAAAGGATACAACTAATATCGACACTTAAACTAGTGGCATATTAATTAAATCGATTAAAATCAATTGAAAGGATTAAATAGGAATAATACCTTTAATTACTCAGAATAATGGATTAGAATCGACACTTAAACTAGTGGCATATTACTCGACGGCGCTGGGTGAGCAGATGGCCGTGGTGGCTGAGGAGAACTCCGGCGAGCAAGCAGACGGCCGTGGTGGCTGAGAAGAACTCCGACGACGAAAAGAGATGGAGGGCGACGGAGGAGAGATGAGGACGAAAGGAGAAGAGGGTGACACTTTCAGTTCGACCCGACGACAGAGACGGACGAAGGAGTAGAGAAGAACGACGGAGAAGTGGCTGACGACGGAGGGAAGACGGAGAAGAAGGTCGGAGGGCTGACGTCGGAGGCGGTTTTTGATTTGAAGTGGTGGCTGATTTTTATGGTTTTAATTTTGAAGTGGTGGCTGATTTTCACTCCGTATGTTTTCAATATTTAGGTCTAACTCTTTTAGTTCAATATTTTAATTTTAAAGAAACAACCTTTTAGTGGCGGTTTTATATAACAACCGCCACTATAGACCTATCGTGGCGGTTTTATATAACAACCGCCACTAAAAACCTTGTTTCAAACTACTTGTGAGGCAAAAAAATAAGTTACCTTTTAGTGGCGGTTTTATTTAACAACCGCCACAATAGACCTACGGTGGCGGTTGTTGGTTAGAACCGCCACTAAAAGCCTCTTCCACATTCATTTTTAGTGGCGGTTTTTAGTGGCGGGTTTAATTAAAAACCGCCACGATAGGTCTATAGTGGCGGTTGTTTGTTAGAACCGCCACTAAAAGCCTCTTTCATATTGATTTTTAGTGTCGTTTTTAACTTGGAACCGCCACTATAGATCTTCCACCCTACTTTTAGTGTCGTTTTTTTAAGAACCGCCACGATAGCCTCGACACTATAGGGGGATTTTGTACTAGTGAGTATTATTGTGCGGACTAATTATCCTGTTCAAGCTGTTATGCGTAAGCCAGAACCCTCAGGTGGAATGGCAAGATAGTCACCCCACCTCAGCGGGTACGATATCAAATACGAATCGAGAACAGCTATCAAGTCACAGTCACTAGCAGATTTTGTGGCTGACTTCAGTCCAAGCCTTCAAAAGGGTGCGGGCGGCGAAGTCTTACTGCTTGACGTGCAATGGACTCTATAAACGGATGACACCGCAAATCAAGGAGGCGTAAGAGTGGGGCTTGTTGATAGGATTAGTCGCACTCTCCTAATCAAAAATAAGTCCAAACTCACTCTACTAGGTAGCAAGGGTAAGTCGGGTCGATATCCACAGGGAGATGGTCGCTTAAGTTGGTTATTTATGGGTGATTCTAATCTCGGTTCGAGTGATTATGGTTTAGCTAGAACTAGAGCGAAGGAAAAGGGGTTAAAACTTATAAGGGGAAGGTCTAGGGAGTCGGGTTAGGCAATGGGTAAGGTTAAGGTAAAGGATGATGAACGGGTCGAGTAGGTGATCGCGCTTGCTAAGGATTTAGCTCGTCCTCTCGGTCTTAAGCTACCTCTAGGTCTCAAAAGCGGGCTCTCGCTACTTACAATTGAGGGTCCTAAAGATTGTCTCGCGCCTCTCCTCGAACTAGTCTCTCGATCTTAAGTTCAAGGGTGCTAAAGGTTTGCTAAAACGTGATCAAGGATTCAACAAACACATTCAAGCAAAGACAATCAACGCAAGGGCAAAGACCTAACTCAAATGATCACCAAACACAACCAAAACCAAAACCCTTACTTCACCCCTCTCCCTAGATGAATAAACTACTCACGCATGATAATAACGATGATCAAAGCAAGAGAGAATAATGAAAACATGATTTAGAACAATAAGAAATGAAAATACAATCAAAAAGGGAGAAGAATTATCAATACCAAAACAGAGAATTCAAGGGAAGAGATGATGAACAAAAGCAACAAATACCAAATAGTCGATCAAACTAGCATAATCCGAGTCGGGAATTGAAAATACAAGAGATGAAATTATTTAAACCTAAGTTTTCTTGAGAATAAACTTCAAAGTGTTCTAAAAGTGCTGTCGAAAGTATGAGACGAAATATGATGTTTTAGCCTTTGAAATAGACGAAATATTTCAAGCACACGAAGAGGCTCTTCTGTTTGGAGGTCATCCCGGACGGGATGGTAATGGTCCCGGTCGGGACAAAGTGTATCCCGGACGGGAAGGTCTTGTCCCGTGCACTTCAGTTCAAGGCTCCAAAATCCACTTTTCTAACTTAGTTTATTTTCTTGTTTTTGCTTCTTCTTGTTGTCCCAAGACTAAGGGACGAGGCTCACGAGTAGGGACGGGTCTTAGGATGATAATGAGAGCTTGAAATCCCGTCCCAGGGTCCCGAGACACCTTCATTGGTTGAAACGAGGCTCGTGCGCAACCGAAACGCGACGAAACCAACTCGAATCAACTCCAAACTTCACGAAACTTTACGAAACTTTATGAAACCTCCCGAATAGCCTCCTAAACTCCAAAAATGCGCTTGTACCTGCAAAACGGACACAAAAACGCAGCAGTGCCAAAACGGAGAGAAATAGGAGCTGAAACGCGTATAAAAGCACTAGAATCGTAAAGAAACGCAAGCGACAGGGGGCTATAAGTATATATAAATATAAGACACATCACTTGTACTAAAGTCGCCACAAGGGGAGTACATAGTGCAGGCAGTCCGCTGCGAGTTCAAGGCGTCCAACAACAAAGCCGAGTACGAAGTATTCATCAAGGGACTCAGCATGGCCATCGAGTTAAAGGTTAAGTCCATCGAAGTATTTTGTGATTCATTACTTATCGTTAACCACGTGAACAAGTCTTACGCAGCTCGAGATTCAAAAATGGTGGCATACCTTGATCTTGTCAACACGATTGTAGAGGAATTCGACGAAGTTGTGATCGAACAGATTCCGAGGGATCAAAACGCACACGCCGATGCTCTAGCCAACCTTGGAGCAACATTCCGCTCTACCTCTATCACGACAATTCCAATCTTGCACGCCCTACATTCGGCGATTACAAAACCAGATCCAACAGACGACCGGCGACCTGTGGTCCCTCAAAGACAAAGAGGGAGACCCAGCGACCTCACAGCCCTCCACAGCAGAGCAACAGGAACAACAAGAACAGCAGATGCAGCAAGAACACCCAGAACACCAGAGCAGGAAAATTCACGTACAGCTGGGAAGGACCCTACCAGATAGAAAGCATAGCAGGAAACGGGGCTTACCGCCTGATGACTCTGGAGGGTCAGATGGTCCCTCGCCCTTGGAACGCTATACATCTCAGGAAGTATCATATTTAATCTCATACTTAGCCTTTTTTGTAACTTCTTTTCTTTCTTTTTCTTCTTTTTAATATATACGATTTCTTCTACCAAGTTTACTAACTTAAGCATCGGAGGGTCATGGCAAAAGGTCAACTGGCAAACATAGCAAACCAATTTCGCGTGGTCGCAGATGATGGACAAGTGGTCGCACACACCCACCGGGCCGATCACCCACCGTTCACAACATCCAAATGGGCCCATACGTACATACGCTGGGAGTGCGGCGGTGGCGCCTGCGTGCGGAGATCCCACCGCTCGCCCTGGCCACCACACGACGTCTATATAAGTAAGTTTTAAGATGGTTCGGCATTTTAACTTACCACATGTGCATGCACGACATACATACATACGACACGACGTGACGCCGACAATACAAGCGGTGGGCACGCCATGAGATCCCACCGCTCGCCCAGGCTGATTACATACATACATACATACATACATACATACATACATACATACATACATACATACATACAATACATATACGCCCGACGCTATTCTTAGCTAAGGCTTCTACACGCGCGCGCGCACACACGTACATACATACATTGACGCCTCACGCTACTCTCAGCTGGAGCTGGATACCACATCGTACAACCCCCCGGGGCTGAATGACCTCTCCAGCACTGCAGACCTCAACAAGTTCCACAACAGATTGCTCTCTTGACAACCTACCTGTAGGAGTCAAGAAGCACATCAGCCAACAACCACAAGCTGTACAGCACCCAACATGATTCCACCACCTTTAGCTTGCCCGCCAAGCTACATACACTCTGACTGTCTGGCCAAAGTGACAGTTACATACGCTCACAGCCTGCCCGCCAGTTACATACGCTATACCGCTCGCCAGTTACATACGCTAACCAGAGCTCAGACGCTTACCGGGTCCGCCAGTTACATACGCTTCTGACTGTCGCCAGCACCAGATCGAGGTAGTCACCTCCTCCTCAGCAGGGGCAACATGGCTATCGCCCTCAACATCAGCCGAGGCTGCGAGAGTCTCAGCATTTCCAGTATGCATGTTAGACAACCCTTCTTCATCGTCAGAGTCCAGCACTCCTGCCCTTCGGATCCTGCTGAACCCGAGACTACACCTTTCCTCCATCTACAGACTCGCTCAGCGTCCCTAATTTTCCCCCAGCCGCTTCAGACCTCCTGGCAACCTCGCCAAACACGACGTCAGTCATACGCCCTGAGCGCACAGCTCCACTAAATAGGCAAGCAACGCAAGAGTAACAACATCAACCAAGCGAAATACGACGAAGTCCAGCCATCCTCAGCAAGATAAAGCTACCCTCAGCAAGACATGGTCACCCTCAGCAAGGCTCGAAGACAAACCTGAACAGGAGGAATTTCTTACCATCTACGCTCAGGAAGACAAGATCACCTTCAGCACGCTCGACACCAAACTCCGCTAAGTATACAAGTAATACACTACAACGCATACCTCCCCAGCAGAACAAGCGCGACGCGGACGTCCTCAGCAGAGCAGATACCTGGCCCAAGTGTATGGGATTTTCCACCCTCCTTGCTCAGTCTGGCAGAAAATCCGGGGCTATTGTTTGGGCCAAAAATATCTCGTTTGGCCCGAGACACACAACGACCTACGACTGGAGGAAGAGGGTCGATGGCGTCAAAGTGAAGGAGCCGACAATATGAACAACCTCGACAGATTGTGCCCAGTCACCTCATCCAGTGCTCATTGGTCGAGGGATACTCAGCATGTCTGTCCAGCAGGTCTGCCCAGGAGGACCCACCTAGGGGGGCCGACTTCAATAGCCTAAGCAGAAGAGTCAACCTCAGGATGTCCAGGCTCAACAGCCGTCCTGGAATTCCATATAGTCGCCCTGAGCACGAAGCACATCTAGATACAACTTTATAAAAGGGACCTCCAGAAATGTCCAGAAGTTACAAAATGGGCCAAAGCAAGACTAAGCCCAACAACCAAGGCAAAGGCTAGTCAACAAACCCTAGAATGTGGCAGTTGAAGGAAGAAGCGATCGTGAACCACTCCCAAAAAATAGGCGATTCAGAAAAAGGTGCTGCAGACCCGCCAGTACTGGACTCTAAAATCAGCTCCCCAGCCTTATATAAAGCAAGTGAGCAGCATTTGAGCAGGGGTACAACATTATTCACTATTCACAACAACAATTTGCGCTCCCCTCCTCCAGAACTGCATTAATTCTCTCAGATTACTTACATTCCACCAGAAAACAATACTTATACTCTAAATTCTGCAAGTACCTTGTAACGTGTTGCTTGTAATTCAACTACTTAGTGGAGCACATTAGGCGGGACACAGATCCCCCCGCGGTCGTTTCCCACATTGGGTTTTCCGCGTCACCAAATTCCTTGTGTCCTTTTCCTTTTTCGCACTTTATTTCTCGCATTCTTTTTGCTTTACGCGCATCGTATTTAACGTAAACCAAGTCATAAATCGAGTAGATCACTATACCCCCTTTTTCACGAGTCAAATAGTCAGCGCGACAAAATTTGGCAGAAACAATTGTCAAGTTATTTATTTCTATATTGTACTCCCTCTATTTCTTTTTGTTCTTCCCATTTCAATATGGAACAAATATTAAGGTGGAGAGGTTGTATGGGTGAGATTAAAGTAGAAAAATAATAAAGTAAATTGTGTAGATGAGATTGGTTAAAAGTTGATAAAAATAGAAATGGGAAGAAGATAGTGGAATTTTCTTTTTGGGAAAGTGGGAAGAAGATAGTGGAATGGAGGGAGTATATTACTTGGTCGCTTGTTTGAGTTCATGATGCGTAGGACACAAAATTCAAAAGAGGAAGATGAAGATGAGAAAGACGAGCTTCGTATCAAGTCAAGACTTTAGTACTAAAATTTGTAAAGTGACTTAACGAAACTATGCACTACAAATCTTAGTAGTGATGTTATCATAACATGTTTTCATGTTGTAGTAACATTAGTACTATAAAGAGTTTTCTCTGAATATATTTTAAATATCCTTTTTAATATTTTCTAAAGAATTATCCTTTACTTAAAAGTGTTTATACTTTTGTGATCATATATGTGAGAATATCTTTACTCATCTTAGAATTAGATTTAAGTATATTTTACCTAGTAAAATATATGAAAATCTAATTATTAAAGATTTGGAAATATTTCTTATATCTTGTGATCTTGCAACATATCTTTTATGATAATTCTCCTCTTTAAAACTTATTCTTTACAATATCTTTCTTTTGGAAAATTATCTCTATTATAATTGTATTTTGGCCGAAAATAATCTTGAGTCATATCCATATTTTCGGCCTATCAAATATCTTTTAAAAGATAATTCTCAAAATAATATATTGTAATATCTTGTATCTCCTAATTAGATTAATATGTCTAGATTCATTCTTGGAGAACAAGTAATCCTAAAAATATCTTCCTAATTATTCTTTCCAATCCATCTTAATCTTTTAATTAGGGATTTTAGAATATTTTGTAAAACAATATTATTCTCATAATATTATCTCCTTGATTAGTAAGCAATTGAAAATAATATTGGTGTGCACAACATCATTTTACACGAAGTACTATAAGTACTTGTGTTTCATTTTGACAAATTATTATCCAAGCTTATCATATACATTTTGAAGAATTATCTAAGTCTTTCAAACATTCTTAATTTACTTTTTTGCAAAAATATTTTGACCTTGAGTCTAGCCGTGTTTTACATTTCATTTTGCAAAATATTTGTTTCGATTTTGAAAGAACTTAAACCGTGTACTTTTGTTTTAAAATCTTTTCTTTAAAAAGTGCATAGTTACGATAAGGCTCTCTAGACAATTGAATTGTATTTTCATTTGATCGAGAGACTTGTAACGAGAAAAATAATCACCTTGTCAGAGATTAATTTCTCGAGTTGAAGAAAAATAGCTTCACACTAAGGTCGGAGTAGATCTCTAGTGTTTATTAATTATTTGTTGTAAGCTAGGCCGGAGTAGGTGCTCTTGATAAATAATTAATAAGAAGAAGGGGTGGATGTAGGCTTTTCAATTGGGCCGAACCACGTTAAATCCTCGTGTTATTTATTTTCCGCTTTTACGTTTCCGCATTTATTATTTCATTGCAAAAATTTTAAGAGGTACAATCCTCTATTCACCCTCTAGAGTATTGTTGGGCCCTTGGACTCTACAATTGGCATCAGAGCCTCGTGCTCTTTATAGCTTTACCGCTAAAGAGGTTGATCCAATACTCTTTTTTTTCTTTTTCTCGGCCTACTTGTTTTTTTTAAAAAAAAATGGAATCTAGCGATATGGTAAAATATCCTATCTTCGATGGTAAGGATTATAGTCACTGGAAAAATCAAATGAGAAATCATATAAAAGAAGTTGACTTTGAATGTTGGAGAATCATAGTCAAAGGACCCATTGCTATACTTTTACTGATTTGAAAACTGAAAAGCAAGAAGATGACTATGATGAGAAAGATTTTAAAGTTGCTCAAAAGAATTTTAAAGCTTTAACTATGTTGCAAAAAGGTTTGACCAAAGAAATTTCTAATCGTTTTTCATCATCTGCAAGTGCGAAAGAAATTTGGGATAGTCTTGAGGCTTCCTATGAAGGAACATCCCAAGTTAAAAAGTGTCGGGAAAATTTATTAACTCATCAGTACGAGATGTTTCATATGGAGAAAAATGAAAACATCAGTGACATGTTTGAACGATTTATTAGTATAATCAACGAGTTAAAAAATTTAGGCAAAGTTTATTCAACCGAGGATCTTGTCAATAAGGTCCTTCGGAGTCTAACCGATAAATGGCAACCCAAAATCACTGCGATAGAGGAAGCTAAAGATCTATCCAAACTTTCCTATGATAGCTTGATTGGATCCTTGATGGCCCATGAGTTAACACTCAACAAAGGGCACATGGAACCAATCAAAAACAAAGGGATAGCTCTTCAAGCCGAGTCCAGTGATGATGAGAAGTCGGATGATGAAATAGGATTGTTTGTTAAAAGGTTCAACAGCAAAAAGTTTGGTTTTAATTCTTCTAAAAATGTGAGTAAAAGTTCTAAACCCTTTAAAACAAAAAATTCAAATAAGGGGTGTTATAAGTGTGGAGAAACTACTCACATTATTAAAGATTGTCCTATTTGGGCAAAGATCAAAAACAAAGACAAACGCGAGAAAGCTAAGAACACGTACAAGACGGCTATGTTAGCCTCCGATGGTGGATGGGGAGATCTTGAGGTTGATACGGATGAAGAAACCGAGGAGGAAGAAGAGGCCAACGTGTGTCTTAGCACGTATGGTGTTGAATCAACAAAAGGGAGGTCTCACAAAGACTTGTGTTTGATGGGAAAATCTAATTCCGAATCGGATGAAGAAGACGAGGTAACTTTCAATAAAGTCAAAAATAAATTTTTAAAGTTGTCAAAGGATAGAATTTTAGAAATTTTTGAGGGTGTTTATAATACTTGTGTTAATCAAGAGACGTATATTAAAAACCTTGATGATGACAATTGTTCTCTAAGTGAAAAGGTCAAAAAACTTCGCTCTAAGAAGAACGTAAGTTCACCAAAAGTCTCAAAACAAAGTTTTGACACATATGTTGAGCCTACGCCTAACTTAGATCGGAGCAAGTATGACCTTGACTCTGATTACGCTTCCGAAGACGATAACTCCTCCATAAACTCTGAAAATTCTGAAAGTTCGTTCGGTGATGTTAGTCTAACACGAGATGATGTTACTATACCATCACCCGAAGTTGATAAACCTCCAGTCAGTGTTACTCCAACATCTGACCAGATAAAGGAAACCCTAGATGAGGTTAACCTAACATCTGAAGAGGATATTCCAGCTTTGGATTATGTTACAATAACATCATCATGTGTTGAACGAAATCACGAACTTGAAGAAAAAATCAAATTGTTAGATAACCAAGTAAACAACCTCACAAATGAACTTATTCAACAACAATCCAGCTTTAAAGTTATGAAGTTATCGTTCATTAAGAAAATTGTTGATCTTCAATCCGAGTTGAGTAAAAAGGAATCCACTATAACTAAAGAGGTCGAGTTTTGTAATAATTGTGAAAAGTTGAGTAAAGAAAAGGAAGAACTTAATGAGAAATTAAAAGAAGCTTTCAATGTTAGTAAGAAATGGGAAGCCAGTCAAGAAGTCCTTAACTTTTTAACTCAACAATCTAATCGACACCATAAAGAAGGTTTAGGTTATCAAACTAGATGTCGCATGGAACACGTTAAGAAAATGAATGAACCCACTAACCGTGATTTTCGCAAAAGACAGTACGTTGGTTTCCCCGAATATAAAATTTGTAACTTTTGTGGAAAAACGGGTCATTATTTTAATTCTTGCAAAAAACGTGATATGCATTATAAGAGAAATACGGATTATGTCAAGTCTAGTTATGATAACATGTCTAAACCCAAAACTCAATATAATCATGAAACCACCAAGAAGAAGCACGAATATTTTGATCCTAACTTGTACTATAATCATAAACGTAAGTATGTTGTTAAATGTGTTTGGATTCGTAAAGATTTACTTCCCGATGTAACTAATAGAAGAGGACCCAACTTTGTGTGGGTACCTAAATCACCAAAGTGAATCTGTGTAGGAAGAAGTGAGAGGAAGCAACCAATGGTACTTGGATAGCGGTTGCTCGAGACACATGACGGGAGATAAAAGCAAATTCCTCTCACTTGAAACTTATGAAGGTGGAAGTGTGACGTTTGGAGACAATGGTAAAGGAAAGACCATTGGAATTGGTCGAGTTGGAATCTCCAAAACACACTCAATTGACAATGTGCTACTTGTAAAAGGACTTAAGCACAACCTTCTAAGTATCTCACAACTATGTGATCGTGGGAACAAAGTTGTGTTCCATCCAAGTGTGTGTCGTATCTTTCGTGAAGGATCTAGTCACGTTATACTTGAAGGAAGAAGAAAGAATAACGTCTATGTCGTTGACATAGAAAGTATTCCTTCTATATCCTTCACGTGTATGAGTGCAATCACGAACGATCACTCCATATGGCACAAACGGTTTGGCCATATCAACACACATTGCTTAAAAAGATTGAAGAGATTGAAACTTGTTGAAGGACTTCCCTCCGTAAAGTTTGACACCAATAAATTATGTGGCACGTGCATACGTTGTAAGCACGTAAGATCATCGTTTAAGTCCAAAAACGTGGTAAGCACTTCCAAGCCACTTGAATTGGTTCACATGGATTTATGTGGACCAATGAGGGTTAGTAGTAGAGCCGGTGCTAGATACGTCTTTGTTCTAGTGGACGACTATTCGAGATTTGTTTGGCCGATTTTCTTAAGCTCCAAAGATCATACCTTTGATGAATTTGTGTGCTTGATAAAATTAGCTCAAAACAAATATTCGCATAATCTCATATCTATTAGGACGGATCATGGTACCGAGTTCGATAACCAAGCCTTTGTTGAATATTGTCGAGAGCATGGTATCGATCATAACTTTTCGGCTCCTAGAACTCCTCAACAAAATGGAGTAGTTGAAAGAATGAATCGAACCATAGAAGACATGTCACGCACTATGTTACTTTGTAGCAGTTTGCCTAGAAACTTTTGGGCAGAAGCTGTGAATACCGCGTGTTACATACACAGCCGTGCTATGATTAGACCAATCTTAAAGAAAACCCCTTACGAACTACTAAGAGGAAGAAAACCAAACATATCCCATTTAAGATGTTTTGGAAGTAAATGTTTTATACATAATAATGGTAAAAATAGATTGGGAAAGTTTGATCCTCGTAGTGACGAAGGTGTTCTCTTGGGTTATTCTAATCATAGTAAGGCTTATCGTGTGTACAACAAGCGAACCATGTGCGTGGAAGAAAGTATACATGTCGTATTTGACGAAAACGACACTCTCGAACAATATGAAGGAGATGACTTGGAAGAAGAGGAAGATCCAGATTTTTGGCTTACACGTAAGGACTTACCCGAATTAAAGGACGAAAAAGATGAAACACAAATTATTGGAACCAATGCCGAAAAGGCTCAAAAGTCAGACTTGAACGATACTCAAGTTAAGGATGATGTTAATGTTACTTCATTATCTAACTCTAACGACTCCTCAAAAGATTCGTTGGAAACAGATGTTAAGGTAACAGCAACAGAAACATCCAGCTTGAATTCAGGGGGAACATCTGATGTTATGAATAATGTTAAGGTAACATCAGGCGAAAATCCAAACAACGTTCCAACAACACTCAAGAAATGGAAACACCAAAGTTCTCACCCCACGGATGCGATACTTAGTGACTACAATAAAGGTATACAAACGCGTAAGTCCATCATGAATAATTACTGTGTGCTAAACTCGTTTCTCTCTACCATTGAACCTAACAACATCAAAGTCGCACTAACCGATTCCGATTGGATAGTGGCGATGCAAGATGAGTTACGACAATTCGAGAAAAACAAAGTTTGGCACTTGGTACCTAGGCCTCCGAATCGTAAAGTTATTGGTACTCGTTGGGTTTTTAGAAACAAACTTGACGATTCGGGAGTCATTGTCAGAAATAAGGCAAGGCTAGTGGTGCAAGGCTATAACCAACAAGAAGGCATTGATTTCGACGAAACCTTCGCACCAGTAGCCCGTTTAGAAGCGATTAGATTACTAATTGCCTTTGCCGCTCATAAAGGGTTCAAACTCTATCAAATAGATGTTAAGACCGCCTTTCTTAACGGCTATTTGAAAGAGGAAGTGTATGTTGAGCAACCCCCCGGTTTTCAAAGTAACGAATTTCCAAACCATGTTTATTTTCTCGACAAAGCTCTTTATGGTTTAAAACAAGCCCCTAGGGCATGGTATGATCGTTTATCTCAGTTTTTACTTAAAAATGATTTCAAACGTGGCTCTGTCGATAAAACCTTATTTTTGAAAACCAAGGGGTCGGATATTTTAATTGTTCAAGTTTATGTTGATGATATTATTTTTGGTGCTACTAATGAAAGTTTGTGTAGTTATTTTTCAGACCTAATACAATCTGAATTTGAAATGAGTATGATGGGAGAATTAAGTTTCTTCTTAGGTCTACAAATCAAGCAAACTAAGGAAGGAATTATGATATCAACAAAAATACGTAAAGGAGTTGCTCAAGAAGTATGGTATGGAGAATGGTAAGGTTATCTCCACTCCTATGGCAACAACAACCAAGCTCGACAAGGATGAGCATGGTAAGGCCGTGGATGAGACCATGTATAGAGGCATGATTGGGTCTCTTCTATATCTCACAGCTAGTCGACCCGATATTATGCAAAGCGTATGTGTATGTGCTAGGTTTCAAGCAAACCCTAAGGAATCCCATCTTGTGGCAGTCAAGCGTATTTTAAGATACTTAATTGGTACAATGAATCTATATTTGTTTTATCCTATGTATGACAATTTTGATCTTAAAGGTTATTCAGATGCGGATTATGGAGGGTGCTCAATAGACCGAAAAAGCACTTCGGGGACAGCTACATTTCTCGGATCGGGCATAGTGTCATGGGTTTCAAAGAAACAAGCTACGATTGCATTATCTACAACGGAAAGTGAGTATATTGCAGCATCTTTGGTATGATCTCAACTACTTTGGCTTAAACAACAATTACATGATTATGGGGTAGTTTTCGATAGCGTACCTATTTATTGTGATAATGTTAGTACCATAGCTATATCTAAGAACCCGGCCATGCATTCTCGGACCAAACACATCGACATTCGTCATCACTTTTTGAGAGATCATGTAGAAAAAGGTAATATTGAACTAATCTTTTGTCCAACCGAAGATCAAAAAGCTGATATTTTTAAAAAACCCTTAGCCAGGGAACGATTTGAGAAATTACGTCTTGAAATTGGCTTGATTGGTGATTAATTTGGACCGTGATATTTCCTATATGATTGACTAGTTTTGGTTTTTGAGACTGTATCCGTATTAAACTGTGAAATTCTATATGCTTTCAAAAATTGTGTGCACTCTAGTTTATTTTAGTTAGCTCAATAGTATTCTTATTTTATTCCTTTGATTATTCCTATACCATATGTTACAATCTCATTACTCCACGATTAGGACTATTTCTTCTCGTATCTTGTATAAATAATTGCTCTTCTATTATTATTTATGCCTTCTTAATGAGATTACTTCCACATATATTATGGTATAATCTTTGCACAAAATAGAATATTATAGGATCTTAATTATACACACAATATCCAAATAACCTACCCTAATATTTATCCTAAGATACTAATCTTATTGTTTGCACAATAATCTATCCAGAAAATCTTGCATATCTCACTCAAAATATTATTATCCCATAGTATAAGATTACCACCATGATAATAATTATATTTACCATAATTATCTTAACCTATTCTACCCTATACTCACACGCACCACCCTAACACCCTATCAAAACCCTTGCTTTTCTTACACCCTATTTATTACCCATCTCCCTCTTTTTCACCCATCATATTCACCTTCTCTTTTTACCACACAACCATCCTCTCTCTTCTCTCTTCCTTACACCGTCTACCTACCCCAAAATTCAAGCCAAAATCACTCAAACCAATGGCTCCAAAAAAGGCTAACACAACTCCCAAACGAACTGTGCGAACTCGAGCTACGACCATGGTTGTGTCATCATCAGATTCGTCACGCTCATCATCACCAGTATCTTCTGATGGTGAAGGAACAGGGAAACGGGTCAAAACTGATCCAGAAAGCTCGGCTCCATCTCATGAGCAACTTGTTCTTGCTGAGAACAAGCCAATACTCGAGGCCGTGGAAGAAACACGCCTCAAACACAAGGAGTTTTATCGTGCTTGCATGGTGCTTCGATATCCCCTTCATTCGAGTCGAGTTTATCCTATCGCCTGGTATGATGAACTCGACAATCTCAGGGATTTCAGCGCTATTCTCGCACATCAAGGGTGGAAGGAGTTTCTGGACAGTTCTCATGTGATTTACCCAGTGCAAGTGGCTCAGTTGTGGGCTACTCTGCGAGTTGAAAACAGAGTCCTCTGCGCCAACTTTGGGGATAAGGCCATTAAGATTACCATGGAGGAGTTTGGTGAAGCATGGGGCATCCCATGTGATGGAGTGGAAATATTTTCAGGGGCTAAGTGGAATGGAGTGACTGAAGACGAACAATTGACCTACAAAACCTTCCTCGATCCCGAGGCTAAGTTGTCTGATGAGGTATTGGTGTCAAAGTTAAGTCCTTTATCTCGTTTTCTTATGAACTTTATGCATGCCACTATTATTCCTAAGAAGGGAGGTACTCAACGAGTTGACGCTCATGAAAATAGTATTTTGTATCACCTTCTCAACGGTGATAAGGTAAATCTACCGCTGTTTATTTTCTCCCATATCAATGCGGCCATTGATAAGTTGACCACCTCTCGTACTTCCCCTACTCTTGTTGTTCCTTATGGCATGTGGCTCTCGAAGTTATTGAAAAACAAAGGAGTGGTTAGTAAAAATACCCTTACTCGCACACCAACAGATATGATGAACACTGTGTTGCTTCGTCGTATGATTTTAGATGGGGTAGATGTGACCAACAAACCGAGGCAGAGACCTGGGAAGGAGAAGGTGGGTGAGCCAAGTGAGAATAGTGATGGTGTGAGAGTTGATGTGGGAAGAACCGAGGAACTAATGGGTGAGATGCAAGCTCTTATGATCTCTCGTCTTGAGGCCTTAGAGACTCGTATGATTGGTAAGTTAGAAGCACTCGAAGTAAAGGTGGAAAGTAGATGTGCTCCGGTGAACGTGGAGGGCACGAAATCAGTTCCTGAAGTCAAAATCGAGGGTGAGCAGGGTGAGGCTGTGTCTGTCGAAGAAAAGTTGAGTAAGTTTGCAACTGAACTTGAGAAATCTAAGGATGATATAATGACGTCGTTGTTTAGTGTGGATTACAAGCTCGGGAAAGTCAGGGATCGTGTCACAAACATTGAGGAGGATATTAATCGCATCAATACTCGTGGAAAGACGCTAGGCACGAATGTGGGTCAGCTTGTGGACCTTTTCCGAGCCCATGCAAATCCTCCTTCACAAAGGCTTGCAGAAATCGTGGATCGCTTACGCACCATCACGGACCGAGTGGAACGCACTGTGTACCTGCTTGAACGTAACCACCGTGTTTGAGTTGCCGTGGACGTTTGATAGGGGTGCTAGTTTTTTTTTGGGGCTGTCATTTGATCTTAACCTAACCATTCCTCAGCCATCTTCTAATTAGTTATCCTAGGATGAATCTTTTGCTAAAACAATTTGCTTTTGTCTTGCTTGTTTCGTTTTTCTTCGGCTATTATGTGTGTGGCCTAATAACTATTTCTATTTTCTTCGCTTGCGTTTTGGAATAAGTATGGATAATGTTGCTGCTTAATTAATAATAAATCTCGTGTGTGCTTAATTACATATTGCGTATGTGTAACACCCCGGCCCCAACCAAAGGCTGAAATGTCATTCACGGTAGCTCGCCAGGTTGCGTACATCGCCCACAGACCAACACGGGCCCTTTCCAGCGCACTTTGTCCTCACTCGTGCGCATCCTGAGAACTTCCCAGGAGGTCACCCATCCTAAGACTACTCTCCAGCAAGCACGCTTAACTGAAGAGTTCTTAAGATGAGCCACCAGAAAAGAAGATGCATCTTGTTGATATGAGTAGTACTTACAATCCTTTTAAGCACTATGTCACTTGAGCCAACACATGAACCTCTTCAACGGGGTACCCGGCCCGAATAACCTCGGACAACACCGGGTGTTACACACCCCCACTTGAAGAACGCAACGTCCTCGTTGCGCCTGGTAGCTACTTACAATATAGCATTCCAGAATCCTCCCCAGCT
Source organism: Dianthus caryophyllus (assembly GCA_023091065.1). Lineage (NCBI taxonomy): Eukaryota > Viridiplantae > Streptophyta > Magnoliopsida > Caryophyllales > Caryophyllaceae > Dianthus > Dianthus caryophyllus. The sequence goes on along the minus strand of CM041521.1, from coordinate 7,311,440 downwards.
AGGTGCGTACCTAGGATTCGACCACACGGCTAGGTGTGTACCTAGGATTCGACCACACGGTCGCCGGGTTGCTCTGATACCATTTGTAACACCCCGGCCCCAACCAAAGGCTGAAATGTCATTCACGGTAGCTCGCCAGGCTGCGTACATCGCCCACAGACCAACACGGGCCCTTTCCAAACAAGACTTTGTCCTCACTCGTGCGCATCCTGAGAACTTCCCAGGAGGTCACCCATCCTAAGACTACTCTCCAGCAAGCACGCTTAACTGAAGAGTTCTTAAGATGAGCCACCAGAAAAGAAGATGCATCTTGTTGATATGAGTAGTACTTACAATCCTTTTAAGCACTATGTCACTTGAGCCAACACATGAACCTCTTCAACGGGGTACCCGGCCCGAATAACCTCGGACAACACCGGGTGTTACAGTATGTGTGCTTGCAGTTTGGTATTATTCTAGTCCTTAACCTTTTCGATGAAGTCAAGAGGGGGAAAAAAACACCTAAGATTTGATTGCATAATCTTCGCTTTATTTCATTATCGTTGTTTTCCGTTTTGTTTCTCTCTCGAGAGTTTTGTTCTATGTATCACTAATGGTCTTTTGGTTGGAACAAGATAAGTAAAATATATCCTTCACTTGTGATTCATCATCTTTTGAGACGATATTTGATTGAGGGGGAACAACCATAGAAATAAATCTTAGAGGACTTGACATCATCAAAAAGGGGGAATTTGTTGACTCCACGTTTAGTTTTGATATTGTCAAGTTATTTATTTCTATATTGTATATTACTTGGTCGCTTGTTTGAGTTCATGATGCGTAGGACACAAAATTCAAAAGAGGAAGATGAAGATGAGAAAGACGAGCTTCGTATCAAGTCTAGACTTTAGGACTAAAATTTGTAAAGTGACTTAACGAAACTATGCACTACAAATCTTAGTAGTGATGTTATCATAACATGTTTTCATGTTGTAGTAACACTAGTACTATAAAGAGTTTTCTCTAAATATATTTTAAATATCCTTTTTAATATTTTCTAAAGAATTATCCTTTACTTAAAAGTGTTTATACTTTTGTGATCATATATGTGAGAATATCTTTACTCATCTTAGAATTAGATTTAAGTATATTTTACCTAGTAAAATATATGAAAATCTAATTATTAAAGATGTGGAAAATATTTTTTATATCTTGTGATCTTGCAACATATCTTTTATGATAATTCTCCTCTTTAAAACTTATTCTTTACAATATCTTTCTTTTGGAAAATTATCTCTATTATAATTGTATTTTGGCCGAAAATAATCTTGAGTCATATCCATATTTTCGGCCTATCAAATATCTTTTAAAAGATAATTCTCAAAATAATATATTGTAATATCTTGTATCTCCTAATTAGATTAATATGTCTAGATTCATTCTTGGAGAACAAGTAATCCTAAAAATATCTTCCTAATTATTCTTTCCAATCCATCTTAATCTTTTAATTAGGGAGTTTAGAATATTTTGTAAAACAATATTATTCTCATAATATTATCTCCTTGATTAGTAAGCAATTGAAAATAATATTGTTGTGCACAACATCATTTTACACGAAGTACTATAAGTACTTGTGTTTCATTTTGACAAATTATTATCCAAGCTTATCATATACATTTTGAAGAATTATCTAAGTCTTTCAAACATTCTTAATTTACTTTTTTGCAAAAATATTTTGACCTTGAGTCTAGCCGTGTTTTACATTTCATTTTGCAAAATATTTGTTTCGATTTTGAAAGAACTTAAACCGTGTACTTTTGTTTTAAAATCTTATCTTTAAAAAGTGCATAGTTACGATAAGGCTCTCTAGACAATTGAATTGTATTTTCATTTGATCGAGAGACTTGTAACGAGAAAAATAATCACCTTGTCAGAGATTAATTTCTCGAGTTGAAGAAAAATAGCTTCACACTAAGGTCGGAGTAGATCTCTAGTGTTTATTAATTATTTGTTGTAAGCTAGGCCGGAGTAGGTGCTCTTGATAAATAATTAATAAGAAGAAGGGGTGGATGTAGGCTTTTCAATTGGGCCGAACCACGTTAAATCTTCGTGTTATTTATTTTCCGCTTTTACGTTTCCGCATTTATTATTTCATTGCAAAATTTTTAAGAGGTACAATCCTCTATTCACCCCCCCTCTAGAGTATTGTTGGGCCCTTGGACTCTACAATAACTAGCACATTTTCATTTTAAAAACTTTGAATTAACTTTATCGTTTGGGATCGTCTAGTCAAAGAGCCAAGATTTAAGAGGTGGTGGAGACGTTTTTGATAATACTTGTACCAGAAATTTTACGGTAAAAATATAGGGAGTACTATACGGTGGTGACTTGGAAATATCAAGTACTTTCTTCATGCTAATTTTGATGTCTTAGTGTAATGGTTAAGGTTGAGTAGCAATTCACAGGTTCAAATTAAATAATTCCCTCCCTCGTTGTATTGCCCCCGTGGCTCATATTGGACCAAAAATTAATTTTGATATCGCTATCAGCTTTAGTCGTGTTGAAGAACAAGAAGGTTTTTACTAATGTCAACCACGGTGGCCGGGGCTGCCCCATACCGCCCTGACAACCACCTTTCGCCGCCATAGTCATCCATTCACAAACCCTAATTATAAATTATAATTAAAATTACTAAAATTTAATACAATTCAATAATTTAAACACAAAATTGGAATTAAAAAGACAATTATTACTTCATTAAATTTATTATCGGAGTTCATAATTGAAAAGTTAGAAAGTTTTGATTTAAGATTTGTTAGAAAATTAAAAAGAGAGAATTCTGTATATTTAATTTTTGGAGTAAAAAAGGGTAGGATGAGAAAAAATAATGAAAAAAGTACGGAGTATATAACTTGAGTAAAATCCGTATATGAAAAATCAATACCCTATTATTATTATAGATTATAAATGAGTTTTTCTACGGTGTACCCTCCAACTTTTTGATATTCTATGGTGTACCCTTATTTTTATTCTCTTATACAGTGTACCCTTAAACTTCATTACTCATTCTATACCGTGACCTACAGTCACTAAACTGTTAACTAAACACTAACATCGTTAGAATAAGCTCCTATTTTTCCATTTTTTATACTTTCCCTTCAAACTTACTTTTCTTTTATAAAATTACCCCCTCTTTTTTCCACTTCTTCACTTTTCTTCATCCTTATCATTTTTTCATACTATATATATATATATATATATATATATATATATATATATATATATATATATATATATATATATATATTTTAAATTGTTGCTAAACGTCATGAACTTTACTGATTTATTTTGTCAGTAAAATAATTATGAGTGGATGTAATTCAATCCAATTGGATTAATTAATTCCTCGTAATTGATGATACATGGTAAATAATAATAAACGGGTATCTTTCGGCTTTTATGTAAGAGAACATAGTGGGAATTGAAAACCAAAATCAATTTTGGATCCCCTTCTCTTTTCAACTCAAATGCACGAGAAATATAGAAATTCCTGCAAAATACGGAAAAACACCAAAAACACCTCTAGGACGAAATGTGAGAACAAAATGGCACCGTAAGGCGCATTTTGACAATAAATAGCATCTCGTGACGGGGGTAAAATATATATAAAACTAACCGCTATCACACATCGAGGGACCAAAGTGGATTTGATATATGTTTATAGGAGATGACACTCACCACCTTAGTGACATGACTTATGCTTTTGGGCTTAAGTGAGGACGTACAACGAACCCAAAGGTGTGTATTTAACTATTATGTGAGTGGTATTACGATGATGCTGGTCCGGACTGTTATAAATGGTATTAGAGAAACCTTGCGACAGTGCGGCGAGTTTGGTGGTTATATATGAACATGGGCCACCCACCTAGCGAGATTGTGGCCTTGTCTATGGTCAGCTGTGAGGCACAACGAGGACGCTGTGTTCCCTAAGTGGAGGAATTTATAACACCCTATGAGGTTTACAGTTCCCACATCGGGGAGCAAGGTGAATTTGATATATATATGTTTATATAAGATTACACTCACCACCCTAGTAATAAGGCCTTTTGTTTTTAGGCTTAAGTGAGGATAACGAGTTTAAAGCTGTGCATTCCACTATTAAATAAGGTGTATTATGATGGTGGTTGGTCCAACTGTTTTAAATACCACTCATACCAACAAGATGTATGTTCCTTTCTATTGTTCATCTTAAGAACTCTTTAGTTAAGCGTGCTTGCTGAAAAGCAATCTTGAGATGAGCAACTAGGGGTGTTCATTTTTCCGGGTGGCCTAGATTTTAGACCTGAATCGGTTCAATCGGTCCGGTCTTAGGGTGGACCTAATGGAAATAGGGTCAAGTTACAGTCTTTTTTTTTTTTTTTCTTATTTTGGGTTTCGGGTCAGTTTGGTACAAAACCGGATTTAAACTGGATCTGTTTGTGACCGTGTAAAAAGATTTTCAAAAGAATCTTTATCTCTTCCTTTATTCTTGCTGATAGACATCCTATAATTATGCAAGTCTTAAGTTCAAACCATAAATAATTGTAAACATACGAAGTATTTGATTATGGCTAATTGAATGTTATTTGAGCATAAAATTCCATAATTATACGAAGTAGTTTTTATCATAAAATATCTCAAAGAATAATATTGTGACTTTTTCTATTCTTCTCATCATCTTCTGCATATTTTTCACACGAAACAGGCATAAAGCTCAAAGGTCAAACTATGGTACATGTCTAGAACTTGACACTGACATAGTGACATATGGAAATGTCCAGCGAACAACCAACTCAAGTTCCAATCTCCAACACATTAAAATCGGACCGACCCAAATCACACTAGTCCGGTTGCAGGCTAGATGGGTACCAACAGGTTCGGGTATAGGTCCTCCCTAATTAGTGTTTTTCGGTATGGACATTTTCTGTCTGTAGCCGGTCAAGTCCGGTTACGGACTGGTACACACCCCTATGAGTGACCTCCTGGGAAATTTTCCAGGATGTGCACGAGTGAGAACAAAGTGCTCTGGAAAGGACCCGTGTTGGTTTGTGGGTGATGTGTCAAGCTAATGTGAGTATCATGTCGGTCTTACTTTAGTTGGGGTTGGTGTGTTACATTGTAATACCCGGTGTTGTCCAAAGATGTTATTCGGGTCAGGTACCCCATTCAAGACGTATAGAGGTGTAAACAAGGCGATCTAAGCTCGAGCTTCGGTGGGCTCGGGCTCGACTCGAATTATAGAGATCGAGCTTAGGCTCGGCTCGAAACTCGTCGAGCCAAGAATATAGAAGCTCGAGCTCGGTTCGGAAAAATTCGAGTCACCAGAAATACTTTGAAATTAAGAAGCACTTTTACAGCAAAAAACTTGCAAAAATCAATGGAGCTTCAGCTAATCTCGGCAATTTTACCAGAATAAACTGCCACCTGTGCAAACCATAAAAAATTCCCCAATTTTACCGAGCTCATTTGTCATTTTTTTTTTTTTTGGTAAAAGGTAAGATATATTACTCATCCAAAACAAACATCCCATATTACATCAATCCCGACTCACAAATTGGGGAGGAGTCCAGGCTAACTCTACTTCCTTCTAATGCTCTCAAGCCAAGACCTGTCTCTAGACGATAAATGACTCATATCAATTACATCCAATCTACTAAGAAGCATAGATTTAACATGAGTAACAACTAGCTTTGGGTACAAAAGGACAGCTTCAATACGGCACTTATTGCGTTGCATCCACACATCATACATCAGCCCATTGATCACAGCCAATCCAACGGCTCTCTGAAACTTTGACAGACTCCTTCTATGAAGCACTGATTTCCAATTGCCTGCATGTAAACTCCAGCCAAGCCATATACCAATCTCAAGAAGACAAGTTCTACTATAAACACATTCAAAAAACAAGTGATGACAAGTCTCAGCAGCTTGCCCACATAAAAAGCAGTCAGCCATATCTGTGATACCAAACTTCCGTAGCCTGTCAAGAGTAGCCAACCTGTGTAACCTAATTAGCCACGCAATAAAGGACCATTTAGGTACATTATACCTATTCCAGACTTCAAACCTCCAGGGGACCTTCTGATGGCTGCCACACAACCATTCATAACCACTTTTAACAGTATATAAACCATCCTTTGAGCACCATTTGTCCCCAACATAACCTGATTTCAGTATCTGTTTCACTTTACAAATTTGTCTCCACACCCAGCTAGTTGAGTTTGTAGGTTCATAGTCCATCCAAGGTGTATTCTTCATATAAATGTGATTAACCCACTTGACCCACAAAATATCCTTCTTCTCATATATCCACCAAACAAACTTACCTATGGCCGCCAAATTCCACTTCTGACAGTGGATGATTCCAAGTCCCCCTTTGTCTTTGGCCAAACAAACTTTCTCCCAAGAGACCAAGGGTGCTTTATAGTATTCATCACTCCCTTCCCATAGATAATTCCTGCACAGAGCCACCACTCTATTCATTACAGCCACAGGTAGGATAAAAACAGAAGCCCAATACGTGTGCATGCTGTTAAGGATAGCATTTACCAATGTCAGTCTACCCATGTAGGAAAGTCTTCTTGCTCCCCAACCTTTAATCCGAGCACAAATCCTGTCACATAGCAAATGGCAATCCCTACTACTGATTCTCTTGGAACTGATGGGAATTCCAAGATATCTGAAAGGTAGGGAGCCCAATTTGAATCCAGAAAATCTCCTAATAGCACCCAACACATTCTGGTGTATACCATTACAATATAACTCAGACTTCTCTTGATTCATTACTAGCCCAGAAGCCTCTGAAAAGGTAGCAAAACCTTGGAGTAACAGCTTAACTGACCTCTCATCCCCTCTAGCAAACATCAAAAGGTCATCGGCAAAACATAAATGTGTAAGGCCCAGCCTTCCACACAAAGGATGATGATGAAAACCATCCATCTGAGACACCACACCAAGAATTCTAGACAAATACTCCATGCAAATAGTGAAAAGCAAAGGAGATAATGGATCTCCCTGCCTCAGCCCCCTTTCTCCTTTAAAATACCCAAAACATTCACCATTAACAGATAAAGCATACCAAGGACTCTTTAAGCTGACCATAATCAAGTGAATCAAATGAGGAGGAAAATTCAAAGCACATAACATCTCTTCAACAAATTGCCACTCAACAGAATCATAAGCTTTCCTAAGATCTATCTTAAGAAGACACCTTGGAGAGCAGGTCTTCCTTGTGTACAACTTAACTAAATCTTGGCAGATAAGCACATTTTCAACAATCTGTCTACCTTTAACAAAAGCACTTTGGGTAGGACTAATGATCTTAGGAAGCACCAAACCAACCCTATTACACAAGATTTTTGAGATGCACTTGGACAAAATATTACAGCAAGCTATGGGTCTGAACTCAGTGACTGAAATAGGGCATGTGGCCTTAGGAATTAAGGTTAAAATAGTAGAGTTCACCTGCTTAAGAAGCTGTCCATGCCTGAAGAAGTCCTGTATAGCCTTGCAAATATCAGCACCAACAATTCCCCAAGAGTCCTTGAAGAATTTGCTTGTGTACCCATCAGGTCCAGGGGCCTTGTCATCTGGTATAGACTTCAAAACATCTTTAATCTCCCCATCAGATGGTATGGCCACCATCTTTTCCCAGTCCTCCTCCTTAACTAAAGGACCTTGTCTCACTGTTAGCCAATGAACTGGTTTGACCTTTTTACTAGTACCAAGGATAGTCTGATAGTACTCAATAAAAGCTTGCTGAATACCCTCTTGAGATTGCCTCATTGTTCCAGTAATGTCTTTAACGGACACCACCCTGTTCATAGCCCTTCTACCTTTCAACTGACTATGAAAATATTTAGTGTTACTGTCCCCCTTCTCAAACCATGTGACCTTAGCCTTCTGTCTGAGAAAAGAGAGCTTAGCACCCAGTAGAACCGTAGCTGACTCCCTAAGCTGGTGCTCCAGTTGAATCAAACCAACATCCATAGGCTTTTGTTGGAGCTCATTTGTCATTGTAACTAACTAAATATAAATATTTTAAAAAACTAATAAGATTATAAAATATTAAGAAGAAAATTATATTATTTATAAATGCCTAAATAACATATAATTTGAAATAAAATTGTTATTACGATATAATAAAACTATATTAAAAAAATGATAAACGAGCTTTCGAGCCGAGCCTTACTGAGCTCTGGTTTGGCTCGTACTTAACCGAGCTTTAACCGAGCCGATTTCGCGGGCTCGTAGAGTCAGCTCAGATCATTTACAACCCTAAAGAGGTACATGTAATAGTTTAGATGACTATTGCATAAAGGATTTTAAGTACTACTTATAACAACAAGATAATGCATCTTCTTTCTGGTGGTGGCTTATCTTAAGAACTGTTAAGTTAAGTGTGTTTGCTGAAAAGTAGTCTTAATATGGGTGACCTCGTGAATTTTTTTCAGGATGCTCATGAGTGAGAATAAAGTGCGCTGAAAAATACTCATTGAGATTGACAGAAAGAAAGATGAGTTCTCCATGAAATTGGGTTTCTCCCTCTTTACCCATTTAGAACTTAATTTAACTATTTTATTGGTGGATATAAAACTTACATAATTGGGTTGAGAAATGACTAATCCCTAAAGTCTCTTTATACAATATCCATTAGAATATTAATTTAGGAAATTACCTTAATAAATGTGTCATTTTGAGTTTGAAAATAGTAATGTGATACATAAAACGGACTATGGGCATTGAATTGGGGCTGGGGTGTTACATAGTAGGTTCCTGACTTTTATTTAGTCACCCAATCACTAATTTTAGTTCTTTGTTACTCTATGATTGTCTTATATTTAATACTTGGCAGTTGATATGATATAGTCGATTATCAGTTCTTTATAACATAGGACTATATACTAGTACACATAAAAAAAAATTAAAAATTAAAAATATGTTAGTCCCTCCATTACAGTGAATAGTTTACATTTTGACTTTTTTGTGAGAAAAATTTGAGATAAATGTAAACAAATGACTGAGACAGAGAGAATAGTAAATTTGATTAATTTAAGACCTTTAATTAAAATTTAGAATATGAACTCAAATTTTCATTGGCCGGTCATGCTTATGATAAAAATATATTTAATGTGATATACTATCGATTTGGTGAACTTGTATAAAAAAAAAAATTCGAAAATTAATTAAGGAGGCACAAATGATGTTTGCATTAGTTAAAAGATGACCCTTTCAAGTTTCAACATGTATTATGTTTATACGTCGACTGATTTATTTAAGATTTATCTTCGACCTCTAATTTTCAATTAAGGCATGATTACTAGTTTTGTCTAGGTGTGTCCTTGGAACTCATCAATGATATTATTACTTTATTAGAGGTGAGATGTCTTTTTAAATTGGGGTCATATTTTATAGTGAGTCAAAATAAAAATACTAAACAATATGTATTACCAAACATTTAAAAATGGGCAATAATTTTTAGGATTAATTGCCAAGAATAATCGGCAATTAATCCGAACTAGTCCTCTTATTTCATAAATAATCCGAACTCAAATTAATCCACAAATAATCCCAACTATTGAAGTAACATTCCAATAATGTACTTTGGCCAATTTCAATCGACTCTAACACGTTAAAAAAATGGTGAAATCAACTCGAATTTTGTCTCACTCTTATTTTAAGTAAAATTCAAATTGTTTTAACTTCTTTTTTTATTGATTAAAGCAGGTTAAAATTGGTCAAAGTTCATTATTGGAATGTTATTTCAATAGTTGGGATTATTCGTGGATTAAATTGAGTTCGGATTATTTATGTAATAAGAGGACCAGTTCAGATTATTCTTGGCAATTAATCCTAATTTTTATTATTTTTGCCGGCTTAAACTGGGCAAATTATTAGAGCATTTTGAGTGTTATACTGTTTCAAGATAATTCGATTAAATTTAAGACCGTTGATATAATTTTATAAATTGAGTAATATCGTGTAGGATTTGCGGAAATATAAAGACACCGTGTAAAAAAAAAAATCTGTAAAACTAAAATGAGACATATATCAAGTAATATTTGTATACAACAAACAAGGATTGCCAAATAATATACTCTCTCGATCAAACTTTAATTATGTGCATGCATGGTCCGCATGGATGCATTTTGTTAGTTGGAAAAATTGATAAATTAAATGTTAAAATAAGATCATTGCATGTGTATAATAGTCAATAAAAATGTTGCAATTAGTGAAATGTTGAATAAATATATTTACCTCTAAAAACGTACAACGATCTTACGATATAATTATTTGGAAATTTTAGTTGTGTAATATTAGGAAATGAAGTTTCTACTAAATTTACATAAATTATGGGATATTCTGTATAGTACCCCTTAATTTTTTTACTTTCGACATGGTGACCTTACACTTTTTAAAACATACATGATACCTCTAACTGTTGTCATTATCAGTAAGTGTACCCCTAAACTTTATTTCCGTCAATTAAACTCAGTTTTAGGCGTTAAATGATTAATTGGACACGTAATCAAGCTTGTTTTTTTATAGTCCCATGACAGAAGAACTCTATTAACCTCAATATGTAATTTGATTAATTTTTTTAATTGGGTTAAAAATGAGTTATATTTGAATCCGTCCAAGATGCTTAAATTGGTTGTTTGCAACCGTTGTAAATAAGAACTTGTAATGTATGAGTACTATATCAAAGAGATATATAGTCTGAAAGATATGTTTATAATAAGGAAAAATTGTCATTATTAACTACCTTATATTAATTCATTATTACCATTTACATACTACCATTTATTAAAGAAAAATTAAAACTAACTACCTTTAATGAACCTTTTTCTTACAAATTGCTACCTAATGTCCATATTGGCTATAATAAGTGAATATTTTTTGATGAAATTGACATATTCCTTTTAAAATCTCATTTTTCAACTTAAAGTATTCCCAAACTACCCTTCTTTAATTCCTTTAACGTACTGTCACCAATTCAGTTTCCTCGTCCATAGTTCCTCTAATTTGTAAGATTTCTTTAATGATTTCTATAATAAAATCAGTCCCAAGACCGATTAAAGACTTGAATCCATTTAACCCTAAAAACAATAATGAAATACAGTAAGAAATTTATACCTTGATTAGTGATTTCAATTCAATGATAATAATAATAAAGACCAATAATAATTATCTTCCTTAACCCTTCCTTAATAAATTCCGTTAGATGGAGTAGATTTATGTAGAACCACCCTTTCAATCCTTTTTTTTTTTGTTTTTTTTGTTTTTTTGTCAATCAATGTCAGATAACGTTAATGCATATGTATAGACTTTTGGTAGTTAATCTACCAAAAGTTGTATCCTTTCACAAAAAACAAGCAATACAAAGAATATGGGTTTGATTCATTTATTCGGGTAAGGTCGGAGGGATTATAGTTTCCCGAATTCTAATTCAATGATCGAGACCGACTCATCACAGTATCGTCTATTATTTTAGAATCTTATAATATATGATATGATCTCAATTATTAATTAAACCCGTAACACATAGACCACTGGAATATTATTAAATATTCTTATTAACCTACTGTTCCCAATTTATTTTCCTCGTCCAAAGTTCCTCTAATTAACCTACCATTCCCAATTCATTCACTCATTTTATTTTCAACATATAAACTTTTGTCATTGTAATTGATTTAGCAAAATGGTGCAAACAATGAAAGTGTAAGAGTTTAATTAAGAGAATTGGAAAATGAGTTGTGAATTATTAAGAATAAGCAAATGGAGGCGGTAAAAGAGTTGGGAAATTAGTATCTATAAGCAAATGAAAGTAAAATGTTATGCACGTAGTGATGGGTATTTACGACATTTTATGTTAAAAGTCATCGGAAATGTGAAGTGGTATCAATTTGTACAAAACTGAGTTAAAAAAAATAGTCATTTTTAAAAAAAAAAAAAAAAAAATTATACTTCCTCCATTTTTTTTGGATTGTATACATTTGTTTTTTTTGGACACTATTCACAAGTGAGGAGAATCTTCGATATATCGTCTAATATATGAAATAAAAAATAGTCATGTGAGATCTTATTTTAATTGCATTTTCGAGAGCATTATTAATATGTAAATTTTATAATTTTCGGAATTATGTAACTAAAGATATAAACAAAAGAAAACGCGCATCGACATACGTGCAAAAAGCAAATGTATAGAATCCAAAAAAATGGAGGAAGTATAAGATAGTTAACTGTTAAAAGTTATATATAAAACGTAGTAAGTACCTATTGAGCCTAAAATAACGTTAAAATCCGTTAAGAAACGAAGAGTGACGCCCAATCTCAGCACGAGGTGCACAACATAAATACACACTTGATATGGTCACATTACACTTTTGATCCGATAGGATTGCCTAACGCAGTCAAATCAATACCATAGTCCAATCGAATTGACACCAACAACTTTGTTAAGCTAATTCGCACACAATGAACAAACTCAATGCATATAAACCTGCAACATTGGAACCTAATTATATTAAGTTTATATTGGGAACCAACTCAACCAAAAGTTTAAGCTGATGGGTGGAGGCCCAAGATCGATTTTATATACTCTAACAGTTTATAAACATGAAAAGTGAGTACCAACACCATGTATGACAAGTCATCAACCAATAGTCTATTTCTAATTTGTGCGCGGCTAAAATCACGCACTCGTTTACGTGTAACTCTTCACGAATTACGTAATGACTAAATCTTAACACTTACGGAGTACAAGTTACTAAATGAACACTACAAAAACGAATACAATTACAACCCCGGCCCTCGGTACAAAACACAGTCAACGGATTGAAAATATAAGCAAGCTAGTAGGCAATCCCTTAAAATTAAAGTCTACCAATCGATCTCTCCCAACTTTAATACTAAAGTCAAGTAATTCAGGGGTTACTTGAATGTGTGTGATGAGCATAAATATTTTAATACCAACTGTAATATTCTCGGTACGGTTACTATCATAATAATAAAATATATATATAAAAAAAAAAAAAAACATAAAAATATTAAAGGTCAATCGAGCCTAATGTGGCGGAAAAACCCCGAATCCAAAGGGTTACAAAACGAAAAAGAAAATTGATCTAAGTCAATACGAATCCGTCCAGGTAGAATTTGGGTTAACCTGGAAGGTGCAACAAATTGTGTGAGGTCCCAGGCTCAAATCTCACCGATTTACCAGCCAGTCGTCGGTGACTTACACGTACATGTGGTGGTGCGAGAATCGTGTCTTGGGGGACTCAACCCCCTCGTCATCAAAAAAAAAAAAAATATCGTTAATCCAAGATGAAAATAAAACATAAATAAAATCTTATGACAAAGTACGCAAAAGGAAGTATGCTTGCTAGCATATCTCTCGCTTCATCATACCTTGAAAATATTTATTTTTGTGAAATATTTTTAAATATTAAATTTAAATACTTTAATATCATATTGTGATTTTGTATATAGTTATGATCAAAAGACCTTAAGAAGTCAAATGGGTAGATCTATCTCTAAAGAATGAAGTGTGAAACTTATTAAAATAGGAATAGATAATTATTCATTTATAAACCTCAAAGTGAAAATAGATTACAAATGGGCGGGGCAAAGATAATAGTTGGTTGAAAGCAATTTTAAGATACTTAATTTGATTGTAAGAAACTCTTGTCTAAATTAATTGAAAAGTCTACCATCAAGTGAATTTAAATCTTAAAATCAACTGATGACAAAGGAGTAGCCTGCTAACTTATAATCTTGTTCCCTCACTTTTAATATGTTGATGTGGAACTTCGTTTACTCTCTAATGCATGCACGTAGGAATAGAGCTCTACTATCATCCCCTCACTTAATGCTTATTGTTGCACCCGATGCTACTCCACGTCAAGTGAGCTAGGGTGTTAGGCTACTCCGCGCAATTGGTACTTTTGCCATCTCTATTTGACTAGAGTATACGACGATCATATAGCCAGCCCAAACCTTCGACTCGATCTGATACCGTCGCAATTAGTCTGCGACAGCGCAATTCCATGACGGCGGTTAGTATGTCCCGTATTGAGCATCACCACATCATCACCTTTCAAACGTGATGGCCAGGCAGGGACGGACCCAGACTTTTTAATTTGGTATAGCCAACTACGGAGTAGCATATTACTAAGTTAATAAAAATTAATTTTTGTAAAAATTTATATTTCGTATAAACATATTACACCGTCAAACATTATTATGACATAATTTTATCTAGAAAAATAATTACCAAAATAATTGGTCAAAAAAAAAAAAAAAGGAAGTGAAATTTATTACGTAGTATATGAAAAAATAAATTTTTAATCACATACATGACATATCGAATGAAATATAAGAAATAACACATTTTAACACCCCATATGTATACTTAGGGGTCAGCAAAACCGTATATACGATTTTCGTATATACAGAAACGGTATATACGGTTTTAAAATCACAAAAAAAATTGATACGATTTTGATACGGTTTTGACACAGTTTTAACCGTATATATGGTTTTCGTATATACGATTTTTTCGTAAATACGGTTTTCGTGTAATCGTATATACGATTTTCATAACACGTCCAAATTATTTGTAATTTTTATAATAAAAATGAGTGTAATAAAAGTTTGAATAAGTATTTAGTAAGAAAATTAATATTAAAGAACGATAAATGGATAAAACAAATAAGAAAACTTAAATATATACTATAACAAATGTGAAAATGCAAGTGAAAAGATGCGCAATTAAATAATAGTATGCAACTGACGACTTGTATAGTGGTCAATCGAAGAGAAGTAAAACAAGTAAATGAGATTAGTTTGATAATATGAATATTGAAAAGAAAGTAGGAGAAATGAATAATAACTAGATTTAGCAGAAGAGGTTGGAAATGCACAAAGGGACTCACCGAGTTCATCATCTGATGACTTGGAAGAATTTCCAAACCAACAAAGAAGTCCTTCATCTGATGATAGTTGCAATCGGGGTTACTATTAATATAATTATCAAGGCAACCTATAATAATATGTAATAATTTCGTTCTTCTAATTTTTTTATTTTCGTAATTTTCCTCTGTACTACCACAAATAGGTATTGTGTGTACTGTATTAAATTAAATCGCATGATGACGCGATTTTATTATCTATGTTTTCATCCTTCCTTATGTAATGAATAAATTAGAGTCTTTTTACAGTTAACAAAATAAATTTGCATTCGTAAATTTTTTTATCAATTTTTTTTTTTTTTTGGTAAGAATGTTAATCTCATTAATATTCACTAACAAGTACAAAATTTCTCATCCACCTCTAAGGGTCTTCTTCCTATACAATGCTATCTAGCCAATCTCTATCACTACTTTTAAGATTCTTTACCATTCTTTTGACTCTATTTACGAGACTACATCTGAATAGCTTATAACTAACCTCATGACGTATGACCATACTCATCTTATAGCACACATTCCGTGCATTCCAGACATTGTACATGACTCCACAAATTAAAGCAAACTGAAATTGTCGTTGAAAACTAGATAGCCGTCTCCTAAACACATTATGTTGCCACAGCTCAATTCCTCCTATCACACTGCCAAACTCCTTCGTAACCAACTGGACATACCTTTTACTGTACGGACAGTCAAAGAACAGATGATTCCTCGTTTCTTCTTGGACTTGACAAAGTACACATGTAGCATCCCTTGAGCAGCCAAACTTCCTCATTCTCTCAAATGTGTAGAGCCTATCCTTCATCCCAAGCCAAGCAATGAATGAGTGTTTAGGAATGTTGAACCTGGACCAAACAATCTTAGTCCAATTAATCTTCGTGCAGCCATTCCCCAGCCAGTCATAGCCAACACTGATAGTATACTCACTGCCCTGCCCTGTCCAGCATCCATCCTTGTAGCCTGCTGCCATCCTACTCCTCACAGCACATACTTTCCTCCAGCTCCAACTCGAGTTTGCTGTGGGATTGTATAACCAAATGAGCCTTCCCCCGCGGGCTTACAAATTAAACCAAATGAGATGGACAACCCCCACAAGCAAGTGCGGCTCCATCCTAAAATCAATTGATGATATAAGGAGTGACTCACTAACTTATAAACATAGCACCTCAATATTACTTTGTTTGCTCTCTAACACAAATGGGAATGGAGCTCAACATAAGATATCATCACATTTATAATTCTCTATAATTATCAAATTATATTCCATAAGGGTCACAATAAGCCTAAATGTAGTCATACGTTTAATGTTTGGGGATTTATTACACTTGTGATTCAACTATATGTGTGAATTTATTTATCGATCTACGGTAACTTGTATTAAGTAAAGGTATATATTTTCTTAATATCTTTAACTTTATATGTTTATATGTAGTACGTCCAATTCTAACATTAAGATCAACTACAATATGTATTGAACTTCCGTAAATTTGCATCCATTTTTAGTAGAGCTGATCAACTGCGCGGGCTGCCCAGTCCGGCCCGTCCAAACCCACCCATCAAGCCTCAAATTTAAAATTCGAACCGGTCTCCCAAAGCTCGGTTGGGCCCGTTTTTTTAACGGCAGGGTCCGGGCTTGATTTTTGAGGTCCAGCCCTTTGAAGCCCACCTATTTAAAAATAAATAAAAAATTGTTAACGTTGGAAGCTACAAGCCCGGCCCGACTCTCTCAGGCCCGCCTAAGGGCCGAGCTAGGGCCTCAATTCAAAGTCCGACCCTTTGGAGGCCTAGCCCTTGCCTCCAAAGGATTGGGCCAGGGCTTCAACTTTAGAATTAGAGCGAGCCTAGCCCTTGAAGGGTCGTCCCGAGCTCGACCCTACCTGACCCTCCCTCTGTCTCAGTCAGTTATTTACGTTTCTCTCAAATTTCGCTCACAAAAAAGTCAAAGTGTAAACGATTTCCTAGAGCGGATAAAGTATTATACATTTTTAAGTAAAAAATCATCTTTTTTTTTTTTTTAAATACTTTTCTTACCAAATATTACCACTCGTGTGAGTTTTTTTTTTTTTTTTTTTTTTTTTTTTTTTTTTTTTTTTTTGGTGACGAGGGGTTTAATCCCCCCGGGCACATTTTTTTTTTTTTTTTTTTTTTTTTTTTTTTTTTGGTGACGAGGGGTTTAATCCCCCCGGGCACAGGCATTCCGACGTCACCACCTGTACCATGTACGCCACCCCTTTTTATCAGGGGCCGTCGTGATACCCGCATGGTGCGCTTCTGGAGGCTTGAACCTGGGACCTCGCAGTTCCTGCCATTGGTAGGCTTTGAGGTTGCCCCAGAAACCACCAGACCGCTACCACTTAGGTGAGTTTGTACCGCATATGGGCATAAGCATGATGTGATTGGTGTGCATGGGAAACACGGAATGCACCTAGTCACACTACTAGTTCTACGATTTATATTAATATGATATGATATGATGTTATGGTCAGCTTTATAATACAATTGGTTATGAAGTGTCACTTTGTCAGCATATTTAACCATTTCCAAACTAAATAATTTTCATTATCTTGTTGATAACTAATCATCACGATTAATTTATGTTACATGTACTAATCCAACAGACCAAATCAATGTTTTGTACTTGTATCTATACTACCAGTCATCCAATTTTTCGAATTTGATAATGCATGACATCCTTGAACGGGCGGTCGGTCACCGACTTATTTGAAGTTTAATGGCGGCTTTTTTCAAACATATGTTAATAATTTTTGTTTTCAGTCCATCTAGCTAGAATTTAAAATTGAATTAATTAAAACTATAGAATGACCGACATAAATTAAATTGTTCATAAAAAAGAAAAAAAAAAAAAAAATTAAAAGAGAGCTAAACCTTAGAGTTCTAACAAAGCTATGTGAGCGTTGATTTTGGTTTATGTCGGGAACCAACTCACCCAAAAGCGAAATATACCACTTTGAAAGTGAGGGTGGTGAGATTCAAGCCCGTGACCTCTAGTCATAAGGCTCTGATATCATGTCAGGAACCAACTCAACCGAAAACTTAAGCTGATAGTTGAAGGCCTAAAATCGATTATATACTTTAACAGTTTAAGAGATTAATCCTCTCAAATGGAATAAGAGTATTTGAAGGACCTACGATGTATATAGTATTTTAAATATAGGCATCATGTGTGAATGAGAAATCGATTTTTCTAAACAATTTCAATTTTTGCTACTCCGTCCATCTCATACATCGTGAATCAGTATCCCAATTTTTTTATTTTTTTTTTCAAAATTACTACCGTAATTACTCATTTAGAACCTGACTTAACTTTATTGAAAAGATAATTACAGAATTGATAGAGGTTGTGTCCAAGATTGGATCGGAAACTAGAATCGCAAAAAGAGTGTGGATCGACGACCGGACCAGAATTTTCAAAATACAGTTCTGGTCCCTTCGATTAAGGTCGAACCAGTCCAAATTTCCGGTCTGGACCGTTTTATGCATACCCCTAACGAATCTGTATATTAAAGTTCAGTTCAGTTCTGTTGTTATTTTACCAGATATGCCCTTAATGCAACCCAAATCGAGTAGTGTCACTCGACTGCGACCTCTACCCAATGTAAATAAACTTTCACCTATCACATATTTGGAGCCTATATACGCAACATTACTATTCACCGTGGCGAAAGATCATCTTAGGACTCATTCGCACACTTTCTACAAAATTTATACGGCACCACTTTACTGTAACATCGCCGGCAAATTTTATAGTAACATATTGAAATACATCATATAATTATAGTGACACGTTGTCACAAGTAGAAACGGAGAGTTTAATTTGTCCTCATCTTAGTTACTGTATGCGACGATTATACAATAAATTATAAGAATGTTATCTCATAAACACATTTCAGTAATAATTAGTACTCCGTATGATACGATATTTTCGTATCAATTTTCATAATAATTGTAACTATTTTTCAAATGTAATAACCGCGTTATTGATTTTAATAGATTATGTTACGTTTTTATACGGGATATCATTGAACTCTAGTTATATATATTAATTTATTGTAAGGTCGACGAACTCTTTTACTTGTATATTATATTCAAATTAAAGTATAAATTTAATCAACTTCGATCTACTCATAGACTTCTTCATGTACATATAAATATATAATAACGTTGATCCCACAAAATTAAACCCTCCATCATTCCATTGTACATACACCATTTTCATTAACGATGGGAACCAATCTCAATCAGACGGGAAAATCAAAACCGAGCAAACAAACTTCATCGACGATGAACGAAAACTACGTAAGGTCGTATTCTTGCGATTTCTGCAAGAAAGGTTTCTCAAATGCGCAAGCGCTTGGCGGACACATGAACATCCATCGCAGGGACCGTGCCAAACTTCGACAATCATCGATGGACAATAACGACAACGACATGCAATCGGGAGGAAATTTATCCGTTATTTTGGACGATCAATGCTCTACTCAATCGCAACAATCTACAAGTACGAGTCAAAATCAAACTGTGACTGGTTCAACGACGACTGAAAATAGAGAAGGCGGTGTTTCTGTGACACATGAACTTCCGTTGTTTGTCGACGGTCACGTAACAAGCGTAGGAGGATCAAGTGGTACGTTGTCTAGATTACGAAGGGATGAATTATTGAGTTTAGACCTTGAACTTCGATTAGGGTCTAAACCTCAAAATAAACATCCTACGTAAATAAAATGGTTAATATATTAATTAGTTTAGAGTTATTAAAAACTTGGATGATTGAATATGTATATATATTATTTTTTGAACTTGTATATATAATCAATGATTGATTTATACTTAGTTTAGCACATAAGGATTGATTTATGAAGTACTTAGCTAAGAACATGGAATAACAAACATTGATTTTATGTGTAATAAACGCATGTGACTTTTATGTGTTCTAGTTAATGGTGTCATGCTATACATGATTGAAGTTGTATCTATATCAATTGGAGATTTCAATGTTAAAGACGGTATCACGTGTGACACGATCAATATAATAACTCAATTGTTATTCAGGTTTAAGCAAGATGTTGAGAATATTTATTGGTCGTTTTGTTTCACGCATGAGACAGTTTTATTTTAGAATTTCCTTACAAATAGAAATTTTTGTTTTAAATTTTATTGTCCCTTCTAATCTGATCAATGTTGTACGTTGGTAACATGAAGTGAGCGACTTAAATTTCATTATTTCATTATTGAGTAATAGTCGTTATTATTGAGTAATAGTCGTTATTATTAGGCGTATAATATATTTGATTATACTAATTAATCCTAACAATAATCACAAATTACTTAGAAACACCCTTTCCTTCGTTAGTGTAGCTAGAGCAATACCCAATTACTTCGTACAATTAAGCAGATGCTAACTTGAATATAAATTTCATTGTCTTTGCATATCTTTTGAAATCGGATGTTCAATTTTTTATAGCCTGTTAAGGTGATTACGTTTGTCTGACCAAAACAAATTCTTGTGTGAGTCGGGTCTTACAATAAATTATTATAAGTTCGTCTCATTTGTACTCGATTATATAGATTTTATACCATTTGCGGGACTTACAATAATTTAGCAATGTTTGATTGGGGCTAAAAAGGTCTAGTGCCATTGCAATAGTTACACGGGGCTAGAAGGGGTTCTAGGGCAAAATCAATGGCACACCATCCCATAGGTGAGGTGACACACATAAGCGACACTCGTTTGTAGTGGTCGGGCCTATAAGAGTATCTAGCGCAAAATATGTATATGTAGGTACCGGGGTTAAATGGGACCACTCGACGTCTTGCTAAGAAGCGAAAAGTTGAAAAAGATTAAGTAGGAAAAACATTTCAAAACTACTTTGGAGTCGCCACTAAATTATGAGGGAAATTTAGAACCCGACTCCGTGTCCTTATGCTCAAAGACACGTCTTAGAGTTCAAGGCACGTCGACACCCATCCGTCTAAGGCTATTGTGAAACCAGATTCGGATTCGGGTGAGGGTACTCTTCTAAAGAATAGTTCAAATAATGTTATATGAAAGATCTTTTGGAAAAGCCTATCAAAGATAGCCTCTACTAAGCTTGAGAACAAGGCAAAGAATGATATGTGAGCTTAAGTAATTCGCTACGTACAAGTGCGATATAGGTTGTAAAAAGAGTGCAAATGCAAATGCAAAAGAGATTGTTTAAAACCCTCAGTTAAGCATGCTTAAACTTGTTAACGAAAACGGTTCAGTTAATGTCGAATTCATTGTTAAGTGATTAAATGCAAGAAGAGGATTTGCTAAATGCATACATAAAATAAAGTCCATTTGGTTTATTTTAAAGGGGGGTCAGTTGCTTATGCGACTTTGGAAAGGTGTTACGAATAGGGTGTGTATTCGAGGTGCATGACCGCCTTATGAAAAGCAGACTTGCGTACCAAAGTCGGGGCGAGCCTAATGTAGACCCATGCAAGTCAAAGAAGTAAAGAAAAACCTTAATCCATGCTAGGATTAAGACCTACCTGTCTCGAATCAGGAAACCGGCAGCGCTTCGCTTCAAGGGGAGAATTCAACACGAGAAAATGAAGAATTCATAGGTGTTTATGCGTAAGGCTTTTTGAGAGAATTTGCTGAAGTTGTTGTGAAATTCTGATGTGAAATTCTGATGTGAAATTATTGTGTCTGAAACGTATGCTGGGGGGTTGTATTTATAGTAGAGAGCTCGTCAAGATTTAGGAAACCTAGAGGATAAAACCAGCCGTAGGAATCGCAAGGTACCTTGCGAATGCCTGAGGTAATCGCAAGGCCCTTTGCGAATTCCCCTTTCCATCGCATGGATTCTTGCGATTAGGAGGGCGGGCAAAATCTTCTTTTTCGTATATTTCCAAATTATCTTTTGGGATATACGGCATATTCTTTCTTGGGCTCTAAGATACGATGTATTTGCTGGATGTAGGGTTTGTTTAGGTTATCCAGGGCCTTGGAAAGCGGGCCAGGAATGCCACTGGGCTCGGTTCTGGGCCCGAGACCCGAAAATGTGAAAAGGGTGTATTTTGTAGTGTTTTGTGAAATAAGACGACCCGTGAGGCCGTATTTGGTGTTTGCCAGTGCTAAAAGGTGGTTTTAGCGACTGGGTCTAAATTTTGGAATTTAGGAGAATTGAATTGGACCTTGTTAATGTAAAAGGGCCAATTGTTTCATGTGTTTGTAAAAGGGTGTGCGCATGCCGATTAGGACCTAGACTCGAGACAAGCTAGACTCCAAGTGAACTAAAGGACATTTACTAAGAGTGATGACACCTAGCGACCTCATTTCGCATTTAAAAACGACTCAACTTGAATTCGACACAATTAGTACCGTTTAAGTAAACGTAAAAGCATGCATATAAAAGTCCATTGTTACATCACTGGGTTTTTGGTGGGAGGTACGGATGTGGGTATCCACAGAGCCCCCAGTTTAAACCGAGCTTGGATTAAAGCGAAAGTCAAACTACTCGACAGCATCCGGACCGTTACAGTCTCGATATTATCAGCGGCGCGGAGTATGTGTCCATGGGTGAGACTAGGGCTGAGTAAAATATCCGAATATCCGAATATTTTGATCCGATATCCGATCCGATCCGATTTTTAGGATATCCGATCCAATTTTTCAAAAAAATCGGATATCCGTATCCGAAATATTCGGATATCGGATATCCATCGGATATTAAGTTGGAGAAATTCGGATATCCGATATCCGAATATTTCGGATACGGATATCGGATATCGGATATCCGTTATCCGAAATTTACTAACAAATATAATAAAAAATAAAAAGAATAACCCTAGCAAAGCAAGAGTCCAACCTAGCAAACATCAAAATCTCAAAAAAAATAAAAAAACGCCGCACACTCCCTCTTCATCCTCTCACTCTTCCACCTAAACCCCAACCCCTAGATCTGATTAACTCTCTTCCCCGTCATTCCGGCGACCAACGCCGGTCAGTCTCGGTCACTCACGCTCTCTCTCGTCAGTCTCTCTCTCTTCACTCACGCTCTCTCTCTCTCGTTGCTCACACTCCCTCTCTCTCTCGGCAGAAGCACGGTTGTTTTCAATTTGGTCTCGGGTCAGCCACCATCTCTTCTCGTGCCCAGTGCCCACGGATCTGAAATTTGGTCTTCTTCTTCAAGTTCTTCCTCAATATCAAACACTTTTTTTTCTTTATTATTCACATGTATACATTTTAAAATGTTAATTTGTTAATGTTATTATTATTATGTTGTTAGTTTTATCTCAAACATTTTTATTTTTATTTTTTCTGTTTTTATAAAATATGTATTTTGTTGTTGTTTTAGCTATGGAGTCGCGTATTTGGACATTTGCGATGAATTATCAATATTATGATTCAAATTTCGAAGATAAGGCTAATTTTACGTCTGTCGGGACATTCATAGTAAAATTTGGTACAAAATGTAGGATTTTATAGGTTTGGATATCCGTCGGATATTTGGATATCCGATCTGAAAATTTCGGATATCTGAAGGAGTTCGGATCGGATATCGGATAGTAAAAATTTGGAATTTCGGATACGGATATCCGATCCGAAAATACAGTTCGGATCAGATATCCGATCCGTGCTCAGGCCTAGGTGAGACGAGGACTCCGAACCGGGCTTATTCGGGGCGGGACAAACATATTTAAAGACATGACGGTCCTTGCATACTATAAGGGCATGTCTGCCTGCTGAATGCCTTTGCGTGCTGTTGCTTTTGCTTGGTCTCGCCGAGGAGCGCAGGTGCTTGTGCTTCGTGCTAGTGCTTTTGCTTTTGCTTCGTGCTAGTGCTTGGCCTCGTGAAGAGTGCTGGTGCTTCGTCTCGTAAAGAGTGTTGGTGCTTCGTCTCGTAAAGAGTGCTGGTGTATACCCGCCGGGAATCACCGTCCAAGGGAAAGTGTATATGCTTTGTGCTTATGTGTAATTGCAAAGGCGTTTGCGTCTGTAGTTGTATAATGCTTTAGACTCGCTAAGGAGTGTGTGTGCTTATGTAGATGCTTAGGTGCTTTATGTTTATCTCCGTTTAGGAGGTCGAAAATGATCCGTTGAGGATGTAGCTTTGCCGTGAATGCTCCGGTGGGAACATGTACAATGGGAATGTTTTGTGATCTGCTGAGGATATAAAGAATGTGGCGTGTACATGTATATGGCTTGAACTCCGTGGGGAGGCTTCGTGAAAGCAAGGAATGTGCTGCGTATTCTTGCGTTTACGCCGTCTATTAAATGTTAATACACGTGCGTGGCGAACTTTAGGTGACGCCTTAACCGAAGGCTCGCGACATGATGCATGTGCTAGCGCTTGTGGCGGACTGTAGGTGACGCCTTAACCAAAAAAAGCTTGCGTGCACGAAGAAAAATACTTAGGCTTGAAAATGAATCAACGAGCCCAAGATGGAGAGAAAACGTGGAATAAAACATGCCTTGGAAATTGCCTTGTTGACTAGTGATTCCTCCGTGAAATCTCTTATCAATCGGCGACTTCAAGCGTGAACTCATTCGCACATGTCGCGGTTTTAAATCCGGAAAAATTCGAATCTCGCGATTTGTTCTTCTAAAGATCTTCATATTTCGCTTGCTTTGGATATGAAACGTGATATCATTGCGATTCCTTTGGGTTCACGTGATACTCGTTTCTCGGGTTTGGGATGTTTGGTGCTTGGGCTCACGTTTGAGTGCGTGATGCTCGATCTCATGTTTGGCTGTTGTTATGCATACGTGGAGGTGTTATGCTTCATGCTATCGTCTTGAGGCGGTTCTGGAGGTGTCGCCAATCGTAGGTGCTTACATGTAGCGTGATTTGTTCTTCTTCAGGCGTCATTTCGCGAAAAATGACCCTATTTTTCGTTGGGTTATGAGTGTGAGAGCCCCCAGTTTGACCGAGTTAGTATGTGTAACGATGGTCAAACTTAGTGAAAGAGCGCCCCCCTTGAGTCTCGAGTTTATTTTTGGATTACCCCCTCGAGTTTGACTAAGTTTAGGTGTAGAACTAAGTCAAAATGAAGAGTGTGTACTTGCTTTTGTGTTACCCCCTCAAGTTTGACTAAGTTTAGGTGAAACTGAGTTAAAATGAAGAGTATGTGGTTTGCGAAGTGAAACTGGGCTTTTGAGTTTGCCCCCTTAGTTTGATGAAGTTTTAGTGTAAAATTAAGTCAAAATGTGATTTGTAGTGGAAGAAGTTGTTTTTGGATTACCCCCTCGAATTTGTCTCGGTTTGGTTTGAAACATGAGGCAAAGTGAAGAGTACGGTGTTTGTGATGTTTTGTGTGGGGTGTCGGTCGTGCCTTTTGCAAAGCTGCCTACGTATCCACGGTGTGTGGAATCAGACCAGCGTAGTTCGGTATTGCACGTTTAAGGGCGTGCCGGCCCACGGGATGCTTGAGCTAAGTCGAATTGTGAATTTGACTCGCTTTTGCTTTTGGGGTGTTATTGTTTTGAGGGTGTCTATTTTGCGGGCCTATCAAGGTAGGGCTTTTGCTTTAGCTTTGTGTTGTAAAGTTTTGGGACGTCCGTGAAGGATATCTATTTTGTTGGACTTTGTATAGGAGTATGATCCTAAAATGGAGTGCTAGCCCCCAGTCTTCGTTGTAAGTGTGAAACGTACATCGCACTCATGGTGCATGAGTCGATCATAATGCTTGCGGGATAGGGACGTGTGGTTTTCTAGTCTAAGGAGGTACATGTGCTATCTGTAGATATTGGGAATATCGTAGATAAGCCCCCAGTCTTGAGGTTTGGTGCAAAGAGATGGGTTATTTCCACCATGAATGGTGGTTGTTGAAAAGGGTGAACGATGGTTGTTCATTTGTCGTTTTGCTTGGGGTATGATGTATCTAGTACCGTCAGATAAGGTGTATCCAATGTCTTTGGATAGATTGTGTCTAGAACTGTTGGATTAGGTGCATCCAGTTCCGTAGAGTGTGGTATATCCAGTGTTGTTGGATAAGCTGTATCCAATGTCGTTGGGTAGAGTGCGTCTTGTGTGGTTAGACATTTTGGGGAGAGTGTACCCAATGTCGTCGGACATACTTCATGTGCTTGACTGCATCTTGAGCATTGTGAATGCTCGCTTACGTAGTGCTTGATGTCTTCTCCATCTCTTGCTTGTACCTGCATAGTTAGTACTCGAGAAAAGAACGTTTTTGAAAATGCTCTCGCGCTTTTGGAAATGCCTTTTGTTCGAAGGAAAGACCGTTTTTGCAAAAGAAGGTTTTGAAAACGCTTAAAGGAGTATTTTTGTTTGAAAAAGCATTAACTCGAGCGTTGAGTTAATTTTTAGAAAGTGCTAGGGTGTTGAGTCAGTTCACAAGGAGTTCTTTTCAAAGTGCATTAACTCGAGTGTTGAGTTAACTTTTGAAAGATGCTCTTTGTGGATGTGAATGAGATGTTTCAAAGACAGACGATGAATCGTATGCGTGACTCGTGACTCAACGGTGATAAGGATGTAACTGACTATGACACGTGCATCGGTAAAACCCACGATTTGGCGACGCATGGTTGCTTCAGTGGTATGTTATTGTTACTGCAAAACGAACATGGTTAGATGAAAAAGCAGAGTACTACTCCCAGGTCTAACACAACTTTGTCTCGACGTACTCGTTTTAACGCCTTGATAAAGAAACAGTTTGCCCTTGATTTTTGTGAATTTTTGTGAGGATGTCTTTGGCTTTGGCAGCTTTAGACATAGGAATGTTTTTGCGAAATTCGGTTGGTCTCGTGAGAGCGGCATACGTATCCACATTTGTGGAATCAAACCTAGTTTAGTTCGAAGGCACATGTTTAAGGACAAGCCGGTCCGCCCAGTGTGTTTGTTAAATGTGTTTGTTTTTGTAAGAAGGTGCACGTTTTAGGGACATGCTGGTCCGCAAAAAGTGTTTGTGAAAAGGTGCATGTTTAAGGACCTGCTGGTCCAAAAAATGTGTTTATGTGAAAAGGTGCGTGTTTAAGGACCCGCCGGTCCAAAGGGGTGTATGTGATTGACCTTGATACATTGCATCCTAAGGGTAGTGACGGTCCTAAGTCGTATGCCGCAAATTAACAATTTATAACACTTAAATCCTAATACTACACAAATAGTAAAGCGGAAGTAAGGGGTCGAACCACAGGGAATAAGGCTAATCGAATTCAAGCTAAGCGCAGATGAAAGCAAATATAAAGTAACAGAGTGACAGATAACTAATAAAGGGGGGGGGGGGGGGTTGTTGAATTACGAAACTAATAAACTAGCACACTAAAGCGAAAGCAGAGAATAAAAATGATGAAATAAAAGATATTAAAAAGGATCTCGATTCAAGTTAATATCCGCGGTTTAGAGTTAATCGATCACGGTTATCCGGTTCTAGTTTATACTCTTGACTACCTTATCGTGAATCATACAATTCTAATCCTCCTTATGTTAAGTTAATTAAAACGTATCCCGTTCTTAACTAACCCTAACCAAAAGACAACCTTAACGTATCCCGTTCAAGATTTAATCAGTTAGCAGCTTTAACGACAAGAGAATCGATAAGGAACAAATAGCACATACAATCCAGTTGTACTTTAGATGTTATGGAAATCGCTCCTAGGAATAAAAATCAACGTATCCCGTTCAACAATTAAACCTAGTCGTTACTAGCGTTAAGTTAGTCAACGTAACCCGTTCAACTAACAAAACTAACAAATACGCAATGAATCAGACGACTAGTTGTACACCTAGCAATCACAAATCAATCACGCACATAATAATTCAAAACCGAGCAATAATCAATAATCAAAATAAAGACTAGAACTTTCAAACTCACAATTAAAACCAACCGTTTCAATTACTTAAACCGAGAAAAGGGAGATTATTTACTCATACCGACGGTTACAAAAGGAATGGAAAGTTTAATCTTCAATCTCCCAATTTTAATCAAAAACCAAAAACTAGATCTAAAAAACTTAAGCTAAAATTGATAAAATGAAGAGGATGATAAAAATGAATGCTCCACAACTTGCTTCACAAATTAGGTTAAGTACTCCGTAAGTTTTCTCCAAAGCCCAACAAAAATAAACCTCCGGAAAAATAGAGCCCAACAAAACATGAGAACAGCTTCTTCGCGGACCATTCGCGGGTCTGTCGCGGGTCGGTCGCGGACCACTCACGGATTGCTCTCTGCTGTTTTCTGCTACTCCTTCTTCTTGTCTCGTGCCCGTGCGCTTTGTGACCACCTTCGACACATGCTAAAATGCCATAAATCCATGATAATATACTATCAATCCCAAGTCAACAAAACACCATGAAATCACACGAAAACGCCCTATTTCAAGCCTAAAACTCCACTACTAGCCTATACTAAACACGACTCATCAAACTCCCCCACGCTTAAGCTTTTGTTCGTCCTCGAGTAAACTCAACGAACGCCATCCACTCCAAACCTACACTAGCTCTCAAGAAACGTGGTGGATTCAAATCAAAGAAAGTCGCACTCAAAAATCCAACCTCTAACTCCCTCGAATGGCTTGAGTAGTAGCCATTTTCACTCAATCTCGCATCAAAATGACAGAAATCCTCGAAATTTAGGAAATGCATGCCCATCGACTCAACGACAAACGTGACAATGATGACAGAAACCCAACTACGCCGCTTATTTCTCCATCCTAGCCCGGCTTACTTGTGCAACTAACGTTCTCCTGTGACAAAAGACGTATGTCACACACACAAACAACCCACACAAGCAAGCTCCTAAACGCCTCTACTCCGGAAATAAGTCAAACCCAATCGCAAGAGAGGTGCCTACTACTCCGTGCACCGCGATTACTTCACACCGTAGCCACTTTCCTACCCTTCCGTCCTTCTGTGTCACCCTTCTTATGTCGCCACGCCGGTAAAATTGGAAGTATTAGAACATTTTATTTTTCCTAAATCTCTCATTTTGCCTAGAGTGCCCGCCCTTGCTGGTTTCACTCAAGCTTTATTCACCTCACTCTAACTCTCGTGGTTCGCAACTCGTTTCTTCATTTTACTCGGAGCGCCCACCCTTGTGGGTTTCACTCCGCCCTCGGCCACATATTCCAATTTTGCCTAGGCGCCCTTTCGGGTTTTCACCTAGCCGGGATTCACTTTATTTCTTTCTCGTATCTTTGTTTTTTTTTTTTTCACTTTTTTTTTTTTTTTTTTTTTTTTTTTTTTAAACAGAAATAGAATAATACAAAAGCTAAAATATACACATCACAATGGGTTCACTCCCCCACACTTGAATGTCACATTGTCCTCAATGTGATGAAGTAGAGGACACAAAACGGGGGCAAAATCACAGAAGCAACACATTCTGCCTCAACTCGTGGTCACCGTCGTCAGCAAGACGGTATCATCAAACAAAATCAGAACGAACATAACTCAACTGCACAACATACTCTCGATGTACTCCGTAACAATCAACCAACACCTTAACAACACGAGATTGTTCGACTCGACAACACCAACTCACCATTACTAGAGACTTCAGCCAACAGCAAAGACGTTATCACCATTCACTCCGCCCTCGGCCACATATCCCAATTTTGCCTAGGCGCCCTTTCGGGTTTTCACCTAGCCGGGATTCACTTTATTTCTTTCTCGTATTTTTGTTTTTTTTTTTTTTTCACTTTTTTTTTTTTTTTTTTTCCAAACAGAAATAGAATAATACAAAAGCTAAAATATACACATCACAATGGGTTCACTCCCCCACACTTGAATGTTACATTGTCCTCAATGTGATGAAGTAGAGGACACAAAACGGGGGCAAAATCACAGAAGCAACACATTCTGCCTCAACTCGTGGTCACCGTCGTCAGCAAGACGGTATCATCAAACAAAATCAGAACGAACATAACTCAACTGCACAACATACTCTCAGTAATACTCCGTAACAATCAACCAACACCTTAACAACACGAGATTGTTCGACTCGACAACACCAACTCACCATTACTAGAGACTTCAGCCAACAGCAAAGACGTTATCACCATTCAAAATCAATTTCAAAATAGCTGAATTAACGGTACCTTCATTGACAAGACATTCTGACACAACTCAACACATAATCTCACCATTCCAAAGCTCTCAAACCGCATGAGCTCGTATCATAATTCCGACACTATCGCCAAAACCCGGTCAATAATAACAGTTAACTCTCATCACAAGTGACAGCAATCAACAGAAACAACATTTTAGATAGCCTCACATACCCACCAACTGCTTAATTTGACCGATAGTGTCAATGAAACCCACTTCGAGATCAGCAAGGCATAACCACGACCCGAAACAACCAAATTCGAGCCAGGGGGTGGGGAAATCGTAGCCAGGGTCGTGTAAATGCCAAAACGCCCAAAAAAATCGAAATAAAATCGACTTACTAAGCAAATCAAGCAAACTTAACGCAAGGATCATCGTAGATGCTTGAGAACCCAATTATAACTTCAAAATTCGACCCAATTGCAGTCCAAAATCGAACTAAAAGCTTGAAACATGAAAACCCCCAAATTAGAAGTTAGGGTTTCTAGGTCGAATGTGAGAGAGGTTTACTGGTGCGTGGTGGTGCATGGTGGCTGTGGACGGTGGAGGATGGTGGCCGTCAGCGTGAGCAGGGTTGCCGGAGGTCAAAGGTGGTGGTGGCTGCCCTCCTCTCTTCGTGTTCTCTGCTTCTCTCTTTTGTTTCTTACGGAGTATTTTTTTTTTTTTTTTGAATTTGTTTGTCTTTGTTTTTTTAAGGAAATAACAAGGCAGGAGAGGAAAAGAGGGCTGGTCCGCGTGTGGCTCGCCTTGAGCTCGCGCTTTTTGTTCTGACTATTTTCAACTTTTTTTTTTTTTTTTTTTTTTTTTTTTTTTTTTTTTTTTTTTAAGACTATAAGTACACGGGGCTTTTGGGTCTTCACTCGTAAGCTCAAATTTCCTGTAACATTTAACAAACCGTCACGAGCACCCATTTAAGAAATAAAAACTAAACTTTTATTCAAAAATAAAACGATAAATCAAGGGTTGCCTCCCCGATAGCGCTTTTGTTTAACGTCGTTCGCTCGACGAAAGGATAGAATCTTACCTTACCTTACCTTACAAGTAGTAGTACGAGTACAGGAACCGCAAGACTTGACATGGACAATTAGTGCACTTCTACCGGACCCCTTCCGATTGATCAACTTGTCAAACCAAGCTTTAGGTTTGTCCTTGGATGCCTCCGCATCCTCACGTCGATCCCATAAGAGGACAACTCTTCGCTCTGTAGGAGATTCCTACAAAATTTTAGACACCTTGCTCGGAAGTGGGGGCTCCCAGCATCTAGATAATGAACGGTTAGTAGAAGTGTCTATAACGCACAATGAATGAACTGCAGGTGAACGTGAAGATGGTTTATTAATCTCGAAACTAACTACCACTCCATCAAACTCCATAGTGTGGGACCCCTTAGGAACATCAATCTTTGTCCCTGCAGTTTTCAAGAACGGTCTCCCTAACAACACGGGGATAGCGTTCACCTCACTTTGCATGTCTAAAACATAAAAGTCGGCAGGGAAGACCAACTTATCCACATGAACCATGACATTCTCCACCACCCCTTTAGGATAGACACTTGACCTATCGGCTAACTGCACCACCATGCTAGTCTTCTTAAGAGGTCCAAGCTTAAGGCGTTGATACACGGAGTAGGGGATGACATTAATGGATGCCCCTAGATCTAGCATGGCCTCTCCAAACCTAAGGTCTCCAATAGTGCAAGGAATAAAGAACATCCCGGGGTCACTACATTTAGGGGGTAATATTTTCTGAAACAACGCGGAAACATATTCACTCACTTTACTCTTAGGCCCCTTACCCTTAGGTTCACTCTTCGTTCTCTTAAGGGTACAAATCGCTTTCAAAAATTTAGCATAACGAGGTACCGATTTAAGCAAATTAAAAAGTGGAATGTTTACCTCGCAGTGACGAAATGTCTCGTAGATGTCACTATCCTTCTCGATCTTTCGCGTGGACTTGAGAGCATTAGGAAAAGGAACCTCCGGTTCATACACCGGCAATGGACCTTCACTCATCTTACCCGCATCTTCCTCGGCCTCAATTTTCAGCTCCTCACTACCCGCCGCATCATCCACTATCTTCTTCTTCTTGTTCTTCTCAACCTCCTCTAATTGTCTCCCGTTCCTCAATAAAACGGCACTCACATTTTCTCTAGGAGGTATAGTTTGACTTGGCAACACATTCGAGTCTCTAGCTTCCAAACGACTAACAGCAGTGGCCATTTGACCAATTTGAGTCTCTAAATTCTTAATGCTATTCTTAGTCTCCAATTGATTCTGAGCCACGCTAGCTTGAAAGTTGCTTTGATTAGCTACCAAAGCCCGAATCATCTCATCGGTGGACATTGGTGAGCTTGGAGGAGGTTGTGAGCTAGGTGGTGGGTTCTGCGGACGATTCACGTATTGACCACGAGGTGGACCGGATTGGTTACCTTGAGCATGGTGTGGGTTATTCTGATTGTCACCCCATCGGAAAGCCGGATTAGCCTTCCAACCAGGATTGAAAGTATTAGAGTACGGATCCCACTTACGTTGAGACGGCTCCATGTAACCGATAGCATTCACATCCGCTACCGCGCCCTCTTGCATTTGCGGACAACATTCACTCGGATGCGATGCAGAAGAACAAATGCCACAAACCATCGCCGGCTTCCTGCCTATGACTAAATCCTTGACCAAAGATGTCAAGCTATCCACCTTCTCCTCAAGCAAAGCGTCACTTAAGCCAACTGCATTAACCCCTCGTCGTGGGATCTTCCTGTCAAAGTCTCTCGAGCTTTCAGCAAGCTCCGTGATCAACTGTATAGCATCATCAGGGTTTTTATTAGCAATACCTCCTCCACTAGCCGCATGGAGCATACGAGCATCATCTTTACTCAAGCCACCAGTGAAGTACATGACGAGATCATAATTCTTATACCCGTGATAAGGACAAGTGCCACATAGCTTCTTGAAACGTTCCCAATACTCATACATACTTTCACCGTCTCGTTGTTCGGCGTTACTTATCTCCTTCTTCAGTTGTGAGGAACGAGAGGCGGGAAAGTACTTCTCTAGAAACGCCCTCTTTATCTTAATCCACGTGTCAATACTATCCGTGGGTAAATAATAGAGCCAATCCCTCGCAGCGTCCTTCAGTGAGAACGGGAAGGCCCTGAGCTTCAGTTGCTCATCAGTAACTCCAGCAGGTTTCATGCTGGAACAGACAATGTGAAAATCCGACAAATGCTTGTTCGGATCCTCGCCGTTCAACCCATGGAATGTGGGTAGCAAATGAATGAGCCCGGATTTCAACTCGAAGTTAACACCAGCCGCGAGAGGTGGGATGGTGATACACAATGGTTGACTAGTGGGATCCGGAGCCGTGAGTTGTTTAATCGATTGAGCAGCCATCTCGTCGCTCTCGTCTGAAATATCCGAAATGTCCGAGGCGTATTCAGGTACGTCTACCTCGGGATCCTGCACGACGACGACTTGACCACTTGCGTTCCTCCTAAACCTGAAAAATGTTCTTTCAATCTCTGAGTCAAAAGGCTCGAGGTTCAGGTTAGTAGAACGAGTATTATGCATACACCTACACGAAAAACAATGAAAACAAACAATGCCTAAAATTCCCCGGCAACGGCGCCAAAATTTGACGGTCCTAAGTCGTATGCCGCAAATTAACAATTTATAACACTTAAATCCTAATACTACACAAATAGTAAAGCGGAAGTAAGGGGTCGAACGACAGGGAATAAGGCTAATCGAATTCAAGCTAAGCGCAGATGAAAGCAAATATAAAGTAACAGAGTGACAGATAACTAATAAAGGGGGGGGGGGGGTTTGTTGAATTACAAAACTAATAAACTAGCACACTAAAGCAAAAGCAGAGAATAAAAATGATGAAATAAAAGATATTAAAAAGGATCTCGATTCAAGTTAATATCCGCGGTTTAGAGTTAATCGATCACGGTTATCCGGTTCTAGTTTATACTCTTGACTACCTTATCGTGAATCATACAATTCTAATCCTCCTTATGTTAAGTTAATTAAAACGTATCCCGTTCTTAACTAACCCTAACCAAAAGACAACCTTAACGTATCCCGTTCAAGATTTAATCAGTTAGCAGCTTTAACGACAAGAGAATCGATAAGGAACAAATAGCACATACAATCCAGTTGTACTTTAGATGTTATGGAAATCGCTCCTAGGAATAAAAATCAACGTATCCCATTCAACAATTGAACCTAGTCGTTACTAGCGTTAAGTTAGTCAACGTAACCCGTTCAACTAACAAAACTAACAAATACGCAATGAATCAGACGACTAGTTGTACACCTAGCAATCACAAATCAATCACGCACATAATAATTCAAAACCGAGCAATAATCAATAATCAAAATAAAGACTAGAACTTTCAAACTCACAATTAAAACCAACCGTTTCAATTACTTAAACCGAGAAAAGGGAGATTAGTTACTCATACCGACGGTTACAAAAGGAATGGAAAGTTTAATCTTCAATCTCCCAATTTTAATCAATAACCAAAAACTAGATCTAAAAAACTTAAGCTAAAATTGATAAAATGAAGAGGATGATAAAAATGAATGCTCCACAACTTGCTTCACAAATTAGGTTAAGTACTCCGTAAGTTTTCTCCAAAGCCCAACAAAAATAAACCTCCGGAAAAATAGAGCCCAACAAAACATGAGAACAGCTTCTTCGCGGACCATTCACGGGTCTGTCGCGGGTCGGTCGCGGACCCCTCGCGGATTGCTCTCTGCTGTTTTCTGCTACTCCTTCTTCTTGTCTCGTGCCCGTGCGCTTTGTGACCACCTTCGACACATGCTAAAATGCCATAAATCCATGATAATATACTATCAATCCCAAGTCAACAAAACACCATGAAATCACACGAAAACGCCCTATTTCAAGCCTAAAACTCCACTACTAGCCTATACTAAACACGACTCATCAGGTAGGTTCTCCTTGGTTGATCTTGGCCGTTTGTTTGTCACATCAAAGTCCAATTTGATGGAGAGGGGTGTGTGTTCGCCGTTTGGGGAAATGAGAAGTATTCCTATTCCACAACCTCGATAATTGGATGAACCATCGAAGTATATTGCTCATCGTTAATGTTGTAAATTCCGTCGTCGGGAAATGATTTAGTGTCGACGATGGGTTCCTCGTCGATTACGTGTTCGGCGAGGAAATCGGAGACTGCTCGTCCCTTGATGTCAAATTCGGCTAAGAGCAACGACCATCGTGCCATACGTCCATTTGGCACAGGTTTCTCGACGGGTTATTTGACTGGGTCCATTTTTGAGTAGACCCTTGTTTGATGAGCCAGCATATAGTGACGGAGCTTTTTGGATGCCCATACTAATGCTAAGAAACTTTTCTCGGCGGGCGCGTATCGAGTTTCATAGTCGAGAAACTTCTTGCTGATGTAATATATGGGGTGCTCTTCGCCATTGACCTCTTGTGCGAGCATGACGCCCATTGCAGTAGATGTTGTTGTGAGGTAGAGTGATAAGGGTAAGTCCTTTTGTAGCGGTCTTAGGACTGGGGGGTTGGATAACAACTCCTTGACCTTATCAAATGCTTGCTGGCATGCTTCGTCCCATTCGACGTGGTCGGTCTTCTTTAGCTTTTTGAAGATTGGTTCACATATCATGGTGAGTTTGCTTATGAAGCGTGAGATGTATTGGATTTGACCCAAGAAACTTCGGATTTCGTCTAGGTTCTTAGGAGGTTGCATTGTCATAATTGCCTTTATTTTCGAGGGGTCGACCTCGATGCCTCTTTGGCTTACTACATGTCCTAGTAGCTTGCCGGATTTTACTCCAAATGTGCATTTTTGGGGATTAAGGCGCATTTTGTATTGACGGAGGCGTATGAAGAATTTGCGAAAGTTGGCGATGTGATCGCCTCTTTCCTTGGACCCGACGATCATGTCGTCGACGTACACTTCAACCTCCTTGTGCATCATGTCGTATAAAAGTGTAGTTGCGGTGCATTGGTATGTTGCACCTGCGTTGATTAGACCAAAAGGCGTAACCGTGTAGCAGTATGTGCCCCACGGTGTAATGAATGTGGTCTTCGCCATGTCCTCGTGGGCCATCTTGATTTGGTTGTAGCCTGCATAACCATCCATGAAGGATAGAAGAGCATGGTCGGCGGTATTGTCGACTAGAACGTCCACGTGGGCTTGCCTTGTTTAAATCGCGGAAGTCGACGCACACTCGTATCTTGCCGTTCTTCTTTAGAACTGGGACCATGTTTGAAACCCAATCTGAGTACTCGACGACTTGAATGAAGCCGGCTTGTAATTGCTTCTCGATTTCTTCTTTCACCTTAAGGGACCACTCGGGTCGTAGTCGCCTTAGTTTTTGTTTGACAGGTTTGAAACCGGGTTTGATAGGGATGCGGTGTTCAGCGATGCTTCGATCGATGTCGGGCATGTCTTTGTATGACCACGCAAACATGTCCTTGAACTCGGTTAAGAGTTGTGTGAATTGCGCGCGTTCGTCTTCGCTTAGTGAAGCGCCTAGTTGCAGCTCTCTTGGTTCTTCGGGGGTTCCCACGTTGATGGTTATGGTGTCCTCGATGATCGGGTCCTGCATTGGTTTGCTCATGATGTTTGCAATGTATTTATTTAACGATTGTTCATTCGTTAGTTGATTTTTAGCGTGATTTGTTGTGTTGTTTTGATTCATTTGTTTATTATTTGTTTGTTGTTTATTTGAATGTTTTTAGCTTGAGACGAGACATAAGCAAACTTATTCGTATTATTCATTAAAGAAGAAGAATTGTTTGACAAATTAGGAGAAGAGTTGGAGCTAGCCTCTGAAAATAAAAAGTCTAAGCTAAAGCTAGAAGGAGGGTCGACAGATGACCTGACACCTAAAGGATTGGATCCTAAGAGAATTTCCTCCTCTTCGCATTTGCTCATGTTTCTACTCTGTCGATCATCTTTTTAGATCTCCACTTCAGGGGTGCGTGCAGGCGCATCGACTCGTCAGGCGTCGGGCTGCTTACGATGAGGTCTGAGTGGTCTTTTCGAGGAGGTGATCCCGCAGTGGCCGTCTGGTTGTGCTGAGGGTCATCCTCGTTGGGTGGTGAAGAGACGATGAGGTGGATTGTTTCGTTGCTTAGGGCTTGCTTAGGCCAAAGCCATTTTCTTTCCTCGTCGCTGAACCAAAAATTGTTGGTCTGATGGTCACTTGGTTTGACAAAGTTGGATTAGTTTGTGACGGGGAGTGATCCCATGGAGGGTGCATGGTTTGCTGAAGGGTTGCCCTTGTTGGACAGTCAGCCGTTTGCGCTAGGTTTTTCAAGCTTTCCTTGATCAATGAGATCTTGGATAGCATGTTTGAGCTTGAAGCAATTCTCGGTATCATGCCCTTTGCCTCTGTGGTATGCATAGAAAGCGTTAGGATCCCAAGATTTTGGCTTTTTGTGTCTGTGCGGTTCGCTGGTAGGCCCGACTGGTTGTAAATAGTTCCCTTCGACTAATTTCCGAAATGCTTTGGTGTATGGCATGTGGAGATGGTCAAAGTTCCTCTCGACTTTCGAGGTTGTGAAGGTCTTGAAGCTGTTCGTGGTATTGCACTCTTGGTTGTTGGTCGTGCGAGCATATCTTGATGAGTTGTCAGTGTAGTCGGTCATGGCGCAGAATGTAAGTTCGTTCTCGATTCGAGTGCCGATAACACCGAATTGTTCGAAGTTCTGGATGTCGCAGTAATGGAAGTAATATTGCCATGCGGGTCGCAGGCTGTTGAGGAATGTGTACATGAGTTCGTCTTCGTGTGGATGGTTTAGAACTTGTGCGTGTACCCTTTTCCATCGCGCGAGATACTCGATGAAGTC
This sequence comes from Dianthus caryophyllus, assembly GCA_023091065.1. NCBI lineage: Eukaryota > Viridiplantae > Streptophyta > Magnoliopsida > Caryophyllales > Caryophyllaceae > Dianthus > Dianthus caryophyllus. The sequence goes on along the minus strand of CM041521.1, from coordinate 7,273,546 downwards.
CTCGTTGTCCCTTTGGTGAAGGGCTACGAGGGTGCTGAGCGAGATTGTAGATACTCGTATCCGTACCCCCCAAAAACAAGCCCGATGATGAAAAAGGACTTTTATGCATGTTTTATAAGTAGACGAAACGGTACAAAGTGTCTAAAACATTTTAGTAATTTTTAACGTATTAATTTAAAATTGCATATTTCGTAAAATAAACACGACACGACAAAATCAACCCACAAAAACAACCCGCAAACCACAAAATTACGCACCCCAAACGAGTCGATTCGCCTCCCGAGTCACATTTTCGTAAAACTAAAATTTACGACTTTACAAAATAATACAATACGAGACAATTTTATTTCGAGCCAAAATCGAAAAACACGACGAAAACCGAGACGCGAAACAAAACTGAAACCAAAAACGTAAAACTTTGGTCCAACGGACCAAAGCCTCACACACATCAAAATCCAGCCCAAGATCAAATCATACATCAAATACAAAAGGCGGCCCAAGTTTGTCTGACACACACAAAAACAAGTCGCCAGTCCACTGGCGATTTGTTTCTCCCCCTATTTGCATTCTGGCGATTTGTTTTGCCTCTTAAATTCACACTGGCGACTTGTTTGCTCTACAAAACACCATTAACGACTTGTTTTGACTTCCTGCACGAATTCAACCACCCTCTATATATACCCATTCACTCATCCACACAACACACATCAACTTATCAATACACAATACTCCTCTACTCACACTTAGCATTTTCTAAAAAACCGTCTTTGCGTTTTAAGGTAAACATTTTACCTTCGGACCGGACTTTTTAGACTCGGACAAAGGGTTACCTTAACCCGACCCGATATTGGCTTAACGAACCCGTATTCGTAATACGGTTGTAGTAATTCGGATTCCTAATCCGTCTAAACCTCGCCAATATCGCATAAACAAACGACCCACTTTCATTAAAGCAAACTGATGTTACATTTTACATTATGCAAATTCTCATTCATGCATTAAATATGACTAAACACGGATTCGACATAAACTTATACCGTTTCAACTATGATAGGCTTAAGTCGCGTCACCTAATCAAAAATAAATCCAAACTCAACACTAGGGTAGCTAGGGTAAGTCGGGTCGAATCCACAGGGAGATGGTTGCTAATGTTGGTTATTTTTTAACGATTCTAGTCTCGGTTCGAATGAGTGTTTGGTTACTAGAGCTATAGCGGAAAGTAAGGGGTTTAAACGATTAGGAAAAGGTCTAGGGAATCGGGTTAGGCATGGGGTATGCTAGGTCAAAAGATGGTGACAGAAATGAGTAGGAAATCGCTCTCGCTAAGGGTAAGCTAGGCCTCTCGGTCTTAAGCTCCTCTAGGTCTCAAATGCGGGCTCTCGCAACTTACAAGTGAGGGTCCTAATGATTGGTCTCGTGTCCTACCCTAAACTAGGCTTTCGATCTTAAGTTTAAGGGTGACAATCGCTCACAAACCCTTGGCCAAAGGATCAACAAACGCAAACAAAACGAGACAATCAAAGCGAGCGCGAAAACCTAACTCAAAACATCATCAAAAACAACCTAAGCAAACACCCATGATTCACCCTTCAGCCCTAGATAGTAAACTACTCACACATGACGAAAACAACAACAAAAGCAATAACAATGGATGAAAACATGATCGACAATGATAAAGGATGAAATGATAAACAAAGGAGAGAAGAAGTTACCAAAACCAATCAGAAATTTGCAAAGAGAACAAGATGAATTCAACAACAAAAACCAAATAGATAATCAAACGAACATAAACCGAGTCGGGAATTGAAATTACAAAAGATGAAATTATTTAAACCTAAGTTTTCTTGAGAAAGTACTTTGAAATGTTATAAAAGTGCAGGAAAAAGAATAGCACGAAATATGATCCACCAAGCCTTCAAATAGACGAAACAATTTAAGCACACGAGGAGTCGGAAGGCGTCCCAAGCCTCTGGGACAGGTGTCCCGTCCGGGACAGAGGTATCCCGACCGGGATGGACTCATCCCGTTGAGTTCAGCTTATGGCTTCAAATTGGCTTGTTTTGTACTTAGCTTCTTTTGCATTGTTTTCCGTCCCAAGGCATAGGGACGAGGCCTATGTCGTCCCAAGGGGTAGGGACAAGGCTTAGGATGATCATGTGAGTTTCAAATCCCGTCCCAAGGTCCCGAGACACCTTCATTGGTTAAAACGAGGCTCGTACGCAAGCGAAACGCGACGAAACCAACTCGAATCACCTCCAAACTTCACGAAACTTTACGAAACTTCACGAAACCTCTCAACAAGCATCCTAAACTCCAAATATGCGCTCGTACCTACAAAATAGACACAAAAACGCAGCAGTGCCAAATCGGAGAGAAATAGGAGCTGAAACGCGTATAAAAGCATGGGAAACGCGAAGAAACGCAAGCGACAGAGGGCTATAAGAACGTAAATATATGAGATGTCAAACTAGTCTTTTTAAACATGCAAAAATGAGCGTTTTTCAAAATACTAGAGTTAGACAAGAGTCGGAAAATAATGTTTTTATAATAATTCAAGCACAATGAATTATCATATTTACATACATTTCCTAAAATAAAACGTCATAACTTTGACGACTCACATTCGTTATTTTGCATTTTTATCGAGTCATATTCGCACTTGTACGTAGCGTTTTATTAGCTCAAACATCGAAATTAAGCACTTGTTTTCAAATTAGTAAAGACTACTTTACGTAGGCTTTTTGATTTCTGTTTTTTCATAAAACATTTTGATAAAACTTTCGAAAAGTAACCTTGCCCCGAATCCTCTCTGTTTCACAATAACCTTAGAAGGATAGGTATCGACGCGCCTTGAATTATAAGACTCGCGTCTTATAATTTAAGACGCATCGAAAAGGTTCCTAATTCTTTTAAATAATTTGGTGGCGACTCCAATTGCAAAAGCGATTTTCAAGCATTTAAGCAATGATATCCCCATAGCAACTCGTGCACTCGCATGTCTATTTTCTCGCGTAGCAATCCGCCCCCTAATCAGGCGGGCCCGCGCGAGGCGTCGAGGAGCGATCCGATTCCCAGTACCTTCAGTTGGCGACTCCGCTGGGGACGAACTGTTTTTATTTTTTAGAAAATAAACTTTTTTTTTTTTATTTAAAAACACTAGAGGTATAACTTGAAAATTTGAAAACAATTACGCTTTCGATGTTTGAGCAATTTTTACGTTGAGTCATATCCTTCGGGATTTCCGAGCCATGCCCCCTCGAGTATCGGCCCCTAATAACGTTCGCATCATAAGTGAGCCTATTCTGGACAAACCGAGTTCTCACCCCTTCACGATTACACGTACGGTATCCGTACAAACTATCGTAACAGTCAAACTCGGACGCTCTAGGACCCGCATTGAATTCACGCTTAAACGTGTGCAATCTTGCGGATAACCCTATACAAACGTTGCGGGATTCACCGGAGGGAACCTTACCCAAAAGCCAAAAACCCGTGTCATATAGGTACAAATGCGAAGCTATAGTACTCTCACTGTAGTCGTCTTCCAAACAGACTCATGCAAAATATTTTCAAGACATTATGCATTCAAAAACATCTCTTCAAAATACATTTTCAAACGTTTTTTGAAAAAGCATGCTTTCAAAAACATTAACGTCCGATTCATTGACCTATAGTCAAGGGAACCTGACAAACAACACGCCATGACATTCAAAATCGTTCGGAAATAATCACTACATTTCCGATCCTTTACAAAACATAAATGAGTTATACGATTGACGTATCGTCATAATTCATTTATCGCAAAACATTTCACAAAGCAAAACCCAAAAATGTCAACTCATTAGGGGTATTTAATCAAAACGACTACTTTTACGCTATACATCTGAAACAATTCTAGGCCGAATGACTCCCTAGTCATCTCGACTCAGGTAAACATCTTCTCAAAAATAAAAAAAACACGGGATTGTTCAAACACGAACCCGTCGATTTACATGTCAAGCCAAGTGACTTATCGTCATTTTGGCTCGACTTACTCTACCACACGTAAATGGCAAACGATATTTGCTTTTTACCCGTTTTAACATCCTCAAATCGACTAGCCTATCGCTATTTCGCTTCGACTCCTTTTCATATCACAATCTAACGATAAGCCCCTAAGCGACATACTGTTAATCAGGGCTAATCAGATGTGATCATACAAAACATTTTATTACATCGAGACTAGAGATATGTTAACATGTCTCTACCTCAAAATCCTCCTGTGTCTTTTCAGCCAAAAACACGAGTCGAGTCCTTCACGTACTTGATACACTCTATTTATATTCATTTTATGCCCCCGGTTCTGTCACGTTTAGCTCGTATTTACTCGTATTTACTATGACTTTAGGAGCTTTATGTTATACTTCTCGATACTGCTGCCTTTTATTTACATTTTGCAGGTTTTGGTGGTTTTGAGCCAAAACCCGAGACAATTGGAGCAAGTACGAGAATCGAGCCGATAAGACCAAGCTCGAGCGCGAGTAGGAGCTCGAGAACACGAGCCAAGACCAAAGATTGAGACCAAAAGACTAAAGGCCTCGAGATTTAGGGCCAAAATAAAAGAGCAAAGCCAAGTTGTTGGCCCAAGTAGAAGAGAAGAGAGCCGGCCCAAAAGCCGAGGTCGGTGCAGTCTGGCTAAAGTAGTGGCCGACCAAGGGTTTATTTTGCCGGGTTTTTAATTTAATCCGAATTGATTTATGGAAGTTGGTTATATATATTCTAGGGCGTGAACTAAACAATCTATCTTTACTTTAGGCTTTATTTTCAGTTTTAAGAATTAGGTTAGTTTACTGCTTTTATTATTTCTCTCTCAAGAACTCTTAGCTTTAGTTTTATTTCAAGTTTAATTCAGTTGTAACCGCCGGTACTCCGTAAGAATTCCAGGTTTAATTTCAATTGCAATTATTTCTATTATTATGTCTTCTTATTATTGTTTTGATTTGATTGTTATCATGAGTAGCTAATCTCCTTATTAGGGTTTAGGGGGATTTGTGATATTTGGTTCAGGAACATGTTTTAGGATTAAATTGGTTGAATATTTTGTGCACTTGATTTCTTTCTACGCGTTTTATGCCAATTGAATTAGGATTATTTACTTTGATCACCGAGTTGTCAGAGTTTAATTGAACTGAGTAAGTTTTGATTTAAGATCGAAAGCCGAGTTAAAACTAGACTTACGCGAGATTGATAAGTTGAATTTAGTAAGTTGCGAGAGCCCGCTAAATTTGCTTAAGGCTAAAATTGACTCGAGAGAGCGTTTTATAAACCTAGTCATTTGCACAGTTTATCTCTTCCGTCTTATAAATTTGAGTTCCTGAATCGTTGTCATAATGAACCCGATGCCCTAATCTCTCCCTTTATATATTTCTATTCATCTGCTTTATTATTTGCTTTAGTTATTAGTTTAATCAAACCCTTTTTCACACCCTTGAGATTGACCTGTTATTGCCGACTTAGCTTATTACTACTCCGTTTCCCTGTGGATTCGATCCCTACTTGCTGCTATCTGCTGTTAGTTGTCATTTAGGTTGATTTTGATATAGGCGATACGATATACCTTATCAATTTTGGCGCCGTTGCCGGGGAAACGGCTTTGTTAGTTTTAGGTATAGTTAGTGTTTGTTGCAGGTTTTTCTCCTTAGTCTCAAGGAACTTAGTTCCTTGAGGCCGTTCTCATCGTTTTCTTGTAGTTTATTTATGCGCAGGTCACCTTCAGGTTTAATACCATTTGATCCCTGAACTCAACGCATTTCTTCCACGGACGCGTAATTTCTTTAAAGAGATCGCTGAGACATACGAACGTGAACTTGAGGAAGCGTCGCAAGCGGAGTCTAGTGCAACGCAATCGTCCTACGAAGAGGACACACCTCCTCATACTCCGTTAACACCTCCACCAGTGACCATGCCTAAACTTTCGAGTCACTCGGTGCCTACGCCGGAGTCCATTCCGAGTGGATTCACTATGCCCGCTACGGTGCAGGGCAACTTTGAGATTCGCCCCGCCTTCTTAAATTTGGTGGAGCGGAATCAGTTCGGTGGTTATCCTACCGAAGATCCTGGGCGGCACATGCAAATGTTCACCGACATCGCTTCTACGATTAAGCGGTGGGATTACGCAGAGCAAATACGGAAATCTTTGTTCCGTTCTCATTGAAAGATCGAGCTCGCGAGTGGATTACTGATCTCAACAAGGAGGATGCCGGTATTACTGATTGGAGTGGGTTGGCTCTTGCATTCTACTCCAAATTCTATCCTCCTGAGCGAACGAACCAAATGAGGAGTCAAATTCAGGGTTTCAAACAAACGTACGACGAGTCGCTTGCTGAGGCGTGGGACAGGTACAAGAAGCTGATTAGAGACTGTCCTCACCACGGTCTTAATACTTGGTTGGTGATTATGACCTTCTACAATGGTCTTTATGCGGAGAGTCGAGCTATCTTGGATTCTGCTGCTGAGGGTCGCTTTGCCAACAATACAGATGATGACAAAGCATGGGGTTTAATAGAGGAGATGGCGGTTCACTCCGCACAGTTTGGTAAGCCGCGAGGGAATTCACGGTCCGCGCATGACGACCGTGATAAGGGGAGTATTAGTGCGCTGACGAGTCAGGTTGCTGCGCTAACTGCGCAAATTTCTATGATGACAGGTGGTGGTTCTTCTAGTGCTCACGTGAACGCTGTCACAGGGCACGATATGGGTTATAATACGGGGTATGCTGCGCCCCAAGAGCAGGTTTTTGCGTATCAAAACTACAACCAAAACTTGCCCTACCAAAACCAACCTGGTTACGATAGGTCACTCTTGTCTTACCGTAATCAGAATGTCCTAAACCCAACCACCCAACCTCCACAAAATCAACCTTACATACCCCCACACAAAAATTTCCAACAAACCCCTCCGAACTACCAAAGACCCCCATATGTCCCACCAATTCAACCTGCTCCTGTTGTTGATTCGGGTGTGAGCGAGTTGAAGGCCATGATGCTACAGATGGCCAAGTCGCAGGAGATCATGATGCAAAGAATGCGTAAGAAGCGACCAAGCCAAGGATGCTTTGCGATTAAAATGTTGGAGAATCAAGTGGCTCGATTGGCCCCTTCGCAACCATCGCGTCAACAGGCCCCCTTGCCGCCCCAAGGTAATCCCCCTAATCCTCCCCATGATACCGCATGTGCTATAACTTTGAGGAGCGGTACGTTCTATGATGGCTCTAAGCATTTGGGGGAAGAAGATGAAGAAAACGTGAGTGATCCGAGGAAAAAGAGGTTCCAGTCGGTCGGCCGGCCGTCGTCAATCCATTTGGACCTCTTCTTGAGGAAAAGTTGATTTGGGTGATACTTCTAGTGCTACGATTCTTACTCCTTCGCCCCGATTCAAATAAAGCTCCCGTTTCAGTGTCGTCAAGAACTCCATTTCACCGCTCGATTGAGTAAGTTCATAGACGTCCTAAAGACGCCGCAGTAAATGTTCCGCTTATTGATTTAATTCGTCAAGTTCCTCGCTATGCGAAATTTCTTAGGGAAGTCCTAGCTAGAAGCGGACCATAGATGGGGTTGAGACTATTGCTTTCTTGGGGAGGGTAGTGCCTTGCTACAGGTAGTTCACCTCCTAAGTTGAGTGACCCGGACTTTTTCCATCCCCGCTCGATTGGGAAGTATGTGGTCCGTAACGCTCTATGTGACCTTGGGGCTAGTGTCGCTGTCATTCCCTACTCGTCAGCCGAAGCTTAATATGACTAAGTTAGGAGTTACCTCTATGACGCCGCAGATGGCCGACCGTCGCTCGTGAGACCTTTAGGTATCCTAGAGGACATCCCTGGTCAAGGTAGGGCGCTTCTACATTCCCGTTGATTTTATTGTCCTAGACATTCCCGAGGACCCCCACGTCCCGATCATTTTAGGGAGACCTTTCCTGCACACTGCAGGTGCTGTTATAGACGTGGGGAATAAGACCTTGTCGTTCTTGGTGGGGGGGGAGAAGCTCACATACACTAAGTCTAGTCTTCCCCGTGCCCCTATGCAGCCTGAGTCTGTGGCTGCTATTGACCTTGCCCCTCCGTCTCACTTTACTAGAGACTCTTTGGAGGATGTTTCTCCTGCTGTTTCTTGTGCAGGTCCTACGCAGGGTGGCTGTGATCCTGGTTTGGGGGAACGGAAGGTCACGAGGGCGGATGTCTACGATCCTGGGGATGGCGGAGGAGATCCACGGTCTGAGTTGCGCGGCGCACGGAGCTGTTATGGAGAACCATTTCGCGATGGAATACCTTGCGTGATGGATTACAATGCTTTGCCTCGAGAGGGGAGAATTCTATGGCGAACGGATGCTATTTCGCCAAGCGAGGTGGTTGCAAATGGCCAATGTCCTTGGCCTTCTTATACTTGATATCTGCTGCTTTGAAGAGTCGTGCGGGACTATAAACCAGCGCTTCCGGGAGGCAACCCGATGACGTTGTATTTTCATTTAGCATTTGTACCTTTGGTTTGCATGTTTTTTATGACTTTTGGATTTCTTTGAGCGCGCGAGGACGAGGGTATTTTATTGTGATTTTTAGCGCGCAGGTATTCATGGACTTTTAGGTCCTTATTATGTTGAGAACGCTCTCGAGAAGGCCTCCCCGCCGACCAATTCTTAGGGCAGGCCGGAGCCGTATTTGAAATTTGAAAAAGCGAGAAAAAAATTGAATTTTGGGTCCCGGCCGTGCATCTGCGTCTGGGCCGGTTGGACCCCCTATTTGTTCGTTTGCGTATTCTTGCGTGCTATGCCGAAGTACTTCGACGTTGGACTGAATTGGATGCACCTCCGTGGATTTTAGCCGCACTCCATGCTTTACTTCGGTTTGGGGGAACTCCGACTTGATAATGTGAGCCTCTTTACCCCTTTTTACCCTCATTTCCTCGTTTTACTTTTCCTTACCCCGTATGTTATGTGTCCTCCTCTGCTTTTGTGGTTGTGCTGTTTTCCACATTGAGGACAATGTGTGATTTGGTTTGGGGGAGGGAAACTCTTTCGCGCTTTGCATTTTCATTTCTGTGTGCTTTTATTACAAAAACCCAAAAAATCGAAAAATTCAAAAAAAAATTTACAAAAATCCGAGTCTTTTTGGTCTGCTTTGTCCTGCTTTGTCTAGTTTGGAGAATTAATTAGTGCGCTTGCTTTGATCTTTAGTATCTCCGAGTTGACCTTCTATTGTCGTAGCTTGCACGATTGGTTTGTTTCCTGTTACTAGATTGCGAGCCTCAACACTAACCCACTTGTATTTGCTTAATTCTTTCTGCTTTTCGCTTGTTTACTTTCGACTTTGACATTCGAGCTTGGCATTGGTTTGTGGAATGTTGGTAAGTTGGTTTGTGGTTTGACTGGAATGATCTTATAAATGTTGGAGCGATGCTTCGATGCTCTCGGAGGGGACTCATTGATTTGAGTAACCACAGTGGCCATGAATTTGGCTGCGACCGTGAGTATGAGCAATGACGTAACCCTTAAGGAAATATGTGTACCCGAGCGCGATTTTTACCGAGTGAACGTCAAGCTAAACGGTACTACATACGAGGGATGCTCCACATTTGAGAAAAGAAAAAAAAAGTATACAGAAAAGAAAAGAGAACAAGTGGTAATGATTTGGTAAGAGTGGTTGATGGTTAGTGGTACGATCGGTTGGCCTTGCTTGAATTGATTTGTCGTTAGTTTTACTTTTGCGTAAGCGTTAGAGGCTAGTGATATAATGTGGTGTGAATGGTTGAGACCTGTGCTCTATTCTCGGTGAAATAGGCTTGGGTTGTATGTCTATGTGCATAGGTCGTCCACTTTGAGATAATAGCGTGATTAGTTCGTATCACTTTGATTTTCTCCGACGCTGTTTGCTTGAGGACAAGCAAAGGTTTGGTTTGGGGGAGTTTGATACACTCTATTTATATTCATTTTATGCCCCCGGTTCTGTCACGTTTAGCTCGTATTTACTCGTATTTACTATGACTTTAGGAGCTTTATGTTATACTTCTCGATACTGCTGCCTTTTATTTACATTTTGCAGGTTTTGGTGGTTTTGAGCCAAAACCCGAGACAATTGGAGCAAGTACGAGAATCGAGCCGATAAGACCAAGCTCGAGCGCGAGTAGGAGCTCGAGAACACGAGCCAAGACCAAAGATTGAGACCAAAAGACTAAAGGCCTCGAGATTTAGGGCCAAAATAAAAGAGCAAAGCCAAGTTGTTGGCCCAAGTAGAAGAGAAGAGAGCCGGCCCAAAAGCCAGGGTCAGGCCGGTCTGGCTAGGCCGGCTGCCGGCCGGCCGGCCCAAGGGTTTATTTTGCCGGGTTTTTAATTTAATCCGAATTGATTTATGGAAGTTGGTTATATATATTCTAGGGCGTGAACTAAACAATCTATCTTTACTTTAGGCTTTATTTTCAGTTTTAAGAATTAGGTTAGTTTACTGCTTTTATTATTTCTCTCTCAAGAACTCTTAGCTTTAGTTTTATTTCAAGTTTAATTCAGTTGTAACCGCCGGTACTCCGTAAGAATTCCAGGTTTAATTTCAATTGCAATTATTTCTATTATTATGTCTTCTTATTATTGTTTTGATTTGATTGTTATCATGAGTAGCTAATCTCCTTATTAGGGTTTAGGGGGATTTGTGATATTTGGTTCAGGAACATGTTTTAGGATTAAATTGGTTGAATATTTTGTGCACTTGATTTCTTTCTACGCGTTTTATGCCAATTGAATTAGGATTATTTCGCCTGATCACCGAGTTGTCCGAGTTTAATTGAACCTGAGTAAGTTTTGATTTAAGATCGAAAGCCGAGTTAAAACTAGACTTACGCGAGATTGATAAGTTGAATTTAGTAAGTTGCGAGAGCCCGCTAAATTTGCTTAAGGCTAAAATTGACTCGAGAGAGCGTTTTATAAACCTAGTCATTTGCACAGTTTATCTCTTCCGTCTTATAAATTTGAGTTCCTGAATCGTTGTCATAATGAACCCGATGCCCTAATCTCTCCCTTTATATATTTCTATTCATCTGCTTTATTATTTGCTTTAGTTATTAGTTTAATCAAACCCTTTTTCACACCCTTGAGATTGACCTGTTATTGCCGACTTAGCTTATTACTACTCCGTTTCCCTGTGGATTCGATCCCTACTTGCTGCTATCTGCTGTTAGTTGTCATTTAGGTTTATTTTGATATAGGCGATACGATATACCTTATCAGTACTTTTACACATTTTATTTGGGGTGAAAATGCGAGTTTGAGTCTTTCTCTTTCATTTTCGGGTCACTAAAGTCTGAAACTTTGACAAGTTCACCCTCCTAAAGCCCCGGATACACTGCTCATAGAAGCAATATGGACCCCCATTTCAACCTCGCGAATGACGAAGTTGTCCCTCCATCGCCTCCGCAACCACTCGTAACCGCTGAACACATTCAACTACTCAAGGACAAAATCACCAATCTCGCCGCTCTGGTTGAGCAATAGGCCGTTATGCAAAAGTTCGAAACCGAGAAAAACGCTAGACGTTTCGCCAAGGAGTCTGCTTGATATGCTAAAAGAATTTGATCCCTGGAAGACGAAATTCGCAAATACAAGCTGGCTAAAACTACAAACCATAGACAACACATCTCGAACCGCAGCAAACACTGAACCAGTCAACTCTGTCAACTCGAATGCACTAGCGGCATCACCTGTGTTCACAACACAGCCCACACTCGTTACACCCAAGTCATCATCTGCTAGGCCATCTTCGTCAAAACAACGACGAAACTTTGACCCCCTTTATATGTCTTACTCCAAGGCATTGAAAAGCTCGTGAAGAAGAACACTCTACAGCTTCACAGCCCACCAGCATACCTCCTGAGAATAAGAAACCACCGTCATGGAACCAAAACGCCTACTGTGAATTCCACAGGGGGAAGGGGCATGACACTGAAAACTGCTTCCGTCTAAAGAATGCGATCCAAGACATGATTGACAACAAGACGATCGGCAAACCAAACACAGCCCCTAGGCCCTCAAACCAGCATAACACACTCCATGCTCGCACTATCTTCGTGGGAACGCATCCCATTCTCGACTACTCTCATTTGGATACCACAGACAATCACGAAGTCAACGTCGTTTACGACGGTACCAACAACAACAGCGACAACACCAAGCGCATTCGCGAAACTAAAACTAAAACAAAAACAAAGCCAGCAGACGAGAAAAAGGTCTTCGTGCAAATCCCTTATCAATATCCCATCAGACTATCCGACAGCGACGATGAGGTTTCATACCTCCAACGTCCGTATCAAGCTCCGTTGAAACTACTAGAACTGCCAGGGTTCCCATCGAAACTCACAAACAGAAACAGAGGCAAGGGCATAATCGTTGATGAGACTGCTCCACCTGCTCCGTCCGTAACAGACGTTCTTTCTTTTAGCACAACCCTGCCCGGCGCCGAGGATATGCTTCCAAAGCAACTTCTGGAAACAGAACCAAATATTTCAATATGGCAACTCTTGCAGGACTCGCCAGGACATTGCGAGGCCCTTTGTCGGGTCCTACAGGTCACTCCGGTCGCCAAACAGACATCTCCAGTATAACTTGTTAGCCACATCATCCGGGATTGGCTACCAGGTGCTATAACTTTCTCCGACGTGGACCTCCCGCCCTTTGGAGGTGTACACAACCTAGCACTCTACATAAACGTAGAATATCGTACCATGACATTACCCGTTACCCTCATCGATAACGGTTCTGCTGTCAATGTCCTGCCTCTTGCGACCGCCATTAAACTAGGATTGGAAGAAAGCGACTTCACTCCCTGTTCAGACAACATAACAGCATACGACGGTACACTCCGTGGCGTAAAAGGCGTCATCGCATTACCCATCATGACAGGATACGTCGAGGCGGAAATCGAATTCCATGTCATTGACGTCCCCGCAACGTACAACATGTTATTGGGCAGACCCTAGATTCACGCTACCAGAGCTGTTGCATCAACTCTGCACCAGATGTTTAAACTACCTCTGGACGACGAAAACACCACCGAATCCACCAATGACATAGGTGGTTTCGATTCGAGCATCTACGCCTAGAGTTTAGGGTCCCGCGTCATCATGACGCAAGGTCTTTTAAGCCGACAAAGTCGCGTGATTACATTCCTGAAATAGTAAACCTAGCTAAAGAACTAGAGTTTGTAAGGTTGTCCAAAGCTCCATAGTCTGAGCAATCTTCAAATGCAACTGCTTTTAAAAATATTAATGACAAGAACGCTTTCGGTTACTCTTTGCCTCGTTTTTCCTTTTAATTTTTGCTAATTCTAACGTTTGCGATAACATTAAACAAGACGACATTGCATCATATAAATACATTGCAAGCACTGTTTCCAGACCTAAACAGCTTCCCATCACTGAAGATACAACGACCATCCACGCCAAAACACCCCAAGAACCCAGGGAATTACCACTGTGGGCTTCCTTAATCACAGACAAAAATCTGCATCCACCAAGCTACTTGCAAAAATCGACGACATCCTCACCTGAGGCACGCAAAGACACGCCCGACTCGAACCACTAAACACCCCACCCCAACAAAAGCTAGGTATCAAGCCCATCAAACGAAAGCCACAACGCATCATCCAAGCCAACAAAAACGCTAACTGGATATCGAACACAGCCCCAATTACGAAGAACAAACAACAAAATCCCAGTATACACCGACTTCCACAACCTAAACAAAACATGTCCAAGAGACAACCTTTCGCACATTGACATCCTCGTCGATAACACCACCGAAATCCCAATCGCTAAGGACTCCACAATCAACCAAGTGTCCAATTATCACAGGTTATAACATAGGAACAATCCTAATAACCCCCAATGACAAACACGCACCCCTCCTTATCAAAAGTTCAGAGTTACCACTAACACCACAGCGTATAAAACACATGTCTACGACCAACAAGGATCCACGGACACTTTACCTAACATTGCTAAACATACACCTCGAGACATTACCCATAGTCGCAAAACGACACAGTAAACCCGCACATTTTCCTACCATCAACCACACTGAGGTTGAACAAACAGAACCCTGTTATCCAACCATTCTCAACTACAAAACAGACAACATCTCCCACGAAACATTTTGCAATGTATTTATATAAAATGTCAATAAAACAAACAAAATTCCAAAAATCGCAAATGGGCCGGCATGCCCCTAAACATGCATCACAAAAACGCAACTTCGAACTACGCCGGTCTGATTCCACTCACGTGGATACATAGGCAGCTTTGCGAAAAGCACGACCAATATTCAACACAAAAACGACACGTCCAAAGCTTAAAAAGGTCGATGGTATAGTCGACACAAAACATTCGTCTGAAAACCCAAATGGTTAAAAAGACGACATTCAACACAAAAACGACACGCCCAAAGCTTAAAAAGGTCGAGGGCATAGTCAACACAAAACATTCGTCTGAAAACCCAAATGGTTAAAAAGACGATATTCAATACAAAACGACGCGCCCAAAGCTTGAAAAGGTCGAGGGCATAGTCAACACAAAACATTCGTCTAAAAACCCAAATGGTTAAAAAGACGACATTCGACACAAAACGACACGCGTAAAGCTTAAAAAGGTCGAGGGCACAGTCAACACAAACACATGATACACTCTATTTATATTCATTTTATGCCCCCGGTTCAGTCACATTTAGCTCGTATTTATTCGTATTTACTATGACTTTAGGAGCTATATGTTATGTTTCTCGATACTGCTGCTTTTCATTTACATTTTGCAGGTTTTGGTGGTTTTGAGCCAAAACCCGGGACAATTGGAGCATTACGAGATTCGAGACGACAGGACCTAACTTGAGCTCGCGCAGGAGCTTGAGAACACGAGCCAAGACCAAAAGACTAAGGCTACGAGGAAGAATAAAAGGGCCAAAGACATACAAGGCCTACGTATAATAAAGCCCAAAAGCAAGAGTGAATGAGTATTGGGCCAAGGATTAAGGCCAAGGCAGCCGGCCCAAATAAATGGGTCAGGCCGGCCCCAGACCGGCCGGCCGGCTGGCTTGTTATTTTCATCGGTTTTTGATTTAATTCGTGATTTATTATCTTGGACACTATATATAAGACTTTAGGACGAAAGTTATCACTTATGCTTTATTTTCCTAGTTTAGTTTACTGCTTAGTTTTATTTTCTCTCCTTCAAAACTCTTAGTTTTAGTTTTATTTCAAGTTGGATACAATTGTAACCGTCGGTACTCCGTAAGTTTTCAGGTTTATTTCAATTGCTTTTATTCATCCTTTTGCTATGTCTTCTTTATATTGTTTTGCCTTGCCTTTAATTATGTCTAGCTAATTTCATAATTAGGGTTTAGGGTGATTTGTGGCATATGATTTAGGAACATGTTTTGAGATTAAACTGGTTGATTAAATTGTGCTCTTGATTTCTTTTTACGCGTTTTATGTCAATTGAATTAGGTTTATTTCGCCTGATCACCGATTTAACTGAGTTTAATTGAACCTGAGTATGTTTTAATTTAAGATCGAAAGCCGAGTTAAAACTAGACTTACGCGAGTTAGATGAGTTGAATTTAGTAAGTTGCGAGAGCCCGCTAAATTTGCTTAAGGCTAAAATTGACTCGAGAGAGCGTTTTACAAACCTAGTCAAGTTGCACAGTTTATCTCTTCCGTCTTATGAACTTGTGTTCCTGAATCATTGTCATATATGAACCCGATGCCCTAATCTCTCCCTCATTATATTTCTATTCATCTACTTTGTTATTGCTTTAGTTTATAGCTTAAACCAACCCTTTTTCACACCTTTGAGACTGACCTGTTTACTCCGACTTAGCTTAAACTACACCGTTTCTCTGTGGATACGATCCTGCTTGCCACTTGCTATTGTTAGTTGCTTGTTAGGTTATTTTGATATAGGCGATACGACTTATACCTTATCAATTTTGGCGCCGTTGCCGGGGAAACGGCTTTGCTAGTTCTAGTTTTTGCTTGTTGTTACAGGTTTTTCTCCTTTGTCTCAAGGAACTTAGTTCCTTGAGACCGTTTTTAATTGCTTGCTTGTAGTTTTTGATTATGCACAGGTCACCTACAGGTTTAGTTCCATTTGAGCCTGAACCTGAGCGAGCATTTCATAGGCTACGTAAGGAAGCAAGGAAATTAATTGATCTTGACTTTGAGGAAGCGTCGCATTCTGAGTCCAGTGCTGCGCAATCGTCCTACGAAGAGGACACACCTCCTCATACTCCGTTAACACCTCCACCAGTGACCATGCCTAAACTTTCGAGTCACTCGGTGCCTAAACCGGAGTCCATTCCAAGTGGATTCACTATGCCCGCTACGGTGCAGGGCAACTTCGAGATTCGCCCCGCCTTTCTCAATTTGGTGGAGCGGAATCAGTTCGGTGGTTATCCTACCGAAGATCCTGGTCGGCATATGCAGATGTTTACCGACTACTGTTCTACGATTAAGCAGGCCGGGATTACGCAGGAGCAAATACGGGAAATGCTGTTCCCGTTCTCATTAAAAGATCGAGCTCGCGAGTGGATTACTGATCTAAACAAGGAGGATGCGGGTATTACTGATTGGAGTGGGTTGGCTCTTGCATTCTACTCAAAATTCTATCCTCCAGAGCGTACGAACCAAATGAGGAGTCAAATTCAAGGCTTCAAACAAACGTTCGACGAGTCGCTTGCTGAGGCGTGGGACAGGTATAAGAAGCTGATTAGAGACTGTCCTCATCACGGGCTCAATACTTGGTTAGTGATCATGACCTTCTACAATGGTCTTTATGCGGAGAGTCGGGCTATTCTTGATTCAGCTGCAGAGGGTCGTTTTGCCAACAATACAGATGATGACAAAGCATGGGGTTTAATAGAGGAGATGGCGGTTCACTCCGCACAGTTTGGTAAGCCGCGAGGGAATTCACGGTCCGCGCATGACGACCGTGATAAGGGGAGTATTAGTGCGCTGACGAGTCAGGTGGCTGCGCTGACTGCGCAAATTTCTATGATGACAGGTGGTGGTTCCTCCAGTGCTCATGTGAATGCTGTCACAGGGCACGATATGGGTTATACTACGGGGTATGCTGCGCCCCAAGAGCAGGTTTTTGCGTATCAAAACTACAACCAAAACTTGCCCTACCAAAACCAACCTGGTTACGATCGATCACTCTTGTCTTACCGTAACCAGAATGTCCTAAACCCAACCACCCAACCACCACAAAATCAACCTTACATTCCCCCACATAAAAATTTCCAACAAACCCCTCCAAACTACCAAAGACCCCCATATGTCCAACCAGCTCAACCTGCTCCTGTTGTTGATTCGGGTGTGAATGAACTGAAGGCCATGATGCTGCAGATGGCTAAGTCGCAAGAGATCATGATGCAACAAATGCAAAAGGACGGGCAAGCTAAAGACGCGGCGATTAAGAATCTAGAGAACCAAGTGGCTCAACCGCCGCTTCGCAGCTCTGGCGTCAACCGCACCTGCCGCCCCAAGGTAGCCCTCACCATGATACCGCATGTGCTATAACTTTGAGGAGCGGTACGTTCTATGATGGCTCTAAGCACTTGGGGGAGAAGGATGATGAAAACGTGACTGATCCGAGAAAAGAGGTCCCGGTAGGTCGGCCGTGGCCGGTCGATCGGCCGGACACGTGGCTGCGAGGAAAGATGATTCGGGTGTTACTTCGGATGCTACTCCAACGCCCCCGTTTCAAGTCAGGCTTCCGTTTCCTGGTCGTCAACGAGGTGCAGAGCCCGAGGCAAAGTTCAAAAAGTTCGTGGACGTCATTAGAGCGCTTCAGGTAAACGTCCCTTTTATTGACCTCGTTACTCAAATACCTGCGTATGCTAAATTTTTGAAAGATGTTTTAGCTCGTAAGCGTACGTTAGATGACTTGTCGACCGTGGCTTTTGTGGGGGAAGCTAGTACTAGGCTGCAGGGTAGTAAGCCCCCTAAGCTTAGCGATCCTGGTACATTCTCTATTCCCTGCTCTATAGGCAGGTTTGTAGTTCGTAATGCCTTATGCGACCTAGGAGCCAGTGTGAGTGTCCTCCCCTACTCTCTGTACCAGAAAATGAATTTGTCAGCTTTAGAACCCACTAGCATTACCCTGCAGATGGCTGACCGCTCAGTTAAGCGTCCCTTGGGTATCTTACACGACGTCCCTTTACAGGTTGGGCAGTTCTTTATCCCTGTCGACTTCGTAGTTTTAGATATGCCCGAGGATGCCCGTATTCCTATCATTTTGGGGCGACCCTTCCTGCACACTGCTGGTGCAGTTATTGATGTGGGTAGCAAGACGATAGCCTTTAAGGTGGGGGGTGAGAAGCTCACGTTTGCACATTCTGATACCCCGCGGTCCCCTATGCGTCTCGAGTCAGTTTGTTCCATTGACTCCGTACCTCCGTCTCACTCTACTGGAGACACATTGGAGGTTTTGCATGTCTCTTCTCTTTTTGCAGGTTCTTCCCAAGATGGCTGCAAGGATGGTTTGGGGGAGAGGAAGCTGCTCAAGGCTGACGTCTACGACGCGAGTAAGGGGGATGGAATGCCCGCAGTTGAGCCATTTCGCGATCGAGGACCTACAATGATGGACTATGCTGCATTGCCTCGAGCTGAAGGAGTGCTTTGGCGATCGCCTGCTGTATCGCCGAGTGAAGCTGTTGCAAATGGCCAACGACCTTGGCCTACTTATACTTGATTTCTGCTGCTGTGAAGAGTCGTGCGGGACTATAAACCAGCGCTTCCGGGAGGCAACCCGATGACGTTGTATTATCAATTAGCATTTGTACTTTTGGTTTGCTTGTTTTATGACTTTTGGTTTTTATTGAGCGCGCGAGGACGAGGGTATTTTATTGTGATTTTTAGCGCGCAGGTATTCATGGACTTTTAAGTCCTTGTTATGTTGAAAAAGCTCACGAGGAAGGCCCTTAGCCGGCCTGCCGCGGGCAGGGCCGACCGTCATTTGGTGAAACAGAGGAAAACGCAAAAATCGAAAATTGGGGTGCCCGGTAGTGGTGCCACGGCCTGGCCCGGCCCCCTTGGTCTGCTCTTCTGTTTTGCGTATTCTTGCGTGCTATGCCGAAGTACTTCGACGTTGGACTGAATTGGACGCATATACGGGGATTCTAAGCCCCACTCCACGCTTCACTTCGGTTTGGGGGAGCTCCTACTCTACATTGTGAGCACTCTTTACCCCATTTTCTCTCGTTTTCTCGTTTTACTTTCCTTCCCTCTTATGATTTATGTCCTCCTCTGCTTTTGTGGTTGTGCTGTTTTCCACATTGAGGACAATGTGTGATTTGGTTTGGGGGAGGGAAACACTTTCGCGTTCATTAGTTTAGTTGCATTTCATTTTGTGTGCTTTTATTATAAAAACAAAAAAAAAAACCCAAAAATCAAAAAAATTGCAAAAATACGAGTCTTTTTGGTCTGCTTTGTCCTGTTTTATCTAGTTTGGAGAATTGATTAGTGCATTAACTTTGATCTTTAGTATCTTTGAGTCGACTTCCTATTGCCTTAGCTTGCACGATTGGTTTGTTTCCTGTTAATAGATTGCGAGCCTTAACACTAACCCACTTGTATCTGCTTAATTCTTTCTGCTTTTCGCTTGTTTACTTTCGACTTTGACATTCGAGCTTGGCATTGGTTTGTGGATTGTTGGTTTGTTGGTTTGCGGTTTGATTGGAAAGATCATCTTAATGTTGGAGCAACGCTTCGATGCTCTCGGAGGGGACTCATTGATTTGAGTAACCACAGTGGCCATGAATTTGGTTGCGACCGAGAGTATGAGTAATAATGTAACCCTTAAGGAAATATGTGTACCCGAGCGCGATTTTTACCGAGTGAACGTCAAGCTAAACGGTACTACATACGAGGGATGCTCCACATTTGCGAAAAAAAGAAAACAGAATACGAACAAAAGAAAAAGAAGAGAAAAAGGAAATGATTTGGAAGGATTGGATGTTGGAAAGTGGTTAGTACGGTTGGCCTTGCTTGAATTGAAAATGTCGTTAGTTTTACTTTTGCGTAAGCGTTAGAGGCTAGTGGTATAATGTGGTGTGAATGGTTGAGACTTGTGCTCTATTCTCGGTGAAATAGACTTTGGTTGTATTGTTTATGTGCATAGGTCGTCCACTTCGAGATACTAGCGTGATTAGTTCGTGTCACTTTGATTTTCTCCGACGTTGTTTGCTTGAGGACAAGCAAAGGTTTGGTTTGGGGGAGTTTGATACACTCTATTTATATTCATTTTATGCCCCCGGTTCAGTCACATTTAGCTCGTATTTATTCGTATTTACTATGACTTTAGGAGCTATATGTTATGTTTCTCGATACTGCTGCTTTTCATTTACATTTTGCAGGTTTTGGTGGTTTTGAGCCAAAACCCGGGACAATTGGAGCATTACGAGATTCGAGACGACAGGACCTAACTTGAGCTCGCGCAGGAGCTTGAGAACACGAGCCAAGACCAAAAGACTAAGGCTACGAGGAAGAATAAAAGGGCCAAAGACATACAAGGCCTACGTATAATAAAGCCCAAAAGCAAGAGTGAATGAGTATTGGGCCAAGGATTAAGGCCAAGGCAGCCGGCCCAAATAAATGGGTCAGGCCGGCCCCAGACCGGCAGCCGGCCGGCCGGCTGGCTTGTTATTTTCATCGGTTTTTGATTTAATTCGTGATTTATTATCTTGGACACTATATATAAGACTTTAGGACGAAAGTTATCACTTATGCTTTATTTTCCTAGTTTAGTTTACTGCTTAGTTTTATTTTCTCTCCTTCAAAACTCTTAGTTTTAGTTTTATTTCAAGTGGGATACAATTGTAACCGCTTCGATTCTCGTAAGTTTTCAGGTTTATTTCAATTGCTTTTATTCATCCTTTTGCTATGTCTTCTTTATATTGTTTTGCCTTGCCTTTAATTATGTCTAGCTAATTTCATAATTAGGGTTTAGGGTGATTTGTGGCATATGATTTAGGAACATGTTTTGAGATTAAACTGGTTGATTAAATTGTGCTCTTGATTTCTTTTTACGCGTTTTATGTCAATTGAATTAGGTTTATTTCGCCTGATCACCGATTTAACTGAGTTTAATTGAACCTGAGTATGTTTTAATTTAAGATCGAAAGCCGAGTTAAAACTAGACTTACGCGAGTTAGATGAGTTGAATTTAGTAAGTTGCGAGAGCCCGCTAAATTTGCTTAAGGCTAAAATTGACTCGAGAGAGCGTTTTACAAACCTAGTCAAGTTGCACAGTTTATCTCTTCCGTCTTATGAACTTGTGTTCCTGAATCATTGTCATATATGAACCCGATGCCCTAATCTCTCCCTCATTATATTTCTATTCATCTACTTTGTTATTGCTTTAGTTTATAGCTTAAACCAACCCTTTTTCACACCTTTGAGACTGACCTGTTTACAACGACTTAGCTTAAACTACACCGTTTCTCTGTGGATACGATCCTGCTTGCCACTTGCTATTGTTAGTTGCTTGTTAGGTTATTTTGATATAGGCGATACGACTTATACCTTATCAACACAAGATCATAATCCGAAGCTAAAAAAAAAGTCAAGGATACAACTTTCCTCATAAAACAGCAAACGAGGCAAACGTAAATGACAACTTTCATTTCATTAATGATAGTCAAAAGCTGTTACATTTTGGATTTTTCATCTCTAGAGCAAAAGACAAAACTACAACATCTAACGTCTCCTTAGGTCTTAGGAACAACAAAGCATACAACATCACCAGAATTTGGGATTGACGACGAACTACGACAAGGTTCCTTTGACACCATCTTCATCAGCGGCACGCATTTCCTCGATTCCTCGGATCACGAATCACAAGTG
Source organism: Dianthus caryophyllus (assembly GCA_023091065.1). Taxonomy (NCBI): domain Eukaryota; kingdom Viridiplantae; phylum Streptophyta; class Magnoliopsida; order Caryophyllales; family Caryophyllaceae; genus Dianthus; species Dianthus caryophyllus. Next base: position 7,251,642 of record CM041521.1, on the reverse strand, counting down.
GATGCGCCAATTTTTCAACACAAAAATACCTAAAAACATCAAATGCCGTCCCATCGGACGATGCACCAACCGACCTCAAACCTTTGCCATCATGGCAATTACATCCTCTTCTCTGCACCTAAAACACCTCCCCCTACTCAACAGAACGCAGCCGTGTATCACATCACCTCGTTTTACACCCCTGCTTTACGTCTTTTTGTTTTTCACATTCAAAAAACCCATCATCCTCAAACACACTTTCAGCTCTATGCAAATAATAATTCTCGCATTTCGCAACTCCTATTTTAAAAATTATAATTTTTATGTCGCGTTTTCGTCAAAACATTTTTGCAAACTTCATACATCATTTGTTAAAACACGTTTTACGCATGTTTTCACATAAAGCATGATGCATTTTCCTGAAATCGCATTTTCACGAATTTCAAGAGGCATAATCTCAATCGAGGCTCGCATTTTCGCACAACTAATGATACACTGCAGGTATTAAGTACAGCAACACGCAAGGTCGACCAACAATGACGTCCATTCAACGACACTAACGCAAGCTATTCACATTACGACTTTCATTCCGCCAAAGTCGTACCACGAAATTTCCTACAAAGCTGTACAACAACAGTGTTCCTCTCCATAACCGCAGCCCATACAGCTTCATACAAAAACATACAAAACAGGCACAGTAACACCCTTACAACAACAACTACCACAAATACATACAACCACATAAAGCCCAAATACACAAGTCTACCACAAAAGTCCAAAGTTCACTACACAATCACAAATCATCATCAACAGAGACTACGACTGATCACGGCGGCGCAACTCCTCGCGAGGCACGTCAAGCTAGGCCCGGTAGTCACCCAGCTCCTGCTCACGTTGGACCTCGAACTCAGCTCGAAGCCTGGCCTCCGTCTCGGCCTGCACCCTAGCCGCCTCCTGTGCACGACGAGCCTCGCCCTCGGCCCTCACCCTAGCATTCTCCCGTTCGCACCGCGCCTGACAAGTCTGAAGCTCCGCGACCTCTCGATGACACATGCACAACTTAATGGTATGCTCGTTCATTGACATCCACCACTTGCTCGCCGTCCGCCAGAGCCTCCTATGCACCTCATCCGTCACCTGCAAAACGAAAGATCAACACGCTGGGGGCTAAAATCAAAAACAGCTACAACAAGTTTGACTAACGTTTTACACTAAATCCTAAGTCAAACTGAGAGGCTAAAATCAAAAGCAGCTACAGCAAGTTTGACTACCGTTTTACACTAAAACCTAAGTCAAATTGAGGAGGCTAAAATCGAAAGCAGCTACAACTACAACAACAAAAAAAATAAACCTCTTTTACGAGTCCAACAAAAACATTAAACCTCTTTTACGAGTCTCACAAAAAGCACTAAACCTCTTTTACGAGTCCAACAAAAACGTCAAACCTCTTTTACGAGTCTCACAAAAATCACTAAACCAATTTTACGAGTCAAACAAAACATTAAACCTCTTTTACGAGTCAAACAAAACATTAAACCTCTTTTACGAGTCTCACAAAAAGTACTAAACCTCTTTTACGAGTCCAACAAAAACATCAAACCTCTTTTACGAGTCTCACAAAAAGCACTAAACCTCTTTTACGAGTCAAACAAAACATTAAACCTCTTTTACGAGTCAAACAAAACATTAAACCTCTTTTACGAGTCTCACAAAAAGAACTAAACCTCTTTTACGAGTCCAACAAAAACATCAAACCTCTTTTACGAGTCACAAAAATTTTCAAACCTCTTTTACGAGTCAAACAAAAGCATAAAACCTCTTTTACGAGTCACACAAAACAATAAACCTCTTTTACGAGTCACAAAAAAAACATCAGACCTCTTTTACGAGTCTCACAAAAAGCACTAAACCTCTTTTACGAGTCAAACAAAACATAAAACCTCTTTTACGAGTCAAACAAAACACTAAACCTCTTTTACGAGTCCGACAAAAACACTTAAAACCTCTTTTACGAGTCACACAAAAACACTAAACCTCTTTTACGAGTCAAACAAAACATTAAACCTCTTTTACGAGTCCAAGCCAAACAATAAACCTCTTTTACGAGTCCAACAAAAACAATAAAACCTCAGTCACGAGTCAAACAACTACCTCGAGCACGCAGAATGCGTTCAAAACGCAAAGTTCGGCTAGACTACAAAACGCCATCGAGAAGCATTCATCCACAGGCTGGCATGCCCCTAAATATGCAGGACCGTCATGTCCTTAAACATGTACCCATCGTCCCGCCCCACATATCCCGGCACTAAGTCCTCGTCTCTCCCCGAGACACATACTTAGCGCCGCCAGAAAGTATCGAGACTGTAGTGGTCCGGATACTATCTTTTTAGGTTTGACTAGCGCTTTAGTCCAAGCTCAGTCAAACTGGGAGCTCTGTAGATACCCGTATCCGTACCCCCCAAAAACAAGCCCGATGATGAAAAAGGACTTTTATGCATGTTTTATAAATAGACGAAACGGTACAAAGTGTCTAAAACATTTTAGTAATTTTTAACGTATTAATTTAAAATTGCATATTTCGTAAAATGAACATTAATTCTGTCGTTCTATTTTAAGCCGAGAAACACGACACGATTATTTACTCACAAAAGCAACCCACAAAATCAAGCCACAAAAACAACCCGCAAACCACAAAATTACGCACCCAAAACGAGTCGATTCGCCTCCCGAGTCACATTTTCGTAAAACTAAAATTTACGACTTTACAAAATAATACGATACGAGACAATTTTATTTCGAGCCAGAATCGAAAAATACGACGAAAACCGAGACGCGAAACAAAACTGAAACCAAAAACGTAAAACTTTGGTCTAACGGACCAAAGCCTCACACACATCAAAATCCAGCCCAAGATCAAATCATACGTCAAATACAAAAGGCGGCCCAAGTTTTGTCTGACACACACAAAAACAAGTCGCCAGTCCACTGGTGATTTGTTTCTCCCCCTATTAGCATTCTGGCGATTTGTTTTGCCTCTTAAATTCACACTGGCGACTTGTTTGCTCTACAAAACACCACTAACGACTTGTTTTGACTTCCTGCACGAATTCAACCACCCTCTATATATACCCATTCACTCATCCACACAACACACATCAACTTATCAATACACAATACTCCTCTAACTCACACTTAGGATTTTCTAAAAAACCGTCTTTGCGTTTTAAGGTAAACATTTTACCTTCGGACCGGACTTTTTAGACTCGGACAAAGGGTTACCTTAACCCGACCCGATATTGGCTTAACGAACCCGTATTCGTAATACGGTTGTAGTAATTCGGATTTCTAATCCGTCTAAACCTCGCCAATATCGCATAAACAAACGACCCACTTTCATTAAAGCAAACCGATGTTACATTTTACATTATGCAAATTCTCATTCATGCATTAAATATGACTAAACACGGATTCGACATAAACTTGTACCGTTTCAACTAGTCTTTTTAAACATGCAAAACTGAGAGTTTTTCAAAATACTAGAATTAGACAAGAGTCGGAAAATAATGTTTTTATAATAATTCAAGCACAATGAATTATCATATTTACATACATTTCCTAAAATAAAACGTCATAACTTTGACGACTCACATTCATTATTTTGCATTTTTATCGAGTCATATTCGCACTTGTACGTAGCGTTTTATTAGCTCAAACTTCGAAATTAAGCACTTGTTTTCAAATTAGTAAAGACTACTTTACGTAGGCTTTTTTATTTCAGTTTTTCATAAAACATTTTGATAAAACTTTCGAAAAGTAACCTTGCCCCGAATCCTCTCTGGTTTCACAATAACCTTAGAAGGATAGGTATTGACGCGCCTTGAATTCTAAGACTCGCGTCTTATAATTTAAGACGCATCGAAAAGGTTCCAAATTCCTTTAAATAATTTGGTGGCGACTCCAATTGCAAAAGCGATTTTCAAGCATTTAAGCAATGATATCCCCCATAGCAACTCGTGCACTCGCATGTCTATTTTCTCGCATAGCGACCCGCCCCCTAATCGGGCGGGCCCGCGCGAGGCGTCGAGGAGCGATCCGATTCCCGGTACCTTCAGAGACATGCTTGTCGGCCTTGTCCTTGACGCGTTGTTCCAAACGATCGACTTCGATCTGGTGCAAGGCCCTCAAGTCGTTAATGGTTTCCGTGAGTTTGTTGAGTTGGTTTCGGAGTGTTTCCTTTCTGCTAGGGTGACACGGTCCTTGGTGCGGCAAGTGTCCAGTTGAAACCTACATTTGCATGGATTGCATCAGCGACACGACAAACTCGATTGACACATTCATTTACGCATTTGTTTAGCTCATTTTGTTTGAAAAGACTCTTTTAAGCCATTAAAAGAAGGAAGTTTTTCGAAAATGTTTTAGCTAGGAGGGTTTTTGAGACGAGAATGCGTGCGCGCAACTTGCCTCGATGTTAAAATGTTTTTTGTTTTGCATCCACTTAGCCGGAGTAACGGTATGTTGTCATAGGCTAATGTTGGATGTGCGGAAAGGATTCGACTCAAACCAGTCAAGTCGAAGATGTTAAAAAGGATGTGAGCCGCGAGACTCAAAGAATAAAATGCACGAGTTTGGGTCGGAAAACCTTGAGTCGGTTTTTGCTAGTTTTGTAAAAGGAAATTTGAAAAATGTTTATTTCGAAAACCCGCGATTATTTTGTTTGAAAAGTGTTAGCTTGTTAGTTGTTAGATTGATTTGTATCTTTGAAAACTTTAAACGACTTTTCGAAAATATGCAATGCAAATGAATTTTGAAAAAGGCTATAGTGTATAGCCTCGCATTTGTACGTATGACTCTTGGCTGTTTGGTCTAGTCTCGTACGCCTCCAACTGGTTTGAGTACGCTTTAGCAGATGCATTTAGCCCTTCGCCCACACAGTAAAATGTGTAGGATACGAAGGAAGCCTTGGGGCGGTCAAACTAGTTCGTTATGGCAAGCCGTGGAGGGGTGAGAGGAAAGTTAGTCCAGAACGTGCCTCGTCGAATGGACGATGCCTGCGTTTGGAACCACCTCTCGAGGGTGTTTGTGTGTGAATCCACTGGATTCGACTCTAACGAATATGCTTAGCCCACATATAATGATTGTTCTCAAGTGTTCGAGTCTCGTTTTTATTTTTAAAAGGAAAAAAGCTAGTTTTAGTTTTAAAAATAAAACCTCTCCCCAGTGGAGTCCCCAACACTAGGTACCAGGGTTAAATGGGACCACTCGACGTCTTGCTAAGGGGAGAAAAGTTTAAAAATATTAAGTAGGAAAAACCTTTCAAAATTGCGCTAGAGTCGCCACAAAATTATGAGGAAAATTTAGAACCCGTCTTCGTGTCCTTATGCTCAAAGACACGTCTTAGAGTTCAAGGCACGTCGACAACCATCCGTCTAAGGCTATTGTGAAACCAGATTCGGATTCGGGTGAGGGTACTCTTCTAAAGAATAGTTCAAATAATGTTTTATGAAAGATCTTTTGGAAAAGCCTATCAAAGATAGCCTCTACTAAGCTTGTGAACAATGCAAAGAATGATATGTGAGCTTAAGTAATTCGCTACGTACAAGTGCGATATAGGTTGTAAAAAGAGTGCAAATGCAAATGCAAAAGAGATTGTTTAAAACCCTCAGTTAAGCATGCTTAAACTTGTTAACGAAAACGGTTCAGTTAATGTCGAATTCATTGTTAAGTGATTAAATGCAAGAAGAGGATTTGCTAAATGCATACATAAAATAAAGTCCATTTGGTTTATTTTAAAGGAGGGGTCAGTTGCTTATGCAACTTTGGAAAGGTGTTACGAATAGGGTGTGTATTCGAGGTGCATGGCCACCTTATGAAAAGCAGACTTGCGTACCAAAGTCGGGGCGAGCCTAATGTAGACCCATGCAAGTCAAAGAAGTAAAGAAAAACCTTAATCCATGCTAGGATTAAGACCTACCTGTCTCGAATCAGGAAACCGGCAGCGCTTCGCTTCAAGGGGAGAATTCAACACGAGAAAATGAAGAATTCATAGGTGTTTATGCGTGAGGCTTTTTGAGAGAATTTGCTGAAGTTGTTGTGAAATTCTGATGTGAAATTATTGTGTCTGAAACGTATGCAGAGGGGTTGTATTTATAGTAGAGAGCTCGTCAAGATTTAGAAAACCTAGAGGATAAAACCAGCCGTAGGAATCGCAAGGCACCTTGCGAATGCCTGAGGTAATCGCAAGGCCCCTTGCGAATTCCCTTTTCAATCGCAAGGATTCTTGCGATTAGGAGGGCGGGCAAAATCTTTTTTTTTCGTATATTTCCAAATTATCTTTTGGGATATACGGCATATTCTTTCTTGGGCTCTAAGATACGATGTATTTGCTGGATGTAGCGTTTGTTTAGGTTATCCAGGGCCTTGGGAAGCGGGCCAGGAATGCCACTGGGCTCGGTTCTGGGCCCGAGACCCGAAAATGTGAAAAGGGTGTATTTTGTAGTGTTTTGTGAAATAAGACGACCCGTGAGGCCGTATTTGGTGTTTTTCAGTGCTAAAAGGTGATTTTAGCGACTGGGCCTAAATTTTGGAATTTAGGAGAATTGAATTGGACCTTGTTAATGTAAAAGGGCCAATTGTTTCATGTGTTTGTAAAAGGGTTTTCGCATGCCTATTAGGACCTAGACTCGAGACAAGCTAGACTCCAAGTGAACTAAAGGACATTTACTAAGAGTGATGACACCTAGCGACCTCATTTCGCATTTAAAAACGACTCAACTTGAATTCGACATAATTAGTACCGTTTAAGTCAACATAAAAGCATGCATATAAAAGTCCATTGTTACATCACTGAGTTTTTGGTGGGAGGTACGGATGTGGGTATCCACAGTATAAAAGAAAAGAAAATCATACCAACCGTGTACAAGGTATATATTATATTCTAGTGTGGGATCGAAAATGTACCTACTGGAGCTCATCAGATTGTGTACATGACCCATAAGTCAACTCGGTCTTTTCCAGCACACTTTACCCTCACTCGTGAGCATCTTGAAAATCTTTCTACGAGGTTGAAACATTTTAAGATTGCTCAAATGATAAGTGCTTAAAGGGATTGATTGTACAACTCATATCAACAAATTGGCAAATTGCATGTTTTATTCTGGTGGATCATCTAAGTACTCTTTAGTAAAGCATACTTGCTATAAAACAATATTAGGATGTGTAATTTGGTGATAAGTTTTCCAGAACGCTTACCATTGAAGCCAAAATACAATGAAAAGTACCATGTTGATCTCTAGACCATGTACAAAATCTGGTAAGACACTATGGGTGTCAATGCTGGTCCTAAGTTGGCGCCGGAGTGTTACACAGTTACACTAGTTGCGTAGGGATTTGAAAAAGGGGAAGAAGTCGATTACAATGAGATATTCTCTCAAGTTGTAATACATGGCATACGGAGTACTAATTAAGAATGCAGTACCAACTATACTTTATGCATTATTATTTCATATCTTCATTTTTTTCTTCTTCACAAGTCTCCATCTCGTTCTTAATTTTCAAATCAATCAAAATTTGCACAATTAAATCGCATCAACTGAATTGGCTACACCATGATAACAATTTCCTATGGATCATAAATCGGGATCAAGTAATCCCTTGTGCAAGTAGCTAGTTACTTCACACGACGTAACATGCAAAAATGTTAAGTTCAAACAATGTTCAAACTTGCTCCAAGTAACATCATTGTTTAACATGACCATTAGATTCTATTAGTATGTACCTTCGCATAAGAATTATCACAATCTCTTGTACAAAATGATACATCATGTCAATATGCTTGGTTCGAGCGTAATGAACCTAGATCTGCCCAAGTAAATTGCCTTCCAAATATCACACCTGAATTTGCGGGAGGCATTGGGGCATTAGGGCACTGGGTAATGTTGTTGTTGTTGTTGTTGTTGTTGTTGTTGTAGACTTAATATGCTTTACATTTAAAAATTTTAACTCAAAATTGCCGAACATATGAATTATTTCATTGGGCGATACTACTTGTTTTAATTTACCAAAAACCAAAGTGCGAAAGATAAACTAATATGACTGAGCCAAACCGATGAAGTAATATGCAACGGAATGCGAGTTCATCACTTAACAGAAATCCAAAATATGATCTTCCTAATAACTCAATGGCACTCTAAGCAAATGAGCAGTAAGCATCAAAAACACCTTATACAAAGTTAAGGAGCTTTACGAGAGCACGACGAATAGAGACATAGAAGACAGGGGAAAAAAGTATTTACATTTTCCGTGGAAGAATGGTGCAAAGTGTGGAACTCGGGGTGTGAATGAAGCCGCTAAGTTTTATAAACCAAGTTAAATGGGCGCCAAAATCCAGAACATGAGATGAGAAGATATAGAAACAAGAAACCGGGTTATGAAGGCAAAGGTGACAGATAATCCGTACTTGGTACAAGGGTGGTGATAGTGCGTTTTGCATAAGCCAAGGTCGTGGGAATACAGAACCACAATGCCTGCAAATGAGCAAGCAGCTGCAAGCGATAATGTCGCTGAGATCTGGAATGAGAAAACACGTCTCTGTGAGTTATCATGATGAAGAGGTAAAAAATAGACGAGTGGAAATACGTGACAAAACCCGAGATATTAGGGTGTTCAACATTTACCGAATATTAACACAATATAAAATTGAGTATAGACTCTAGATTCACAATAACAATGTAGCAGGGTGCCTCTAAGGCTCTCCTTAATGACAAGGTTTAACATGGTCACATGTACGTGGTCTTACCTAAGAAAAGAGGTTTTCGAATGACCTATAATACTACGTCTACTTGGAGAAAGATTTGTTGAAAGCTGGGATTTGTTGACTAGGAACGTCAAAAGAAGCTCGACTATGTAAAATGGAGGAAAATGGTAGAAAACTGAAGAAACTGGAACCAAAAAATTTGCTGCACCAACTGATTCAAATACTTCTCCGTAGAAAAAAAAAAGTGTTAATTTTCAAAGTCTGGTTATAATTTAGCACAGGCTTAACGATTGTCAGATTACCAGAAAATAGAAAACCAACCTATGTACGTACGTCACACAAATAGTCAACACCAACCTACAAGTATTCAAGATCACATGAATCTTCTACAGATGCAATCTTTGACGTCTAATAGTAAAAAAGACTTCGTCACATAACTTTCAGACAATGGATTCGTCACAAGCACAAATGTAAGCAATTTTAATTTATAGAATAACTATGAAATAAATGAAAATTGTTCTTCCTTCAAATATCTTCTCGTTTTCAGCAAAAATGAAACAGGATACAGACGAGGTTAAGGCAATAAAATATTGCTTCAAACTGTCGTTCAACATGGAACTTGTGTTGTAGAGGTAAACGGTGAAGCTCTAGCATTCCCCCAGCTACTTTTGGGGAAATTGGCAACGATATAGTGTCCTATTTTAATACTCCATAGTCTTAATATCATTTCTATTAAGTTTGTTTATCATAAGTTTAATCAAGTTGCAAATTGTTCAGCGCTCCTGCTACCGATAGATTGTTGCCTAGAGGGCTAGAGAAGATTAACGATCTTGTGAGTAATGGAGTTTACGCCCCACTTTGGTAAACATAGTCATCTCCTACTTTAAAACCATAAAAATTAAAAAAATAAAAAAAATAAAAAAATAAAAAAACATCTTCATCGGTGTTTGTATCCAACTGCATTTGTTAACTTAAACCATTTTGCAATTGAAAGCTCTAAAAAACAAAAATAAATGACTCCATGTTTGCTTACAAATACATTTCGATGAACCACCATTTGACAGTTCCATTAAATTGTATTTAAGACTATCTATAAACATTTACCAGAAAGTACTGCTCTCGGAAACGAAAGAAAAAAAATTGCAAAAGAAACGTAAATAGGTCTATGTTAGTCATTATTTATTCTAGCTGATTCAATAAGAAACCAGTCTTCGAGTCAGACACTCATACACAGACCGTGATTTTACTAATTCGGAACTTTCAGCTCTTCAATTGTTTTTGCCAAACTGTATTGTTAGCTAAATCCCTTCCACCATGATAGTAGTGTTTGTGAACTCAATTCAACAACCCTATACCTGTCAAACGGGTCGGGCGGGTAGTTTACAGGTCGGGTAAATACAGGTTCGGGTAATATACGAGTCGGGTGTATTCGGGTTCGGGTAATATAAGGGTCAGGTGTATACGGGTTCCAGGTCGGGTTAGGATCAAAATACGGGTTGATGAACGCCTCTTTATTGATATTTAATTTTTTATTTTTTTGGTGTAATGCCTAAATTTTAACTTAAATAATATTTTGAATGATAATCACATTTTTCTTATTTATTCTCCATGTATTTGGTATCAATATTTCATATGAAAATGCATAACGTCCAATAAAATGCAATTTAAATGATTCATTATACAATTATTGAAAACTAAAAATTATGTTTTAAGTAAGAATTTTCAATTATGAGTAATTTATTAGGTGTCATATGTTTAAACTGCTTTATAATAAGAATTTTCCATTAAAAAAAAATTGGTAACGACTTTTTATATCTTGAAACGCATTTTTTTTATCCAACGGGTTGGGTTTTGACCCATTATTTTCCGGTCATTTCGGGTTCGGATAGATTTCGGGTTCCAGTCGAAAAAGGCAGGTTTATTTCGGGTCATTTACATGTCTGTTTCCAGCGAATTATCGGGTCAGGTCAGATCTTGACAGCTCTAAACAACCCCCTAGACACATTTTATTCACAATTACAGTAAGATCGAAGTTTAGAATTGGTCGTCGCTCATTGGGGTAATAATGACAGGTTAATAATGTGTTATACAAGTAAAGAATGGTACTGAAATCATTAAAAAAAAAAAAAAAAAGAGCAAGGCTTCGTAAAACTATCATCAAGCTTACAGATGTGAATGCACCAGCGCGACATAGTCCAAGTTAATTTGTTTACGAGAGCAAAAAGAGATATCACAATCAATTATATAGTAAATAGTACGGAGTATATAAACCTGCGCCAAACTGATAGGTAAATCATCACAACGATAAAGCATCACCATTGGCTAGATGAACAACTTCATACATTTCACATGAAAACACATTATCTAAAACAACCTAGTAAATAAATATAAGAGTAAATAAATATGACAATAAATGCGGAAAATCAAATAACCACAAGTACAGTAATTTGCATACCCAATCACAAATAGGCTGACTAGAACAGGACTCTGAAGGTCTCGATTTATCCTCAAGGCATAGACATCAAGGCATGCAAGTCCAAAGTTCCATAGCGCTTGAAGCCCCATAGACGCAACCAAATAGCTGAATTGAAAAGTTGAAACACACCATCAAGTAATTAGAGCAGGAAATAGAGCGAAGGGATCAAAGATACACAAATAAAATACTTGAACTCGTTTATATTTCGAGTGTGAAACTCATAATGTTGAAATGAGAATTTCTTCACTTAAAATATAAGAGCTATCAAATTAGGATTGAACACCGAAGAAAACAGATAGACGGTTAGTTATGAAAGTCGTTGTAACAAAGATACACCGGTTTGTAAACATTCAGAAATCTAGTTTTCAAAATCATGACTCCTTAGTGAATTTTTCAGAATGTAAACAGGAAGAGGATGATACTACTTACTAGTTTCCAAATTCTAAGTTGGTTTACACCACCGATCACCCTAGGAGAAGCTCCTTGAAATATTTACCCAGTAACCAAGCAGCTGAACAAGATTGTTTGCAAGTAACCTTTATTTGATTTGGATGGAACAATTCTATAGTTTTTTAACGCTTTCTTTTCTCTCAAAGTGTTTCAATTGTAATGGCTTGTAGAGCACTTTCATACTACTCATTCTGTGAGTATGACATGATGACTGTGATACGTTAAAGCACACTGCCTACCCAAGAGTGAAACTAGTCGTACATGTTTTTTCGTCACGCGAGCTCAAGCGGAATCATATTTTAGATACATAGTTGAATCATACCCATTCCATTCCGCCTTTCTCTTTACATTTTTAAAATGTTCCTCATTTGTTGATGAAAGCGAAAAAAAACAATAACAAGGATGGCAGTATTGCTTAAAGAGTCAGACTGATTGAGAAGGAATGACACCCACAACTATGGCTTTTTCTTTCTAATTAAAAATAGATAAATAACAAGTGAGTAATTTGGATGCAGGATCGAATCCACATCTTACTCTCGTACGCATTTGTTGCTTTAATTATACAAAATTATCAATACAAAAACGACATTCGCCTAAGTCATAGCCTGATAGTGAAACTAATACCTTCATATATTTGGCTAAGTAATGATAAATCTTTTAGAATTATTTATTCTATTGTATAACTACAGCACATTGTGCGTGTACATCAAAGCTATTACCTCATAAATGAAACGGGTAAATATATACGGAGTAATACATAAGGTTTGTTGAACACATACAACCGCCTCATATAAACCGTGCATCTTTTGTGATAAAGAGTAAATGTTCATCAATGAAAAGCAACAATATTGTTGTCTACCACCATATTAAAAAAAAATGCACACTCCTAAGCATAAGGCGGAAATCATGAGACTGCCGTGGTTAACTATTTAAAGGCTCAACAAGGCAAATGCCCTCAATCACTTACCAAAGAACCGCTCTTTCCTATATCAATTAAATACCCTCAATATATGAAACCCTAATGACGACCGTCTACCGCTATCTATGCCTTATCCATCAATGACAAACCTCGTGGCTCAAAATATCTCCATCCTCGACATTAGTTATTACTCCCACGCTTTAATTAGAACTACAACGTCTCCTTATACCCTCGCATTCATTGGAACTACAACTTCCCCCTAACTTTTATTTCTTCTTTTACCCATTTCTCCTTGCTTTTAAGCCAAATTCACTGTGGCTTTTATTGGCGCAGTAGGGATGTCAATGAGGCGAAACAGAGAGCGGGGGAAGGGTCCCCATACCCATACCCACGACTTAAACTCCGTATTCATACCCACCCCACCACCCGCCACGGGTACACAATTTTCATCCACCACCCGCCTGGTAGGTAAAAAAAAATCTCGTACATGCCTCATCCCCGTTGGGTACCCGCGTACCCGTCTAATACCCAATACAGAGTACTCGTCTACCCTACTACTACTTGTTACCCAGCTATAGAGTAATGAGTAAAGTAAGTAAACATTACAAATAGGGATGTTGGACCTTTTTTTTAATTTGGGCTTAATGTTATGATGAAAATGAGTGGTAATAATAATGTGGCTGGCGGGTAATTAGCGGGTACAGGCGGTGTGAGTATAGGCGGTGCAAGTACGGTGAGGGTATTATGTAACATCCATCCTCGCCCATTCAGGGTTTTAAATAACGGAATCGGTTGCGGTTGCGGTTGCGGTCGCGGTGTCACGGTATCGGTCCTGAACTGCTTGTCTCGGACTATAACTCGCTCGTCGCGGTTGATTTTTGTATTAAAAGCTTTTTTAGCGAAATTAATATAAAAATATATTTATGATGTTATATTATGTCTAAATCTGGACAAAACAATGTTTTTAAGAGTGTAATGAAAATCTCGGTCGGTAGAATATATGTGTTCAGGCGTTCAAACGGTGAAAGGATATAAATTGGAGTAGTTGGCCTCTTTTGAAAATCAAAAGAAGGGAGAAGTTGGAATTGGCCCCAAATTATATTATGTAAAATTAAGTATTCCCTCCGTTCCACATTGTTCTTCCCATTTCGATTTGGATCAAAAATTAAGGAAGATAGATTGTGTGGGTGAGATTAAAGTAGAAAAATAATAAAGTGAATTGTGTGGATGGGATTAGTTAAAAGTTGACAACAATAGAAATGAGAAGAAGATAGTGGAATTTCCTTTTTGAGAAAGTGGGAAGAAGATAGTGGAATGGAGGGAGTAATAAATAAAAATAATTTTATTTGATTAGTTTGACAATAATACGGAGTAATAAGCAACAAATAAGCAAAAGAATAGTTCTTAATTGTTTAAAAAAAACAAAAAATTAATAAAAGAAAAAAATAAAATAAAAAATTAACACATGCAAAGAGCCACGTTTTCATTGTCACAGACACAAAAAGATAAAAGTTATAAGAGCAATAGCAATGGTCATATCTAAAATGAGTTTGTTCTTGTACACATCATCACCACATCACCATGAAACAAACTCAAACTAAAAAAAAAAAAAAACAAACTCAACAATGAATAACAATTTACCGCGGTGATTATTTTATTTAGACTCCACATATTTAATTGAGGGTCCCACCAAAATCATAAACTACTCTTTGTTTAGCATGTAGACTACATGCTCCATTTATTTTGGCTAAGTTGTATTTCACGCACTCTATTTCCCACCTTTCCACACTCTCATTATTCCTCTCCCAAATTCCAACAACTTCATCCCTGCCAACCTCTTCAAAAAAAAACAAAAAAAAGCAAATCACTGAGAAAAATTTGTCAAAAATAAAAAGCAAATCACCAAGATGGTGTGGTCAAATTGGCCGAGATTGACGATTCTCGAGTTGACTCGGTGAACTCGTCCGATTTTGGGTCCTTTTGAAATGGCCCGTATAAAACTAGCCCTATCTCGTCTCGTCGGCCGAGTTTTTGAACCCTGCGCCTATTACCCATGGCGGGTAGCTATTTTCTACCCATACCCGCCCCACTACCCGTGAAATCCTCACCCACTACCCGCGAAATCACTGGAATATAGTTTACTTGTGTGCAGATTCTTTAAAACACCATATGAAACAATGAAACATGAAGCATTTGCTACATAGTACAAATATAGGTACAGACCCATCTAACACGGGGGCAATATGGTCGACGGATTCGGGACTCCACTTTTCAGGGGGGCCCTCAAAATTTAGGATTAAGTGATTTAATATATTTATGTAGTAGCTAATTGTAATAATGAAAGTTGTCTAAAGTAAAGGACAAACATATACGTTTTGTAATTTTGCTTGTGATTTGCTCTATGATCAAGAGTACAATATATACACGTTAGGATGATGAGTTTCCTAATATTGTGCCTCACAGTAAGGCAACCAAATAATGAATGTAAGGAAATGATAATTACACTATACAAATTTATGTGTGAACATAATTAGCTAATAATAAGGATATTATCAGCTAATTATCCTATACCCCCCTCAAGTTGGAGCGTGGACATCGGAAATGCCCAACTTGGCCATCAAGTCTCGAAACCGTTGACGACCCAAACCTTTGGTCAAAATGTCAGCGAGTTGGGAATGAGAGTGAACATAACGCGGTGAAATAGTGACACGCCGGATTTCATCTCATATAAAGTGACAGTCGATCTCGATATGCTTGGTGCGCTCGTGAAAGACTGGATTATTAGCAATATGAATCGCGGCCTGATTATCGCAATATAGTGTAACTGAATTGGTAATTGTGACACCAAGACAACTTAACAGCCCTTTAAGCCATAATAGTTCACATGTAGCAGAGGCCATTGCCCTGTATTCGGCTTCCGTAGACGAACGAGAGACGGTGCTTTGCTTCTTCGTTTTCCACGAAATTGGGGAGCCACTGAGACAAACAAAGTAGGCAGTAAGCGACCGACGAGTAATTGGACAGCTCGCCCAATCGGCGTCACAGTAAGCCTCCAACGTCATAACCCCATTGGCGGAGAATATAATGCCTTGGCCGGGATTACCTTTCAATTACCGTACTACACGAAGAGCGGCGTCCCAGTGCGACTGTGTCAGGTGTTGCATAAACTGTGTGAGAATGTGAACTGAGTAGCTTAACTCAGGTCGAGTTAAAGTAAGATAAATAAACTTCCCGACTAACCGACGATACTTGGAGCCGTCTGTAAGTGGCGAATCGGTAGCCAAAGCAAGGTTATGTTTTTCCTCCATGGGTACACTGACTGATTTGCATCCAAGTAAACCCGTTTCCGACAAAAGATCTAGAGTATATTTTCGTTGACAGAGAAACATACCCGTTGAATTTCGTGCGACTTCGAGGCCGAGAAAATACTTTAATGTGCCTAGATCTTTCATATAAAAACATGTACTCAAATAAGACTTGAAGTCTGAAATAGCAGCGGACTGATTTCCAGCGATCACCAAGTCGTCGACATATACAAGAATGTGCATTTCGATATCATTCTTGTGATAGGTGAATAACGAATTATCAGAGACACTCATCGTAAATCCATAGGAGAGTAAAGCAGAGGTGAGTTTTGCATACCAACAACGAGGGGCTTGTCATAGCCCATAAAGAGACTTACGCAGCCTACAAACTTTCCCTCGAACACGGCTGAAATCTGGGGGCATTCGCATATAAACCTCCTCCGATAGATCGCCATGAAGAAAGGCGTTGTGTACGTCCATTTGATGTAGTTCCCATTTAAGAAGTGTAGCAACGGCGAGAAAAGTACGAACGGTCATCATTTTCACAGTAGGGGCAAACGTCTCAGTAAAATCAACACCCTCTGTTTGGTGATTTCCGAGCACTACTAACCGAGCTTTATACCGCTGGACCGTACCATCAGAATTAAGTAGAAAATTTATCATAGTTCACGAAATGTGTTAACGGAAAGCGGGTACCTGAGATAGGATTCGATGTGAGAGGAGAGCTTGCGGGATGGACAGTCATGTTAACGTGCTCCCATCGAACAAAATCAGTGTGTCTCATGTTTGGAAATTTTTCGCGTTTACCGCGGCCAAGAGTTGGTGACGTATCAGCCACGTGATTACCTGTATCATCCGTATTCAAAGCACTGTGCAGTTCAAGGTTGTCATGACGGTCAGCAGGGGTTGTAGTATCAATGATTGAGTCTTGCGGGACTTGTACGGGCTGAGAATCGGGGGCCTGACCAACAGACGTAGGAGATGGATCAACCGAGGACACAAAAAACGTCATCGACAACGTCAGTAGCAATAGCAGTGCCCTGATCATTAGGCGTCTCAGAGTATGGAAATTCTGTATCAATGAACTGTACATCCCGTGATGCAAAAAATCGACCCGTTTCTAGATCATATAAGTTCCACCCCTTCTTCCCGAATGGATAACCAATAAATATACAACGCTGACTCCGACTGTCAAACTTACCAGTAGGAGCTAAATTCGCGGAATAAGCTAAGCATCCAAAAATTCGGAGAAGCGACATATCAAGTGCGCGATTATACAACAATGCATAGGGAGTTGCACCTTCGAGAATTCGAGTTAGAGTTCGATTAATAAGATAAGCTGCTGTGAGAGCACATTCTCCCCAAAAGTCAGTTGGGTGATCACTTTGAAAGCGTAAAGCACGCGCCACATTGAGAATATGGCGGTGTTTACGTTCCACCCGAGCATTCTGTTGGGGTGTTCGTACCATGGAAGTTTCATTAATGATACCGTGAGTTCGAAAATAAGGGAAAAGAGGTTTTAATTCTGATCCATTGTCACTTCGTACGACTTTGACATCACGATGAAATTGCCGTTTAACTAGAGCGAAAAATTCCTGTAGAAGTGTAGGAACTGCGTCCTTAGTTTTCATCAAAAAATACCCAAACACAACGTGAGAAGTCATCGACAATGGACAGAAAATATCGGGAGCCACACGCACGATTTGGTGTGTACGGTCCCCAAACATCACAGTGTATTAAATCGAACAACATCGCAGCCTTATTATTACTTATTGGAAACACTGAACGAGTTTGCTTCGAGCGAAAACAAATATCACAATGCTTATCAGCTAATTTATTCTTAAAATCACGAAATTGAGGAAAAAATTTCATCACTTGCAACGAAGGATGCCCTAAGCGCTTGTGCCAAAGATCGAAGCTGTCACCGCCTTTAACCGCATTAACACGACTTGAGACGTCCATTGGCAAATGATAAAGCCCATCGACAAGCTCACCCACACCAATCCTCGTCTTCAAGATATGGTCCTGAACAACACATTTAGAGTTAGTGAATTGTATACTCAAATTTGAAGATAGTACCAGCTGCGAGACCGAGATTAAATTGCACGTAAAATTAGGAATGAACAACACATCGACTAGGGTTAGAGAATCATTAATCTTTGCGTGGCCTTTGTGAGTAGCTTGCAACTGAGTACCATCGGGTAAACTGACACCAAGAGGAGATATGACAGTAATGTTGTCAAGTAAGGCTAAATCGCTGCAAACATGAGTAGAAGCACCCGTGTCAACAAGCCAAGTAAAATTACGCTTACCATTCAACCGAATAGAATTGACCCGAAGACGACTGTCCTCACGAATAACGGCATTGGTCATATGGGCTGTTTGTTGGCAATATTTTCAGCAGGGCCAGTAACATCAGTCGAGCGAAGACCGCGCTTGGGACCTCGACCCTCCGGGTAACCATGCTTCTCCCAACAACGCTCCTCCGTATGGCCGAGTCGTTTGCAATAAGTGCAGCTACGACGTCCCTGTGTCGAGGACGAAGAGGCGTTAGAACGGCCATCGCGGACCGCAAAAGCTACGGCTGCAGCAGATTTGGGACGAGCATCTTCCTCCTGAATTACTCGAGAGTAGACTTCCTCAAGAGACAGAGGGGGTTTAATCCCCAGAATCTGGGTCCGAACAGAGTGAAAATACGTGTCGAGACCCATCAAGAAAGAGCGAATTTGGGCCTTTTCCCGTTTTGATTCAAGTTTATCAGTCAAACCACACTTACAACCCGAGCATTCACACACATCAAGCGGGTCAGAATCATTACGGTCGTCCAAAAGTTTCTTGATACGACCAAAATAGTCCATGACGGATTCATCGGGCTGTTGAGTACAAGTGACAATATCAGAGTGTAAATGATACAATTATACCTCGTTACCAACAGAAAAACGACGCCGAATAGCTTCCCACAACTCGAACGATGTATCCCGATATGATATCGTGGAACGATAGGGTGAATAGTATTAAAAATCCAAGCAATGATAGTACAATTGGCGGTAAACCAATCATCGTAATCAGCCGAATCTGACGTTGGTGCTTTGGCTGATCCGGTGATAAAATCGAGTTTACGCTTGGCACCCAAAACATTACGGAATCCTTTCGACCATTCGGAATAGTTGGACCCATCGAACTCCACGTGGATCAATTTTGCTCCGAGAGTATCGTGGCTGGAAAGGGCGTAAAGAGGTTTGACAGTATGTGTTTGGGAAGTTTTCTGTGGGTCGGACATCGTGAGAGGGTAAAGAGACAAGATCACAACCTAAAACCTGATACCATAAAGTAAAGGACAAACATATACTTCCTCCATTCCATTTGATTCTATACATATTCCTTTTTTCGGAAATTCCAATCAATTCTATACATTTCTATTTTGGTCCATACTTTATTAAACTAAAAGACCAATATACCCTTCATTAATACACCACCCAACCCACTTGCAAACAATAAAGTAGGGGTAGTTTGGTAATTCTATTGTCTACCCCACTTGATTTTCTTCTACCTTAATTACCGTGTTTTGGTCAAATGTATAGAATCAAACGGAATGGAGGAAGTATGTTTTGTACTTTTGCTTGTGATTTGCTCTATGATCAAGAGTACAATATATACACGTTAGGATGATGAGTTTCCAAATATTGTGCCTCACAGTAAGGCAACTAAATAATGAAAGTAAGGAAATGATAATTACACTATACAAATTTATGTGTGAACATAATTAGCTAATAATAAGGATATTATCAGTTAATTATCCTATATTGTCATAGCACAATGGTGAATTTTATTAAGTTGCACATACCCTACTCGAGTTCAATTCTAATTTTGGCATTTTCCACCCAACAGAATTTGGCATCTTTAACCAAAATTAAATTAAATACTTTGGGTTTCCTAATTAGTACCAACAAAATTTGGCATCTTTCTTTCCCAAAATTAAATACTTTATGTTTTTTAATTAGTAATTAAAATTTTGAAGATCAACTAACCGCTACCATTTAGATTTTTTTTTTCCTTTTATAGCAATCATATCTTCATGAAATTGCAAAGTGATATTTCATACAAGTGACTTATTTTAAAGCATATACTACTCTGTTATAATCTAAACGAATGACATATTTTGAAATAAATTCGATTGTATGTAATTGCTTCGCCCATACTAATATGACATATTATTTTCTATTGTTTAAAGGTTTGACATGTCAATATGTGATATAACTATCATTTAAGCATTTGCTTGGTGCTAATCATGGTTTGATTTGATACATAGATCTTTTGGAATGTTAATTGTGACATGTAAAATCGTTAATTGTAGCAAATTGTAGTTGGTTGAATAAATTGATACTAATTTTCAAATAATACGGTCTTATTATGTGTCTTTGATAATATCTCTCACATGTGTGCTTACAAACCCTTTCTATAGGGCCTCATAAAAAAAGTTGCACAGCGCCTTTAAAATTTTTAAGACGACCTTGTATATATATCCCTAACATTTTTTTTTACTTAAATGTACTAAAAAAACGCTTTTTACATGGTGGTATCTCGGCGGCCCTTTTGGGGTGGTTTACATGGTCCAGGTGGTGACACCGGAATGCCTGGGCCCGGGGGGACTAAACCCCTCGTCATCAAAAAAGAAAAAAAAAACGCTTTGTAAATTTATGACCATTCTCTGACAAGGTCAATTGGAAAGCTATGACATAGTTGGTCATCTTAACCCATAATTAAGCTAAAAATTAGGATGACTTAAAGAGTGGTACGAAGTGGTCAATTGATGAACCTTTTTTTTTCGTTTTAATCAAATTAACCTTATTTGCAAGGACGTAACCAGAATGAAAGAGTTTATGACTATTAATACAGATACGTCATCTATGTTAGGCCAAAATACGCGCATGGGCCCAAGTACAAAATAAAGGTCCTAGTCAAAGGAGAGGAGTAATGGTCAAACAAGGGATAGCTAAGGAAGAGGCCCACGAAACAAAGGCCCATTGAGAATAAAGGAAAGAGACGTTGCAAGGTGGACTTAGTCACTGCAGAACCATTACAAGTAAGAAAGAGGGAGCAGTTATTGACCAGGCGAGAATTAAGGGGGCAGTAACAGCTATTTTGAACATTGGGAAGAGCCTATAAAAGGCAAGGATAATCAGAAGCAAACACAATTTTTTCCATTCTACAAGTTTACACATCTATACTCATTCTACGCCAAAATCATTCAGATTTACACTCTCGAGTCTCGAAAATTATTGTTGTAATCAGTCTGTATTGACAGTCCTGACCATAGTGCAAAACTCCTCTCCTGACTTGGTGCCTGTGGTTTTTTTCCTACTTTCATAGGGTTTTTCCTATTAAGGATACATAATCTCGTAGATCTTAGTCAATATTGTATTCTAGTATAGTCAATATTGTAATCATTTGTATTACTATTCTCTGTTATTTACTTTCCTAGTTATAGCTTTATATTATTATTATTATTATTATTATTATTATTATTATTATTATTATTATTATTATTATTATTCTTTTAGGATTTATAGAGTTGTAGCCTATGTACTATATAAACATTGTATTCACTACCTTAGAACTCAAGTTAATAATATATTTATTCATCTCCTTAAATGGTATAGAGCCACGATCAATCTTTCTCTTCTCAATTTTTTTTTTTTTCGGCCATGGCTTCCTCAAGTTCCATCATTCCCAACTCTTCTGACCCCTCTTCTCCCTTTCTTGTTGTTAATTTGAATCAGTGCATCAAATTAACTCCTCTTACTTATCGCTCCTGGACCACTCAAATTGAGGATATTCTCTTCGGATTCGATTTATTCAAATTCGTTGACGACACTCATCCCTGCCCCTCCTCCACCGTTCCTGATGAGGAGAAGAAGGAGGTCCCGAACCCGGCTTATCGCACATGGGTTCGTCAAGATCATCTTATTAAGGGTGCTCTCCTCGGTACAAGCGATCCCTCCATTACTCCGCTTCTCCATGACAGCAAAACTTCCAATGATGTGTGGACCACACTTCGTACTATCTATGGTAACCCGTCCCACACTCATATTCTTCAAGTTAAGGATCGACTCAAGGGTATTTCGAAGGGCGACAAATCTGCCACCGAGTATATGCAAGCCATTCATACCTGTACGAATGAACTTGCTCATCTTGGAAAGCCAATGGATGATGAAGACATCATTGCTCAGGTAATTGACGGTCTCGATTACACCAAGTACAAACCAGTAATTGACACGGTACGTGCTCGTGACACTCTTATTTCCTTTGACGCCTTTCACGAAAAACTTATGCACCATGACCTCACCTTTAAATCTGACACCCCTTCCCTTCAGCTTTCCCTTCCCGCATCTGCCCACCTTGCTGCTAACATTGCTGCTCATAATCGTCGTCATCTTTCTCCCAACCCGTCCCCTGGCTTATTACCCACACCGCCTCTTTCCTCTTTACCTCACCCTCATAATCAATCCAAATCCACCTCTGTTAACTTTAAGGGTCGTTGTCAGTGGTGTCGGAAATCTGGTCATTTCGTTGAGATATGTCGTGATTTTCGACGTCATTTTCCCTCGGCCCAGTTTCCCCCTATGCCTCGTCCTGCTACTTCCCCACAGGCGCACACGGTCACTGCTGCCCCACCTTCTGACCGTAACACCTACCTTCTCGACAGTGGCGCTACGCATCACATTACCAACGACCTCAACAACCTTGCTCTGCATAACCCGTACGATGGTGCCGACGATCTCATCATTGGAGATGGGTCTTCTCTTCCTATTATGAATATAGGTTCATTTTCTTACTCCCTTTCTTCTCTTCCTTTACGATTTACTGATGTCCTTCATGTTCCTCACATTTCCCGCAACATTATCTCTATTCCTAAATTATGTGCCGACAATAATGTTATCGCTGTTTTCTCACCCACTTCTTGTTTTGCTAAGGACATTCAGAGCGGGATAGTTCTCCTTCAGGCCACTAAACGGAATGGCCTTTTTGAATGGTCCATGTCTCCACCAACAGCTCACTTCACCTCTCCTGCTTCTGTCGAGTTGTGGCACCATCGAGTTGGCCATCCATCTATCAAAGTTCTTAGTCTTCTTAGTCGTTTAGCAAATTTTTCCTTTAAAAACTCTAGTTTTGAGTCGTGTGCTGCGTGTGCTATTAATAAGAGCCATAAGCTCCCGTTTTCTATTTCATCATTGTCATCTGCTGCTCCTTTACAATTAGTTTACTCTGATGTATGGACCTCGCCAGTCCTTTCTTATGATAAATTCAAGTATTATGTTATCTTTGTTGACCATTTTACGAAGTATTGTGGTTGTATCCTCTCAAACAAAAATCTGACACTCACGCTACCTTCGTTCGCTTCAAAACTCTCGTTGAAAAATATTTCAATCGCCCGATCATTCAACTTTATTCCGATAATGGTGGTGAGTATATCAAACTTGCCTCCACTCTAGGTACCTCTGGCATTAGTCACCTTACATCTCCTCCTCATACACCCGAACACAATGGTTACGCCGAGCGACGCCATCGCCATATTGTCGAAACCGGCCTAGCTCTTCGTACCCATGGTCATTTGCCCACTATTTATTGGCCTCATGCGTTTACAACCGCAGTCTACCTAATTAATCGAATGCCCACATCTACTCTTCAAAATGATTATCCCTACTCCCGACTCTTTAAAACCCAGCCTAACTATGCTAAATTACGGAGTTTTGGGTGCCTCTACTACCCTTGGCTTCGACCTTATACCTCTCACAAACTTGATCCTCGCTCCGTTCCTTGCATATTTGTTGGTTACTCTTCCTCCCAAAGTGCTTATCACTGTCTTGATCCTAAAACGCAGCGTCTTTACACATCTCGACATGTTCATTTTGTCGAAAATCAATTTCCGTACCAAGCCTTACTGACTTCTGTGAACACGCCCCTGCCCTCTCCCTCTCAATGGTGTAATATCTCTCTTGTTCTCCTCTCATCTCCCTCGCCTGACCCACCATCTCCTCCTTGCTTACCCAAACGCTCTCCTCTTCTTCCCGCCCCTACCTCGATACCGCTGCCGCCGCATTTCTCCCCTCGGTTCCAAAGACTCTACGGCCTCCTGCAGTCGCTCCATCCTCATCCGCTTCCTGCCCCTCCTCGCTCCTGCTCGTCATCCCAGACATTCTGCTCATTGTTACTCGCCTCACACACAACATCGTCAAACCAAATCCTAAGTATGCCAAAGTAGCTCTACTTCAGTCTCCTTCTCCCTCCCTACCTTCCACGGTAAAGCAAGCTCTCCTTGATCCTCGTTGGCGGGCTGCCATGGAAGAGGAATACAATGCTCTCTCTCGAAATCAGACATGGTCTCTTGTTCCGTCTCAAACTCACTATAACACGATTGGTTGCAAATGGGTTTTCCGTATCAAGTACAAACCCGACAATACAATAGATAAATACAAAGCGCGTCTTGTAGCCAAAGGATTTCATCATCGGCCGGGTCTTGACTACACTGCCACATATAGCCCCGTCGTCAAACCTGCCACCGTACGTCTTATTCTGTCTCTCGCTATAGCTAACTCTTGGCCTCTTCGTCACCTTGATGTCAATAATGCATTTCTTCAGGGCACTCTTTCTGACACGGTTTATATGTCTCAACCACCGGGCTTCGTCAGTTCCTCTTTCCCGACTCATGTCTGTAAACTTAATAAAGCCATCTATGGCCTCAAGCAAGCACCTCGTGCTTGGTTTAATGAACTCTGCAACTATCTCATATCTTATGAGTTTCGTAACTCCATCTCGGACCCGTCTCTCTTTTTCATTACTACTTCCTCTCACTCACTCTATCTTCTTGTCTATGTTGACGATATCATCGTCACTGGCTCCTCTCCCTCTCATGTTACTGCCTTTCTCTCTCACATCCACTCTCGTTTCTCTTTGAAGGATCTCGGTCCACCATCGTACTTCCTTGGCATTGAGGTCACTCCCAACCCCAATGGTCTCCTTCTCACTCAAACCAAGTATATCACAGACCTCCTTTCTCGCTATAACCTCGCTTCCAGCAAACCGACTCCCACCCCTATCCTGCCGTATCCCCCCCTCACCCTTGCTACTGGACCTACCCTTCCTAATCACTCCGATTACCGTGCCATCATCGGCTCCCTACAATACTTAGCCCTCACTCGTCCCGACATTGCCTTCTCGGTTAACAAATTAGCTCAATTTTTACATGACCCTAATATAAAGAGTGTCACTGGTCCGCACTTAAACGTCTCTTACGGTATCTTAATGGTACTCGTGATCTTGGTCTTCAATTACACTCCAACTCTCCGATGTCTCTACACGCTTTCTGCGATGCTGATTGGGCGGGTGACAAGGCAGATTATGTTTCCACGACGGGCTTTATTGTCTACCTTGGTCGTAATCCTATCTCGTGGGTTTCTCGCAAACAAAAAACGGTTGCACGGTCGTCCACTGAGGCAGAGTTTATTGCGGACGTTACGGCAGAACTACTTTGGTTGCGCTCTCTCCTCATTGAACTGCATTTGACCACCACCTCGGTTCCGGTCATTTACTGTGATAATTTGGGTGCTATACATTATTCTGAAAACCCGGTGTTTCACTCCCGCATGAAACATGTTGCTCTCTCTTTTCATTTCGTCCGTGAACATGTTCGCAACAACGACGTCCGCGTCCAACATGTACATACCGCTGATCAGTTAGCAGATATACTAACTAAACCTCTCTCTCGGCCCCAGTTTATCTCGGTGTTATCCAAGCTTGGCCTATCCTCCGGATTGTCCAACTTGCGGGGGCATATTAAGGATACATAATCTCGTAGATCTTAGTCAATATTGTATTCTAGTATAGTCAATATTGTAATCCTTTGTATTACTATTCTCTGTTATTTACTTTCCTAGTTATAGCTTTATATTATTATTATTATTATTCTTTTAGGGTTTATAGAGTTGTAGGCTATGTACTATATAAACATTGTATTCCCTACCTTAGAACTCAAGTCAATAATATATTTATTCATCTCCTTATATTTCCCACGTAAACAAATCTCGTGTCTTTACGTTGTATGCACTATTTACATTTCATTTTTACTATCGCACAATTAATCTTGAATACACAAAAATACGTATAAAAAGGATAATACTAGTAAACCTACCGTATAAATACGAACATGTGAGAAAATCACCCCGAACAATCTACGTACTAGCTAAACAACTCCATCAAATCAAATAATTATATAAGAAAGCCAAAAAATATAATTTATGTCCAAATTTAATTGGTAAGACTCAAGTAAAAAAGATGTTTCAATGGAACAAAGAATGTGGGGAACGATTGAAATTTTGAAAAATTACAAAATGATTTCATTGGTGACCTAGGTGATAACCTTGTTGTGAGTACATGAGAAGGTGCGAAAGGGAACAAAATAAATGAAGCGAAATTAAAGGGACGAAATAAATAAAGCGAAACTAAGCGTAAAAATGTGTGATGACTCAATTAACTTGACACTTGTCTGGGCTGGACTATCTACCACCGTAACAACCATGATGTTACGGACTTACGGTGAATGCAATACGTTCTCTGTAAATGTCAACGGAAAAATTACGTCTGTCTAACTCCGACTATCAGTGACACAAATCAATCAAATACCATAGTAAAATGTGGAATAACATTTAACAGATACAAGTACAAAAGAGAATTTACTATGTACATCTATCAATCAAATCAGAAAGAATAAGAACTCTCAATTTCTACAGGAATATACAACAAACAACCCAAAATTACAATTTCATAACTACTGACATTACTAGCAGCCCGTCTATCATATCCACTACAATCATAATAATAATAATAGTAATAATAATATTACAGTAATAAAATAAAATAAAATAATAATTAAGAGGAACTAATAATTGAGAGTTTAAACGACACCGCCGTCGCAGCTGCAGCTAGCATCGCCACTGTCGAGACCGCCTTGTTTATTAGACGGTCGAACGCTGAGACAGCAACAAATGAGACCCAAAACCATCATGAACGCCCAAGCGGAAACCAAGGCTTGAAACCAGTTTGAGTAGTAGTCGTCCATCCGTCACTGGGTGTGTGTCTTTTACAACTGTTATCGTGTTGTACGAGTACGACGACGGTCTTCTCAGTAATTTGATGGGCATCAATGGGAATCATCATTCATTCACAAGCACAGCCTTGCTCATGAAAGAAATCACCTGTGTTTTGATGAATGATGAACCCTTTATTTTATTTTATTTTTAAAAAAAGTTGTACGGAGTATAAAAATATTCGAATATTTGAAAATGGAATTTGTGTTTAATTTTGTGTGTAATGACAGCACACATGATACAATTTAATGAGTAAGGGCAACCGGCTATTGCAAACCAACATCATGTTTTTTTAATTGGTTGTCTACCCCTATTACGGAGTATATGTCTCTATCTTATGAAGTAGATTAGTAATCTAGTACTCCGTATAAATTACTAGACATAGTTGGCGTTAGAGCTAGCCATGGGCCGGGCTGGGTCGGGCCTGGGCTGGGTTGGGCCCCCACGGGCCGTGCCTGAATCATGAGGCCCGGGCTTGGGGGGTCGGGCTTTTACGGGCGGCCTATAAAACTAGGCCCTTGTGTGGCCCTTTGAAGGGCTTTGGCGGGCCGGGCCTTAAGGACCCTTTATATTTTTTATTTATTTATTTATTTTGCTTCTTTTGGCGGGCCCGTAAGGGCCGGGCCCTAAAAATTGGGCCCAGGCCCGGCCCTTAAGTTTTGGAGGGCTTTCAAGGGCTTCTACGGGCTTGGCCGGGCGAAGAAAAAACGGCCCACGAGGCGGTCCGGGCCGGGCCGGGCTGGCCCGCACGTTTGGCCAGCTCTAGTTGACGTTTATTATTTGTAGTTATACGGAGTACTTGGTATTATTAATTTTGAATTTAGTTTGTGATTTCTATGCGTAGTCTGGATATTATTATACGTAGTTGGGGTCCAAGGGTGAAACCAGGGACAATGCCCTTGAAATCTAAAAAGTATCTGATATCTTTATGTTTTTCATTTTTGATATTTAGATTTGTCCATAATCTGAAATTAAATTGAAATATATTGTTGAACTTCGTTATACTAAAAAAAAACGATGAGTGAAGCTTAGCAGTTTTGAAAATTTCGTGAGAAAAAGATAGGAAACTAAAAAAAAATAAAAATTGGGTTGGGCCGACGAGATCCCCGGTCAGCCTAGGCCCAAGTAGGGGACCCACCCTCCAGGCCACAACCCAATCGAAGATAAAATAATAAAATGATTTTATAAATAGTACTCCGTAAGTCTTTAAATAAGATTGTTTTATACTTCGTAATAGATAGATTTATTGTGAGTCTTACGATTGAGGAGGTGTAATTTCGTTATTTTTGAATTATGGTTATTTTAACGGTTTTTCTATCCTATGCCCACTAGGTATAGGATAAGAAACTAAAAATGGGAAATTTGTCACGTTATCTTATGAGAATAAAAATATTTTTAATTGATTTTTATAATATTCAATGAGAAAAGTGGTGAAAATATTCCCATTTTGTACTTCTTATCCTATGCCCACTGGACATATATAGGATAAAAAAACCGTTATTTTAATTCGAATATGATTAATTGTATACGGATTTTACTCACGTTGTATACTTTTTTCATTTTTTTTCCCTTTCCTATCCTTTTTTACTCATTTGTATACAAAATCCTCTCTTTTATTTTTCCTAATTTTTCTTAAACTAATTTCATACAATTATTCCAATTATAATCCTAAATTCATACAATTAATTCAATTATAATTCGATAATCAATTCAACAAATTAATACTCCGTAATTTCTATTTAATTTCAATCTATTTCATAAAATTATGTTTAATATTATTAATTTTGATGAATTTAGGTTAAAAATTAAATTAGGGTTTACATGAATTTGGGATTTTGGGGGTTGCCGGCAACGGGAGGCGGCGGGTGACGGCCGGAGGTGGTGGGCGGCGGCGGCAGGAAGTGGGTAGTGGTGGCAGCCGGTGTTGGCGGCGACGGTTAGTGGTGGCAGATTACGTAAATTGAGCCCATTAATGCCATGATCATACATTGACATACAATGACGAATAACAAACACAGGCAAATATTATATGCGTAAACTGTGCAGATGTTATGACTATAGTAGAAAGCATTCCGTGAAAACGTCTTGATCCTCACCGAGTCACCGTCAAAGACCACCACTCCCACCACCATAAACCACCTTAACACTAATTTATAAACCCTAATTTGATTTTTTTAACTTAAATTGATAAAAAATTAATAAAATTCAATAATTTAATGAACAAAATAGCAATTAATAACAATAATTACCTCATTAAATTTATTATCGGAATTCATGATTGATAAATTGAAATACTTAAAGAATTTGATTTAAGAAAATATAGAAATTGAATGCATATGGTTTAGGAAAAGTTAAAAAAAAATAAAAATATTTGTATATTATGGGAGTAAAAAGGACAAAATTGGAAATAATAGTAATAAAAGTATACAATGGGAGTAAAAGCTGTATACAAAAAATCAATACCCTTTTAATTATGTCTCACATTCTTATTTTCACGTCATTTCAGCATAAGACGATTTACAAAAGATCTATTACCAAATTAATACTCCGTATCACTTAATGTTGTCCTAATATAGTAGAGACTAAAAATAAAAAATGAAAATTAAATGCCAATACTGATCTTGCACTTAAAATATACACAAATGCTAAATTAAGATAGTCATATGCGTGCGTCGTAGGGTGGATAATGTTTGTGCTAGGAAAATCACTATTTTAATACTTTTTGAGATACTGTAGTAATAATTCAAAAGTTATTTCTAGGGAGTATTTTAGAAGGTTTACAATTTGCTTCAATAAGAGTTAAATTAGTCACGTTTTAGATAGAAATTATTTGTGCGTACAACCATATTATTGTATTACTCTAGAAATTAAAATTTTGAGATTGTTTTACACGGTCAATAATGTAACTCTAAACATAACTGCAAATCAAATATAAAAAGAATTTACTCGTGTAAATATAAATCCCTCATCAAAGCAAATATTTTTGTTTATTGGAGTTGAAATGAGTTAAACTGAATTTATTTGAGTTGATTTAAATTATTTAGAGTTTAAATAAATTTATTAGAGTTTAGCTGAATTTATTAAAGTTAAATAGAACTTTTCTAATTGTACATTTATGTCTGTTTGGACTAAGTTAAACTTATGAGAATTGTGTTGAACTTATAGAAATTCAGCTGAACTTATTGAAACTAAGTTAGACTTATTGGAGATGAGATGAGTTGAAACTAGTTTAAATTAATTAAGCCCAAGATTACACAACCTTGTATTGAAGGTTTCACAATAGATAATCGTCAAATCATTTCATAAAGAATTTTTTATATATACTCTGTATCTACATATTAGCGAAATTATTTATGTATATTGATTGTTATTTGGTTTCACGCGAGATTGTCGTTCATTAAGATAACTTGAGATCAACTATTTTTACCCACAATTTTAGAATTGAAAATTAAAGAAAAACTTAATCTATAAAGTTACTACTCCTATCTATTAATGTGAGTGTAATGCCCATGCATGAAAAATATTTGTGTCAATTATTTTGAGCAGTTGATTTTTTGTGAGACCATTATATATTGTAAAGACCTACTATTTATTTAAGAAAACAATGAACCCATAATTACTACTCCGTAAGTAATTGCTTTATGCGAGAGGTCTCACGGCTCAAGCTATAGTTATTTTGAGACCATTTTACGAAAAAGAAATTTTTTAAATTAAATATTACTCCGTACATAATTTTTTTTTGATGGAAACCGTTTTGCAATAATCTTATTATTTTGTTGTGAGACATTTCACATTAAATTATGCCTACCATTCTTTTTCAACCTAAATTTATTTATTACTCCGATATTTATTCCACACGGTAATACGATCTTACGACACGTCAACACTAAATATATACTCCGTATATTACAAGCACAGTATTGAAAATACGATCCGCACCCCTTAAGCATTTCCATGGTACGATTTTCAGTCACAATACCGAATCTCAACTGCCATATTAGAGTATCCCACGAAGTCCAATCATTGTTTTTATAAAGTGACGAAAACTTGATACAGAAATACCCAAATACGTGAGTTCACGGTTATCATACCCGTTTCAGCTTTTTATCAATTATTTATACTAGTGAACAATTATACTTCATTTATTTTTATTTATTTTTATTATTTTTTTGAGAAAAATTATACGGAGTATTTCATTTATTTTGGTTAATATTTATACTCCGTACTTTTTAAACTGTTTTCAAAATATTTTCATGTATTGACTTTGTACTATTATACAGAGAATAACTCAAGATATTTAATGATACAAATTTCCACATAATCTTATAGTATCAAAAAAATTCAGAATTTTTCAAAATTTAAACTTAAGATGTGACAATTTAAGACGTATAAACAGACCCTAGATAGCGTATAAAGGCAAATGCTAAATTACAACCTGTTATATGAAAACTTCTAAGGTACACCCGGAATACGAAATTCTTATACTCCCTATCCAATGAAAAGCTTTAATTTTAATTTTAAACAAATTCTCTTTTACTATTTGAGACGAGTATAATGAATTTAATTGTTCTTCTTGGGTGGGGTGTACAATGACGTGGTACAACCGCCAACAACGTATTAGTAGCTGCATTTATAAGGCGACATTAAATGACATATCAAGTAATTCTATTATCCATTATATACAAACAACGGTCTTATAATTAAACTACCTTTGTATAAAAAAAGAGTGGGGGAAGGAGTAAGTAGAAAGGTGAAATTGGTGGGCACATGGAGATGAGGTAGAAAGAGGACAATGAAGATGGACCAGGGTGTGGGTGATGAAAGGGTAGGACGTCTTAAAATGTCAATCTAAAATGGGCCACACGTAATCAATTTAATATTATTGTCTCAACATCGTACGTCCCACGATGTTGCCTTCTTCATTTCGACTTTCTTTGTTTTTGTGTGTGCTAACCGTGTTAAGCAATTATCAACCTAATTGTCATCATCATTAGACAATAGACACCTTAATACACCTGTTCTACAAGTAGAGGTGGCCCGGCCAGATGGGCCACATTTTGGCTAGCCCGGTTTGGGCCGTTAAAGGCCTAGCCCGACCTACAAAGAAACGGGCCATTTTCGGATTACAATTTTTGAGATTCGATTCATTGGGCCTTTCATTTTCTTCAAATTTGTAACCAACAGGCAAGGGGTTGAGCCTTAATTTAGCAAGTCCGGCTTGGCCGCCACCTCAAAGGTCCGATTATAGTCCTACAAAATTAATATTACAGTATAAATAATTCCAAACGAACGTTTGAGTCGAGCCTTACTAAGCTCATAACGGCTCATATTTAGTCAAGTTCGGCTTGAGCTCAAGCTTATGCTCGTTTTGACCGAGCTCCGTAACATCTTTTATATTCCAACTATTTCATCTATTCCTCCACCTTATCATTGATCTAGGTATCTTGTAATTTTTTTTAATAAAATACTCGAAATAGTTCATCATTTATTTAGATGAAATCTCATTGCAGATAACCTATTCATTTTTTAAAGGGTTTTTTGTCAGACACTACCTTATATTTAGCCCAACTTGTGAGACACTACCTTACATTTTTTTTTGGTGAAGAACTACCTTACTTTTCTCAAAATTTGTTGAACACTACCCAGACCCAATTTCCGTCCATATTTAACGATTGACCATGTTTGACTTCACGGTACTTGTTTTCCCTCCCTTTTTTTTTGTGAATAACTACTTTACTTTTTTTAAAGTTTGTTGGAAGTATTCATCATTCAGTCAAACTTTATTTTGCACTTAAAGTTATCAACAAAACAACATTATATTACAAAGTTATTTGTTAACTTCATTCAAAGTCATCCAAACATTTTAAAAGCATCAACCAACAACATCATACAAAGATGACATAAACCATACTTAATGTTCAAGTACCTACATTTAATCAAACATTTAAAAACCATAATCCAAAGTTAAGACAATTCTTAGGTTGTTACAAACACTTAACAACCTTATTGTTTTTCCCTACCAAACATAGAGTAGGAGACATTAATGTAACGGTAATGATGCTGAGCTTCAGGCGCTACCCATGTCCTTATTGTTGATGATGATTGACCCCTTGCCACCTACTTTGCCAATAACCCAACTGACCTCATCGAAGATGCTTCTGCCTCTGCCCCTGGCTTTGTTGTGGTTGTTGATGTCACTACTCCTGTTGCGGTTGGAGAGGTGACACTTTGACTTCCTTGAGGATGTCTTTGTGTCAATGACAGTTCTTCCTATGCATAAAAAATATGAAGTTACAAGAGAACATCTGGTAAACTAACATAAAAATGACAAAGACAATAACTTATGATAATACTTGAACATTGCTTTGTCTTGTTTGTTGTCTCACTTGTCTTGGAGGTTGGACAACACTTGGAATTTTTCATCTTTTCTTATTGTGTCATACCTACTGTAACAACCTGGTTTTTAGTCGACTTTAATTACTAAGGCGGAAATTAATTAAGTCTTAAACCAGCGTTATTAATTATACAATAAAACCCAAATATTACAACCTCGTTCAAGATTTGGATAAAACAACTCTAGATACGGAAATTTAAAGGAGTAGCGTTATATATTACATATCTCTCAAAAGCAACAAAAGTAAAGCGTAAAAACGTCTCGTGGCCCCATCCAAAATCCAGCTCCTGGTCCACGAACGTCCTGCACAATAAATCGATGATGGGGGTGCAATGAAATGACAAAGGACTAGCTATGCTCATACTTACCCTCGATTTCAATTACTTTGGTTTATTACTATCGCTTTATAAACATAACATTATGATAAAAACATAAACATGCTTATTACAAGTAGCATATAAAGACATATAAGTCATAATAAGCATGCGGTTTAAAGCGATAAATCATATAAGCATGATATTCAGTTATGAAAGCAATTAACATATAATATCGTAGCAATAGTATCACAATAATTCAACAGGATTACAAAGCGATATCAGATCGCAAACAAACATACGTACTGTAACATTCACATCATGCAGACTCGATTCAATTCAGAAATTTGTGGTCTTTAGTTTTCGAAGATGGTACACACTCGTTCTCATTTAATCAAACAACAGACAACACATACTGCTTACGAGCCTGACCACTTAGTAGGCCTTTGTACTCTGATCGATTGCATCTCACTTCCATAGTGCAGAGGCTTACTCGACTCGTAAACCACGCCGAATACTATAATACTTGCATCTCATCCTCTAGTGTTCGAAATGATTCGAACTTCAGATACAATCTCGTCAAGTGATCTGTACATGTGGTAAGAACGAATGCTGCTAGTGTCGCGCCCACTAAGAACGAAACACGGCAAGGAGACAGAACCGCGAGATGACAATCGCAATAAGGTCGCGGTGGCCCTGATAACTTTAGCGAAATAGGGGAATAAAGCCCTAGTCTAGTATGCATACACTAATATCCACTTTAAGAATGAGCTATGCTATTCATAGAGCACCTTAACTCTGGATAAAACGACTATTTCCTAAAGCCTGACCCAAAAGAGTTGGCATATTCTTTATCTTGTACTAATGTGCTATACGACTTAAGGCGAATCTGGCATGGGCAGGATGCTCTAAGCATATAATCTTTGTCGGTGAATCCACACTATTCGAGATGACACACGCAATAAGGTCGAGATAGTGGCGTCCGCTACAAGACTATCTTAACCCCACTTCACTCACGATTGACGTTTCATATCCGGCCCAAGCTCGACCTTTTATTTAAACTTACTCAAGATTTATTATTTATTTGATAATTCATATCACATGTTACTGTGACTCTCCTGGCCTCATCGTCAAACGTTTAATTTGAATTGTAGGTTTCATATGATCACATAACACATTCGTTTATTATTTGAAGTGTTGTTAATTATTAACGTTTTCAAGTTTCTATATTGAAACGTTTATTGGTATGTCCAATTTTATTTAAGTGTTTTTCAAAACACTTTAAGTCATTTACTTATTCATTTTCAATTTTTCTATACTTAGTAGATTTTCAATTATTTACAATATTTCAAATTTTGAAATTTGAAATATCTTTGAATTTTGAGACGTAACTTGTTTTACAAGTTTCGTAAATTTTTCACTATTCACGCCTCGGGATTTTGAAAAGATAACTTGTTCAACAAGTTACCTCAAATTCCTTTGAAATAGGTTTTGGGACATTACTTGTTCAATAAGTTTCGTCCCGGGTACTATTCACCGTTTTGAAATTTGGGACGTTACTTGCTTGACAAGTTTCGTCCCGATTTACTATTCATTGACACTATTCATCTAGGTTACTATTCACATCGGTCACTATTCATCTAGGTCACTATTCACATCGGTCACTATTCACATCGGTCACTATTCACATCGGTCACTATTCATATCGGTCACTATTCAAATCGGTCACTATTCGAATCCTAACTTAGTTCCTAAGTTTTAAAATCTAGTTTTAAAAACGTTAGGTTCGGTTTGTAAAAAGTGATAATCGATATTTATTTTAAACTGAGACTTAGTTAAATTTAGTCGTCTATTTACTAAATTTAGCGAATTTCATTTTTAAAATCATAGTATCGTGGATGATTCATTTAGTCCGTATGTCCAAGATCAACAGTCCAAATTTGCAAAGGCAGTAGCACACGATTTTAATTCATTTTTATAATTGTTATACTTTTTAATCGGTTTATTATATTTCATTTCTAACTAAATCGATTTGTACAAAAATTCATTTCTAACTACTATTTAACTTTAGTGACTTAGTGATATTTTCATTTTGATTAAATTTGGTCCATTTTTAATGTAAAAACCGTGTGACATATATATATGACAAAATTGATTTATTTCTTTTAATTTCTTAATCCTAACTTATTAATTACTAATTAAATTATTTTAACAATAAACTAAAAAGTGATAAAAATAATTTTGACCCAAAAAATGTGGGAAAACCGTGGCTAGCAAAGGTGATGTTCCAAATTTTCATTTTTCGATTTTTATCGGTTTTTAGCTTAAAGTCTTTATATTTTAATTATTCTAATTATACTAAAATGTTTTAACTAAAATGAAATTTTACTAAAAATTTCATTTGATTTATGAATAGTGTTTTTCAACACTTTAATTTTCTAACTTTTTATTCTTAATGATTTAGTTAGTTTAATTTATATGATTACTAATATAATAACTTATTAGTTAATAAAAACAATAAATAACAACAAACATAAAATAATCAAGAATAAAAAAGTGCAACAACATGAAGAACTCAAGAACAACTCAAGAACACCAAGAACACAAAAACAAAGTCAAGCACACAAATTGTATTTTAACAACTTATAATTTATTTTTTTCTAAATTAATTTTTATGACATATTAACAACCATTTTAACACTACTTATCATAACATATTATTTACAAAAATTAAAAGTGAAAATTTAGGAAATAAAAGGGTAAATGCCGTGAGCAAGAACATATGTACATAAATTTGATTTTCGATTTTTCTTTACTTTAAACTCATTGTTAATATTTAACATAATTTTTATATATGATTAAAACATAACTAAAACATAACTAAACATAAAAATCATATGAATCAATATTTAAAATGCTCAAAATAAATTAAACTAAACATATGAACATATTACTACGATAATCTATTTAAAACATTATTTAGTTATTATCATTACTTATACATCACATAATCATACAAACACATATTCATGATGTTTAACATATTTTAACATAATAATCATACTCATAAAAATATAATAATAATCAAATTAATTTTAAAAGAGAATAATATAAGATATAGCTAGATAGTCACCTTAAATTGGATGTTAATCGTCGGGGATCTAAAATAAATTTTAGATCGGATTTTTCTTCACCCATAATACCCACATTCTTCACCCAAAATAATCCATGAATTTAGCTCCTAATATACCCACTAATTAACTAGAATTACTTAAGAATTATTAGAGATAATATTAGGATGTTATTTAATTGGTTTTTGGAAATAAAATGGAAGAAAATAAAAGAGGGAAATGGTAGTGAAGTACACGTCCAAATGGGGCAAGAGTGTGTTCATTTTGGTTTTTAACACTTGTGAAAATAATTAGGATGTTGTAAAGTTATGTATGTATTTTGTTTAGTATTTAGAAAGTATAAACTTTAAATTTAAATAACAAAATACAAGTGATGATGAATTGTGTAAGTGTGTAAGTATGAATGATGGGTGAGTAAAAGAAGAAAATGAAAGAGGATAACTTGTAGGAGTGCAAGGCAAGTCGGCTACCATGTATTCAAGTGGCCCGATTTTTCGTTTTTGAAATTTTCGATTTGCGTGCACGCGAA
This sequence comes from Dianthus caryophyllus, assembly GCA_023091065.1. NCBI lineage: Eukaryota > Viridiplantae > Streptophyta > Magnoliopsida > Caryophyllales > Caryophyllaceae > Dianthus > Dianthus caryophyllus. Next base: position 7,214,249 of record CM041521.1, on the reverse strand, counting down.
AAGTCTCGAAATAAAATGTATGATCTTAAATTAATGTTTCGAAATAAGATCGAAAATAAAAATGAAAATAAACTTCAAAAGGGTACTAAAACAAAAATTGGGTTTTGATTCCTAGAAATTTTGATTAAAAATTTACTAGTCCGAAATGCATATTTTTTTGGTTGAAAGTTAACGATTTAAATAATTAGAATCAACCGTAAAAACATTTATCAGTTTAAATTAAGTGTGCCTCGAAACTTCGATAGTTTTCAAAAGTGCTAGTTAAATAGAATTGAAATAGTAGTTAGATATTAAGAAAATATGATTTATTAAATAAACATCAAAATGATTACATTTTTAACCAAATTAGTTTCTTTGAAATTATCCTTTAACAAATTTAGTTTCTTTGAAGTGAAATGATTATTCTCTAACTAATTTAGTTTCTTTAATGTTAAATGATTATTCTTTAACTAGATTAGTTTGATGCTAAGTTTTTACATTAAATGTAATTGAATTTGGATGAGGATACTTGTTTGACCTTGATTTGCGTGTTTGAAATCGTTGACTTGAATTCCAAAGTCGAGAAGGGTATAAAGGTCTATTTTTATTTTGAAAACGAAAAATGTTCGAAATTAAATTTTATGAATAAAAGGTTTTACTTTTATTTTTATGAATAGTAAACATAACTTAACCTTTTTTAAAATTTGAAAAGCGATAATCAATTTTGTGTTGATTTTTATAAAATTTTGAAATGTGTTTCTTTTTCAATTCTAAAGATAATACAACAAATTTTATTTTTCAAAATTTTTAAATTTGGACTTAGGAAATTTAATATTATTTGGCGAAAAAAATTCAGACTTATTTTTATTATAAGGAAAGCGGACGAATTTAATTTAAGGAATTAAATTCTTTTATCAAATTGTGTTAAAATAACACGGGGTGTTACACCTACAATAACAGCCAACACAATCAAAATATTGCTTAGAACTCGCCATACCTACGGTAACAGTCAACACAATCACAATCAAAGAAAAAAATTAGGACAATATTTAATTTAATCATCATACTATGTAAAGGCACTAAATTTATACTAATTATTAACAAATAATGAGATAAACATGAATATAAACTAACACAATCACATTACCAGTTAGAAAAAATTAAAATTTAACACTAAATTTGATTAATTACAAACCTTAGTTATAAACTCTAAAATTGATGATAAAAAGGCAGAATAACTTCAATCTCAAAGTTAATAAACCTTAAATACTGGATAGAAGATGGATTGTTGATAGACGATTAGAGAAAATGAGATTTTAGTAATTGCAAGTTTAGATTATTTTGAAAAAGATTTGAAAAAAAAAATGGGGGTAGAAATTAAGGGGTAGAAATGAAATGGTAGAAGTGAATGACAAAAAGAAATAGGTAGAAGTTAAGGTTAGTTAGGTTAGATAAAGCACCGTTAGGTCAAACAGGTCAACCGTTAAATATGGACGGAAATTGAGTCTGGGTAGTGTTCAACAAATTTTGAGAAAAGTAAGGTAGTTCTTCACAAAAAAATAATGTAAGGTAGTGTCTCACAAATTGGGCTAAATATAAGGTAGTGTCTGACAAAAAATCATTTTTTAAATTTATATAATCGAGTACAAACGAGTAGGATTTACAATAATTTATTGTAAAATCTAACTTACACAAGAATTTGTTATTGACATTTACTTTATTAAAAAAAAAAAATTCAATATTTGAAAAAAAAAAAAAAAAAAAAAAGGGTCCAAGAAACTGAAAAAATAAAAAAAATCGATGAATCCAAGTGAGAATATACAAAACCTTTTTGTGTTAACTTACTCCTCCGATCACTAGCATCTCATATTTTTCATCGCTGAAACGTCACCAAATCTTCCCCCAAAATCATCGCGTCTATCATCTTCCTGCTCAAGTTCATCAAAAATTAGCGTTTTTATTTTGAGCTCAACTTCAAAATTGATTTTGATCTGGACAATTAATTTGAACAATCTATGGATTGGGGAACCGTGACCGCCGAAGATCTGGTGGATGCGCTGAGAGAAGTCGATTGGTCTTCGCCGCCTCGACCGTTGTCGGAATTCTTCTCCAGATTCACAGTTCCTCGTTCTTTCAACAAGTGGAATAGTCGCCTCAAATGCAATCTTTACTAGTATGATCATCATCATCATCATCATCATCATCATCATCATCATCTTCTTCTTCTTCTTCTTCTCTAATTGTTTGTTTGTGTTTGTTTGTTTGAGTGTCAATATTTGTGTTGGATGAATGTTTGATTGAGTTTCTTTACTTGAATTTTCGCAATCGATTTTGATTTACTTGTTGCCGAAGTGTTTTTAGTTGATGGAAATGTATGATTAGCTGAGTGTTTTTTTTGACATGGAATTGTTGAGGAAACAACTGTTTCGTATTTGATTCTGTGAGCTATTTTGTGCCGTAGATGTTATGCCGATTATCGATAAAATTGATGCTCAAGCTTTAGTGGTATTGGTACCGCGTTCTCAGGAGCTTTCAGCGACGCGACTACTGATGATGAGCAAATGCCTGAAAACATTGCATTCTAACTGATTTACGATAGGTTTAGTAGCGTGTTAGGCTTATAAACATATTCTACTCTCGATTGATCTGTGGATTTAGGGACACTAATTCACGCATTACTTTGTCTAAGAGGTTACCTTGGAGAATTAGTGATGGGGACGATTTTGAATTTGACGGCGTGATTAGTGGCACTATGCTTTTATGTTAGGTGCATATAGGTGTGGGGAATCAGTAAAGAAATCAGAAGACCAATGTAATATCGATCGTCACAAGTTACTCGCAACCAAAATGGCGTTTAACATGAAAACCTAGGTGATAGTGATAGGCATGGTTTTAAATAAGGGCTGCGATGTCGGAACATGGTCTTATTGCAAAGGTTTTGGAGACCGATGCGACGGATTTTAGCTGTATTTTATATTGGCCGTGTTTAGTGAGACCAAACTGTGACAGCCGAAACCGTGATTGATATAGATTTGATACTATGGCGATATGAAAAGGATTTGTTTTTGTATGATGCATAAAGTGATCCTCATGGAACATTATATGAGTGCGACATTCGGGTTTCGTTGTTAGATTGTTAGAAGTAAATCTGAGTTCTCGTCGACCCCAATTTGAAAGTCGCTCACTCATACTGTAACTTATATGTAGTAGTTACCTAAAAAAACAATCGTGTCAGGTAATGCCTCGCAGGCTCCTGTATGTGGCCAGGTAGAGACAAATTAGATCTACACAATCTTACCTCTATGTTGAAACGTGCGTAACGCTGCCTACAAACGATACAGAATGCAAATAACTGTAATATGTGCTTTGACTGTTAAGTGAGCTGTTGTGTTGAAGTTTACTCAACGATAGCTGACTTACGTGATAGGGTCTCTTTGGGTTTTGTGATATCTGTTGATGTTTGATTTTCTGTAATCTTTTGTATTGACAGCTATCGAACAAACTACTTCATCATGATCTTTGTAATTCTTGGTGAGTACATTATTCATCGACTCATCGTATGCTTTGTTCTTTGTCATTGTTATTGGATCTTGGATTATGTAGTTTGATTGTGTCTTGTATGTATACAGGTCTGGGTTTTCTTAGACGACCGTTGGCGGTCGTTGCAGCTGCCTTGACAACTCTCAGCATTGCGTTCTTGAATGACAGGTATGCTGATTTCTCTAAATTTTGGTCCAATCTTTAGCAAAAATTCCTCCTTCTTTCAAGGAGTAGTGAATAATATGCTTCAAAACATATGATTCTTCCACTGTGGCCGGTATTAGTATCTTTTCAATGATATTTCTCTTGTGAATTAGTGTGCTTCTGTTACTTCTGTATTAAGTAATGATAACGTGGTTTCAGTATTTCCCTTTGTGGTACTTTAGTTTTTTTATATATTTTGTTATCCTTGGAGTACTATTAGTTGTCTTTTCTACCTGTTTATAGATGTCAAAAGACTCAGAAGTCAGAACACTAATATCTAATACAATTGTCGATTCCATGGTCCATATTTCATTTATCTGTTTGACACCTGTAATGGGTCTCAATGCATGGGGTTATCTTCCTAGTAATGTCACTGGTGTCCTCTCCGTCAGTTTGTAGATGTCAAAATAATGATAGAACACACTAGTCGGTTTCATGGTCCATATTTCATTCATCTGTCTGATGCTAGCAAGACATAGGGTGGTTGAGACGTGATATGTCACTATATGTCTTCATTGATTTCTTCTCCTTGCTTTCGGGCAAGTCCCTGAGCACTAAATTAACTTAAGAAGGCAGGTCTGAGGAGTTTCCCCATTCCTTTTTTTGCTCTTTATCCTAAGCTTATAGAGAACAAGTCGATAAGATCTTCTATGTTTTTATAATTTTCTTCAACAAGTTTGGCTCACTTGAAAAGGTGTAGCTGACAAGCTTTTAACCTGATCAGAGTGTAGCTGTACAAGTGATTCAGTCAGATGCTTTTGTATAGTTACAGCTTAATGTTGTTTTTCTATCCAAAGGGCATTGTGTTGTTTGTAATTTTCTATATTATCATGATGGATGTTTTCACTACTCACTAGAGGTGGTTGTTTTATTCATTTGTTTGGGAAGTGTCGTAAAATCCGTCTTTCTTCAAAGGCCCCTCAACACTTCTTGCTCAATAATTGATTTAGAAGCTGGTCTAAAACCCGAAATATTGGCTTGGGTATACCTGTTTCAGTTGCTTGTTCATTGAGTAATATTTATTTTTTTTGTGTACAATTTTGAAACTTTACAATCGTATTTGTTGAAATGTGTGGAGTATTATTTTGTTTCTTTTTGTTTTCGACACATTACTTGTCGGCAGTTGTTTTTTGCATTCTTTTATCAGTTTGTTTCTCTGTATGTCTCATACCAATGCATATTTAGTAATTAATACCTGTTCCCGTTTCTCAGCTTTGCTGGTACATTTAGCGAAAAGGTTACAAGAACTGTGAGGCAGTTTTCTCCACATCTAGCTGCCAAAATGAGGCCTCCACTTACGTGAGTTTCGCTCATTATCATTGTCTGCTAAAGTATTTTTTTTTTCCAAAGGGTATCTATTTTCCACTAACCTCTCATGTGTAACAGGCCTGTAATTCGTGGCCGTCCCTCAGCAAAAAGAGCCATATATATTTGTGGTCGACCTCGTTGGGTTTTTGTGTTGATTTTCTCTACTAGTAAGTCCTCTCTATTCATTACTGGTATTTACATTCTAATCTAAAGGGTTATTTATCACTGGTTTGTTACTGTGTTCTTTCAGTGAGCTTCCTCCTTTGGTTTCTTTCTTGTGGTCTTCTGATTGTTCTATGGGCATTGACAATCGGACTTCTTGGTAAATTTTCGGTGTTTTTATCGCTTCTTTCTGTATATGTTATACTTTAAAGGACTTGATTGATGTTTGGCTGACTCTTATCTTGTCCTTAGCCACTGTGCTTCATGCAAGCTTTAGGACCCCCAATCTAAAAGCTCGGCTGAATACTTTCCGTGAAGAATTTCGTGCAGTTTGGAGAAATTATAGTGAAATCTAATTACAAGCTGTCCATGATGTGAGTATCCCTCTTTCATGAGCTTCCTTCAGCATCCTTATTTTGTTATTGCAGGCGAGGTGCATTCCGTCATAAGTTTTTGGTGTCGAGTCTTTCATAAATCCCAATTGTGGATGCTACTTTGTCCTTGTTTGTTCTGTTTATCCATAGGTTACGTGGACTCACGTGTTGAGGTACCAACTTAGCATGACCTAGATTCCTCCTAAATTGAGAATGTGGGTCTTGGGATACAACCTTAAACCGTTATACACACGTGTTTTGAAAGTGAAATTGAGGAAATATTCGAGAATCGACACAGGAGGCACATAATAATTGATTACAGTACTCTATTATTCTGTATACAAATTGCTTCACACAAACTATCCGTCTCAATCTATCATGGAGACCTCTCTTTTAGCGTCTTAATAGTAAAACTGTAGAAGTGTCGAATTTGAAAGGGCTCCGTACAATTCTCATACACTTATCCTAAGTGTTGTGCTAAACAAGGTTACAACCCTAGAAATGAAGAGATGGCATCACATCCACTAGAACATGAATAGAGAAGAATAGAACAAAATACATTTTTTTTTTGTAGGATATACCTGTCTAGGGAATAACATATACTCTGTAACTGAGATTCCTACCTCATGCTTCCTAGTTCCCATAGATATTATATGTTATCGTAAAATCTGCCTAGCTCGCCCTAGCCCCTGGCGATTAAAAAACTCGTTCATGATGTTGAAATGTTTAGATGATAAGGCGGCCCTATCGAAGTCTCGTTGAATAAATTTCCAGGTTGTTGTTCATTGATACTGTTTCTGTTATGAGTCTTACGACTGGAATCATGACAGAATCTAAATGTAAATAAATTGTAATTTGTGAATTGAAGTTGATAATCGGAGCTTATTCCCCACTTTGCTTTCACTGTCAGGGATTCCGCATTGACTGCAAAGCTGAAAATCTTGATTCGCAGATGTGGCAAATAGGCGGTGCATCAGTTTCGGGAAAATGTTGTTGTTTTGGCTGGTTTGTTGGGTTTCACTTAGAATGTGTGATGTATATTGTCTTCTGGAGTAGTATCATTTTTCCATGAAGGATGCAATGTTTTTACGAACACTAAAATAGTCCATGGATGTTCTTGTTAATTTAACTGAAAAGCTAATTGAACTAGACTAACGCTAATCAATTAGTACTTCATATGTAAATACACATCACTCAATACTCTGGCTTTTATTCGCCTTTTTTTTTCCTTTATGTACTCTTTTAGTGTCGTTTGCAATTCTCCTACATTCTGCAGCTGGATTATTTGCACTAAATTCCACCATAGCTACTAATAAGACTCTAAGGATGTGTTTGGATTGATGGAATTGGAGGGAAATGAAGGGCAGGGAAATAGAGGGATTGAATTTCTTTTGTTTGGATACAAAATATGGAAGGAAGAAAATGAAGAGGGAGAGATTTAGAGGGATTCGTTTTCCCTCCTTAAAAGCCTAATTAAAATTCCTCCAAAATAGGCAAGATTTGAAGGGAAAATGGTATTCAAACATCACCAAATTACCTCCCATCCCCTTCTTTCTCCTTCCCTCATTTTCTATCCCTTCTTTTTCCCTCCTATTTTACTATTCAAACACACCCTAAGAGCAAACACAACAGTAGGTTCTTACCATTGGGCTATTCATCAAGCATTATTAAAAAAAAAGTGAAATTCTTCCATGGTGAAAGTCCTTGGGTTTTTCATAATAAGAACTAGGTGAGGTTCTTGCATTTTTTAAAAAGAAAAAAATAATTAACATAGAGAGAATAAAATTATTTGGTGGGTCTAATTAAAAACAAAAGAAAAAGTTCGTACATTGTGATAAAAAGTTCTTAAGCATGTTTGGTCAAATATAGGTCGAGTAAATACGGTTGTGGTTGGGGTTGAGATACTTGTAAATTTCTCTTGTTTCTTTTTTCTAGTTCAAATAGAGTAGAGTCGTTCTGACAAGTGGAGTGATTGAGCTCGAGATCAGATTCTAAGTCACGATCATTAGATCATGACATCTTCGGTATCATTTCTCTTGTTAAAGATAACATAGATACCTAAATGAAAGTTATAATTTTCAATCAGACTTAATGGTCTGAGTTATCCTTAAAATAAAGAATAAAAAACACTAAAATATGTACGTTATAATTCAAATCAAGGCAGGCACCCTTGTTTTATTGGTAAAATCTTAATCAATAGATTATTAACCTTATTTTATTTATCGAAAAAAGTAAGTAAAGAACAAATTGTTGAATATTTCAATGTTAATTACGTAGTGTTTACTAAGTATATTCAACTTACGAATGAATATTTGCTCACAATTCTGAATTGATAAACATTTGTTAGCTCTCCCGTCTCACGCCATAAACCTACTAATAACTAACAAAACGCCACCTGAATAATTAATAATTGTCTCTTTGTTTAACACATTTCATAATATATTTCACATTTAACCAATAAACTTGTGTTCACTATTAATCGATAGCTTTTATTGTAGGATTAATTGAAATGAATAATCCAAACTGGTCCTCCTATTCCATAATAATCTGAGCTCCAATTAATCCGTGAATAATCTCAACTATTGAATAACCATTCCAATAATGTACTCTGCCAATTTTAACATGCTTTAAACGATAAAAAAAGTGGTAAAATCGGTTTGAATTTCACTTATAATAAGAGTGTTTTTTTACATGTTGGAGTTGATTGAAATTGACCAAAGTATATTATTGGAATGATTTTTAATAGTTGAGATTATTCGTGGATTAATTCGAGTTCGGATTATTATTTATGAAATAAGAGGATCAATTCGAATTTTTCCTGCAATTATTCCTTTATTATACTCTCTTTCAAATTATTAACCAATGATAAATAATTTATTAACCAGTCGAGCCAGACTTTAAAAATTTCTTTTACACACGTTACCTGCATATTCTCAAGATGATTCTCAGTGTAACATTTTAGATATTGGTTGTCGTTTTTGTAATCTCATATTTTTAATCTATTATTATGTATATATAAATGAAAATATAAATCCTTTTATTTTGTTTTAGCTGCGTCGGAGCGCAATAACAAGGCGATATCTCGATACAACAAAACTGAGAAATAACCATATTGTGCGTATTGCACCATACTCTTGGACCAGGAAATTCGGAGCTTAAAGCACGTTGGTACGAGGATGCATACGTCTTGTTTAAATACTCATAACTAATGATTCCGACAATCTATACCTTCTTGTTAATGTCGTTGAAGCTGAACATTGACTAACAATGAAAAACCGATGAGGTGTTACAAGAAATTCTCAAGAATCCCCACCAGTTGAAGATGTTTGTTGTTGGTTGTGAAATTACTGAATAAGTTAACCGATGAGGTAGCAATAGAGATTGAGAAGAAGTACCGCATCCGTTTGATGTAAGAGACAATATCTTCAGAGTTGAAGACGAACGACACTAGACATTTGTCTTACGTTGTCCTTCCCGATGAAGGCCTATGATCGTGTTTCAAAAGCTTGTAGCGAACTATCGTACCTCTGTTCGACAAGCAATATGATTCTCAAGGTTTTCCAACTCATCAACTAACAAAATTTTCATACATTAATTGTCAACCAATCTCAAATTAATTACTCCGTAATAGAGTTTGATAATGATAAATTGTAATAACTATACTCTAAGCAAACATAAAACTAAAAATATGCATGATATATCACTAAAAAAAATTGAATTATAAGTTACGAAACTAACATTGCCCCATTTTTCTTTTAGTGGTTTTTTGGCTTGTTTATTCGTGGTTAAATTATTACAAAATTTATATTTTTTTTGTTCATACATTTTTTCGTGATTTTTGATACATAATATGGGTTACATAATTACAAAATACAGTATTTTTTTTTTTAATTCCTATACATCATTGTTTTTTGGTGAATTTTTTTCGTGACTTGTTCAGTTATACTTCGATTTGCCTCATTTACCATGTATAAGTATGAAACTCAACAAGAACGTAGTTTTGGCAAGAGAAGCAATTGTGTTATAGTTTATAACTTGATTGTCGAATAAGTTCAAAGCTTTGTGCTAAGTTTTTCAGGAAGTTAATCCGTCAAAATAGTCTTGGTGATCGTTTCTTGAAATCTCATTAAAGACTCGATTTCGAGATGTTATTCAGGGTTCAAATTTTTGTATCTGACTAGTTTGTGTTACCGGCTCCATCCGGACCAACTATCAATATCATTTAATTTTTTTTTTTTTATACTATACAGTTATGACACAATTTTATATGACACTAATATGATCATTGTTGTAATTATTATTATTATTATTATTATTATTATTATTATTATTATTATTATTATTTGACAATTAGGTTTACTGCGTTTTTAAAACTTACATCCACATTGTTTTCGACTTTGTAAATACTACCACTATGCTTGGTTCGGTTAATGGTTACTACCATGTACGGATCCGAAGCTATAAACTTTGAATCTAAGCCGTTGATCTTTATAGGGGCTGTTAAATGATTATTTTAGTACCCATTTTACCCCTGACTTTCCCTTCTACCCTCATTCTTTTTCTTTCATTCTTCTTCTATATTCTCCTTAAATACATTTGTTCTTCACATCAAAATCATTTGTTTCTTAGTTTTTCAACTCAGTTTTTCCCCTCAAGCCCTCATCCTTATTCATTGAGGATACTCTTCTCAGGCAAATTAATTTTTTTTCGACTAATCGTCTTTTTGTTAATCACAAACCTTCAACCAACGTGGAGACGAACATCAAAAATGGAAAGAGTCGACATCGTAAAATACAAATTTTCATCACAGGTTGACCATTACAAGCTCAATTAAAGGAAGAAATTAAAGTTTCTCCAATTTCGAAATTTAGGGTTTCTGGGTTTTTTAAACAAATAAGTACAATCATTTACTAATTCAACACTTTAAGAAGTTAATTCAAGGTAAATTAAACGAAATTATGTGTAACTATCATCAAATCAAAGCTAGGGTTTCCCTAAATTCTCCTATTTCAAAATAAACACGAAATAGATAAATAAACCCAATTCAATTTTAACATGAAATTGACCTAACTTTCACGAAATGTCGTAATGAAAAAGTATATATGAATTTTAATCGTTTTATTGATGATTTGAACTTGTTAGCATGATATATGACTTGGGTTACGGTGTAATTGTGAATTAAGTGGGGGTGAATTTTGATAAAATTGTGATGTTGGATTTTTTAATTTCGGGTAAATTAGGGTAATTGATAGGTTTCTCATCTGGCATTTTGGATAGTAATTCAGAAAGATGTCTGCCACTGGTGTTGCTGGCACTTTATCGGTTTGTGGTGTTCACTTGCCTTCTCAAGAATCACGGCTGTGGAGAGCTTGCTGATAAAGAAAGGTCAACTTACAGTAATTTAAACGTTTAACTAAATCATTTCAGTAATTATGGGTGTTAAAAATTAGAGTAATTTAAACTTCGGTGAAAAATTAAGAGAATAACAAAGAATGAAGAACAAAAGGGGTAATATGAAGGCCGGTGAAAATGGGGGTATTTTGGTCTTTTCAAGTCTTTTTTTAGGTTCGGATTAAATATGGTAGTAATCATTAACCGAACCAAACATAGTGGTAGTAATTACAAAGTCAAAAACAATGTGGGTGTAAGTTTTAAAAACACAATAAACCATGGTTGTAATTGTCAATTTACTACTATTATTATTATTATTAATTTTTTTTTTTTTTTTTTTTTTTTTTTTTTTTTTTTTTTAAGAGTAGCTTTTATTGATATAAAATTAAAATTTACATAAATAGATAGCCGAGATACAATTTAGGCCACCACTCCTTTAGCTATAGCAAAGTAAGTCTAGTATATTTTTTTAAAGCTAAGTCTAGCTTTTATTTGTTGTTGCTGCTGCTGCTATTTATATTGTAAGCGCTTTGTCTCCCGACTTAATTCGTATTTTACTTTTAAAATTCCAATACGATTTATTACTAATATTAAAAAAAAATCAAACTAATTAAAATTTTAAGCGTAACTAGAATAAAGTATAAATCGACATAAATGTATTCACAAGTTCAAAATTAACAATTTTCATAAAAAAATTCAAAAAAATTATTATTATTCAGAATTTTAGAAATCATATTAAAACGTGAAATAATTAATTATAAAATTGTTAACCGTAATTAGCAAAAGTAAACGCCAACCATGTGAAATAATACGCTGACGACTTTAATAACATCCCTTAATTAAGCATACTCAACAAATTTGGGATAAAATTAAGGCGAAATTGCAAATAACTACCTTTTAAAACCACTTTTTTTTTCAAATAACGACCTTTTATAATTTTTTTTTCAAATCACTACCTTAAAACGTATTTTTATTTTCAAATCAATACCTGTTCCCCGGAAATCTCATTTAACTCAAAAAAAATAAGGATAGAAAGTGCTGAAAAGTGAAAGAATCATTGTTTGATTGAATAATATGAGAGAAAAAATTAAAAACAATGGAAGAAATTTTAGGTAAAGAGGTAAAGAGGATGAAATGAAGAGGTTAAGTTAAATAGAGGAAGAAAGGTTAGAAAAGGGTAGAAGGGTAGAATGGGTATTTGACATGGGTGTTTCAAATAAAAGGCAACAAAATTTTTCAAAGTGGTCGGAATTTGATAAAATATGACGTTTTCCTAACTCAGATTGACTGAAACAAAAATACGTTTGAAGGTAGTGATTTGAAAAAAAAATTATAAAAGGTAATTATTTGAAAAAAAGTGGTTTTAAAAGGTAGTTATTTGCAATTTCGCCTAAAATTAAATCGGGAGTTTATTAAGGTCCGAAAGTGCACCGGGTGTAGAGTGTAGACGATCACTAAATCCCACTGTTTTTCATCCTCCCTCTCAATCGTGTTGTTGTGCTACTTAACTCACTCGAACAACTGAAAAAATTAGGGTTTTTTAGAGTGAAAGAAATTTCATCTTCGATTTCAATCAATTTCCGACGAGTAATCTCAATCATTAATGGATTGGGGAACCGTCACCGCCGAAGATCTGGTGGATGCGCTTAGAGAAGTTGATTGGTCGTCGCCGCCTCGGCCGTTGTCGGAATTCTTCTCCAGATTCACAGTTCCTCGCTCTTTCAACAAATGGAATAGTCGCCTCAAATGCAATCTTTACTAGTATGATCATCATCATCATCTTCATCTTCTCTCAGTTTTTATTAGCTTTGATTGATTTTTAGAGCTTGTACTTGAATTACTGTGGAGAATCTGATGCCAAACAATTGTTTTGTTTCTTGAATAAATTGATTTTGTTTGATAAATACGGAGTAGTACGGAGTACTACGTCTGACACGCTGTATTTTTGAAATAGAAATGTTGGGGGAAGTCGCCTGAATAGAGTAATTGTTGTTTACATAGACGGAAACCAGCAAGAGTAACACATAATGGTTGTGATCCATTGTGAGGTACGAGACTCGAGTCCAAAAAGGTCATGTACAGCACTTGTGTGGGGTTTATGTGGAGATAAACATAAATTTGAGGTTGAAGATCTCCACCACTTTGTTGTTTTGAAATAATTACGGAGTTTTATTGTAGGCGTGTAGTCAAAATCTACCGATGAGAAGTGACTCATTGATCACTACACCATACCTATATGTGTGTCGGTGTGTTGCATAGTTTCCCAAGGTTCATAAATCACGCATTTGACCAAATGTTATGACTCACCTCCACTCGATAGTGGTTAACGGGCTACGGGCCTACGAGCTACCGTTGCTGTCAGCTTTGGGGCAAACGTGGATTGTGGTTTATGTGCAAATCCAATGGCTATGCTTGGTGTGATACTGTTAAGGATACCACATGTTGAGAAGCTTCCAACCGGTATTGCCCATGTCGACAAGCCTAGAGATATTGAATACTTAAAAAAAGAAAAGATAGTTTAGTTGCGGGCTGTACTTAAACAAGTTTCACTCTCGTTGATCTTTTAATGTGGGACTCTAATTGGCACATTACTCCAAGGAAAAAGGTCGTTGTGGAGAAGTAGTTGGTTACATGATGATGAGTGAACTTTGAACTATAGCCATGCTTCATGGTGCAATATGATTGTGTGTTAAGGTGGGGATGGCAACTTTAGATGTAGCGGCTTAGCAAAGAAACTAGAACAAATTGGATGTATTGATTATTGTGACCGTAACATTGGTGTGTTAGCGTGTTACATGAAAAGTCATGTATTTTATAGGCTAAGGATTCATTAATGTACCATGATTAAAGTAAACGCCTGACTACACTCCGTTTTCATATTCAATTTGTCAGTGAGGGTATAGAATATCAAACACTCACACTTCAAAGCTTCTTTCTTGATTATCAAACTACTAAATATTTTGAGCTTGCTTTGTTGTTGATTTGATGGTTATGTATTTACGGCCCTTTTCAATTTAGCAAAATCTGTTGATATCATTTTAATATTTTATAACTTTTTGTACTGACCAGCTATCGAACAAACTACTTCATCATGATCGTTATTATTCTCGGTGAGTAGCTAAGCGTCCTAAGTTGTTTACTTCCTATTTGTTGTTGGATTTTGGTTTATGCGCTTTGACTGTGTGTCTTATGTGTACACAGGTCTGGGATTTCTTAGACGACCACTGGCAATTCTTGCAGCCGCCTTAACAACTCTTAGCATTGCGTTCTTGAATGACAGGTATGCTAATCTTCGGCGTTGTAACCCCATCTTTAGCAAATTTTCCTCCTTGATTTGAAGGAGTAATGCACAATTATTCTTTTAACCATATGATTTTTCCCACCATGGCTAGTATCAGTATAATTTCAATGATATTCCTCATATGTACATAAATTTATAGTTTGCTTGTCGTATTCTTGTACAAAGGAAATAATGGTACCGCGATTTCATGTCTACTTCTCCTGTATATGTAGTTCATTTTGAATTTTGGTTTTGTTATCCTTTATTTTCTTTCTTTTGAAATTAATGTTGTATTTTCTGCCAAGTTGTAGAAGTCAAAACACATGTCAGTACACTCATCAAAAGCTGATTGTTTTCACACGAAGTTATTGTTTTGTTTCGTGTTTTTAGGAAGTGTCCTAAAATTCTTTAGTCTTCAGAGGTCATCCAAAATTTAATTTTCTATAATTAAAGAGATCAAAAGCTGATCATGAAACCTTATTTTTATATACAATGAACATTGTGGTTTTTGAAGGGGCTTGCAATTTTGCAAGCATATTTCTCTAAAAGTACTTTGTTTGTTATGTTGTTTGTTTGGCTTACTTGTGTGTACTTATGTTGCATTCTTTTTACTCATCTCTCTGTATTTTTCTATACTGATCTCTATTGGTATCTCCACCTGTTCCACAGCTTTGCTGGTACATTTAGTGAGAAGGTTACAAGAACTGTACGGCAATTTTCTCCACACCTAGCTGCCAAAATGAGGCCTCCACTTACGTGAGTCTATTCATTTTCATGTTGTCTGAACGATCATACCAAAAGTGTGACGATGCTTGTTAATTTGTCTACTAATCTTCCATGTGTAATAGGCCTGTAATTCGTGGCCGTCCCTCTGCGAAAAGGGCCATATATATTTGTGGACGACCTCGTTGGGTGTTTGTGTCGGTTTTCTCTACTGGTGAGCCATTCTCTCTGGTCGTTATTGCCTATTGGTATTTGCTTTCTAATCCAAAGGGATGCTTATAATTTTGTTTGTTGCTGTGTTGTTTCAGCGAGTTTCCTTCTTTGGTTTCTTTCTTGTGGTCTTCTGACTGTTCTATGGGCGTTTGCAGTTGGACTTCTTGGTAGTTTCTCCCTGTCATAATATATTTGTTCTGTGTGTGTTTTTCTTTAAAGGTTATAATTATTGTTCATTTTCTAACTATCATGTTGTTCTCAGCCACTGTGCTTCATGCAAGCTTTAGGACACCCAATCTAAAAGCTCGGCTGAACACATTCCGTGAAGAATTTCGTGCAGTTTGGCGAAATTATAGTGAAATATAGTACACAGGCTATTCACAATGTAAGTAGCTCTCCTTCTTGAGTTTTCTTCAGGCCATCCTTTTCTTGTTATTTACAGTCGCGTTGCATTTGGGCGAAAAGCAAAGCAGGCTGAGTCTTTCATAAATCTTACTTGTGGACCGTACGTTGCATGACTTAGATTTCCTCCTGAACGAGAATCCGGACTTGACTTTGATTTCGTCCATTAGTCTGTATACAAACTGTTTTCAACAATCTCTCAACTTTTGTCATCGAGACCTCCTTTTCTGCCTCTGCTAGAGTAGTGTTGGATTTATAAGGGGTACCTTGACCGTCATGCTAAACATCGGTGCACACTTAAAAATGAAGAGATGAAAGCACATAGTTTTTCAATTATAAGTCTAGAGCATTCAACGGATAAATTATAAAGAAAAAAGTGTAACTCTTATAGTGATAATTTCCAAGTTATACCCTTATACATTCTTTCATTGTCAATTTTTTCTCTCTAAACCGACAAAGTTAATCAACAAAAAAGTTAATCGATTCATTCTCGAATAGTCATATAATAAAATCTATAATCGATATTTGTGCATAAAACAATTAAATATTACGAGTAGTTATTTCAACAATCTTAAGCTCTTTGTACTTTAATTAAATTAATCAATTAGGGACTTAGGGTTATTATTTATGTGGGATAAAGAGGGAGGGATTGTCAATTGTGATTGCCGGCAACAATGGAAGTGGTGGCCGGCCACCGTGGTGAACTCAGACGTGAGCGGGAACGGGGCGCTGGTACTTTAGGCAGTGGACGGAGTATCTAATTGATGTCGTTAACTTTCTTTGTTGTTTTTCCTTATTACTATAATCATAGAAAGAGTATTTTTTTATCATTAGTTGTTGATGGTGATTGATTGATGATGGTAAAATGAGTTTTGAGAGATTCAAAATTGAGAGATTAGAGAGGCTAATGAAAATTAGTTGTTAAATGAAAAGGCTAAAATTGTAATTTTTGTGCGCGTTTGAGTAATATCTGCTGGTGAAAGAGCAATGCCCTACTTTTATGGTTGAAATGTTGAAATGTGTTGACAATAGCAGTGATGAGTTGGTTTATGCGAATCTTATTAATTGAATTCCGAGATTGTCCTCCATCGTTGCTGATCCTTAACAAAGAAATAAAACTTGATGTCTTGTTATTTGCAAATTGGTGTTGAAGATAGTAGCTGATTTGTGCGCATTATGTTCCCTCTTTTCAGGTATTGCTTCGTCGACCGTGAAGCTGAAGATCTAGAGTTCGAAAAGTGGCAATGCGTCGGTTTTTGGGAAATATTGCTGTTTTTGGCTGGTCTGCTGGATTTCAGTGATGTGGGATGTAAATTGTTTTGAGCGTCGTTTTTTGATGATATAAACATTGTTTTACACTCAGCTGACGGTTATCAAGTTGTTAGATATCATGTCATTAATTATATGAACGGAAAAACCATAAAACTGATCTAGACTAAGATTGTCAAGTACACACACAAAGGCGCTTGCCATAAAACTGTGCTTCTGTTTTGTTATGTTCTTTTATGGCTGTCCATAGACCGTATTACTATATTGCTGTGGAAGTAAATGGTACTTTTAAGCTTCATCCAAAATTTATAAGTTGAGGAAATATATTTTGAGTAGATTTGGCTATGGATTATGAATACACACGCATTCACGCAAGGCTCGTAATCACGTCCTAAATGGATTCGTTTTTGTTTTCCTCCTTTTAAGTCGACGCTTTTATCTTAGGTACTCTAGAAACTTTCTGTAGATTTTCAATGGTAGTGATTAACACATTTACAAAATCTTTAGAGATGTGACTTCGGTTTTTCTTGGCTCCACTAATTGGGAATTCCTCGTCTCGTAAATTATGATCAACTCTCTCAGTTAATGAGGGATTGCAGAAAATATATTTGACAATTACGGAGACTATTCGTTGTTTTAGGATTGCAGCTAATTTTGCCGTTTTATATCTAACAGTCTGGGTAACTCATTCCCTCGGTATAACTTGATCCCATTTTATTTGTGAAAAATCATTTTCCGAAATAATCACTTCACAAGGCACAACCACTTCATTAGGCATAAAGATACGAATGCATTGTTGGGGTACACAACCCATTCGATAAAAAACAGAGGGATGTATACAAAATCCGACATTTTTTTCATCTTGGTATTGTTTTCCTTTTAACAAACTATCAAACGATTAATCAACAAATCATAAAGATGACTTCAGACGTTCCCACCAACATTTTCAAACAAAACACTGACCCCAAGAAAGTGGTATTCGTTTTGAGCAGTAGATTAAGGCGCAAAAGTTCTCAGTCCGTCCACGTCCCTAACACTTCAATTCGAACCGTTAGAAGGTCCAGGGCCAAGCATCAAAGGCGGTTTGTTCTTCTCAGGCTCAGAAGGTTGATCAGGCTCACGCTTAGGGGCCCATGCTCGCAGAGGTGGCTCGAAAAGTTTCCCGGCCACATCCGGGGGAGGATGTTCTTCCTCCTCGCCAGGGAGAACGAGGAGTCCCTTCTCTGCTAGGGAAGACGGCTCGTTATAGAAAGCCCTCCACAGAGAGTCAACGAGATGCCTCTCTTCCTTGTTCGAAACCAGTTCGTCCTGTGACATTGTGCTGATGTCGTCAATGCGTTTTTCGAGTATTTGCTTCATTTTTCCGTCCTCATCCACGAAGCTGCCAGAAGTTTCGTCTGATTGTCCACGGGTTAGCTCTAGTAGACCTTGCATGGCGGCTTCTCTTACAGTTGGGTCTTCGCTAGAGGCGAGGTGCATCATCACACGAGGAAAGCCGAGTTCAGTGATGACATTACAGTCTGAGTTATTCTCCTTTAGAAGATAATGCAGCAAACTCAGTGCTTTCCTGTAAAGCCAGCAAAGTCAGCATCTGAGAAAGTTAGAGAAATGGAAAGCGACTTCGAAAAGACAAAAGAGCTAAAGAGTACAGCAAAGGAATAGGAAAAACAAGTCTAAAAAGCAGAAAAGGTGAGAAAACATCAAGAAAGATGTAAAAATAGAGATCATAATAACTATTACTTGTATGAAAGAAGTATCATAGTGAAGCATAATAGCGAGGCCAATGCCAAAAGGGGGAAAAGTGAATACAAACCGTTGAAATAGTAGCTCGCGAGCATACAACTTTACCATCTTTGTACAGAAGAAAATAAATATGTAATACTAAAGCAATGAGAAAGCAATAGAGAACAAAGAATCCTCATGTGCAAAAAAAATACTCAAAGAAGTCCAGCACCACTCAAAAATACCCTTAGTAAAAGCATTCCCAGCTTTAGCCATAATAAAGCAACAAAAAAAGGTCATCCCAGAGTGCCTTCGACAAGCTTAACGAAGTGTGCCTTCGACAAGCTTAAGCTCAAGCAGCGCTTTTGCGTGATATACACATGCACGAATTGATGGCCATTACTATAAGCAACGTTAGAATGGCGAAAACGTGACCCTAACTACCATTTTTCAACACAAACACTATCGTAACTGTTTAGCCTGCCCAAAACCACAGTCCATCAAACACCTCACTTTTTAAGGGACTTTTGACTTTAAAATGATTTAGGCCTATGTACACGTGTTTCTCAAGTAAACACATCATTAAACAGAACTACAGAAGTTATTACCTCTGAAATCGTACACTCTCGGAGCTCAAAGCATCCTTCAATGATGCGTAACCATTGGCAAGACGGAATGCTGAAATTCCAGGCTTATTGTGACGGATTAAAGCTGCAAGCCATCACATGAATTATGATTATTATTGTACCCAGGCCATCAAGCATAGAAGGCGGAATTCTCAACTCAAGACGATCACAGGAGTATAAGAATAACTGTTAGAAAGAAGCGGCAGAATACTCACATGATAACGCGCCAAGCGCCTGCGTACGAACATGCATATCAGGGTCTGAAGTGAAGTTTGTAAGAAGTGGTTCAAACCCATTTGACTCCATTACAAGTTGTTGACTCTTTGGATTGTTCTGAACAATGGTTGTCACCACATCTGCAGCTTTTGCTCGAATATTAGCATGCCGATTCTTCAGGTATCCTAGGAGCGGGACCAATCCACCTATTGAATTAAGATCTGCCACATATATGCAAGATCAGTTTTATGAGTGAGAAAGATTGAAAGATTGATTTGTACCAAGTCATTAGGGAATTGTAGATACATTCTGCGTATTCGAAAATCAAAGTCTCGATAACTTATATTCAACATCTTTCACAGAAGAATGCACATGATACGGAAATATATAATTATTGAACATTAAGTATGTATGAGCTGCCTTAATAAGTGATTTGTTTTTTTGGACTAATTGCAACATTGAATAGAGAAGGTATATGTCCATACACCCCTACAGCTGAATTCGTTGAAGATGGCAGGGAAGATATCCAAGACTGACCCAAATAAAAAAAAAAAACAAAAAAAAAGGGTATTGATTTTCCATATACGGGTTTTACTCCCGTTATATACTTTTTTCCCTATTATTTCCAAATTTGCCCTTTTTACTCTCATGATATACAACCTTTTTTTTAATTTTTTTATAACTTTTCCTAACTCAGATTCATTCAATTTTTTCTTTAATCAAATTCATTAAATATTTTAGTTTTTCAATGATGAACTACGATAATGAATTCAATGAAGTAATTTTGTTCATTAAATTATTAAATTTTATTAATTTATGGTAGATTAAATTTAAATTTAAAATTAGGGTTTATAAGTTAGATTAAAGGTGGTTTATGGTGGTGGGAGAGGTGGTGGTCGACGACGGTGGGGCGGAGGCCTGGGCGGCGGGTGGTCTGGGCTGGCGGTGGTTGTGGTGGTTTGTGGTGGTGTGAGTTAAGTTGGGTAGTAGTGGTTTTTAACCCAAATTTCAATTTTCTATGAACCCTAATTTTGATTTTTAACCCAAAAATTATCAAGATCAATAAAATTAACACAATTTTATGAAAAAAAATTGAAATTGAATCGAATTACTACATTGTTGAATTGATTATCGAAATTAATAATTGAATGAATTGAAAATTGAATGAATTTAGGTTAACAAAAGTTAAAGAAAAATAAAGGAGAGAATTGTGTATAGAGAGTGAGTAAAAAT
Organism: Dianthus caryophyllus; assembly: GCA_023091065.1. Taxonomy (NCBI): domain Eukaryota; kingdom Viridiplantae; phylum Streptophyta; class Magnoliopsida; order Caryophyllales; family Caryophyllaceae; genus Dianthus; species Dianthus caryophyllus. Next base: position 7,193,607 of record CM041521.1, on the reverse strand, counting down.
GGGTATGGAAGGGAAATAAAATGAAAAAAAGTATATAGCGAGAGTAAAATCCGTATACGGAAAATCATATTCGAAAAAAAACTATAAGTTCATAGCAGCTCAACTATAAGACAGCCTTGATGAACTTCAGCATTCATATTAACATTAGTAGAGCTTGCTTTATGGCCAAACGCTAAACCACTTAGCTCTTAATGACCGTAGTTAGGTAAAAATGACAGGCTTTTTGATATCTTTCTTACAAGATAGTGAGACTGGACAAAGAAATTATAAAAGGCCTTGAAACAATGGGTTGACAGGCCTTTAGGGGATACAAAGAGTATAGTACTATAGTTAACAAGATAGTCATAAGTAGAAACCCAGCCCACGATCAAGCTGCAAGGTTTGCCATAAATGTAACTTGGAAAATTCTACCGTGTACCCCTTAGGTTTTTCTGATTTCTACGTTGTACCCTCACTTTTTTTTCTAGAATTTTACGATATAACCTTCACATTCTTATCTTTTCTCGAGTCTAACCCTAAGTTTATAATTTTGTTTCTAATATAACTAATTTTAGCACTAGATAAATTTGAACCGTCAATTAAACCTATATACGTACCAATCAATGCTCCTAATTCCTTCCCTCGGTGGCTCGGTCAATATTTTATCATTTTATACAATTATTTGTATTGTACCACAATATTTATTGTTAACAATAACCTATTGTCATCAAATTTGTCAATTTTTAATATCAATAACTTATAGCAAACATCTATCATCAACTTTTATGTAAACACCATCACTTCCTTCATAAACATCAATCAAAGTAAATTGAAGAAGAAAACTGACAAATTATCAAGTTCAATGAGTTATTTAATAAGTTAAATCAACAAAAAGATAAATAAGGGTCATATTAGAGACAAAATAAAGCTTAGAGATATACCATAAAAAATTTTTAAAAGTGAGGGTATATCATAGAAAACGAAAAACCAGGGGGATACACCATAGAATTTCCAATGTAATTTTGAACTATCAAAAGTAGGGATAAAATTATATAATAGATGGACAGTAGGCGTACTATCTTCAGGGGAAGGTATGTGTTTTGAAACTATCCAGGGTAGGCAATGAAGTGTGTATGGGTAATGATTTTGCTCGATGGTTAAGGCTACAGGGAACCTCTATCCACCAATGTGTCACCCTTGTATAATACTCCCTCCATCCCAAAATAATTGTCCCTTTTCCACCAAAAGTTTTCCTAAATTAATTATCCCCTTTCTATTTATAGTAAGTTTTAACAAAGGATTTAAAAAAAAAAAAAAGTCATTTTCATTATCACTCTTTTAAATCAACCCAAAATAGAAAGGGGACAATTATTTTGGGATGGAGGGAGTACTTACCCAAGGAGGAACAATGATCTCACATGAACTAGTATTCACATGAACTAGTACTCACTTAGATCAAAGTAAAAGTTAGACAAGATACAACACTTGGATCATTCAAATGAACAGAACTTGTATTATTCAAATGACATTAAATACGACCAACTCAAGATTTACTCATCTGTCGAATATATATAAAACTGATAATAATCCCTGAAATGCTTATGGAATCAGAAATCGATAGCAAGTTTACAACTAATCTGGCAACGCATATATCCAATTTGTCAAGGGAAATAAAGCCTGAGGCAACTAGGAAACTCCCTAGAAAGATACATGCTATAAAAGGACACTAGGGAGAGCCATCACAATCGAAGAACATCTGAAAAGACAACAGTAGAAAAAAATTTACAGGCAGGAAACAGTGATGATCGTGTGAGCTTACCATTTGCCATATCGATAGACTCCACGTGCTCTTGTAGCTCATCCAGCAGATCTATCAAATGGGTACCCAAAAGCGTAAAAAAATGCAATTACTCCAACAAACAAATATAGTAGCACAGCAGTAATCTGGCAGTTTATAGTACCTTCAATTTCAGCAGGGGTGACTCCTTGGGACTCCAACACTTGCTCTGGCATCTGCATAACTTGAGTGATCTCTTTCATTCGCTTCACAACATCAATAGTCTGTGACTGCATAGCTTCCATGAACCATTTTCGGTCCTCTTCACTGGTAGTTGCAGATCCAAGAAAGAATACTCATGTTAAGTTTGGAAGTTAAGTCCACAAGGATATGAATTACTTCATTAAAATTCAACTGTCACTATTACGGTTTTGAAGTCAACATTTGTCAAATAACACATGAAAGTAACTTATTTGAAACACATGAAACATTATCAAAAAACCTTTCATAAAATCATAATTTTAAAAGAAAAATTTCATGTATACACAGAAAAAAACACGGTCAAATTACCGCCTCCAAGACCACCCATATAGTAAACAGGAGAACTGGTTTGAATGGGGGGAGTACAATAGTTGCGTTTTTCCTTCATAATCTAGTGTAACTTTTCGTAGTATCAAATTTAGTGAATCGGAATAGCTACAAATTGGTGAATTTTTCACTCACGGAACCCACAAAAGGATCAGTTGGTGACCATAAAGTCATAAGTTTTCCCAATGAAAATACCCAACTCACACAGAAGCGGAAAATCATGACACCGTGCACGTGAAGTCGTCCAAGTCTCAAACAATCAGATATTTTCACGAAAATTCATAGTTTTGCCCAAAATGGAATGACAGGAGTTCCCATTCATGACAAGGGTAGTTGATTAAAACCGTAAAGTTCGAGCAACAGAAATTTTGACAACGTATCATTGATCACACCACGCGACCTGAAAACAAGCATCTCCATTACATAGTACATACTACTCCGTAATAAATAGTAGGGCCCTTAATCCATCGATGGCTTTCCATTTCTCCTAATCTCTCTCACAATTCACAAACACAGACTTCTGAGTTCCTTAGTTTAGAAGCGTACACAGAGGCAAAGTAACACACAAACTGAAACACGAGCGAGTAGCCTTGGAGTGTTTTTTCATTAAACAGCCAAGCCAAATTCCGCCTCTTTTCTCTATGAGTTTGCCAAATTCGGACGCTTTTACACTTTTGAATAACGTTCACATTATTCTCGATAGTAGATCACGTTTTATGCCTAAAAAATTCATTTTCCACATTCATAAAGTATTTTTTTGGCTAGATTTGTAATTCAGGGTAAATAGAACTACCCTACCCATGAATCTTACCAATCCCCCTTTGCAAGGCTAAGTTTCCACATAAACTCACTTCCAACGTGCCAACCAAGCAAATTTCTTACAATTCACATGAAGGGAATTGCATTTTCATGGTAATTTCATCTTCCCATATTGAACCAAACGACTTGGATCTTTTTGTTTAAGACTTTCCCTAATGTGAATTCATCAGCACGAATCAACAGCCATCAATCTACCACCTTACAAAAAGTAAACCTAATTAAGTAAAAAACTAATAACTCCAGGTAATTACTGCTCCAGTTGACATACACGACCACCACCGCCGCAACAACAACAACAACAACAAAAGAACATCAACAACAACAAGAACAGCAGCAGCAAGTAAAGCAGTAAAAATGAAGAATGAAAAGAGCGAAAAAAAAGGTGGGAAAAGAAGTAAACCTGAGTTGACGATTAGGTTGAGTAGCATCGGAGTGAGAAAGACTCCATTTGAGGAGACCATCCCAATTAGGTTTATCTTGGCTCATCTTCCTCCTTCTATTCAATTTTGATTTGATTGTTTTGGTGCTTGTTGCAGATTTTAAATTTGGTGGCTTTTCGTTCAAAGAGAAGAGAAGATGATGGGATGAGATGATGGGGTTGTTTGCAATTCGTATTTATACTATTAGAATTTATAATCGTGGTTTGTACAGAATTAAGTCTTCCAGATTGTGCTAGCTCCTTCCTAACCCCAACCTACGTGGTTCCGATTTCCAATGCAAATTTTCAAATACCACAGTATTATACGGAGAGTATGGCACTATGGCTTATAAATATACGTACAACCGGTACAAGTAGTATTCCGTATTAATTAAGCACGGAGTAAAATAATACTCTTAGAGCAAGTGCAATTGGAATAATTATTTATAAAGTTCTTCATTTGCCATGTCATTTTTAACAATTTTAACAAGTAAGAATTTTTTAACACAATGAAAAAACTTTACTCAATGTTTTTCCATAAGAAAATATAAATTATTTAAGATAAATGATCGGTTAAGTAACCAAAATGTTCCTTGATTTTCTAAAGAACTTGCTTCTTAAAATAGAACTTAATTCTTAGATTGAAGAACTCAATGAGCTCCACAATGACAAAAACTTTATTTTAAAGTTCTTATTGAAAATCCCAAGACTAAAAACCACCCATTGCACTTGCTCTTATAATTGTTTTTTTTTTTTGTTGAATAAACTATCAAAACTCAATTTCCGTCAAAGTTGATTAATTTTCCGACGCTCACTCTTACATGGTTAATTTCCCCTTTAAAAACAATTCATAATTTCCGCTCTTTTCAGTTTCCTTTTTTTTTTTCCACCCTTTTTTTCTTTGTCCTTTCTCTGTCTCTGTCTTTGTCAATCTCTCTCCCTCTCCATCATTGTGTACACTTTTCTCCAACAAAATTTTAGTCCTTGTTCAAATGTTTTTCCCCAATATTAAGTTTTATTTAAGATCTAACGGTCCATCTCCGTGAATCAATTCATCTCCAGATGTCTACTAAAAATTTTACCCAACTAGGCAACTACAATATAACGCCACGGTATTCACTAAATAGCGCCACATTTTTTGGTATTCTTCCAAAATTGCCCTTCACTAAAGCTAAACTAATTCAATTAACCTAATTAATTTTTTGTTAATTAATTTGTTTTGTAAACCCTTCTACTCACCCTTCACTCACCTTCCTATCAAATTATATGAAAATCAAAATTCATCTCCTCCTCATTACCAATTATCCTTAAAAATTTGTATTCATCTCCTCTTCTACTTAAATTCACTAATGGTGCATTTGGGAACATGAATTTCATTTGAAATGTCGGATTTGGCCTAAATTAGGTGTTTGGGAACTTAGAGAATTTGAATTTGTATTTGAGCCAAATCCAACCTAAATCCATCCCTTAAGAAAACTAGCTAACATCAAATGACACCATAAATAATGTCATTTCCAAATCCTAACTCACACAACTAGTGATTTGATTTTAAAACCCTCTATTTCAAATGTCTAATTCTAAATTCTAAATTCTAAATTCTAAATTTAAAATCAAATTTGAGTTTCCAAACGCTACCTAATATTCATCCAACTAATTCATCTTAATTCGTTTTGATTAGGTAAGTATTCATTATTATATTTGTTTAAATCGATTTATATTATGTATTTGTTGTTGGAATGTCAATGTTTTCCCCCGTCCCCAATCAATACTCAGCCATTAAAGGTTCGAAAATTTGACATGAATATGGACTGGAATTAGGCGTAGTTGTATGGTGCAATTTTTTCGTTTTCCGGCCACCATTTGAGATTTGTGGTCTAATTGATGTGGGTGCACTCTCCATTTTTTTCGAGTCAGGCCAGTCCATTCGAAAATGTTGCTCGAATAAGCCGCTTCCATTCGAGTGAATGGCTCGAATGAGCCGTGGGGTTTGGAGTTTTAGTGTCTCAATGTTTGCCTGCTATTGTGTTTTTGTGTTTTTTTTTTTTTTTTTGATTTTTTTTTTCAAATAAGTTTATAATTATTTGAAATTATATTTGTTTCGATATAATTTGCGTATTAATTGAAATACAGAATAATATGTTGATTTTAATTTATTTTTTTGGCTAATAATTGAAATTTTTAATTTGCTTAATTATTGAAATACTTTGTTGAATAATTATTTTGAAATTTGCGTATTAATTGAAATACCGAATAATATGTAGAATTATTTAATTTTTTTGCGTAATAATTCAAAGGTTGAATTTGCGTAATAATTGAAATAATATGTTGAATAATTATTTTGAAATGAAATAATATGTTGATTTTAATTTGTTTTTTTGGTTAATAATTGAAATTTTTAATTTACATAATAATTGAAATACTATGTTGAATAATTATTTTGAAATTTGCGTATTAATTGAAATATCGTATAATATGTAAATTTAATCTTCTTTTTTTTTGCATAATAATTGATAGATTGAATTTGCGTAATAATTGAAATAATATGTTGAATAATTATTTTGAAATGAATTGATTTTCTTATATTGTGGTTAAAAGTTATGTTATTTTTTGTAATATAGAATTTTGATTTTGCGTAATAACTTAAATAGCATGTTGACTAATATATTTGAAATGAATTGAATTTCTTATATGGTGGTTAAATTTGTTGTTTATTTTCGTATTATAAAATGTATAATTTGCGTATTAATTCAAATATTATATGAAATGAATATATTTTAGTTATAATTTGTTGTCATTATATGAATTGAAATTTTATGTGTTGAATAATAATTTGGAAATTATATAATATGTCTGGGCGCGGCCGCAAAATTAAATTTACGTCTTCTACAGTGCCTCCGCTTGGTGCGACTGAAGTTGGGTTGCAGTCGTTGGTTGAGGTTGGTTCGTCTGATCCTGGGTACGTCCAGGTAACCCGAAAGGAGTATCAGCGTAATTTTTCTGACGATATCGAGGAGCCGACGAATGATGGGGAAGAAGACGTTGAGTTAGTAGGTGATGCGGAAGAAGATGATGAAGAAAATGTGGACGAAGAAGAGACTTAGGAGGTAGTCTCTACGCTTCTTGTAAAGCGTGATCGTAGTGGGAAGTTTGTTTCGATTGTTTCGTCTTCTTTAAGCACGAACACAGAGCGAAAAAGTAGTAGGAAAACCAATGAAGATTGGAAGGTTAAGGTTCCTGAGGAAGGTGGGCCAGATATTGGCGATTTGATTCCTAATTTTGGAGCGCATGTATCAAAAGCGTTATGGTCAAATCCGGATGCGCGAGGAATATTAACTCCTAGAAGTCGTGATGGTGCATTGAAATTGTTGAGGCATTGGGATTTGTCTAAGGATGCGTGAAGATAGTTGGTGCTACGAAAGTGTCGCATTTGGGCAGTTGCATGCTTGCGCATTTGGATATGCCTTTGTTGACTGCTTTCGTTGAGAGGTGGCAACCGGATACTAACACTTTCTACTTGCCGTTTGGTGAGATGATTATTACGTTGCATGATGTTGCGGCGATTTTAAAGATTCTAATTAATGGTCTTGGATGTAAGATTAGCAAGGAGGACATGGAGGAGATTGAATATTTAGTCGAGAGGTTGTTTGTCTTGACTAAAGGTGTGTTGAAGGGAGGCAAGTTTACTTACAAAAATAAGCTCATATATTTGGATTGTTGGCCGACGAAGTAGCGACTAAGATTCTGGAGAAGAAGGATGTTGTGGAGTTGAATGTTAAGGCATGGTTGTTGGTGTTGCTCGGGTCAACTCTATTTTCTGATAAGACCGGTAATAGAGTTAATGCAAGCATGATGTCTTTGATGAAAGACTTAGGGCGTGTGCCTGAGTACGCTTGAGGAGCTGCTACTCTTGCCTATCTGTATATGTAGTTAAGGATAGCTTTGCGTCTAGGATGTGCACATATTTGCGTTTGTTTGACATTGTTGCAGTGTTGGATCTATGAGCGTTTTGTGTGTTTTAGGCCGCGTGTTATGTTTGACCATGCCGTAAGCTAGGTTGCACGGACACTTCTAATTTTTTGCGTTCCCGTGTCGGACACCGTGTCGGACACGGACACACGTAGGACACACCTCCAAATGTGTCGGACACGCGTCGAACCGTGTCCTCGGTTTATTTTTTAAATAAGACGTGTCGGACACGGCCCAATTAATTTGGACACGGCCCGTGTCTAACGGACACCCCAAAATACTAACTTTTTCATTTATAAAAGATGACAAAATTGAAAAAAATTCCAAAAAGCACGATAGTCACTTAGTCATTAACAAAATCGTCACTCATCTTCTCCTCTTCTCACTTCTTTCATTCTATCGCCCACCACCCTTCAACGCCATCGGCCGCCTTCGACCGCCGCCCATAAACAAGTATTTACGTATTGATTTTTTTTTTATGACTTTGTGAGCTATAAATGATCACAATTTACATGTTAGTTGGTATGAGTAATAAATTCTCTTTATTTTTACATGTATATTGGTTTTTTCTTGCCGTGTCCCGTGTCCTACAAAATCAAATTGACGTGTCCCGTGTCGCGTGTCGTGTCCGTGTCCGTATCCGTTTTGGTGCAACCTAGGCCGTAAGTGCCGATTCACCGCGTTCTATGTTGTGGGAGCCTCCTAGTTCGAAGAAGCATGTCGATCGTTTGAAGTACCTTCGCCAAAAATTGGATGAGATGGATCCTAGTATGGTGACTTAGTTGTCGTACTACAATTTTCCAGGGGAGCCGCATCCTAGCTCTTTGTATTTAGGGCTCATTCGTTTTCTTGACGTTGATGAGCCGTATCAGCCGGATCGTTCTTTGAGACAGTTTGGGTATACCATTCCAAGGCCAATCTCAAAGCCTGATTATCATTGTCACCCTACTGGGGCGAAGTCTTAAGTTGTCAAATATAGTGATTCGGTAGATGATTTGTGGCTAACTGTGCAAGACCATCGCATTAGACTTCATCAGCGATCGACCCCCGCTAATTCATGTTATGTTGTTGATGTGATAGGCTTAGTCGCACTCGCCTAGTTAAAGATAAACCTGACAAACCTAAGGGGTAGTTAGGGTAAGTTGGGGTCGAAATCCACAGGGAGATGATTGCTAATGTAGGCTACTTATGGGTCGATTCTAGTCTTGGTCGGTTCGAGTATTTGAGAGTTGCTATAGCTAGAGCAAATAAAGGGTTTAACTTATATGAGAAAAGGTCTAGCAAGTCGGGTTAGGCACGGGATGAGTTAGGTCAAGGGATGATAATCGGGTTGAGTAGGGAATCACACATGCTAAGGATATAGCTCGTCCACTCGGTCTTAAGCTTCCTCTAGGGTTCGATAACGGGCTCTCGCGACTTACTATCGAGGGTCCTAATGATTGTCTCGCGCCTCTCCTCGAACTAGGCTTCCGATCTTAAGTTCAAGGGTGCTAAATACTTGCTAAAACTTGGCCAAAGAATCAACAAGCACAATCAAACAAGACACCAAAACATTTGAAAAACCCTAACCCAAAATGATCTTCAAAATAGACCCAAACAAACACTCATGATTCACCCTTCCTCCTAGAGTAAGGAACTACTCACACATGATAAAATCAATAACAAAAATAAAATCAATGGATGAAAACATGATCAACAACAATATAAATTGAAATGATAATCAAAAAGGGAGAAGAAATAGCAATACCAAATCAGAAATTTAATGAAGAAATGGATGAACTCGAACAACAAAAACCAAATAGATGAACGTAGTAGCGAATTTCGTCTCGGGAATTGAAAGTATAAATTATGAAAAGTATGAAAACCTAGGTTTTTGAGAGAGTATTCTTAAGAGAGTCCTCAAAATAATGTAAAAAGCATAGGTCGAAATTATGAGCGAAACCCCTTCAAAATAGTCGATTAAAACAAGAACACGAGAAGTCGGACCCCGTCCCAAGGGGTAGGGACGGCCATCCCGACCGGGACCACCCCCATCCCGACCGGGACACACTCCGGGACACCCACAAAACAGCTCCCAAGAGCTCGGGACCACGATCCCGAAGGTTACAGCTACTTCCTTCATTTTTTGGTTGATTTCTCTTCACTTGTATGTCGTCCCAAGGCATAGGGACGAGGCCTACTTCGTCCCAAGGGGTAAGGACGAGGTCTAAAATGATCATATGAGTTTCTCACTCCGTCCCAAGGTCCCGGGACGGCTTCAAACATCCAATAGTGGCTCATACGCAACCGAAACCACACGAAATCAACTCGACAAGTCACGTAGCGACTCCGGGACGCCTTAGCTTTGACCCGGCTACCTTCCATCCTCCTAATTAGTGCGTGTGCCTACAAAATAGACACAAACACACAACAGAAACACGCGGAGGCAAAATAGGAAGCGAAATGCAAATAAAAGCACTCGAAACGACGGAAATCACTAGTGACAAGGGGGTTAAAAGTATATAAATATATGACACATCATGATGATAAGTAGATAGATTGGTACCGTCCTCGTACTCATCCGTTAATTATAGACCCATCGACAATCTCTACGCCGGTGTTTGATGATCGTGGTTTGACCGAGTCTCAGGTTTGATGATTTTTCTAAATTATAATTTGATTATAGATGCTCTTATATTGTTATTGTTATCATATGGATTTTAATAATTACGTTATATGGTGATTTGAACTAATTTAATTATGGTTTTGTGTCTGTAATTGTTGCAGCATACGATAACGGCGATAGGCAACGTCTTTTTTTTTTCTCCTGAGGAGGATCATCCAGAACAGCTGATGACTTTTTTTAATGAAATGATGCCTTATTACAAACCGTATTTGACTTGCAACTTGGGTATAATGGGTGTTGGACCTTCTGGGAGAGGATATATTAGAGCACCCGTGGGACGTAACTGGCCACGTCGACTCGATCGTTCATTTGGGCTCCTACGAGTTGAGCTTGAGTTTGAGGCACGTACTTCTGCATCTCCAAATATTCCAGAGGACTAAATTTTAATTTTCTTGACTTTTGGTATTTGTTTTGCAAGAATTTTTAATGTAGTTGTTATTTCTTTGTTGATACCCGTATCTGTCGATATGGAAATTTTTAGAGAACCCGACAAACACCCTATGATGATAGGACAACTTGTATTTCGTGTCATTTATTTGAGTTCGTTTTACGATGTAAGCGGACCTTATTCGACAAAATGTTTTATTAATTTAAATGATATTTAAATTAATGATTAACAAGGTAAATTTATTTCTGTCAAAATTTATTTGCCTCAAGTATTTTATTGAAAATAAAATATTTCGATTTGAAAAATCATTTTAAGTAATTCGATTTGAAAAATCGCTTTTATAAATTTGATATTTGACTTGAAAAGTCGTTTCTCGTGTCTTTTAAAACAGTTTATTAAATCGTATTCGATGAATTCGTTTTTTTAACAGCAAGTTTTTAAGCTCGTTTTAAGCTCGATTTTAAGAGCGATTTTGAGCCCGTTTCAACACGAATTTCGAGGCCTCTTTATACCCACACTCTCCCTCGCATACCCGAGCCTAATCCATCCTAGAACCATGTCCTAAATTCACCAAAAGAGGCCAGAAAATGGCCCAAATAGCACGCCCTAACCCCACCACTGCTCTGTTTTGTGAGCGACCCAAAACCCGCTTTCTTGGCCACCAAACCCATACCCACAACCAAAAACCGATACCTGATCCACATACTCTATTTACCCTTGCTTAACCCTCAAGAAAACACTCCACAAAAACCCTAAATCGAGCCTAGAACAAAGCTCTCTCAAAGGAGAGGAAGAAGGTCGCTCTTTTCCCTCTTAAACCCTACTTTTCAACCCTATATATACACACCCTCCATAAGCCTTCAAGGGGAGGAATATACAGCATACACACATAACATCAAGTCACAAAAGCCATCGAAAAGTCCCCAAAGAAGACGGGATAGCCGCTTGAAAACAGAGCGGCGTTTTTACGATTTTCATCTTTGATATCACCTCTTCTACCTTGTTTTTCGTGTTGAAAACACCATAGTCACTCTGATTTATTTACCTAATCTTAAAGTTCACTTCACCACGATTCTAAAACATCTTTCGGTTCGAAATTTCGTTGAGAAACGAATAAGTTACAAGCTTTGAAAATCATTGTCGAATTGGTTCAAAGTTACGGTTTTTACAAATTGTTTAAATCGACGACGGCCTCTTGGGATAAAATCTTACAATCGATTACGACTCGGATATTTGGTCAACGATACATGTAAGTTGAGGGTGCAAAATACTCTTTTCCTTTTGTTAATCTATCGCTTTTTAACGCTTTTATAGCCCTCTGTCGCTTTTATCACTCTCTGTCGCTCTATTGTTCATCATCGTAGTTATTGTTTTTATTGTTCGCTTTAGGTTCATATTTTTCGCATGATGTTGATATGTAGGTATGGATGCGTCGTGTTCTTGTCTATTTAGTATGTATGTTTAATTTCCTTATGTACTACGACTTGTATTCTGCGTTCGTTTGACTTCGTTTTGGTTCGTTAGTTTAGTATATGATTAGGCTTCGTTCACGTTTAACTGTTCTAACTATCTGAAATTGATCTTTGTTGTCTTTCCAAATTTATAATTCATGTTTGTGTTTCAAATTAGCTCTCGTGATTTTTGTTTCATCGTTAGCATTCGTGGTGTATTTGGGCTGTGCACGTTGACATATGAATTGGTGAATTAGCCTCGTTAATCAGTTTCATGATATTCTTGCTTGTTAAATCTCAAATCGTGTATTCATTGGGCATGTGAGTTGGTATGGCTTATACCACGTCATGTTTGTGTATTTATGTGGTCTACTGATGTTTGCGTGTATTTGTTTGTTTAGGCCCCCGCGTGTTTGTGTCTGTGTATGTTTTTTGTTATCTCTTTGTATTTGTGTGTAGTGTTTTGTTATTTATACTACTCATCTATGATTGTTTATATATTAGTCAGGTTTGATTGTTTATTATTTATTATATTCGTCTGCCGCTAACGTTTGTTAATCTATCTTATGCTATCGGTAAGTATTTCTACTTCTTCTCTTTGTTTGCTAGAATAGTAAATGAACCCCTGTTAAACAACTTCGACGAAATTATGTGTGCATTAAACGACGTAGAATGAATTTTTATTTATTTAGGGTTAAAATATTTGTTTGCATGCTGCATATGCACTCAGTAATAGCCATGATTTTACTTAGTAAAGACCGCTTTACGTAGCAAGTGGGGTTAGGCGTTAAATTAATGAAATTCTTTTAAACTTCCTAACACGTAAACTCACACGAACTCATTTTCTCTAAAATTGGTTTCTAAATTCCACCTAAAAATTTAGTGGCGACTCTTTTCAAATTAAAAATGATTTTGAAATAAAACATCGCGTGGGTCAAAATCCCCTGTCCACAAATTGGCGACTCATTGAGGACAAAGTGAAACTTGAAAAGTAAAATGATGGCTATTTAGAGTACCCTTTTCTTTTAACGTTGTTTATGCATCATCTTTGTTAGGATTGAACCATTTCTCCCCTTGGGTCGATTTCAAAGGGAAATGACGTTCACTATGTCCGATTTAAATATCAAGGTGGTTCTGTCGAGGTTAGCGACCGCACTTTCGCCATATAGTTACAAACTTATGGTGGTTGCGTGGGTTACATAACAAATACGGGATCATAGGCATGGACCCTTTATGAGACTTAGAATAGTCTAGCTCATGCATTGCATCCTTGAACTGCGTATGACTAGATGCTCTGTGGAATCTAAAGCCATGTTTTTTGATCCTTTTATAATCAAATCTGTCATCCTTTCACCAAATATTTTTCCAAAAGCTTCCTTTTAGCTGAAATGCTGTCTTTTTAGGATTAGAATAATCTTAAATTTTTTCCGACACTATCTTTTCGAAACGATTTTTGCCTTAAGCTGCAATGCCTTCCTTTTGAAAAAAAAAAAAGATCTTTTCTTGGTTGAAATGCCATCCTCGTTTAGGATTAGAATAATCTTAAAAGATTTCCGATACTTTTTCTTTTGAAAAAAAAAAAATCTCCTTCAAGTTAAAAGCTACTCATTTAGGATTAGAATAATCTTAAATTATTTCCGATTTTTAGCTCTTTTGAAAAAAGATCTTTTCCTAGCAGAAATGCTATTCTTTTAGGATCAGAATAATCTTAACAGATTTCCGATATTAGCTCTTTTGAAAAAAGATTCATTCCTAGCTGAAACGCTCTCCTTTTTAGGATTAGAATAATCTTAAATATTTTCCAATACCATCTCTTTCGAAATATAAAGATTTTTTTTTTAGCTGAAACGCTTTCCTTCTAAAATTAGAATAATCTTAGATATTTTCTGATTTTTGGCTCTTTTGAAAAAAAATCCCCTCCAAGCTAAAAAGTTATTCGTTTAGGGTTAGAATAATCTTAAACATTTTTTTTCCAATGTTAGCTCTTTTGAAAAAAAGATCTCTTCCAAGCTAAAAGTTATTCGATTAGGATTAGAATAATCTTAAATAATTTTCGATTCTAGCTCTTTTGAAAAAAGATCTCTTCCTAGCTGAAAGGCTATTCGTTTAGGATTAGAATAATCTTAAATAATTTTCGATTTTAGCTCTTTTGAAAAAAGATCCATTTCTTGGCTGAAATGCCATCCCTTTTAGGATTAGAATAATCTTAAATAATTTTTGATTCAGGCTCTTTTGAAAAAAGATCCATTCCTAGCTGAAATGCTATTCGTTTAGGATTAGAACAATCTTAAATAATTTTCCTCTTAGAATAATCTTGAATAATTTCCGAGTTTAGTTCTTTTAGAAAAAAGATCTCTTCCTAGCTGAAATGCCATCCTCTTAAGGTTAGAATAATCTTAAACAATTTTCGATATTAGCTCTTTTGAAAAAAGATCTATTCCTAGCTGAAATGCTATCCGCTTAGGGTTAGAATAATCTTAAACAATTTTCGATGTTGCCTCTTTTGAAAAAAGATCTTTTCTAAGCTGAAATGCTATTCGTTTAGGGTTAGAATAATCTTAAACAATTTTCGATATTGCCTCTTTTGAAAAAAGATCTTTTCTAAGCTGAAATGCTTTTCGTTTAGGGTTAGAATAATCTTAAACAATTTTCGATATTGCCTCTTTTGAAAAAAAAAAGATCTTTTTCTAAGCTGAAATGTTATTCTTTTAGGGTTAGAATAATCTTAACCAATTTTCGACATTATCTCTCTTGAAAAAGGATCTTTTCTTAGCTGAAATGCTATTCGTTTAGGATTAGAACAATCTTAAATAATTTTCGATGTTAGCTCTTTTGAAAAAAAAAAAAAGATCGTTTCTAAGCTGAAGTGCTCCTCGTTAGGATTAGAAAATCCTAAAACTTTTTTTCTTTAAAAGAAAATTATCTTTTGAAAAAAGATCCTTTTATAGCTTAAATGCTATCCATTTAAGATTAGAATAATCTCCAACAGTCTTCGACACTAACTCTTTTGAAAAAAAAGATCCGTTTATAGCTGAAATGCTATCCGTTTAAGATTAGAATAATCTCGAACAGTTCTTAACACTAATTCTTTTGAAAAAAGATCCATTTATAGCTGAAATGCTATCCGTTTAAGATTAGAATAATCTCGAGCAGTTCCCAACACTAACTCTTTTGAAAAAAAAAGATCCTTTTCAAGCTGAAATGCTATCCGTTTAAGATTAGAATAATCTCGAACAATTCTCAACACTAAGTCTTTTGAAAAAAGATCCTTTTTAAGCTGAAATGCTACCCGCTTAGGATTAGATTAATCCCGAACGATTTTTAACACTACATCTTTTGAAAAAAGAATAGTTTTTAAGCTGAAATGCTATACGTTTAGGATTAGAATAATCTTGAGCACTTTCGAAATGCTACCCATTCGGGAATAGATTTTTTCCAACCAAAACGAAGTTTTTCAAAGGTAAAATCTAGCCCAAGGTAAACTGAAATTTCGAACCAAATAAGCTTTTTTTTGTAGTCGAAGAGCTGCCCATTTCAAACCTCAACTTCGAAAATAAGTTTCTTTTTTTAAGTCGTGAGTAAGCATGAAATGCACCGAGTCGAGTCTAGTTAGAATCTAAGCCGTGTATAGTAAGTCTAGTCCATCTAAAAGTCCTAGAGGATTTACATAGTTGGGTCACCTAGGCCTACTCTTGGGCCCAAGGCATGCATGTTATTTTTTTTAGTTTTGAGTCAGGTCACAATAATGTCTCATCCAGGCTATATTTAGGAGTCTTGTATAAACCTTAGAAGCTTATTGGTTCACACGAGCTAATTACTTCAAGTCCATGTCTAGTTAGGTCTAAGTATCATACCGTGAGTCTGTCTTCAAGTCCATATATCGCATGCATTTGCATAGTTAGGTCGTAGACCATGCCGTTAAGCTCTGAGTCTTTTCATGATTAATCTGGTCCGGTCCATTTGCATCCCGAGTTGTTAAATAGAATGAAACCTCTACCAATTTACAAATAGTGTCGAAACCGTGTCGATTTCTGAACTCGAGTCGCATATTCTCATCCTTAAGTCAAAGTCAAGTTGCCAAAGTGGGGTAACTTTCGAACCAAGCACCTGAACCTTCCGTTTAATGTTTAGACTAAGATGAGTCAACGACAAACTCGAATTGAATTGTTTTTCGGAGTAAATTGAGAATTTATAATTTAAAGTAGCGGATGCATGAACTTTTCCTCCTTATTTAAACTTGAGTTGATTAATTTCATGACATTACATATTTTAGTTCTCTTTTAAATTTGAATCATGAATGGATAATAAAGAATAGCACTTGTGTAACGATCTTAACCCCATTGTTGACTAATTAATAGTGTGGTGTGTAAGCCGGTCTTGTGCTTAATTATTTCCTTTCATGGTGACTCCTTTAATGGACCGACAGGGAGATTACTTGACCTCAAAAGAGCGTGGTTGACTGTCTTGTGATTCGAGTTCTTAGCCCGAGGGGAACCCAATTTTAGCTATTGGGAGAATGCCTGATGACTTGTCTAGTTGGACGGGACCCACCGGTTGAGGCTTGCTACATGGGTCACTTGACAGATATTTTGAAAAAGAGAATGTTGAAAAAAATCAGAAAAAAAGAGAACAGAAGAAAAAAAAAATTGTGAGGAGGTATCAAGTACACCTTAGGTAACCGGGAGAACGATCCACGCACTAAAGTGGTAATACAAGGTGCCGAAAGTAAACCCCTTCCCTTGAGACCTTAATATTTGGTGAAACCCATAGTCTAATTGTTGATATGTGGGGAGAAAGAAAGTGAAACAAGTTGTGAAGGATGAAAAGTTCGTTAATAATCTCAATTTAAAAGCGTCTAAAATCTGTAATGGGGTTTAATTAATCGATTGTAAAGCTTGTTGTGGAGGAGAAATTTCATTGTAAGTATTCTTTGATTCACATGATTTGTTTGAAATGATCTTGAAGTATATATTTTAAGTTTGTCGTTGACCGTTCATAAGTCAATATAAGGTTAAGTATGGTGATATTTTTAGTAGCTCGGTCTGTCATCGTCGAGGACGACAATAGGCTAAGTGTGGGGGGAATTTGATAATAGAGTAGATGGATGTGTATTAATTATATAATTTTACACTTTTAGAGTCGTCTTTTATATTATTTTAAAAACGATGTTTTTAAACTAGGTTAATGGCCGAATTATTCGAAATGCTCAAAATCCAAAGTTTATGTCGATGACCTCTTTCGATTTTCAAATGAAATTTGCTATGCGGGTCAATGACCTATCCATTTTCCAAAATAGGGGTCGATGACCTATTTTCAGACGATGTCTTGCGCTCGGGTCGATGACCCATCCACCTTTTCCTCCAAAATATGGGTCGATGACCCATTTTTAAAAGCTGTGTTCCGTTTGGGTCGATGACCTATCCACCTTTTCCTTCAAAATCGAGGTCGATGGCCCCAATTTTTCAATGACAATTATAGTTTGGGTCGATGACCTATCCACCTTTTTCCTTCAAAATTATGGGTCGATGGCCCCAATTTTCAAATGACCATTATAGTTCGGGTCGATGACCCATCCGCCTTTTCCTCAAAATGCGGGTCAATGGCCCCAATTTTCAAATGATGAACATAGCTCGGGTCGATGACCCATCCACTTAAATAAAAATGCGGGTTGAAGACCCATTTTCAAAAGATATTTATAGTTCGGGTCGATGACCCATCCACTTAAATCAAAATGCGGGTTGAAGACCCATTTTCAAAAGATATTTATAGTTCGGGTCGATGACCCATCCACCTAAATCAAGATGCGGGTTGAAGACCCATTTTCAAAAGATATTTATAGTTCGGGTCGATGACCCATCCACTTAAATCAAAATACGGGTTGAAGACTCATTTTCAAAAGATGTTTATAGTTCGAGTCGATGACTCATCCACTTTTCAAAATGCGGGTTGAAGACCCATTTGTCAAAAGATGTTTATAGTTCGAGTCGATGACTCATCCACTTTTCAAAATGCGGGTTGAAGTCCCATTTTTTCAAAAGATTTTTATAGTTCGAGTCGATGACTCCCCCACTTTTCAAGATGCGGGTCGACGACCCATTTTCAAAAGATGTTTACGGTTTCGAGTCGATGACTCATCCACTTTTCAAGATGCGGGTTGAAGACCCATTTTTAAAAGATGTTTATAGTTCGAGTCGATGACTCATCCACTTTTCAAGATGCGGGTTGAAGACCCATTTTCAAAAGATGTTTATAGTTCGAGTCGATGACTCATCCACTTTTCAAGATGCGGGTCGGCGACCCATTTTCAAAAGATGTTTACGGTTTCCGGTCGACGACCCATTCTCAAAAGATGTTTACGAATTTCGGTCGAAGACCCACCACTCTTTAATCTCAAAATATAGGTCGAAGACCCATTCTCGATTTAAAATCCTCAGTTCGGATCGATGATCCATCCCTTTGGTTTAAAATTCAAAGCAGGTCGAAGACCCATTTTCAAATTAATATCGCAGATTCGGATCGATGATCCATCCTTTTGTTTAAAAGCGGTCGAAGACCCATTTCCAAAGTAAAATTCTCGATTCGGATCGATGATCCATCGTTTGTGTTTAAAAAGCGGTCGAAGACCCATTTTCAAATTAAAATTCTCGATTCGGATCAATGATCCATCCTTTTTGTTTCAAAAGTCGCAGATTTCACTATGTGAGTCGTGTGCTATGATTTGTTGTTAAGATTGGCGAGAACGCTCCAACCAGGGCTCTAAAGTCATCAACCTTAGACCGACGGCGTGATGACATCCTCGAAATGAAGAAGTACTAGCG
Source organism: Dianthus caryophyllus (assembly GCA_023091065.1). NCBI lineage: Eukaryota > Viridiplantae > Streptophyta > Magnoliopsida > Caryophyllales > Caryophyllaceae > Dianthus > Dianthus caryophyllus. The sequence continues at coordinate 7,174,738 of CM041521.1, read as the reverse complement.
AAGCTAAAAGAAGTGACACTTCCAGAAAGAATGCAGATATCGCTTTACTCAATCGAGTAAACAAATATCATTTGTTTTGGGCGAGCGGCGAAGGCTACAGCCAACGAGCTCGAACTACGATACGGGTTTGATTCTGTCACAACGGATACGTAGGCACCTAAGGATAAGGCTCAACCCACACCTTGATGAAAACGAAGGCATCCAGAATCAAGTTTCAGGTATGATTTCTTCTTATGGCTGGTGAGCTTATATACACAGGTCTAAGGGACCCTAAACGACCCGTGAGGCTCTCAAGTTGTGATCTTGATCGACTCGAGGGTCTACTTTGACTTTCGCCTGTCAAGCCTTTGTCAAAGTGGGGGCTCTGTTGATACCCGTATCTGTCGATATGGAAATTTTTAGAGAACCCGACAAACACCCTATGATGATAGGACAACTTGTATTTCGTGTCATTTATTTGAGTTCGTTTTACGATGTAAGCCGGACGCCGTCGACAAAATGTTTTATTAATTTAAATGATATTTAAATTAATGATTAACAAGGTAAATTTATTTCTGTCAAAATTTATTTGCCTCAAGTATTTTATTGAAAATAAAATATTTCGATTTGAAAAATCATTTTAAGTAATTCGATTTGAAAAATCGCTTTTATAAATTTGATATTTGACTTGAAAAGTCGTTTCTCGTGTCTTTTAAAACAGTTTATTAAATCGTATTCGATGAATTCGTTTTTTTAACAGCAAGTTTTTAAGCTCGTTTTAAGCTCGATTTTAAGAGCGATTTTGAGCCGTTCAACACGAATTTGAGGCCTCTTTATACCCACACTCTCCCTCGCATACCCGAGCCTAATCCATCCTAGAACCATGTCCTAAATTCACCAAAAGAGGCTTAAAATGGCCCAAATAGCACGCCCTAATCCCACCACCGTGCTCTGTTTTGTGAGCAGCCCAAAACCCGTTTCTTGGCCACCAAACCCATACCCACAACCAAAAACCGATACCTGATCCACATACTTCATTTACCCTTGCTTAACCCTCAAGAAAACACTCAAAAAAAACCTAAAGCGAGCCTCCAACAAAGACTCTCAAAGGAGAGGAAGAAGGCTGCTCTTTTCCTCTTAAACCCTACTTTTCAACCCTATATATACACACCCTCCATAAGCCTTCAAGGGGAGGAATATACAGCATACACACATAACATCAAGTCACAAAAGCCATCGAAAAGTCCCCAAAGAAGGCGGGATAGCTGCTTGAAAACAGAGCAGCGTTTTTTCTGATTTTCATGCTGATATCACCTCTTCTACCTTGTTTTTCGTGTTGAAAACACCATAGTCACTCTGATTTATTTACCTAATCTTAAAGTTCACTTCACCACGATTCTAAAACATCTTTCGGTTCGAAATTTCGTTGAGAAACGAATAAGATACAAGCTTTTGAAAATCATTTGTCAGAATTGGTTCAAAGTTACGGTTTTTTACAAATTGTTTCGTCGACGACGGCCTCTTGGGATAAAATCTTACAATCGATTACGACTCGGATATTTGGTCAACGATACATGTAAGTTGAGGGTGCAAAATACTCTTTTCCTTTTGTTAATCTATCGTTTTTTTAACGTTTTTATAGCCCTCTGTCGTTTTTATCACTCTCTGTCGCTCTATTGTTCATCATCGTAGTTATTGTTTTTATTGTTCGTTTTAGGTTCATATTTTTCGCATGATGTTGATATGTAGGTATGGATGCGTCGTGTTCTTGTCTATTTAGTATGTATGTTTAATTTCCTTATGTACTACGACTTGTATTCTGCGTTCGTTTGACTTCGTTTTGGTTCGTTAGTTTAGTATATGATTAGGCTTCGTTCACGCTTAAGCTGTTCTAACTATCTGAAATTGATCTTTGTTGTCTTTCCAAATTTATAATTCATGTTTGTGTTTCAAATTAGCTCTCGTGATTTTTGTTTCATCGTTAGCATTCGTGGTGTATTTGGGCTGTGCACGTTGACATATGAATTGGTGAATTAGCCTCGTTAATCAGTTTCATGATATTCTTGCTTGTTAAATCTCAAATCGTGTATTCATTGGGCATGTGAGTTGGTATGGCTTATACCACGTCATGTTTGTGTATTTATGTGGTCTACTGATGTTTGCGTGTATTTGTTTGTTTAGGCCCCCGCGTGTTTGTGTCTGTGTATGTTTTTTGTTATCTCTTTGTATTTGTGTGTAGTGTTTTGTTATTTATACTACTCATCTATGATTGTTTATATATTAGTCAGGTTTGATTGTTTATTATTTATTATATTAAATGCTGCTAACGTTTGTTAATCTATCTTATGCTATCGGTAAGTATTTCTACTTCTTCTCTTTGTTTGCTAGAATAGTAAATGAACCCCTGTTAAACAACTTCGACGAAATTATGTGTGCATTAAACGACGTAGAATGAATTTTTATTTATTTAGGGTTAAAATATTTGTTTGCATGCCTGCATACGTACTCGTAATAGCCATGATTTTACTTAGTAAAGACCGTTTCAGAATTCAAGGCGGGGTTAGGCGTTAAATTAATGAAATTCTTTTAAACTTCCTAACACGTAAACTCACACGAACTCATTTTCTCTAAAATTGGTTTCTAAATTCCACCTAAAAATTTAGTGGCGACTCATTTCAAATTAAAAATGTTTTTTTGAAATAAAACATCGCGTGGATCAAAATCCCTTGTCCACATTCTTATTCGAACGTTTTTGTTTCATGTTGGAACACTTTTGTATGTCAACTACCGTACACGTCTTATTATGTTTCGACACGTTCTGTGAAAATTGAAATTATTTTTAATCGTATTGGACCATTATTTTTGTTACTTTACGGATAACTTATTTTTTATGACGTGTTATTTTACGGACTCGGTTTTCTAGGTTTGTGCATTGTTTTTCCTAAATACGCGCTTTTCAAAAATCATGCTTTATTCAATTAGAAACTATTTAAAATTTTGGACCACTTCTTTTGTCATGTAACCGACACATTTCTTAATGCTTGGGGTTATTTTTTGAAAATTTTCGACCACTTCTTTTGTACTATAACGTAACTCAAAAAAATACGGCGGTGATGTACGAGGAAATGGAATACTAGAAGACGAAATGAAATAATATTGAAACTGAGGTAACACACCTAAATTAATTGAAGTAAATTTATTGAAACAAACAAACTAATAAAAGACAAATTATGTAACATAAATTAATACTTAACGACAATACTAAACTTGATACACTGACCTGGTACTAATAAAGACAAATTACATAACATAAATGAAAACTGGGTTACGACGAGCAACGATACCGTAGTACTTCATTCATTACTCGCTATCTGCACCTGAAGGGATGTTATCGATCATCTATTGCCATTTCTCTTGACGTTTCAACACCTTGACATGATTTATATAAATTGTAAAAAATTTAATTTCTTGCCTATTGTTCTCATGTAAAACGTAGAAATCTTGATCGCCTAGACATAGAGGTGGCAATCGGGTCAGTCGGGTCGGGTTTGGGTTGGGTCAAGTCGGGTCGGGTCGGGTCGGGTTCGGGTCATGTCGGGTCAAATAGTGTATCGGGTCGGGTCGGGTTTGGGTCGGGTCATTATTGGGTCAGCGCGATTTTATCGAATTATTTCAATTTTTAACCACTAAAATAAGTATTTTGATCGTTATTTTATTTAATTACTCCGTTATTAAGTCAAATATATCACTCTAAATAATAATTTGCTTTAAATCCAATAAAATTAAGCTTAATAATTATTGGGTTGTCAATTTAGTCGGGTCGATATCGGCCTGACATCATCTGCCCGTCCGGCCTGCCCGGACATCATCTGTCAGTCCGGGTCGGGTTCGGGTCACTGATAATCGGGTCATGTCGGGTTACGGGTCGTCATCGGGTCGGGTCGGGTCGGTTCTCGGGTCACAATATTTTCGGGTCAATCGGGTCGGTTTTTGCTCGGGTTCGGGTCGGGTCAAGCTTGCCAGCTCTACCTAGACATAATGACCACAATGGTTTTTCAGTTAACAGTTGATGTTGTTTACCAAAAATTATATGATTCCCAAGAACCTTGATAATCCAAAATGCACGATCGTAATAAATCCTCTAAGGTTTGGATGTTTCCTTCTATCTGACCATCAGTTTGGGGATGAAAAGCAGTACTAAAGTTAAGTTGCGATCCTAGGGTAGCATGAAAACTTTTCCAAAACTTAGCCAAAAAGTTGGTATCTCTATCAGATACAATGGATTTGGGTACCCCGTGTAATCTAACTATCTCTTTTATGTACTTCCTTGCCAACTGTTCCGAGTTCCAGGAGGTCTTTGTGGCAACGAAATGGGCACATTTGGTTAGTCGATCGACAATTACCCAGATCTCGTTCATCCCTTGTGGTGTTACGGGTAATCCTGTCACAAAATCCATGGAAATTGATTCCCATTTCCAGGTAGGGATATCTAAGGGTTGTAGAAGTCCTCCCGGTCTTTGATGTTCTATCTTTACTTGTTGACAGGTTAGACATTTAGCAACGAATTCTGCTACTTCTTGTTTCATATTACTCCACCAAAAAGTTTATCGGATATTCTTATACATTTTATTTCCTCCAGGGTGAATAGAGTATCGGGAATTGTGAGCTTCCTTCATGATTTTCCTCTTAAGAGTTTCTAAATTTGGTACACACAACCGTTTCTGAAACCAAAGTGATCCATCATCTTGAACTAGAAAACCTGGTGCTTTTCCTATTTGTACATCCCTTCGAATTTTCTCCAAGTGTGGATCCTTCCTTTGTTCATTCTTTATATCGTCATTCATGGTCGGTATGATTTCTAAGGCTGCCATATGCTCAACTAGATCTCCCATAACCATTTTTACATCCATTCTATTAAGGTCGTCTGAATTTGAGGTAGGTTCGCCATTAACATGTTTAAGGTAGGCAACGACTTTCGACTCAAGGTATCTGCTACCACATATGCTTTCTCTGGATGGGTATTGGATATCTAAGTCGTAATCTTTCAGAAACTCAAGCCATCTACGTTGTCTCATATTGATCTTTTTTGGGGTAAAAAGATATTTCAAGCTCTTATGGTCTGTATATATACGACATGAAACTCCATAAAGATAATGTCTCCAAATTTTTAATGCAAAAACAACTGCAGCAAGTTCCAAGTCATGAGTAGGGTAATTCTGTTCATGCGCTTTGAGTTGTCTAGAGGCATACGCAATCACTTTTCCATTCTATATTAGTACACAACCTAATCCTTGTTTAGAGGCATCACTGTCTACTTCCAATCCATCAGTACCTTTTGGTAAAGTTAAAATAGGGGCTGAGGTAAGCTTATTCTTCATTTCACAGAATGCTCTATCACATTTTTCACTCCAATCAAACTTGATTCCTTTCCTAGTAAGGTTCGCAAGAGGTTGAACAATCTTTGAAAAATCTTTTATAAATCGACGATAATATCCTGCTAACCCTAAAGAGCTGCATACTTCAGCTACGTTCTTAAGCACCGCCCAGTTGGTAATCGTTTCAATCTTTTGAGGGTCTACTTTTATTCCTTCCCCAGATATAATATGGCCTAAGAACGTGATCTCTGCTAACCAGAAGGCACATTTCTTGAACTTGGCATATAATTGATTCTTCCTCAAAGTTTCCAAAACTACCCTTAAGTGGCTAGCATGCTTTTGTTCATCCTTAGAGTATATAAGAATATCATCGATAAAAATGATAACAAACTTATCTAAATAAGATTTAAACACCCTATTCATTAAGTCCATGAAAACTGCAGGAGCATTAGTGAGTCCAAAAGGCAGTACTGCAAACTCGTAGTGTCCGTAACGGGTTCTAAAAGTAGTCTTTGGAATGTCCTCTGATTTTATTCTCAACTGGTGATATCCTGAACGCAGATCTATTTTTGAGAAAACCGTACACCCTTGTAACTGATCAAAAAGATCGTCTATTCGAGGTAGTGGATATTTATTCTTTATTGTGACCTTGTTAAGTTCTCTATAATCTATACATAATCTTAAACTTCCATCCTTCTTTTTGACAAATAGGACTAGTGCTCCCCAAGGCGAAATACTTGGTTTTATGTATCCCTTCTCCAGTAGATCATCGATTTGTATCTTTAACTCCTTGAGTTCAGCTGGGGCCATTCTATAAGGGGCTTTACAAATGGGAGTACTTCCCGGTGCTAACTCAATTGTGACTCTATCTCACGGCTTGGGGGCATCCCTGGAATGTCTTCAGCGAAGACATCCAAAAATTCACTAACCACTGGTATATTAGCTATCACCGGTTCAGATTCTGATGGTTTATAAATATCACATAAGTATCCTTTACTACCTTGTCTTATTAATTTTAGAGCTTTTGGGAAACTTATAATTCTTCCATCTTTATGAGCTTTGTTGTTTTGGAAAATTATATTTCCTCCATCAGACTTCATAATTGTTACCGAAATTTCATGTCAATCTACCACCACATGATTTTTCTTAAGCCAATCCATCCCTAATATTATATCAAACTCTTGCAAATCAAACTGGATAAGGTTGGCTAGGAAATCAGTTCCTTCTATTGTCAAAACACAGTCTTTTATATTGAGTAGAACATGGTATTATCTCTCCGGTGGGTAATCCAATTTGAAAATTTAACTCTTGACTTTGGGGTGTTAGATTCAGTTGCTTACTCAATGACAATGATACAAATGAATATGATGACCCTGTATCAAATAAATCATTAACTGGAGTAGAGTTAAGCAAAATGGTACCCGTGACCACGTCGTCAGAGGGTTCTATTTCTTGAGGGTTCATCACATACACCCTCCCTCGAGTTGAACCTGATTTATGAGCTTGATGTCCTTGGGATCCTTGGGCCGTTGGTACTCTAGAAGTACTAGCACTACCGACAACCGTAGTTTTGGCCTGTGGACATTCATTTTTCCTGTGATTTGGGCTTCCGCATACGTAACATCGCATTATCGAATATCTACATTGAGCAGTCGTGTGATTGGTACGACCAGATCGGGTACAGAAAAGTCCCTGATTTCTTTCCTGAGGTTGATTTACAAAATTTCTTCTCTCTAACGGGTAAGGTTGTTTAGAGAAATTTACTCCGGATGGCCGATTTCCTACAAACTTTCTTTTATGCCCGATCTGTTCCTCCCCTCTTTCCTTTATTATCCTTTTCTCATTGGTGGCTTTGTCATACATTTCCTGGTAGTTTAAACAAGTATGGGTAGACAGTCTATCCCTAAGACTCCAATTTAGTCCTCTTTCAAATCGGTTCATCCTTAACTCTTCCGTGGCTACCATATGTGGGGCAAATCGGGATAACTCCATAAACTTAGCCACATACAAAGTTACAGACATCGATCCCTGCTCTAACTTATTAAACTCATCCTCTTTCTGCCGCCTAAGTGAAGGAGGATAAAATTTTGACCTCATAAGTTCCTTAAGTTTTTCCCAGTCGAATCCATCCTCATTTTTCTTTTCCTTCACCATCTCCCACCATAAGTCAGCTTGTCCTACAAGATAGTATATTGCAAATCCTACTTTCCATTTCTCCGGACAATGGATCGCCTCAAAAAGTTTATCGAAACTCCTTAACCAGTTTTCGAGTTCAACGGGGTCTAATTTTCCATCATAGGTTTTGGGATTATAACTCGCCATCTTTTTAAAATATTAAGCACTATCCTCTTCATAATGCGAATTATTATTCCTTATTGCTTCAGCGATTATTGCTACCAAAATTCTCAAATCTGATTGGTCATTAGGAGCAGATTGGTTAACATCGAGATGGTTAAACTGAGCCATCCTATTATATACAAAATACCCTAGTTAGTATTTACTTATTGACTTAGATAATTTACGAGTAAATCTGGAACTAATATAAACAACCATATACGTATATATAACACACCCCTTCTTTATACATAGTTAAATATATACATATAGTTTATGTCACACACATGCTACAATATACATAGATACATACACACATCTATGAGATAACAAGGTTTGATTCGCCGATCACATACTCAAAGTTTAGCGACAACCCTTTCCTCCAGACCGTTTAACCTATACCAGGTGTCTTATACTACTTTCACACTTATATTACATTATTTATTCATAGCTCAAAGAGACTAGTCATGCAACCGCATCAGCCATCACTTTCCACAGAAGTGATGCCATCCTCAGAGTTTTCCACCTCCTCTGGGTCCTCCTCTTCCGGGTTCTCCTCACTCTCTAGTTTGTCGTCCACAACTGGATTATTTATCTCATTCTCTCCTCCCCCCGCAGGCTCATCATCATCAGATATGTATATATAACCCTATCCCTTTCAACTGTTCTAAGCTCCCAAGCTAAAACTTCAAATGTTGGGTGCCAGGTGTCATAGAACGCCCCCCTCAACAGGTATCTGGAGTGATTCAGAACACCATTTATAATAAGATCAGAATATGTCTCTTTAAATGCCGTCCATGGAGGAATGTTGGGCAGGGTTTTGATCAGACAATCTGCTTTATAGGGTTCGCTCATTGGATACCCTGGAAAGAAGTGGTTGTGTACATCTAGGGCCGTCCTCAGGCGAGTTATATGATTAGATACTTTGTCATTCGGATCCATAGCCAAGTCGTAAGGGTGTGGTGGATTCATATCGTTATCTAGAAGAGACAAATCATTAAAATATCATCAGTATCATATAAAAATATAAATAACTAAATAATTAAGCACTAGACAATATTATGGTTATTAGTGTATCTACCCTCTACCACTCAATTAAATATATAAATTTTCCTTTCCAAAATTTTACTACTAAGCTCTGATACCAATCTGTAACGCCCTCATTATTAAAAAAAAGAAAAAGAAAAACTACCTCGTCTTATTACAAAATAAAACATAAATATATATCAGAGTATTACACAAGCGTTACTGCCATATTTTCTCTACCGAAAATACAAGGCTACAAAATTACTACTACTAATAGCACTCCAACTATTGTTATAGTACATTATTCATACGACTTATTTTACAACTTAAATTAAACATAGACCATCACTTCTGCTGCTTTCTAGTACATACACCTGAAAAAAATAAATATAACGGGATCAGCCAACCACCGGCTGAGTATGACTTGATTTACCTCCACGACTTTTAAGTCCTAAACCTACTACTACCTACGATATTAATATAAATTTTTATCCTCATTATACTCTTAAAACCATGATTTATTATACCACATTATGTCTAATGGTCTACTATTATACAAGAGAGACACATTACGGAGTTAGTACTCTCCCAGGCTATGCCCTCATCCATGTACACAGGATACTCAGGTCTATACTAAGACCCACTCGGCTATATATATTGCCGGATACCAGAATAAATCATTCACACTGAGTCACGCTCTTCTCAGGCACCACAGTTTATTATAATAATACCGTCTCACTCCCATAATCGTATACCAAATGTTACAAATGGCCAAATGTACATTATAACTAAAAGACTAACTTACAAGTATAACATATGGGACAATTAAAACAACATGGAGTACTAAAACATGAATATTTGATCATATCGTATACCATTTTATACAAAATAACAATAAGACTAACATAATACTTTAACAATTACAACAACATATGAGTTAATTTATCCAGTATTCAGTAATATAACCTACATATACCATCTTAACAGTTTATAATTACATCTCTTATTTATTAATTTTGACATATACAATAGTAAAATAGATAAAATAATCCAATAATAAGGAGTCAGAATCATACAGTGAGAATTAATGATACTCCGTATATGCACTTGTTCTACTGCACCCTTTTTTTTTTTCCTTCCTCACTAGTGTTTCCTTTTTTATTATTATTTTTGTTTACGAAATTGATTTTCCGTATACGGATTTTACTCCCGTTGTATACTTTTTTCATTCTGTTTTCCAACCCTACCCTTTTTTACTCTCATTGTATACAAAATTCTCTGTTTTTTTTTTAAACTTATTCAAATTTTCAATTATTAATTTCGATAATCAATTCAATGAATTGATATCAGATTTAATTTGAATTTTTTCATTAAATTAGTATTTTTATTGATTGAAATTAAGGTTCATAAGAAGGGGAGGGAATCAGCTTATTACCATTTTCATGTCGCAACTTCTATTTTGATGACTACCATTTTCAGGGGTCAAGTGGTTGTAGGTTGTTATCATGCCCCAATTTTTATTTTGATGATTATAATTATGTTTAATTTTCATGTAGCAACTTGTAAGTCTTTAGTTGCCATGTCCCATGGGTAAGCATCAATAATTGCAGTTTGGTCCTGCCGGGCTGCCGCTTCCCACTACCTCCTACACCCTCGCCGCTGCCTCCCATCGCCGACCGCCACCCTAATCCTCTCCTCTTACAAAATTTCAAATATAAGTTAATTCTATTAAAAATCAGTAAAAATTGCTAATTTAATGAAAAAGAATTGAAATTGAATCCGATTATTAAGAAATTGAATTGATTATCGAAATTAATAATTAAATAATTGACAAATTGAATGAATTTAGTTTAAGAAAAGTTAGGGAAAAAAAAGAGAATTTTGTATACAGTAAGAGTAAAAAAGGGTAGAGTTGGAAAACAAAATGAAAAAGTATACAACGGGAGTAAAATCCGTATACGGAAAATCAATACCCTTTGTTTATTATATTCCAAAGTAGTGAGTAATGGTTGTTGTTTTGTTATCATTTAGTTGCTTATATGGGGAACAATTAATGGGTGAGTCATGCCCTCCCTCCCCCACGTGTAAATTTTTTATTTTTTTTATATATATATTTTTTATTTTTTTATATTTTATTATAAGTCCCGAATTATATATTCTTAGTATTATATTTTAAGGACGGGCTAGTTTATTCGTACAAAATAAATATATATGAGCCTATTTGTAAAATCTTTGATAGTCTTATTATTATATAGGACAACTATATCTTTAAATCTTATTTACTTTGGGGTTATTACATATGACCTATCGGAAACATTGTAATCTGACGTTCTCCAAAAATGATGAACATGGTCGATAAATACTTTTCCATCAGAGGACCTAATTGCGTGAAGAGAACGAGCACATGGGAGGTCATGAGTCTTGAGAAAAGCACAACCACTGAAAATGTCAACACCCAACTTGATACCCCTATCGAATTCTTTGCCCATCTAACTAATCGCATGCAAGGAAACAAAACCTCTAAGTAAAGAAAACAACCTGGAATAGCTATCATGATGTTGCCTGTTACGAGAGGCTTCAAGTGCGGAATTTATGTCGAAATGTTGATTCTTCAGCAACGCATCAAAAGCTCAACAAACACCATCACAAAAGCGAGTACTACTTCCCAACATTTTCTTCAGCAAAGAGTGAGCCGATTCTACCCGTGCTGTCGTTGTTGTGCCGAAATGTAATACGTTATTCGTAAAACATTTAACAAACTTCGTATCCAGAGGAATCTAAGTATTGTTAAGATACGTGACCAACCTGGCGTCAGACTCTAACCTCAACTGATTCCAATTATATGCATACAAATCTTCAGTTGTTGAGTTCACCAATTTCCTCCACTTATAATCAACGTACCGTTTTCCCCAGTTCCTCTTTAAATATCTTCGTAGTTGTGGTCTCGACGGCAGTGTTTATATGCCACACACAAAGCAGATGATATACCATGGGAAAAACAATAAGAAGTGCAACAATCAAACTCAATTACGATCAGTAACAATCGCTCTTGGATTAACATTCGGACCCAAAAGTTGACGAAGATTCTGTAGCATCCAATCATAACTATCCGTCTTCTCATTACTCATCATCACCCAAGCAATCAAAAATAATTTCCCAACGGGAGTAACTTCCACAATTTCAACAACAGGAAAGTCATACGAGTTAGTATCATACGTCGAGTCAATGCCTATAACATAATGATATGATTTCAACAATTTCAAAGCCACGGGATGTGCCATCATCACATGCGATAACTTCTCGTAAAAATAACAATAACCATTTGTCTGCGCTAAATGAATCATGTTATCCACATGGCTTCGACCACCCATCTCTTCGATTCTCACCTTCGCAACTACTGAATCAAATTGACGTTTATTAGGCTGAGGTTGATCCGGATACTTTTCTTGAAACTCACATCTAATATTCGCCGTTCGAACTTTAGCATTCACGTTTAATCGCACATAATCCTTCTGCTCATCCGACATAGAAGTCATTTGACGCTGACCGTCAAAATACTTCAACATTGGATGGTTATGAAAACCATGCACGAGAATCACCGCAAATTTCTTGTTTATTCCAGATACAATTTTAAGTGCGAACAAACAGTTACACATCTTCGTTGTCGTATTCTTGCTTAATGGAACTCTATCAGGATTCACAAACGGGCTCCTATACTTTCCGCCTCTATCACATGTGATTTTGTGATACTCCTTATTGGCCCTATGTTTACTACTCGCTTTTCTCAACGCAAAACCTAAACCATGAGCGATTGATTGTGCCCACTCGTAACCCTTAATCCAATCATCAAAATAAAATGTATTTACAAAATGAGGACAGAATTAATTTATTCTGTCAACGATTAATTCTTCTACCTACAATAAACAAAAATTTACAATTAATATACTTATCGCATTTTAAAATTATTATGAGTTCTTACAAATATAAAACAATTTCAATAAATAAAAACTATTTTTCCGATCGCCGTAAGATAATCAAAGTTTATTCAAACTTCTAATTTAATTTTTGAAATTATTTATTTAATGTTTTTTATATTACTAGAAATTTAAAATATTTCATATTTACAAAGATATTAAATTTCATAATTTAATGTATATTTTTCATATAAATTTTCATATTACTAAAGATAGTTTTCTTTTTATAAATATAGTATTTCAATTAGAAGAAAAATATTATGTAAATTCTTAAAATATTCAATTAGTATTCACTCTTTACAAAAAATTTGAAATTCTTAATTTCATATTTTTTCATGTTATTGTAAATTTTTATAAATTTAGAATTTAATATATATTTTTAATATTATAAATTTTGTAAATTTCATATTAATTTGTTTACTTTTAATATTATAAATTTTAAAAATTTCATATTATTTAGTTTAGTTTTAATGGACCATAGCTCATTCATTATATTCCAAAATTTCATAATATTTTAGTGTTCGTTTTTTATATTTTATTTAGTTTAGTTTTAATGGACCATACCTTATTCATTACTTCCTCCATTCCGTTTGATTCTATACGTTTGATCAAAACACGGTAATTAAGGTAGAAGAAAATCAAGTGGGGTAGATAATGGAATTACTTAAATACCCCTACTTTATTGTTTGCAAGTGGGTTGAGTGGGTATTAGTGAAGGGTATATTGGTCTTTTAGTTTAATAAAGTAGAGACTAAAATAGAAATGTATAGAATTGATTGAAATTTCCGAAAAAGGAATATGTATAGAATCAAATGGAATGGAGGAAGTATATTCTAAAATTTCATAATATTTTAGTATTCTAAAAGTTCATAATATTTTAGTTTTCTTTTTTTATAATTTATTTATTTTTATTATTATCATTATACCGACTATAATAAAAATATATCAAAAAAAATACAAAAAAGTTGCCCATTCGAGTAGATCACTCGAACGACCCATGGTTCATTCGAGTGATTTACTCGAATGGGCCTTGGTTCATTCGCGTAGATCACGCGAATGGATCGTGGTTCATTCGAGTAGATCTTCATAATATTTTAGTTTTCTTTTTTTATAATTTATTTATTTTTATTATTATCATTATACCGACTATAATAAAAATATATCAAAAAAAATACAAAAAAGTTGCCCATTCGAGTAGATCACTCGAACGACCCATGGTTCATTCGAGTGATTTACTCGAATGGGCCTTGGTTCATTCGCGTAGATCACGCGAATGGATCGTGGTTCATTCGAGTAGATTAAGCGAATGGGTCGTCATCCAATATAGAACGAAATTTTCGACTTTTAACGACTAAAAGTTACCTAAAATCTTCATCGTAAGCGTCCTCAAAGTCACTTGTAAACGACATTTTTTAGAATTTTTGTAAATTTACCGAGTTTAGTAAATGTATATAGTAAATTAGTACAAAATACAATTTTAAACATAATATAGGCGAAATAGTGATAAATGCGTGGCGCTATTTAGTGTTTGCGGCGCCGTTTTGTACCAACAAATTTTTATTGTGAATTTTGTCGTCATGTTAAAGTGATCATCAAGATTTATGAGATGCCAGTCGACGTGTAAAAGTACTGTGAAAAATGTTCCCTCATTCCCTCACAACCTCGTATGAAGAATAGGACAAAGTAATGGTTGAGCTTGAAAATGTATGTACAATATGGAGTCTTAGAATTTTGTCATCTTCTGATAGAATGTTCCTAGGGTTTCGTTTGGCCTCACTATATAAGGACACAATTTCATTGTAAGCAAGGTAAGAGAGAAAAAGAGAAGAAAATACAGAAATCAAAATAGAGTGTAGCCGTTAAGAAAAGAGGTTTATCTCAGATTTTCTTTTCTATCATTCTTAGCAATTAATCTGTGACTATCATGCTATGTGAATGTAAAAAATTTCATGGTACTGAGGATTGTTTGTGTATCCGTGTTTTTCGTTTCTTGTGTATAAAGTTTCAATCTATTCTATAATTTCCGCATGTTTATTTGTCAGATTAATATAGTGTGGCATTCTGTAATCTTCAAATATATCTGACTCTGGAAATCTTGTTACAAACACAAACATCATGGCTTTTGCTGATCCCTTGTACTTTAAACCCTTTTATGGGAGTGGGACTTTGAAAGTTACTCCTGCTTTGACTGGCATAGAGAATTATGGTCCTTGGAGACGTTAGATAGAGTTAGCCCTTTCTGCAAAAAGAAAGATAGGCTTTGTGACTGGAAAGTGGTGAGACATGCAACTAGCACTGCTAAACAAGATGCGTGGGACGTCTCTAACAGTCTGTTGATCTCATGGATCATACAAAATGTCAGTGACAAAATTAAACTGGCAATTATGTATGGGGAGAATGCAAAAGAAATATAGGATACACTTCAGAGAAGGTATACTGTGGCCAATAGAGCAAGGAAATTCAAACTGAACAAGGATTATTGTTGTGAGGTTGGACAAAATGGAAGGTCTATTGAACAATATTACACACAACTTCAAGTTATCTGGGATGAACTTGAGAATATGAATACCTTACATGTCATATCTGTGAGGCATGTTGAGATTACTACTTATCTGAAGGCCGTGGAGTTACAAACAGAGGAAAGAAAGTTGTTTTAACTTCTGAATGGTCTTGATGACAAGGAGTATGGAAATCTCAGAAGTGATATTCTGCTCATAAGTCCCTTGCCATCAGTTGAGTATGTTGTGTCTCTACTTCTTCAAGAAGAAGCTTAAAACAACAACATTGGGACTATAAAGTCTCAGGAAGTGAAAACTTTTGTAGGTAAAGGGAGACTAAACTTGAGCAATGCAAACATTGTAGAAGAAGGAACCACAAGGCTGAAGCATGCTAAGAGATAGTTATAACACCCCGTGTTTTATTAACAGTAATTAATTATTTTAACAAATATTTTGAAATTTAAAATTTGTATAATTTAACTTTTATTACTTTTATTCCTTTGTTTTGAAAACGTGACTGAAAAATTTCGAGCGAACAAACCTTCTCAAGACATTTCTAACTAAACCTACTTGATTTTCTATTAATCTTTATTATATTTTTAATTCTAAAAAAAAAAACGTATCGAATTAAAACTTTACTTATGTTACCATTATTAAATTTTATAAATTGGGATTATATTTTAAAAGCATTACTCTCATAAAATTTAATATTTAGTTGTTATAGAAATAATCTTTCAAATAAACAGACCGTTTGAAATTTTACGAGACCGTAATGAAATTTATAACTCACAACTTTTATACATTTTATATCTTGAAATATAAATTTTATAATACTAATCATAGAATTAAAATTTAAAACGAATAATTTAAAGTATAGTATATTTCATAAAATATAAAAGTTTATAAATAAGAGCGAATGAAACAGAGCGAATCGTAAATCAAGTTGCTTGGTTTAGCCTTACCCACGTCATCACTCTTCCCCCTCCATTCATTTTGTGATATTATTTTTCTGAGCTTCCCTTATACACTTCCAGCCTTACTCTTTCATTTCCCTTTTTGTTATCTTCTTTTATACTCTCTCTCTTTCTTCTTCCTCTTTATTACTTTCATTACTCCATTAAAAACACAATACCAACAGCAAACAACAACAAGAGCAAACAACAACAGCAACTCGACATACCAACAACAAACACAATAACAACAAATGCTACAACAACAACAATAACGACAAACAACAACAGCAGCGACCACCGTCACCAGCCACCACGGCCGCCACCGTCACCAGCCGCCATGGCCACCACCGTGGTCCTCTTTCAGACCACCTTCTCCTTCCTCGCTTCTCCTCGCTCTTTTCCTCGCTATTTCGAATCTCCTCTCGCTCTTCTCTGCTCTACTGCTTGACTCCGACCACCGGAGTCAAGCTCCGACCAACGCCCCGGTGAGTACTCGTTCTTCTCCCTCATTATCGTCTCCTCTTCTTCTGTTTCGTCCTCCCTTTTCTGTGCTCTTTGTCTCACTCTTTTTCCCTCTGTTAATTCATCTCGCCGGAGCTCCGACCCCTGTCCACCGTGAACCACCTGGCCCTGCTCACCGTGGCCTTGCTATGCTTATCGTATTTTTTATCGTCGGTAAGTGTCATCGATTAAATCATATTCTATCCATTAAATTATCGCCAAATTGATTTCATCGACTCTAATTCGATTTTTACTCTCTACGCTGTGTTATGCTCGATTTTCGGGATGAATTCGGACCTTGGACGCTTGTCCTCGGTTCACTGGTCCTCGGTGCTGCTACCGTCATTTGACGCCTTGGGTTTGATTGCTTTCACTGTCGATTATGGCTGGGTATACTGCTTTTCTCCTAGGTTGGTTCATTGCTATTGAGGGTTCATAAGAAAACGGGTTAGGATCATTTTTGGAGGCCCTCTGTTCGTGAGCCAAATTTAAGGTGCTCCCGCACACTATATTTGCTAAGCACCTACACCTATTTGATTATATGTTATGTTTAAGGGTGTGTATGAATTTGTATATCACATAGGTATTGCATGACTAATTACAAGGCAAAAATCGAAAAAATAAAACTTGTGTAGAATATATAAAACCACACGACCAACCCATTATTTTTGGTTTAATTGTTCGTTTTAATTTTTGTTAATTGCATGCTTAAAATACTAGGTATAAGATGTATATGAAAATATAATTAGTTTATATTTTTGACTTAAAATGAAATTGTTATGAAATTTAAATGTTTTAAAGTAATTGTGTGCTTGAAATTATTGTTGAATTTATATTAATATTATCATGTTTAATTGTATGTTATTTGTGAATTAAAATATATGAATTATAAGTATCACAAGTATTATATGCAACTAAAATTTTATTAAAATTACTTAAGTAAATAAGTTCAATTAAATAAAATAATTATAGTAATAAAAATATTTATCGTCACTAAAAAGTTCAAATATAAACTATAACTAAAAATGAAGATTTAAGTTATAAAAGTATTAAGTTTAAAGTAGGATGAAATCAATTTTAAAGGTAAAGTTCATTTTTAATATAAATAAAAGTTACTCGTATTAAATATCTAAGAGAAGTCGATAAAAATAAATTTAAGAACTAATGTCATAAATATAAATCAGACAAAAATAAAGTGTCGAATTTACTAAGTATAAAAATGTAAGGATCGAAAAGATTATCAAATCATATGAATAACTTAGTAAATATAACATTTTATATGGAAAGATTAATTTAAAGCAAAACTCACAAAAATAAAACAATATCGTTAAAAATAAGATTTCGTCTTAAAGTCAATAACTTACTAAACAAATGCAGGTCGAATTATAGAAATATAACATATAAAACGTATTACATTATAAAAAGGATACGAATGGATTCATAAAGATAATGTAGAAAAGATTCTAAGTTATAAAAACTTAAATAAAATTCTACGATTAAATTATCTTTTCACCTAAATCGAATAAGTAAAAATTATAATACGAAGTCGTATTGGGATATTAAACCACCTAAAAGAAATATAACTAAATGTCACTTAAGCATATTTTGTCAAGAATACTAAAAATTGTCGAATATCATTTAAGTAATATTTCTAAGTTAAAATAAATGTTATGAATACTAAATCACTTAACACATTACGATTTAAATAAAAGGATGAAATAAGTGTGTGTTACATTGAAATTCAATTATTTATATCACTAATCACTAATCACTAATCTACTTTAAATTACTTAAAATTTAAATGAAACGTAATCAAACTTATAAGTAAAATGAAATATTATTATTACTAAAATATAAAATACTAATACGTATAAGTATAAAATACGTACAAGTATAAAAATACATACTAGTATAAAAATACATACAAGTATGAAAATACATTACAAATACAAAGTATAAAAATACGCATACGTATAAAAATACGTATAAAATACGATGAATAGTAAAATAATGAATAGTAAAAATATTTAAAATTTACGAACGGACTCGAAATAAATATTTATGTTTTTCTTTTGCTTCGCTATCTCAAGAACTATAGAACTAAAATTTCATTATACAAAGTTCGACGATATTATTAAGATTTAGAATTGCCACTTGTTATAATTGAACGAGGAAATAAGAATTTGAGAAAATGAACTACTTGAATAAAATACTTGGATTGTTCGCCATGTCGCGACTCTTGAATTTGAAGTTAATGAGGTAGCCGTCTATGGGGACTTTAGCTCCCTCCCAGAGTTGCTAAAGGCGATCTAATATTTTTTATAAAGTATTATTTCGGTGCGGGATATACAACCTCAGGGATGGGGCATGATTGATATCTCCGTGAGCCCATACTACGGTAATTGGAAACTCCAGCCCCACCCGGGGGTACCCGTCTAAGGTGATAGTCGTATTATTAGGTGACTACTTACTCGAGGGCGAGTATGATCTGAACCTATCTATAGTGGTGTATGCATACATTAGACTCGGGATTTGGCTGTCCTTATCGCTTTAGGTATCCTTAGCCTGTTCAGACACGTCCGCTTTGTTCGGCCCTGACCGCTATTGCGCGGACGTCTAGTATGTCAGCCACGTCCAATCTGTTTGGCCCTGTCCACTGTTGTATAGTGTGTCAGACACGTCCAATCTGTTTGGCCCTGTCTACTATTGCGAAATTACGTCTGCATGCTTCCGCCTCGCTAATGAACAATCATTAGTTAACGTATGAAGAATGTATTTCCTTGTCTTGTTTGATTGATTGTTGTTTGATGATTTGAATTTATGAGTGTTGGAATACGACTGCTGAGAATGATTATTTGAGAGTGTTGTACAATATGTGATTGGATTTATACTCATGCCTGAATAATCTTGATTTCTTTATGTGCCTTGCCTGACTATTTGCTAATTGTTTTTACTTATTTATTATTCATTGATTATACTGCATATTGCTTTAGAAATTGCATGTATCGAAAGAGTGTGCGGGAAAATGATGAGAGTTTAATGCAAAAATTTGAGACCAACGCTATTGAATGCTGGGGAGAGTTTACCTTACTTATTATGTATACTTTGAGAGATTGTAATCGAATACTCTGTTTTAGCTCTAAACTCGTATTATGTATACTGAGTTGTAAGACGATGACAGCTGGTTTTGTAATATATAGACTTAATTAATTTTCCGCCTTAGTTTAATTAAAGTCACGAAAAACCAGGTTGTTACAGTTGGTATCAAAGCTGTCTTGCGACCGTGAGTGACTTAAAGTTATCTCATCTAGCGAGACGACACCTGGGCCAGACATTCATATCGTATGTCAGGCATAGACTTATAGGATCAAATAATGAATTAGAAATTCTAGATCGCTAAAATAATAATCTTAGAACGCTTTAAAAGTGAGAATGGGTAAAAACATTTAGGATCGACCGACTGACTTAGACTTGAGGTTCTCTATGGTTGCTTACCTGCTAAGTGCTGTATGACTAATCTTTTTGACTAACTAGTCTCGTATACTAACGTTAACCAAAAATCGAGACGTATAAATCGAAGACGAGACGACAAGAATTCAAACGCAACAAATGGACGCAACAAGAATTATGTGGCACGAGAAGACATTCAAGATTTGAAGAATTCTGTTGAATTAAAAATATTTCTACAGCTATATCAAAATCATTCTTAAATATCACCATCGTTTCAATTCTTTTCGTTTTCCATATCTCCTAATAGTAAAATTCCTAATATTTTCGTCCATAAAATAAAATAAAATTTTACTACAAATTTCCTACTTCATAAATTTTGATTCCTTCTAAACATCTAACTGCTTTCTCAATAATTCCTACAAATTGACTTCGTAAAATGAAGTTTCATTTTTACATTAATTTTGTTAAATTACTCAATCCTGTTATTTTTCATTTTCATAAAACACCTAATCCTTCATTCTCAATATACTTTCGAGCTTGATTTCTTCATACTTTTTATCTCTTACACATTTTATCATCATCAAAAATCTTTTTAATTTTCTAAGTATATATAATTTTACCAAATGACTTTCTAAAGTTAATTTCCATCAATTTTATTTAATCTAAAAAAAAAAAATGGCGTTATCTTTTCTTTTATATTTTATGAACTTTTTATTTCTTACTTTTTGAAAATTAGTCTTTTCTTGCGTAAAATATTTATTATGAAGTTAGAAATACCGTTGAAAATTCTTGGTTTCAAACTTCTTATTTCTTTATTTAAAAAGGTTTGAAATTGTTTTTCCTTCATCTTCTAATTCTTTTCTTCTAAATATACATATAACAATATTATTTATGTAATTATCATAAATTTTCAACCTTACCCGAAATATGATCTATAACGTTTTCGTTTCACCTAATAACATCATAATAACAATTTTAAGAAAAAGAGCTATATTAAAAAGGTTATCCGTAATTCTCTAAAATTTTATTTATCATTCAACGATAACCTGTATTTCCTTAAATTCATTAAGGCTCATATTTTCCTTATGATCACTACGATTTTTACGTATTTTCCCTAAATGCCGTTTTTCCTAAGGCTATATAGCTTATGTTTGTGATCATTAAAAGTAACAATAATAATATTATATAGATACGCTTAAAACTTCTTAAGGGGGTAGGACAATATTTTGATTATATCACAATCCTAATTAAATATTAAAATTCCTTATTTCAACCTATTCTAAGGTTAATGTTTATTTTTGGATTTAAATAAATTATTTTTATTCTTAAAACGCTTATTATTTTTATTTAATAAAATTCCGTACAAAACTTCTAGGCCCTACCTTCTTGAAAACGTCTTTCACGCAGATTTTGAAAATGACAATGCAGCGACATTTAGATATTAATTTGAAAAAGAATTATTATATTATTAAGTTATTAAATTCTTCAATCTTTCCTTTTTAGAAAATTCATACCCAATCAAGAGCAATATTAATCTCCCTATTCCAAAAACATCAATGTTTTCTCCAACTGCTTTTTAATCTCGAGCAGTTATCCATCCTATTCAAGTTTCGGGGACGAAACTTTTCTTAAGGGGGTAGGATTGTAACACCCCGTGTTTTATTAACAGTAATTAATTATTTTAACAAATATTTTGAAATTTAAAATTTGTATAATTTAACTTTTATTACTTTTATTCCTTTGTTTTGAAAACGTGACTGAAAAATTTCGAGCGAACAAACCTTCTCAAGACATTTCTAACTAAACCTACTTGATTTTCTATTAATCTTTATTATATTTTTAATTCTAAAAAAAAAACGTATCGAATTAAAACTTTACTTATGTTACCATTATTAAATTTTATAAATTGGGATTATATTTTAAAAGCATTACTCTCATAAAATTTAATATTTAGTTGTTATAGAAATAATCTTTCAAATAAATGTACTGCTTTGAAATTTTACGAGACCGTAATGAAATTTATAACTCACAACTTTTATACATTTTATATCTTCAAATATAAATTTTATAATACTAATCATAGAATTAAAATTTAAAACGAATAATTTAAAGTATAGTATATTTCATAAAATATAAAAGTTTATAAATAAGAGCGAATGAAACAGAGCGAATCGTAAATCAAGTTGCTTGGTTTAGCCTTACCCACGTCATCACTCTTCCCCCTCCATTCATTTTGTGATATTATTTTTCTGAGCTTCCCTTATACACTTCCAGCCTTACTCTTTCATTTCCCTTTTTGTTATCTTCTTTTATACTCTCTCTCTTTCTTCTTCCTCTTTATTACTTTCATTACTCCATTAAAAACACAATACCAACAGCAAACAACAACAAGAGCAAACAACAACAGCAACTCGACATACCAACAACAAACACAATAACAACAAATGCTACAACAACAACAATAACGACAAACAACAACAGCAGCGACCACCGTCACCAGCCACCACGGCCGCCACCGTCACCAGCCGCCATGGCCACCACCGTGGTCCTCTTTCAGACCACCTTCTCCTTCCTCGCTCTCCCCTGTTCTTTCCCCTCGTCATTTCGAATCTCCTCTGCTCTTCTCTGTTCGGCCTGCTTCAACTCCGACCACCGGAGTCAAGCTCCGACCAACGCCCCGGTGAGTACTCGTTCTTCTCCCTCATTATCGTCTCCTCTTCTTCTGTTTCGTCCTCCCTTTTCTGTGCTCTTTGTCTCACTCTTTTTCCCTCTGTTAATTCATCTCGCCGGAGCTCCGACCCCTGTCCACCGTGAACCACCTGGCCCTGCTCACCGTGGCCTTGCTATGCTTATCGTATTTTTTATCGTCGGTAAGTGTCATCGATTAAATCATATTCTATCCATTAAATTATCGCCAAATTGATTTCATCGACTCTAATTCGATTTTTACTCTCTACGCTGTGTTATGCTCGATTTTCGGGATGAATTCGGACCTTGGACGCTTGTCCTCGGTTCACTGGTCCTCGGTGCTGCTACCGTCATTTGACGCCTTGGGTTTGATTGCTTTCACTGTCGATTATGGCTGGGTATACTGCTTTTCTCCTAGGTTGGTTCATTGCTATTGAGGGTTCATAAGAAAACGGGTTAGGATCATTTTTGGAGGCCCTCTGTTCGTGAGCCAAATTTAAGGTGCTCCCGCACACTATATTTGCTAAGCACCTACACCTATTTGATTATATGTTATGTTTAAGGGTGTGTATGAATTTGTATATCACATAGGTATTGCATGACTAATTACAAGGCAAAAATCGAAAAAATAAAACTTGTGTAGAATATATAAAACCACACGACCAACCCATTATTTTTGGTTTAATTGTTCGTTTTAATTTTTGTTAATTGCATGCTTAAAATACTAGGTATAAGATGTATATGAAAATATAATTAGTTTATATTTTTGACTTAAAATGAAATTGTTATGAAATTTAAATGTTTTAAAGTAATTGTGTGCTTGAAATTATTGTTGAATTTATATTAATATTATCATGTTTAATTGTATGTTATTTGTGAATTAAAATATATGAATTATAAGTATCACAAGTATTATATGCAACTAAAATTTTATTAAAATTACTTAAGTAAATAAGTTCAATTAAATAAAATAATTATAGTAATAAAAATATTTATCGTCACTAAAAAGTTCAAATATAAACTATAACTAAAAATGAAGATTTAAGTTATAAAAGTATTAAGTTTAAAGTAGGATGAAATCAATTTTAAAGGTAAAGTTCATTTTTAATATAAATAAAAGTTACTCGTATTAAATATCTAAGAGAAGTCGCATAAAAATAAATTTAAGAACTAATGTCATAAATATAAATCAGGACAAAAATAAAGTGTCAGGAATTTACTAAGTATAAAAATGTAAGGATCAGAAAAGATTATCAAATCATATGAATAACTTAGTAAATATAACATTTTATATGGAAAGATTAATTTAAAGCAAAACTCACAAAAATAAAACAATATCGTTAAAAATAAGATTTCGTCTTAAAGTCAATAACTTACTAAACAAATGCAGGTCGTATTATAAAAATAAAACATATAAAACGTATTACATTATAAAAAGGATACGAATGGATTCATAAAGATAATGTAGAAAAGATTCTAAGTTATAAAAACTTAAATAAAATTCTACGATTAAATTATCTTTTCACCTAAATCGAATAAGTAAAAATTATAATACGAAGTCGTATTGGGATATTAAACCACCTAAAAGAAATATAACTAAATGTCACTTAAGCATATTTTGTCAAGAATACTAAAAATTGTCGAATATCATTTAAGTAATATTTCTAAGTTAAAATAAATGTTATGAATACTAAATCACTTAACACATTACGATTTAAATAAAAGGATGAAATAAGTGTGTGTTACATTGAAATTCAATTATTTATATCACTAATCACTAATCACTAATCTACTTTAAATTACTTAAAATTTAAATGAAACGTAATCAAACTTATAAGTAAAATGAAATATTATTATTACTAAAATATAAAATACTAATACGTATAAGTATAAAATACGTACAAGTATAAAAATACATACTAGTATAAAAATACATACAAGTATGAAAATACGTACAAATACAAAGTATAAAAATACGCATACGTATAAAAATACGTATAAAATACGATGAATAGTAAAATAATGAATAGTAAAAATATTTAAAATTTACGAACGGACTCGAAATAAATATTTATGTTTTTCTTTTGCTTCTGCTTATCTGAAGAACTGCTAGAACTAAAATTTCATTATACAAAGTTCGACGATATTATTAAGATTTAGAATTGCCACTTGTTATAATTGAACGAGGAAATAAGAATTTGAGAAAATGAACTACTTGAATAAAATACTTGGATTGTTCGCCATGTCGCGACTCTTGAATTTGAAGTTAATGAGGTAGCCGTCTATGGGGACTTTAGCTCCCTCCCAGAGTTGCTAAAGGCGATCTAATATTTTTTATAAAGTATTATTTCGGTGCGGGATATACAACCTCAGGGATGGGGCATGATTGATATCTCCGTGAGCCCATACTACGGTAATTGGAAACTCCAGCCCCACCCGGGGGTACCCGTCTAAGGTGATAGTCGTATTATTAGGTGACTACTTACTCGAGGGCGAGTATGATCTGAACCTATCTATAGTGGTGTATGCATACATTAGACTCGGGATTTGGCTGTCCTTATCGCTTTAGGTATCCTTAGCCTGTTCGCACATCGCCCGCTTTGTTCGTACGACCGCTATTGCGCGGACGTCTAGTATGTCGCCCACGCCCAATCTGCTTTGGCCCTGCCCATTTGTTGTATAGTGTCGACACGCCCAACTGCTTTGGCCCGCTTACTATTGCGAAATTACGTGCATAAGCTTCAGCCGCTAATGAACAATCATTAGTTAACGTATGAAGAATGTATTTCCTTGTCTTGTTTGATTGATTGTTGTTTGATGATTTGAATTTATGAGTGTTGGAATACGACTGCTGAGAATGATTATTTGAGAGTGTTGTACAATATGTGATTGGATTTATACTCATGCCTGAATAATCTTGATTTCTTTATGTGCCTTGCCTGACTATTTGCTAATTGTTTTTACTTATTTATTATTCATTGATTATACTGCATATTGCTTTAGAAATTGCATGTATCGAAAGAGTGTGCGGGAAAATGATGAGAGTTTAATGCAGGTACCCCGAGACCAACGCTATTGAATGCTGGGGAGAGTTTACCTTACTTATTATGTATACTTTGAGAGATTGTAATCGAATACTCTGTTTTAGCTCTAAACTCGTATTATGTATACTGAGTTGTAAGACGATGACAGCTGGTTTTGTAATATATAGACTTAATTAATTTTCCGCCTTAGTTTAATTAAAGTCACGAAAAACCAGGTTGTTACAATAGTTGGCTATCTTGTGGTTCATCCTAAGAACAGAAGAGGTAGATTCAAAGGGACTCCAAGGAGTGCTGGAAATTACAAAAGTCAGAGAAACTATCAAGGAGGGCAAAATTACCAGCAACCACAGATCAAAGGACCAAGGAGAATGGCTGCAAATACAAATGCAAATGCAAATGCAAATAAACAGATCTTGCTTCTGCTATTGGTGCTGCTACACTTGAGAACCTGTTGAAGATGGCACCAAACATGATTTCAAAAATGACAATTATTGAAGAAAAAAAATAAACAAATAAAATTTCATGGAAAAAAATGCGAATAAAAAGGTTAAAATATTAAAATAAAAAAAATAAAAAAAAAAAATTCATGTGACTATTCTTCATCTACATGCATATGATCCTTCATAAAGTTTTTGATTAATTGAGTTAATTACTTTTCAATAATTTCATTTAGACTATAATCGAATAATTGTTACGAGTATACTAGAGTGACAGATTCCATGTAAATGATGGAATTAATTAGATTTTTTCATTTACCATTTATTTTATTTACAAATAAGTTTAATCCAACTAATTTCACACCCTTATTTTTTTGTTTTGCCTTTATCACAGCTATTTTATTAATAAATAAGTTTAATCTCTAGCTGATTTCATGTTTGGATTTACATTAAATTAATTACTCTCTCAGTTCCTCTAATTTATTATTTATACTTTTTCTGTTACATTCAGTTTGGTTTTATTCATCAAAAATTATGTCCAGAAAAATGTGGCCTAAACTACTGATAAACTCCTTTAGTAATGTATTATGATACACAACAAGCCTAATAGAAGATAAGCCGATAAATTCATTAAATAACAATCTATATGTCTGAGTTTATCATTATTAGTGATATTGGATAGATAATAATACTAAATTATTTTTAAAATTCATTAAGTAACCACTACAACAAATTAACACTTGGGCCACGAATTATGCCACGGTAATTAGTGAAACGTGGCATAATTTGCTTTAGCCACGGAAAAAACTATTTTGACTGGCCACGGGAGAAATTTATGCCACGAAAGTAATATGTCGTGGCAAATAATTACTTGCGCCATGGAAAAAGTTAAAATCGTGGCAAAAACATTCATTTTGCCACTATTATAACTTTTTCCGTGGCGCAATTGAGTATTTGCCACAACATCATTTTCTAGTGGCAAAAAGAATTCTTCTTTAGTTATATTAGATTATAACTTGTATGTCACATAATAAAGCTAAAATAAACCGATACACGATATATAATAAAAAAAAAAAAAAAAAAAAAAAAAAAGAAAAAAGAATTGTGTAAAAGTATAAATTTTCTTATTAAATCTATCATTTATATTATATGTGCTTAAAAATATCAAGTTTTATTTTATTTTTTTATCAAATCAAAATAAATTTAATTTATATGAAAGTTAGATAAAAATTAAAATAACTTTCGTATTAACTATTTATAAGACTATAGTGTAAGTGCTATAACTTTAACCATAAAAATTAAAATGTAAACAAATATCTAAGATAGAGACAAATATTTCTTTTTTTTTTTGGTAAATTGGGGCATTTACTTTAATAGTTTGCAATGACGTATATTATTTGGTTTAATTTTCATAATGTTATTTTCCGCCATGTTCTTATAGTCAAGTTATAATCTAATGAAAACCAAATTATATATCCTCAACTAATGATGACTTCCAAATATTTTGAAGTGACGAATACCTTTGTTTTATTTTCATTTAGAATCATTTGACATAGAAAAGATAATGAACACAATTTATCTAACTAAACATTGATTTATAAATATGATGTCCATCGGCTAGGGACGAGTTGGTGAACCAATTCAATTTATCTAGCCTACCACAACTTGAGCATGTTTTTATATCGTTATGGAAAACTAATATTGTGCAGTATAAAATTAACTTATATTTTAGCAAGTTTGCATTAAACACCTAAGGTTATATATAATATATCCTAGACAGTCCTACAGGCTACTAAGCTAGTTTTCAAAAATAAATAGCAAAATAAATAGGACCAGTCAAAAATACAAGGAGTACATATATTGACCTTTCCTTTGCTGAACCGGAGCTTGAATAATTGGTATACCACGTAGTTCATTCCAAATGAAAACCACGTTATTCCTGCATAATGTAAAAATGCAAAACCATTACCACAAACTAAATTGATATTCAAATATTCAATCAAAAAAATTAAATATAAATCGCATTTTAAAAATAAATATAATTTTTATAATAATAAATACTCCCTCCCTTCAAGTCCAAACACTACATAACACTATTTGCCACTATTCCAGTACTCGTGGAATTTTCGATATTGTGGTTGATATATAATTGAGAATATAGTCATGTGTGATTTTGTTTTGTTCGTTTTCTTAAGTACAATATTAAAATTGATTGTGCATAATTTTTTATAATACGTAACTATAGATATTACCGTTGCAAAATGCGTCTCGACAAATGGACTATGACATCATGTAGTGTTTGGACTTGAATGGAGGGAGTACCTTTTATTGGTAGGGATGTTCATGTTGATCGAGCAATATGGGAGGAAATAGAAGCTATGAAATACTAACTAACTTATTAGAGATGTAAATCCGAAACAAACAAAGGATAGAGCGAAGGAAAATCCCTAGGAAAAAAAAAAAAAACTTGACTAAACCTTTAATTCAAATGATCGAGAGGTAAGGCGAAACTAAAAAAAATTATATTTCCATAGATAAAAAAAACTTGCCGAAACCTTGAAGTCAAATGATAGAAAAGTGAGGCGAAACTAAAAGAAAATTATATTTCCTTAGGAAAAAAGAAGTTGACGAAACCTTGAATTCAAATGATCGAAAAGTGAGGCGAAACTAAAAGAAAATTATATTTCCTTAGGGAAAAAAGACTTGACGAAACCTTGAATTCCAATGATCGAAAGGTGAGGCGAAACTAAAAGAAAATTATATTTCTTAGGGAAAAAAATACTTGACGAAACCTTGAATTCAAATGATCGAGAGGTGAGGCAAAACCACTACAACAATTGATCACTTGGGCCACGATTTATTCAACAGAAATTCATTAAACATGGCAAATTATCATGTAGCCACGGGAAAAACTATTTTAGATGGCCACGGGAAAATATTATGCCACGGAAGAAAACATTTCGTGGCTAAAAATCACTTGCGCCACGAAAAAAGTTATAAACGTGGCAAAAACGTTTATTTAGCCACGATTATAACTTTATCCGTGGCGCAAGTGATTATCTGCCACGAGTTCATTTATCCCGTGGCAAAAAAATTCTTGTGTAAACATATTAAATTAAAATTAATACATCACAAAATAACTATACTCAGCGTGGACGCTTGGTTTTATACTCAGCGTCTCAGCTGTGAATTTATTTCATGTAGTTGTCTCTTTCTCAAAAAGGGATAACTTGTCGTTCGTAATATAATTGTGTAAGTTGCTATTTGTAGCAAGAGGAATCCAAAAACAAAAAAAGATAATACATTCATTATAACTAATTTAATTACCCTTATGTTTTTTTAATGTTATAGTTAAAGTTAATTACACTATATACGGAGTATAATTAACAGTGTATAAAGAAGTTTTAAGTTTTGATTGATATTTGCGGAGTTGATTATCTTTCTCGAAAATGGAGATTTGAAGTGGAAGTAGGCTAAAAAAAGAAACCAAGGCTACAGTTCAGGAAATCAATAGAGACCGGTTTCTAGCCCTAACTAGAACCTCTTTTTTTCTGAATCCATGCATTGCTGATGAAAGCTCTCCCAAAAAAGTTTGTATATATAAATAGTAAAATAAATTATCAAACTAATACAGAAAGGATCGTGTTAAAAATAAATAATAGGAGGTCGCCGAGGAACGCAATGACAAGAGCCAAGAGGGAGTATTATGTTTATATTCTTTTGCGTTCAATGACTATTGATTTTTTGATGATTAACTTGAATCCATTGAAAAGACGTGCAATGACCAATTAAAAAACCAATCATCTAATACACTTAAAATCTAAATCATTGACTAGGAGATTGACTTTGTATTGAACTTTGAAAAATATGTTATTTGGAGACACTCTACAACTTCGTCACGTCACCTATTTTAGCAAAAATTTGTGTCACGTCAATTTTACACATAAAGTTATAGCGTCTCCTCAAATTCAATACATTAATTCCACATAATATGTAGCATCAATTTTTTCATAGAAAAAAAACTAAAAAAAATAAATGAACACAAAGCATCTAAACAATGAAAGACATATCACCGGCGCCGTTGTCACTTCACCGCCACCGTATCTCGCCAGAAAATCAAACTCACATGTCATCAGTTTTCGCCGTCGTCCACCGCATTTCACGGCAATGATGAATGAATCTCCGTCATATAAGTTCGCAGATCTTCACCACCACCATAGTAACGGTTTTTCTGCCGATTTTGTTAATGGAAATGGTAATTTAATTAACTAATTGATTAATTAGTTAATTAATAAATATTTAATGCGGTTGTTCATCATTGCGGTGATATGTGAAACTTGTACTACGTATATTACTTTTTTTTTCTATGCAAATTTTTTTGGTTTGTTATATTATTCGTTGGAGATTTGAATATTTGTTATACTTTTAATTTGGGGAATATTTTGTTGAAGGAAAAATATTTCGTCAAATCAAATTGATTGGGGTTTTTATATTATATCTTTCTTTGTACGGAGTATTATCTTAACTTTTGAATTATTATACGATCAATAATCATTTTTTTCCAAAAACGAGAAAAAATTGATCAAATGACCAACAAAGAACCAACTGATTTTGACTCGTGCTGAAACATATGTCATCGGCATGCTAACTATTGTAGAAGACAAGAGATAAATAACTACAACAAAGGGCCAAACACAATTGCGTCATATACACATTGAGGATAAAAGGTAAGAAACAATATCGCCCACATGTAAGTAACGATGCTGGTTTGGATTCAGTTGAAATTCACAAAGTTATAATACACATGAATACAAAAACTGAATTAATATCCTCATACGATGTACAATGATCAAGTGTTTTACATGCAGTAAAAAGCAGTTCGAGTAACATCATTGGGGTGGGTGGTCAATCTTATAAATGAAAACACAGCTACTTCCGACGCAAGCGACCAAGTAATAATAATAACATCAGTAAAAGTGGTGGATTATAAAGTACGCCTATGAAACAATTTATCATATTAATTAAGAATATTTTTTTTAACATTACTGTTATTTTTCAAAAAAAAAAAAAAAAAAAAGAGTTCAGTAAAATTATCGAATGTTTATTACAGCTTAATTGGTACACAATATTAACTGACATCGAAAAATTTTAATCATCTGACTTTATTCAACCAAGTGCAAACTAATGCTACTACACTCATCTGACATTATTTTATTTTTTATGTTGGGAAAAAAGGATGAATATGACTTAAATTTGGACCCACGTAATAAAATAATTAAACTCAATGAATTGTACATGATGGTTAGAAATCCTCTAGAGTAACTCTACCGTAGAGTTACTCAATTTTTGTCATATTACTTGCATTTAACAAAAAAAATTTTATTCATCAATCACCAAAACGGGTTCACCAATTTTATGTAGGGTATCTTTTGGTCCGAATTCGGCGGCAAAGCCACCGGAACATCACGGAAAAGGGTTTAGGGTAGAATTTTACGGTGCCGCTACATCGTAAAATTGTACCCTGGCCTAAACCCTTTTTCGGGAAAAAAAAAATCAATGAGGAACGCATATGAGGGTATGTGTATAAGAGAAATATCAAAATTAAATAAATTTATTATGATTATCTAGTTTAAAAACCGAAACTCTACGGTGTAGAGTTATAGAGTAACTCTAGAGGATCCTGACACGTTTATGATGTTATGGAGAGACAGAGTAGTAGTTCAAGATTTTATACACACTATACTGTCCTAATAATTCAATACTTTTGCAGAAGAAAGCCAACTGCAGTCCACTAACGTCACAAAGGTGTATCTGAATCTTGACATACCCAAAGCAAGGAAATCCAAAACAGGTAGTCCACAAATTAAACCATAATTACATACGAAACAGAAGAACGCGTGTAACAACCCGAATTATTTAAACATATTAAAATATGATTTAAAAGAGTTTTAGGATAAAATCAAATGAAAGAAAACCACGGTGGCAGAAACACCGTGTAATCCGGACTGCTACTCATTAAAAACAATCAAACAACGGTCTAGACCTTGAGGTCTAAAAATCGGGAATAAATACCCGTACAATCCAAAGCCAAACAAAAAAGTATAAAATCGATAAGGTCTAATCCCAAAAAACATAGTCTAAACATCATCTGAGCCAACTACGGGGTCGTCCTCACACGGCTCCTCACACATGATCCCGTCCCC
The DNA here is from genome assembly GCA_023091065.1 of Dianthus caryophyllus. Taxonomy (NCBI): domain Eukaryota; kingdom Viridiplantae; phylum Streptophyta; class Magnoliopsida; order Caryophyllales; family Caryophyllaceae; genus Dianthus; species Dianthus caryophyllus. The sequence goes on along the minus strand of CM041521.1, from coordinate 7,142,276 downwards.
GCGCATACCTGCCGCAAAGAATGCAACAGCCACAGTCAGTGGGGAGTAACTAGGTGCTCCCCAATCATATTTTAACAATACAAATGTAATCAACAACGCGACAAGTACTTTACCTAGCCTACGGCCTATGATCAGAGTACAACATCAATGACAACAACGTTATAAGCACACACCTCATGCATACAATAAGAACATTATAATCCCAAGCCAACTAATGTTAACCATCAACCAAACCAACTTTCGGACCATCATCAAACAAACAACCGCAGGAGTAAGCACGGAGGACTGGGTGAAACAACTAGAATCACCCTTGAACGACAAAAGTCCCAACCCTATGGCGGAACGACAAAAGCTCCTCACAACTGTCTAAATTTGGCCAAACCCACCACGGCAAAAACGGTGTCGACATACTAATCAAAACCATAGTCTCCAACCGCGACAAAAACGGTTGAGAACCCCTAAGGGCAGTATCCGTCCTACAAAAGACGTTGTATCTCCTCACGCACATGTCCAGTAGTACACGTACGCACACTTAACTCAAGCATAACGTAACCAGCTCAAAACCAACATATGTACAACAGTCTCATAGCAAAGTGTCATTACCAACCAATCTTTAAACATACTCAACACAATTCATAACCAACGATGCAATAACAGACTATTTACGGAGTAATTATCGTTATTATTAATAAATAATCATAAATAATCATAAATAATCATAAGTAATTATCGTTATTATTAATAAATAATCATAAATAATCATAATCATAAAGCATCACAACAACACAACCAACGATATTTAAGAGATCAAGTAGCCTAAACATACTTCTAAACTCAAAAGGTATGAGGCCGACTCCAATTATGATCATAATTGCACACAACTCAATCAAACAAGCCAAAGTTCTCAACTTAACATCCAAAACATCATTAACAACATCCTACACAAACACTACGGCGTCATACTAGTCAAAATATAACTAGGGCTATACCCAGTGTTACCTTATTCGAAGCACAAACGCACTAATCTTCCTCTTCTTCCACGTAAATCGTATCCTCCTCGTTGAGCTCGCCTTCTCCTTTGATTACAGACATAAAACATACATAAAATCATAAGCACACATGTCCTAACACATAAAATAATACAAAAACTAATGAAACTATGCTGAGAACGAAGTAGAAACGAAGGTTTACCGAAAGGATTAAGAAGGAATGAATTAGGGTTTGAAAAGAGAGAAACTTGATGGATTTCTATGAAGTTTTTGTGTGTGAATTGATGAGAAATTATGAGAGAGAAGAGAGGGATTTTTTTTTTACGATGATGAATTAGGAGAATTATGAGAGTATTAGGGCTAAAATAAGGTTAAAAAGCTAAAAGATCAAGTTAAAATCAACCACGGAATCTCGCACAAACACCCGCAAAACACAGGCATGGGTCGCCTGTTGGTCGCCCTATGGGTGCCTGTTGGTCGCCTCCACGTTGCCCCATGGTCGCCCCCTGGGTACCTGTTGGTCGCCTGTTGGTCGCCTCCAAGTCGCCCCTTGGTCGCCCCCTAGGTGCCTGTTGGGCGCCTCCAGGTCGCCCCTTGGCCTCTGTCTGCTTCTGACGACTTTTTCTCCTTCCCGCGAACACTACTCGGCCCTTGGTCGTCACACCTCCTTAACCACCTCCAACACTCTCTAACCATCTCCAAACTCCTCCACGCACTCACACACTCGACAACCACCTTGGTAAACGTAACACTCGACTACACGACTCACTACTCAAGCTTAAGGAATGACTTTCTCGAGCTAGAAATGAGAAAATCATATGAAATGAAACATGAATATTCGCGAAATGAATTATGTAATATATGAAATGAGTCGGGGTGTTACAGTTAATCAAAAGCTTACCGCACCATTTTATAACATCACCCACACCTTTCACAGTCTCAATTGCAAGCCCAAAATCACGACTTTATCGAAGACTAATTGATAATTTTACTTTGCCCCTTTTCTAGGATACTTCATCGACTTCACCGTCATATTTAAAACCAAAACACATCCTATAAATGATTGGTGACTTCTTTTGAGAAGAAGATTGAATGTTGGTGAAAAAATATTGTAGATACTTCTTCCACTTCCAAGAGATTTTATACATGCATTTTGTTGGACATTATTCATAAGTGAGTGAAGTTATTCGTTATATCTTCTAACATATAATATAAAATATAGTCATGTGTGTTCTAGTTTTAATCGTCTTTTCGAAAATTTATTAATATCTAATTTTCATAATTTTTAGTAAGACCATGTTTATTGGTGAACTTTTTGGTATAGGTTGCTAGTAGAATATAAAGAAAATAAAAGTAAATACATGACAAATACATAATGGGTTGCCAACATGTGTGTGGTGGGTTAATTGAGAGACCCATGGCAACCCATGAGATGATTGGTTGGAGGAGAGAAAGTGAGGTAATTAAATAATTGATGATAATTGGGTTGATGTTGGTTGTTATAAGACTATGTTTATTGGTAGGTTTGGTTAACCTACCTTCGACTAGGTTTAGAATTAAAATATTAATTTTTATTTTCTAAACCTACCTCAAACCTACTTCACTTTTGTAACACTTTATTGGTAGGTTTACAAAATATACATACCTAACTTATTTATTCACATTTAATCATATTCTAAAAATTTACTTTTTTAATTTTGAGCTTTAGTAAAATTTTGAAAACAAAATGATATTAAAAAAATTTCACATAATATATTTGGATTAATTAAATTTAAATTATAAATAAAAAACCAAACATTGCTAAAATTAATAAGGTAACGAAAGTATGTCAAGATTGGTCTCTAATCGTAGAGAATGATTTAATATGAACATTTATATATATTTTATATTATTTTGTTTTACAAATTTGAAAATATAAGCAAATTTTAAGAATATACAAAATGTTTTAATGCTAGAACCAATCAAATCATGTCATTTGTACTAGGTTTAGAAGTTTTGAAGTAGGTCTAAATTGGACCTAGTTGAAAGTAGGTTTAGAATTTTATTTTAGTTTTTCTTTTTTTTCTAACATTTTTTTTCTAAACCTAGTTGTAGACCTAGTTGCAGACCTACCAATAAACATGGTTAAAGTGAATAAAAAATGAAACAAGTGGAGAGTATGAGTTGTGGGGTTTTGATGAGTGAGAAATTATTTTTTTTATTTGGGTTGTGAATTGTAAAAGTTTACCAATACAGATGGTCTAATAAGTAGCTAAAGATATAAACAAAAGAAAACTTGTATCGACATATTTGCAAAATACAAATGTATAGAAACCAGTAAAATTGATGAAGTATAAGGGAACAATTGAAAATTAGGGAGACTATTTGAAGAATATAAGAGTGAAGGAGGAAAATGAAGGAAGAGTTGCACTTATAAAAAAAACAAACTTTCACGTTGACTAACGGTCAACAATTACAACTTAACGAAATTACTTGATTGGTATTGTCTCACAGACTTTTGAAAACGTAATATAATTTAAATGTAAGACACTATTAACAAAAAAAAAATCCCAAATCCTAATTTAAATGTGACTCCCCCATTCCCAAATATAATTTGCAAAAAGAAAAAATGTAATATATTTAGGGAAATTCTCATCTGTGCCCCCAAAGGAATGACTTTTCTCACTCGTACCCCTGCAATCCGCATAATCTCAATTATACCCTTAACCTTTATTACTGAATGTCAAGCATGATCAAAATTGATTCAGACGTTAATTAGAGTTAGTTAAGTGCTACCTTGGCGCTAATTAAGCACATGACATAAATCCCAATTATGCTCCAACAGTTAAAGAACTGGTTTTTTAAATTTTCCCTCTCATTTTTGCCAAAATTAACTGGATCCCAAGGTGACACTTTCCAGCTCCAATCAACGTCGAAACCAATTTTTGTCACATTTGACCTTCACTAATAAAGGTCAAGGGTATAACTAGGCTTATGGGAATTGTAGGGGTACAAATGAGAAAAGTTATTCTTTTAGATAGAGGAGAATTTTCCTAATTTTTTTACAATTTAACTTAAATGTAAGACACTATTAACAAAAGAAAAAAAAAAAAAAAAACTAATTTAAATGTGACTCCCCTATTCCCAAATCCCAACCCCCAAACCCCAAACCCATTTTGGTTAATTTCACATTTCAACTCATCTCTCACTAATCTCCCTCTTTCAGTCTTTCTCTCACCTCTCCAGTCCCCACAACAAAAACCTGATGAACACAAGCGGGACAACATACTGGTGCCACAACTGCGACCGCTTCATCACCCTCCACACTCACCACTTCGCCATCTGCCCTCTCTGCTCCTCCTCCTTCCTCCCCGACCACTACATCAACCACCTCTCCCCCATCTCCCCACCACCACCACCGCCTTCCTCCGCCTCCTACAACCCTGTCATCGCCCTCCCCACCTCCCCCACCCACACTCACCGCCTTTTCTTTGACGACGGGTCGGGTTCCGGCCTCCAACCCATACCTGAACCCGTTTCTCACTTCCTCATGTCCTCCGGCTTCCACCGTGTCCTCTCCCACCTCTCCATCTCCTCCGCTGTCCCCGCCGCCAAATCCGCCATCGAAACCATCCCAACCGTGAAGGTCTCCGACGGTGACTCACATTGTGCGGTTTGCAAGGACGTGTTCGAGGTTGACACGGAAGTTAAAGAGCTGCCGTGTAAGCATATTTATCACCCCGCTTGTATTATTCCCTGGTTGTCGCTTCGGAATTCGTGCCCGGTTTGCCGGTTCAAGCTCCCCGGTGAGGATGAGTCGGTCGGGTTGAGGATATGGCGGTTGCCTAGTGGTGGGTTTGCGGTTGGCCGGTTTATGGGCGGTGATAGGGAGTTTCCAGTGGTGTACACGGAGATGGACGGTGGTTTTGAGGGTCATAGTGGTGGTGTCAATGTGAGGCGGGTTTCGTGGCCGGTGAGTGGGAGGAGTGGTGGCGAAGGTGGGCAGGGTTTGGGTCGGGTCTTTCGTGGGTTGGCTTCGTTGTTTCGGAGGAATAGAAATTCGGGTTCGGGTCAAAGGAGTAGAAATGAAGGGTCATTTGGCGTATGAGTCTTATGAATTATGATAGTGTTTGATGTGTAAATAGTTATACCAAAATCAATGACAATCATACTTAGGAGAAACTTATGCAAGTAAGTGTTGATTACATTATGCAATTAGAGTTCATTTATATTTATGGAGGTTGTGAAACCAGAGACGGACCCGGGCCACACCCATAAGTGGTAGAGAGAAAGCCCACCTTATAGGCCCAAGGGGATCCATCCTAAAACCAATTGGCAATAGGAGGAGTAACCCTTAGGGGTTATAAGGTGAACATTTCACCTCTCCACAACCGATGTGGGACTTACATGTGAAGTCTTATAAGGGTCTTTTCACAGAGGTGAAGAAGGTTGAAGAGCAGATTGAAAGAGTAGTTAAATAAACGGAAACGAGAAATAACAAAATGTTTTAAACTTGATGTTGTAATAGGACTTCTCATGAATCTCTTTTACAGATTATTTAAAGTTAGCAAATCAAAATTAATTGACGGTTAATAAAAATAATGTTATAAATTAATTGAGCAAGTTTAAAATTAAATCGTTATTTTTTTTTTCCTTAAATAAATTCCCTTTGCAAAATTTTACTCCGTATTCTATTGAGGTTGTAACTTGGTAGCCTGGTAGGAGTATAAGAGTATCTCTTAAGAAAATTTTCATTAAAACTACTCAGTAGTAGTAATTCCAATTTCTAATATTGTGAATTGTTTTGTAATGAATAATTGAATACGGAGTACGTTTTTAAATATAAATAACAACTGATTAAAACAAATAGACGACATGCTACCATTCTTTGAAAGTTGGGGATATCCTACACATTCAATTGAATTGACGATGCAAAATTATCCGGCCGCTAAATACTTTATTAGTCTACGTTCTAGGCACGCACTACTCATTCAAGAAATAAAGCATGGATTATCATCAACCGTTAATAACATGAAAAACATGAAACGTTAGCTTTCACTTCAAAAAAAGCACAAACAAGTAGTGGAAATTTGCACTCTTGATAAAAATTTAAAAAAAAATATTGAATATTGTAGGGCATATTACGTAAGAAAGTGAAGTGAAATCCAATGAATTAAGGTGTTACACATTTTACACCAGTCATCATGCAACAAAATTCTCGTCTTTCAGGTGGAATATGTGTATAGCATCATTACTACAAATCAATACTATAAACATCCATGAATAATCATGATGTGACTTCACCTATAAGAGACCTATATTTTTTTTTTTTGCGGGGGAAGAGACCTATATTTGTACTCAATTACTTCCCATGTTTTCTTGTACGAGTATATTCTTGTATATGCTCTATTGCTTTACCGACACTTAGGTTATTCTCTCTATACTTTATTTATAATTCCTCCGTTTTAGTGATTTGTTCACAGTTTGACTTTTTTGTGAGAGAGATTTAAGAGAAGTATAAATAAATGAGTGAAACAGAGGGAGTAATCCTTGTGCAGGAAATTTTTTCAATAATTTATTGTAAGATCACCCTATTTGTACCGGCTATATCTCCATATTTGTACCCGACTATATAATTTTTGTATCATCTATTATGATAATAATAGTACTATTATCGTAATCAGTTTCATACTATTTGTACTCTTTTTACGGAATACTCCGTATTATTTATTTATAACTAAACTTTTTAGTAACTTTATTAATGACTTTAATATATCTATTACGGAGTACATGTTTTTGTACCTTTTAATTGTGATTTGTATTATTGGTTTCATATTAATTTAACATAAGACCGTCTCACAAGAGACTTACTATAGTTTATTTCCTACTTCGTATGTATGTCATTATCTAGACGCATTTATTTGAGATTTTTAAAATTGTTTAAAATATTTTAAATTCTAAAGTTAATGTTTTTAAGTAATCTTAGCTCTATGCTAAAATTTTCTATAACCATTTAAAATATGTCTACTTTAATTACCGACTTGTTCGATCATTTAAGAAAATAATTACTCTGTAGAGTCTGTAGATGAGAAGAACAAGTTCTTATGACTAATAATATGTACGAGACTTCATAAATTTCCAAATAAAGGTAAAATAACCATAATAATCAATATTACATAAAATTAAATCGTTTCACATGTGAAAAAAATAATTACTCCACGATAAATAATATAAAGAGAGTTTAAAACTTTAAATAGGGAGTAAAAGCAAAGGGGTATGAATCATGAATCATGAATCATGAATCATGATGGAGAAATGTACAAAAATGCATCAATAATATACTTTTGGAATAATGGCTTGCATAAGGCAACCTTGAGTACTATATTTTGATGCTTACCGTTTTACAAGCATAATACGCCTGTTGTTTTCCTATTTTGACTACCTCTTTCTTTTCTTTCTTTCTTTCTTTCTTTCTTTCTTTTACTTTTCCTTCTTTTACCGCTCACCTCTTTCTTGTACGGGTAGAGTTGGAAGTGGGCCGTCACATGGCCCACGCGCCCCCATGACGTGCCTGAGTCAAAATTGGGCACGGTCGAGGCACAGTATGCTTGTCCTTTGTTTCGAAAATGAAAACCTAATCACAGCTCATGGACCATTGACTAATTATGTTATTTCGTGTTGGATCGGGTCTTGGGCCGTTGGCATGTCGGTCCACGCGTGTGCTTATGAACATGAGCTATTCCGTTTTTCAAATTCAACACCTAAAATCACAATATATATTCACTATAAATGTCAAGTGGCCCAAATACATGCCGGCGGAGTCAAGAACAAAATATTGATAAATTCAAATTAATAATAATAAGGGATATTTCCCATGGTACCCTCGAATTTTGGCAGATTACACATGGTACCCCATGTGTGAGGTTTGTTCACATGATACCCCTAAACTTTGTAAATATGTGCCCAATATGCCCATTTTGTGACGGAAAACTTGACGACGTTAAGTTTAATGAAGAATACACCAATTACGAGTTTAGGGTACAATTAAACCCACATTATTCCTCGATTAAATGATATTATGATTTGATTAATTAGTGTAAATTTTGTTGATTAGAGTACAAATAATAGCATTTAATTGAGGAATAATGTGGGTCTAAATGTACCCTAAACTCATAATTGGTGCCTTCTTCCATAAACTTAACGTCGTCAAGTTTTCCGTCATAAAATGGGCATATTGAGCACATATTCACAAAGTTTAGGGGTACCATGTGACCAAACCTCACACCTGGGGTACCATGCGTAATTTGCCAAAGTTCGAAGGTACCGTGGGAAATATCCCTAATAATAATAATAAGGGAAAAATTCATAACTCCCACCTATTCTATGCTACTTTTTCAAAACTCCCACCTATTGTAACTTTTTTTCATAACTCCCACCTATTGTGAGTATTTTTTTCTAAAATTACCACAAATTGGAAAGTTTGTCTCTTTAAAGTTATAATTTCAATTGAACATTGAAGTTATATTAAATTTTATCTCTATTTTAACTCATCCTCTTCACTTATAATGTCTTTCGATGGGTCGGTGAAAATTTAACTTGATTTTAGTAGAGGAAAAGTTAAAGGATGGAACATAGTCGGTTTGACAATAATGACCAACTAAGCACCTTATAACTAAAGATAGACATAAGAAATAAGGATAAAAGAGAATATAACATTGAATTACGATTGAAAATATAACTTAAACGTGTCGAATATTCAATTAGTAGTAATTTAAGAATAAAATACTCAAAAAAGATAGATGAGAGATTTGTACAAATAATGTTACAATAGGTAGGAGTTTTAAAAAAGTGGTATAGAATAGGTGGGAGTTAAGAATTTTCCCTAATAATAATAACTAGTTGGCGTGCCCGTCCCCGTCCGGGCCATCTATCATTATTATTAAGATTTAAAAATAAGTATAAAATGTAAATTTTATATATTTTTTCTAATTTATATATTTACCAATTATGATATAATTTTCTATGATATTTAATATGACAAAATTTCTAAAATATAAATTCTAAGGCCATGTTCTTTTCGGCTTTTATCGTATTTAATATGATAATTTTCTAAAATCTATGATTTATCATATTTGTTTTTCGTTTATTTGCTAATTATATTTTATAATACTTACCTAATACTATTTTTTTCCCCTTAGCTTATTTATTAAATCAACAATTATTTGATTTTTTTAAAATTCTATGAATTACCATATTTCTTTTGCTCTTTTAATTTTTTTTCTTTTAATATTTTAAAATATAACTAACTTATATTTTTTTTTTTCCCCTTAACTTGAATATTTAATCCAATATATTTAAGGCAAAATATGTATTCTTCAATTTTAGTATCCTACAATTTTAAGGATTCCAATTGTAGATTTAGTATTATATTTTAGATTACATATGTTAATACTATTAAACTAACTAAATGATTACGCATTAAGCATTACAAATATTATTATACAACCATATCTAATTACTTGATTTAAAAATAAGATAATAGATAGATATTGTACATCACTTTAATTTTACCTTTCATGTTACATATTCTTACCTTTCATGTTACATATTCATTAGTTTTTCTATTGGGTTATAATCAAGTTTGTTCAATAAAAAACTTCAAATCTTGAACGTAAAATATAAATTTACAACATACAAAGAAAAAAAATCAGCAGTAATTTAATCAAGTTATGTTTAAGTATCAAACATAGTAATTAAGAAATAAAAATATTCAAATTTTAAACACTCTTATCAAATACACCGTAAAAAAATAAATTTAACACAAATTGTAATCATAATTAAAGCATAATAAAGTAAAACTATTTAACATAGTACATACGTACCTAAAAAGATCTAGCTAAAGTTTTTGATATATATATATATATAGAATACGGATCTCGTGCGCACCTACCTTACGGTGCGCACCGTACGCACCAAATAAAACTAATCCCCACAAAACAAAACAAAGCCCAACTCCCTCAAAACCCTAAATCATTATCTGCCATTCTTTTCCCTAAAACACCTCCATCAACTCCTAAACTACCTCCCTAAAACAAACCCTAAATCCACCACCGATCACCACCACCGACGGCCACCGCCCTCCTCACCGATAACCTCATTTCTTTTCCACCACCGTTCACCTCACTCTTCTCTCCACTACCGTCCAATTATATTGCTCTCCACCGGAGCTCCGATGATACCATCGCTGCCGTAGATTCCGCCAAATTAATCGACGAGCTATTCCATTTGACTAAGTGTGGTTAGTTTTTAGAAATTATACTTCGTTTTTTGTAGATCTACAATTTAATTTTTGGCAAATTGTAGATCTACAGTTTTTTTGGGTTGTCTAAAGATGGTGGAGGTGGTGGTGATAACAACGGTGATTTGCGGTGCTCCGGCGAGGAATAGGCCGCAGATCTGAGAGAGAGAACGAGATTGAGAAGGCGGCGACCGAAGGTAAAGCTTGTGGGTCAACGTATGTTACAGCAGCGGTGGTGGTCGGTGTATAGTGGTGGTGGAGGTGGGTGTACGGTGGTGGTGTTGCAATGGTGCAGTAGATTGTTCATAAATATTGTAGGTATTTATTTATTAGTAGTATTTTTTATGTATCCAGATTACGTATTTGTGTACCCGACTTACAATTTTGTGTATCCAATTTAACGTTGTCAAATTTATGAAATAAATAAAAACTCAAAATATCAGAAAAAACATAATCAAAATATTGTATTTTATTTGAATTTTTTGTGTATATACGTCACTTTTATGTGTATCCGGGTTACATATTTGTGTACCTAATAAATCATGTTGTGTACCTAAGTGTCAGATTTGTGTATCCAGTTTACAAATTTGTGTATCTAATCAGAGTGCATGCACTTATAAGTAAGTGGTGCGCACTGTATCTCGACCCTATATATATATATATATATATATATATATATACACAAAAAGGGATGGAGACTTACCTAAAAAGTAAATAAGGTAATTATGTGTCATATAATTGTTTATTTTGAAATTATTATTTTTCTTCTCAATTAAAAACATCTTCAATTAATTTTTTTCTTTTGGAAAGTTCTAATATAATAAAGATTTCTATTGTAGATTTAGTTTTATATTTGAAGTTACATATGTTAATATTTTTTCATCTAAAATCCTAGCAATAGTAGAATTATAAATAATACTAATATTAATTTTTTAGACCAATTATTACGCATTAAGCATTACAAATATTATTATACAACCATATCTAATAACTTGATTTAAAAATAAGATAATCGATAGATATTGTACATCACTTTTACCTTTCATGTTACATATTCTTACCTTTCATGTTACATATTCATTAGTTTTTCTATTGGGTTATAATCAAGTTTGTTCAATAAAAAACTTCAAATCTTGAACGTAAAATATAAATCTACAACATACAAAGGAAAAAAAAAAATCAGTAGTAATTTAATCAAGTTATGTTTAAGTATCAAACATAGTAATTAAGAAATAAAAATATTCAAATTTTAAACACTCTTATCAAATACACCGTAAAAAAATAAATTTAACACAAATTGTAATCATAATTAAAGCATAATAAAGTAAAACAATTTAACATAGTACATACGTACCTAAAAAGATCTAGCTAAAGTTTTTGATATATATATATATATTTATATATATATATATATATATATATATATATATATATATATATATATATATATATATATTTAGGTTTAGGTTCATATGAGAAATAGAGCTTAGGTGAGAAATATGAGAAATAATCATAACCATTGATTGTTTTAATCTAATGGTTGATATACATTTTTTTTTTTTTTTTTTTTTTTTTTTTATGGGAGATTTGTTTTCTTTTTTTTTTTTTTTGTGATGGGAGATTATTTTTTTTTTTTTTTTTTTTTGGAGATTTGTTTTTTTTTTTTTTTTTTTTTGTGATGGGAGATTTTTTTTTTTTTTTTTTTTTTTTTTTTTTTTTTTTTGGGGGGATTTTTTTTTTTTCCTTTTTTTTTGGTTGGGAGTTTTGTTTTTTTTTTTTTTTTTTCTTTTTTTTTTTTTTGTGAGGAAAGCTTTTTTTTTTTTTTTTTGAGGGGTGATTTGTTTTTTTTTCTTTTTCTTTTTTTTTTTTCAAATTTTTTTTTTTTAATTTCATTTTTTTGTTTTTCTATTTTTTTTTGTTTTTTTTTAAATTTTTTTTCTTTTTGATTTTTTTAATACGAGGTTCATTACATTTACAAACGAGGTTCATTACATTTAAAAACGAGGTTCATTACATTTATATACGAGGTTCATTTCATTTACATACGAGGTTCATTTCATTTACATACGAGGTTCATTTCAGTAACAAATGAAGTTCATTTCAGTTATATACGAGGTTCATTGCAGTAACAAATGAGGTTCATTTCAGTTACATACGAGGTTCATTACATTTACAAATGAGGTTCATTACATTTACATACGAGATTCATTTCATTTACATACGAGATTCATTTCATTCAAATACGAGGTTCATTTCATTTACAAACGAGATTCATTATATTTACATACGAGATTCATTTCATTTACATACGAGGTTTATTTCAGTTACATACGAGGTTCATTTCAGTAACAAATGACGTTCATTTCAGTTACATACGAGATTCATTACATTTACAAACGTGGTTCATTACATTTACATACGAGATTTATTTCATTTACATACGAGATTCATTTCATTCAAATACGAGGTTCATTTCATTTACAAACGAGGTTCATTACGTTTATATACGAGATTCATTTCATTTACATACGAGGTTCATTTCATTTACATACGAGGTTCATTTCAGTAACAAATGAGGTTCATTTCATTTACATACGAGGTTCATTTCAGATAAATACGAGGTTCATTGCAGTAACAAATGAGGTTCATTTTAGTTACATACGAGGTTCATTACATTTACAAACGTGGTTCATTACATTTACATTCGAGAATCATTTCATTTACATACGAGATTCATTTCATTCAAATACGAGGTTCATTTCATTTACAAACGAGGTTCATTACATTTACATACGAGATTCATTTCATTTACATACGAGATTCATTTCATTTACATACGAGGTTCATTTCAGTAACAAATGAGGTTCATTTCATTTACATACGAGGTTCATTTCAGATAAATACGAGGTTCATTGCAGTAACAAATGAGGTTCATTTTAGTTACATACGAGGTTCATTACATTTACAAACGTGGTTCATTACATTTACATTCGAGATTCATTTCATTTACATACGAGATTCATTTCATTCAAATACGAGGTTCATTTCATTTACAAACGAGGTTCATTACATTTACATACGAGATTCATTTCATTTACATACGAGATTCATTTCATTTACATACGAGGTTCATTTCATTTACATACGAGGTTCATTTCAGTAACATATGAGGTTCATTATATTTACAAACGAGGTTCATTACATTTACATACGAGATTCATTTCATTTACATACGAGATTCATTTCATTCAAATACGAGGTTCATTTCATTTACATACGAGATTCATTTCATTTACATACGAGATTCATTTCAGTAACAAATGAGGTTCATTTCAGTTACATACGAGGTTTATTACATTTACAAACGAGGTTCATTACATTTACATACGAGGTTAATTTCATTTACATACGAGATTCATTTCATTCAAATACGAGGTTCATTTCATTTACATACGAGGTTCATTTCAAAACAAAGAAACAAAAAAATAATTGAAAAAAAAAAAATTGAAAAAAAAAAAAATCGAAAAAAAAATAAAAAAAAAATAAATTGAAAAAATAAATTGAAAAAAAAAATTAAAAAAAAAAAATTGAAAAAAAAAATTGAAAAAAAAAATGAAAGGAAAAAAAAAAAAAAAAAAAAAAATCCCCCCTCATAAAGAAACAAAAAAAAAATAAAAAAAATAAATCCACCCTCATAAAAAAATAAATAAATAAATAAATCTCCCCTCACATTAAAAAAAAAAAATAAAATAAAAAAAAAATATAAATCTCCCCTCACCAAAAAAACTACAAATCTCAACCCTTAGATTAAAATAATGAATGGTTATGATGATTTCTCATATTTCTCATATAAGGGGTATTTCTCATGGGAACTCAACCCTATATATATATATATATATATATATATATATATATATACAAAAAGGGATGGAGACTTACCTAAAAAGTAAATAAGGTAATTATGTGTCATATAATTGTTTATTTTGAAATTATTATTTTTCTTCTCAATTAAAAACATCTTCAATTAATTTTTTTCTTTTGGAAAGTTCTAATATAATAAAGATTTCTATTGTAGATTTAGTTTTATATTTGAAGTTACATATGTTAATATTTTTTCATCTAAAATCCTAGCAATAGTAGAATTATAAATAATACTAATATTAATTTTTTAGACCAATTATATTGTGACAAATGTCGACCATAGAGACTATGGTTTCTGCTTTATATATATATATTAGATATTAGTTGGCGTGCCCGTCCCCGTCCGGGCCATCTATCATTATTATTAAGATTTAAAAATAAGTATAAAATGTAATTTTTATATATTTTTTCTAGTTTATATATTTACCAATTATTATGATATAATTTTCTATGATATTTAATATGACAAAATTCTAAAATATAAATACTAAGGCCATGTTCTTTTCGGCTTTTATCGTATTTAATATGATAATTTTCTAAAATCTATGATTTATCGTATTTGTTTTTGTTTATTTGCAAATTAATACTTACCTAATACTATTTTTTATTCCCTTAACTTATTTATTAAATCAACAATTATTTGACTTTTTAAAATTCTATGAATTACCATATTTCTTTTGCTCTTTCATTTTTTTTTAATGTTTTAAAATATAACTTACTTATATTTTTTTCCCTTAACTTGAATATTTAATCCAATATATTTATGGCAAAATATGTATTCTTCAATTTTGGTATCCTACAATTTCAAGGATTCCAATTGTAGATTTAGTATTATATTTTAGATTACATATGTTAATTAGACTAAACCATCTTTTTTTTTTTTTTTTTTTTTTTTTTTGTTAATTACATATATTCTCTTTTTTTGTTACGTTAAAATAGGTTAATAAAGAAATTGAAATTTTGTCATTAAATCAAACTTACCCTATCATTATACTAAACATGTTTTTTTTTGTTTTTTTTTTTCTCTTAATTAGCAGATGTTCTCATACAAAATTGAGATGAACAATCAAATCAAAACTTAATACTATTAAACTAACTAAAAAATTATGCATTAAGCATTACAAATATTATTATACAACCATATCTAATTACTTGATTTAAAAATAAGATAATCGATAGATATTGTACATCACTTTTACCTTTCATGTTACATATTCTTACCTTTAATGTTACATATTCATTAGTTTTTCTATTGGGTTATAATCAAGTTTGTTCAATAAAAAACTTCAAATCTTGAACGTAAAATATAAATCTACAGCATACAAAGAAAAAAAATCAGCAGTAATTTAATCAAGCTATGTTTAAGTATCAAACATAGTAATTAAGAAATAAAAATATTCAAATTTTAAACACTTTTATCAAATACACCGCAAAAATTAAATTTAACACAAATTGTAATCATAATTAAAACATAATAAAATAAAACTATTTAATAAAGTACGTACCTAATCTAGCTAAAGTTTTTGATGTATATATATACAAAAAGGGGATGGAGATTTACCTAAAAATTAAATAAGGTAATTATGTGTCATATAATTGTTTATTTTGAAATTATTATTTTTCTTCTCAATTAAAAACATCTTCAATTAATTTTTTTTTTTGGAAAGTTCTAATATAGTAAAGATTTCAATTGTAGATTTAGTTTTATATTTTAAGTTACATATGTTAATATTTTTTCATCTAAAATCCTAGCAATAGTAGAATTATAAATAATCCTAATATCAATTTTTTAGACCAATTATATTGTGACAAATGTCGACCATAGAGACCATGGTTTCTGCTTTATATATATACTAGTTGGCGTGCCCGTCCCCGTCCGGGCTATCTATCATTATTATTAAGATTTAAAAATAAGTATAAAATGTAATTTTTATATATTTTTTCTAGTTTATATATTTACCAATTATGATATAATTTTCTATGATATTTAATATGACAAAATTTCTAAAATATAAATACTAAGGTCATGTTCTTTTCGGCTTTTATCGTATTTAATATGATAATTTTCTAAAATCTATGATTTATCATATTTGTTTTTCGTTTATTTGCTAATTATATTTTATAATACTTACCTAATACTATTTTTTTCCTTTAACTTATTTATTAAATCAAATATTATTTGACTTTTTAAAATTCAATGAATTACCATATTTCTTTTGCTCTTTCATTTTTTTTTTTTTAATATTTTAAAATATAACTTACTTATATTTCTTTCCCTTAACTTGAATATTTAATCCAATATATTTAAGGCAAAATATGTATTCTTCAATTTTGCTATTCTACAATTTTAAGGATTCCAATTATAGATTTAGTATTATATTTTAGATTACATATGTTAATTATACTACACCATCTTCTTCTTATTGCTTTTTTTTTTTTTGTTTTTTTTTTCTTTTTTTGTTAATTACATATATCTTTTTGTTACGTTAAAAAGGGGTAAAAAAGAAATTGGAATTTTGTCATTAAATCAAATTTACCCTATCACTATACTAAACATGTTTTTTTTTTTTTTTTTTTTCTTAATTAGCAGATGTTCTTATATAAAATTGAGATTAACAATCAAATCAAAACTTAATACTATTAAACTAACTAAAAGATTACGCATTAAGCATTACAAATATTATTATACAACCATATCTAATAACTTGATTTAAAAATAAGATAATCGATAGATATTGTACATCACTTTTACCTTTCATGTTACATATTCTTACCTTTCATGTTACATATTCATTAGTTTTTCTATTGGGTTATAATCAAGTTTGTTTAATAAAAAATTTCAAATCTTGAACGTAAAATATAAATCTACAACATACAAAGAAATAATTTAATCAAGCTATGTTTAAGTATCAAACATAGTAATTAAGAAATAAAAATATTCAAATTTTAAACACTCTTATCAAATACACCGTAAAAAATAAATTTAACACAAATTGTAATCATAATTAAAACATAATAAAGTAAAACTATTTAACATAGTACGTATCTAAAAAGATCTAGCTAAAGTTTTTGATGTATATATATATATATATATATAAAAAGGGATGGGGACTTACCTAAAAATTAAATAAGATAATTATGTGTCATATAATTGTTTATTTTGAAATTATTATTTTCTTCTCAATTAAAAACATCTTCAATTAATTTTTTTTTTTTGGAAAATTTTAATATAGTAAAGATTTCAATTGTAGATTTAGTTTTATATTTTAAGTTACATATGTTAATATTTTTTCATCTAAAATCCTACCAATAGTAGAATTATAAATAATATAATATTAATTTTTTAGACCAATTATATTGTGACAAATGTCGACCATAGAGACCATGGTTTCTGCTTTATATATATATATATTAGATATATATATTAGATATTAGATGTACAAGTACTATATAAATTTACAAGTCTATTTGATAATTTATAACGTGAAACTTATTGTCGCGTTTACTATTAGTTACACCGTATTAAAGAAATTATACTCAGTGTGTCGTAAAATTGTACTATATAAAAACGTATATGATTTTCCGTATACGGATTTTACTGACGTTGTATACTTTTTTCATTTAATTTCATTCCTTATCCTTTTTTATTCCCATAATATACAAAATTCTCTCTTTTATTTTTTCTAACTTTTCTTAACCTAAATTCATACATTTTTTCAATTATTTCAATTATTAATTTCGATAATCAATTCAACAATGTAGTAATTCGATTCAATTTCAATTTTTCTCATAATGAAATTAGGTTGAAAATTGAATTAGGGTTTATATTAAGTTGGGAGTCGGGCGGTTGTCGGCGATGAGAGGCGGTGGGAAGCGGCGAGATGTGGTGGTAGCCGATGTCAAGTTGGCTTCAGCGGCGTAGTGTGGCTGTAGGTGGCCGGAGCAAAGCCGTCGATTTGGGCAGTTTTTTTTTTTTTTTTTTTTTTTTTTTTTTTTTTTTTTTTTAAGTTGATACAATTAAGAATATATTTTTAATGTTGTATTCATTTATCAACATTCAATAGTGATATATTGGCAGTAGTCAAGTTGTTAGGAACAAATAAGGTGTGAGTGTGTGACTGTGAGAGAGGTCATAGGTTTGACTTTCCACACCACCATTCTTTTTTTATTTGTTTTTTTACAAAAATTTTGACTTTTTTTTAAAATCTTCAAATACTTCAAACCCCCTAAACCGTCGGCCGCCTGCACCGCCTGCCGCCCCAGACCCGTGGCCCACCATAACTCGCCCACCTTTAAACCAATCCCTCCCACCACCACCAACCACCACCACCCAACCTAACTCAAACACTAACGGCGACTAGCACCACCGCCCCACCGTCGTAGACCACCACCACTCCCACCACCACTCCCACCACCACAAACCACCTTAACTCTAATTTATAAACCCTAATTTAAATTTTAAATTAAATCCACTAAAAATTAATAAAATTCGATAATTTAATGAACAAAATTTAAATTAAAAAAACTTATTACCTCATTGAATTTATTATCGTAGTTCATCATTGAGAAACTGGAATAATTAATGAATTTTATTAAAGAAAAGTTAGAAATTGAATGAATTTAGGTTAGGAAAAGTTATATTAAAAAAAATGTATATTATGGGAGTAAAAAAGGGCAAATTTGGAAATAATAGAGAAAAAAGTATACAATGGGAGTAAATCCCGTATACGGAAAATCAATACCCAAACCAAAATAGGAAAATAGCCGTACAATAATACTCTATGTAAAATAGGAAAACGTTATTGCTCAACAGTACTCAAACTTTACTCAATTGTACCCTTTTAGCTCATCTTTTTTCCGTCCGCTACCCTTGAGGCCTTGAGTAACCCTAATTTCTCTCTTTTCCCAATTCAAACATTCAACCCTAAAATCACTTAAATTCATCTCAAATCAATCATTTATTTCTACAATTCATTGAATTTTTAGACTAGGGATCCAATTAACGACATATTTGAAGTAATTCACTCGTTCGTTTTATTTTCATTAATTAATTTATCTTGTATAATTTTTGGTTGAATATTGGTTTTGGGGGGGGGGGGGGGGGGGGGGGGGATTAATGGCGGTAGTCATGGTGGGACGGGCAGAGGACGACGGCGACGCGGGGCGGCAGCGGTGGCCATGACCCATGGGCCAGAGGAAGGGGCGAAGCAGGGGTAAAATAACGTAAGTTTTTTTTTTCTTAATTAATTAATTAATTAATTTAATTATTATTAGTAATTTAATTTAATTTTTATATAAAAAATAATAATTGGTGGTTGGTGGTTGTATGGTGATGTGGATGGTGGTTTAATGGTGGTGATTGCATGTGGTGGGTGGTTTGAAGGTGGTGTTTTGACTTTTCGGAGAGAAGAGAGAATTTTAAAATGAATTTGGGAAAATGAAAAGTTTATTTTGGTAATTTATAGGGTATAAGTGAGTAAAAGTTGAGTACAGTTGAGCAATACCCTAGAAAAATAATTATATGGCTTGGATTAGTTTTACCTAAAACAATGGAATTACTTCTACAGAGTTTAAAATTGAAAAAATAAATCAAAAGTTTGCGTTGCATGTTTAAGTGTTTATCTTTCTCAAAAGCTACGAAATACTCCGTAGTTACACACACAATAATACTTTATGTAACTCTTTTAGTCTTTCGATTGCGAATAAAAAGAAATAATGGAATGAGGATTTCTTAAGAATTACAAATCGACATTTAAAAAAAAAAAGTTAAGTCATAATTTGAAATTTTTGTTGACCAAGATTTTAATGTGAGAATTTTGTTTAAAGGGTTTTTTGTAAATTCATAAACGAAACTTAATTTCAAAAATTCAATGATAATTATTGAATGATTCAACTAATTTACGATGATTTTTGAAAACTATTTTCTTTTATGGGTTTTTTTTTTTTAAAAAATTTAATTTCACCTTTTGTAAGTTCAGCTTTGATAGGCTTAGTCGCACTCGCCTAGTCAAAAATAAACCTGACAAACCTAAGGGGTAGCTAGGGCAAGTCGGGGTCGAAATCCACAGGGAGAAGGTTGCTAGTGTAGGTTACTTATGGAACGATTCTAGTCTTGGTCGGTTCGAGTATTGGATGGTTCTATAGCTAGGGCGTAAAACAAGAATTAACTTATAAGGAGAAAGTCTAGGAAGTCGGGTTAGGCAATGGGTAAGGTTAGGTCTAGGAATGATGATCGGGTTGAGTAGGTAATCGCATTTGCTAAGGATATAGCTCGTCCTCTCGGTCTTAAGCTTCCTCTAGGTCTCAAAAGCGGGCTCTCGCTACTTACAATTGAGGGTCCTAATGATTGTCTCACGCCTCTTGTAGGTACCGGGATCTGACCATGGAACCACTCGACGTCTTGCTAGGGCCGTAAAGTTAAAAAAGACTAAATAAGAAAAACCTTTTAAAACTGTTTTGGAGCCGCCACTAAATTATGAGGGAAATTTAGAACCCGCCTCCGTGTCCTCATGTTCAAAGACACGTCTTAGAGTTCAAGGCACGTCGACACCTATCCGTCTAAGGTTATTGTGAAACCAGATTCGGATTCGGGTGAGGGTACTTTTCTAAAGCATAAATCAAAATAATGTTTTTATGAAAGATCTTTTGGAAAAGCCTATCAAAAGATAGCCTCTACTAGACTTGAGAACAATGCAAAGAAATGATACATGAGCCTAAGTAATACGCTACGTACAAGTGCGATAAAGATGTAAAATAATGCAAAAAGAGATTGTTTAAAACCCTCAGTTAAGCATGCTTAACTTATTAACGAAAACAGTTCAGTTTAATGACGAATTCATTTTAAGTGATCTAGATGCAATAAGAGGATTTGTTAAATGCATGCAATAAAATAAAGTTCAATTAGCCATTGATTTATTTTAGAGAGGTCAGTTGTTTATGCGATTTTGGAAAGGTGTTACGAATAGGGTGTGTATTCGAGGTGCATGGCCGCCTTATGAAAAGCAGACTCGCGTACCAAAGTCGGGGTGAGCCTAATGTAGGCCCTTGCTAGTCTAAGAAGTAAAGAAAGACCTTAATCCATGGTAGGATTAAGTATTACCTGTCTCGAATCAGGAAACTGGCAGCGCTTCGCTTCAAAGGGGAGAATTCAACACTAGGAAGGTGAAGAATTCAAGGATGTTTATGCGTGAGGCTTTTGTGTGTGTGTATGTGAGTGTGCTAAAACCTAGGAAGAAAGGTTGAGAAGAGAGGTGTTTATCTTGTGTGGAAAACTTATGTTGAATGGTCGAGGGAGGGGTTGTATTTATAGTGCAATAGCCGAGGGAATTTTGGAAAGCCAGGGGATAAAACCGGACGTAGGAGTCGCAAGGACCCATGCGACCAGAGGGGCAAATCGCATGACCTCTTGCGGCTGCCCCAATGAGCCGCAAGGCCCCTTGCGGCTTGTACGTCGGGTAAAACCTCCAGATTTCGTATATTTCCAAATTTCTTTTAGGAGATATACGGTATATCCTTGCTTGAGCTCTAATTTACGGATTGTTGGCTGATGTTAGGGTTTGACTAGGGTTTGACTTGGTCATCCTAGTCCTTGGGAAGCGGGCCAGGCATGGGTTCGGGCTCGGTTCTGGGCCCGGGCCCTGAAAATGTAAAAGGGGTGCATTTTGTGTCATTTTGTGAAATAGGACATTCCATGAGACTATCCTGGGTATTTGCTAGTCCTAAAAGGTGGTTTTAGAGATTGAACCTAAATTTAGGGATTTAGGAGGATCGAATTGAACCTTGTAAAAGGATCAATTAGGCTATGTATTTGAAAGAGGGTGTGCGCATGCCGATTAGGACCTGAACTCGAGACAAGCTAGACTCTAGACCTAAGGACACTAAGAGTGATGACCCATAAAGAAACCTCATTTGCATTTTAAATCATTTAACTCGAATTCGTCATTAGTTAGAACTATTTAAGTCAACATAAAAGCATGCAATAAAAGTCCATTGTTACATCACTGGGTTTTTGGCGGGAGGTACAGATTTGGGTATCTACACCTCTCCTCGAACTAGGCTTTCGATCTTAAGTTCAAGGGTGCTAAAAGTTTGCTAAAACGTGATCAAGGATTCAACAAACACATTCAAGCAAAGACAATCAAAGCAAATGCAAAAACCTAACTCAAATGATCATAAACATCAACCAAAACAATCACCCATGCTTCACCCTTCTCCCTAGATGAAAAGACTACTCAAACATGATAAAAACGATAATCAAAGCCAGGGGAAATGATGAAAACATGATCACAAACAATAAGAAATGAAATCACAATCAAAAGAGAGAAGTAAAAACAATAGAAAATCAGAAAATACCAAAGAGAGGATGATGAACAAGAGCAACAAATACCAAATAGACGATTCAACAACGTAATCCGAGTCGGAAAATGAAAGTACAAGAAGGAAAATTAATCTAACCCTAAGTTTTTGATAGAAAGTACTTTAAAGAGTCCTAAGTATGCTGTAAAAATTTCGTGCAAAAATAATGTCTTTTGCTCCTTCAAATAGACGATCTAAAATTAGCACACGAGGAGTCACAAGGTTGCCCCGGGCGGGGTGAGGGTGCCCCCGGGGGTTCCGTCCCGGACGGGATAGGGTTGTCCCGTGGCTTTCAGTTTTTTTCAGCTTTTGTTCTTCATTTGTACTTAGTTTTTTTTAGCTTCTTTTGCATTGTTTCTCGTCCCAAGGCTAAGGAATGAGGCTCACGAGTAGGGACAAGTCCTAGGATGATTATGGAAGCTTCAAATCCCGAGCCAAGGTCCCGGGATACCTTCATTGGTTGAAACGAGGCTCGTAAGAATGGCAAACGCATAGCAAACGAACTCGAAACACCTCGAAACTTCACGAAACTTTACGAAACTTTATGAAACCTCCCGAATAGCATCTTAAACTCCAAATAGCTGCTTAGACCTGCAAAATGAACACAAAAACGCAGCAGAGCCAAAACGGAGCGAAATAGGAAGCGAAACGCAAGTAAAAACACGGGAAACGCGAAGTAAAGCTCGTGAAAGCAGGGCTATATATAAGTAAATATATGACACATCAAACTCCCCAAACCGAACCGTTGCTTGTCCGCAAGCAACCAAGTGTGACAGAAAACAGAGGACAAAGCGAGCAAAAGAAAACTTCCCCAACAATCACCAAACCGCAAGCAGCTCAAGCAAATGGCAATCGACCCCTAAGCAACGTGGGACGCATGGAAATAGCAAGCTAACGGATGAGAATTACAAGACGGCGCAGAATGAATAGCATGGCTTAAACAGAGGCTCTCTAGCAATCAAATCACGGACCTCTCGCGGTTTCCACTCTAACACAAATGATGAACAAGACGAAGTATATAGTGACACTCACCTACTCGACTGGTGGAAAGCTCGCGCAATCTAATGTGGACCAAATCTCGCATTCCCGTACACGAATAATGTCACAAAAATGAAGCAAACATGAGGGCTTACATAGGAAATGAGGGTGTAAAGGCCATAGAGAGGATAAGGGTGATAAGGTGGAACAAATGATTATGGATTCGTAGAGCTAAGCCACTAGAAACCACTCGTACTACTCAAGTGCTCGTCCAACCAACAAAGAACCCAACTCTCATGAAAAACGGACCGAAAGCAGCATATCGGTCTCCTTTACACATCAACGCAACATAGCAACAAATTGCAAGTGCTCACTCATCAACAACAACAACAACTTATCATTTTTTGTGCACACATTTTCTTTCTTTTTGTATTTTGTGTTGTGTTTAGAATTTTCTGATTTTTTTCTTGAGCAAAGAGCTGTAGATACTCGTATCCGTACCCCCCAAAAAACAAACCCGATGATGAAAAGGACTGTCATACATGCTTTTAAAAAGAGTCGAAACGGTACAAAAGTGTCTAAAACGTATTTGGTCATTTTTAGCGTATTAATTTGGACTTGCATAATCATAAAAATGAATGTCAACTTTAATCATTATGAGCATAACACGAACAAAATATAGGAACGTCTTTTTAAGCCAAGCCACAAAAACAGCCCAACTAGCTACAAAACGGCCCAAACTTACAAAAACGACCCAAAACGCACACTAACACAACACGTAAAACGGGCCAAAGTGCGTCCCGTGTCACATTTTCCCAAAACAAAACTTTACAAAACCATAAAATAATATACTTTAATATTATTTTATTTTCGAGCCAAAATTGAAAAACACGACGAAAACCGAAACACGAAAACCGAAATTCGGACCAAAACTGAACAAAGACTTAACTCCTAAGCAAACCACAAAACACAATCATTACTCAATCAACACCCAAAACCAAAAGGCGGCTGAAATTAGCACACCAAAACAAATTTAAAATCGCCAGTTAACAGGCGATTAAAAACCTAATCGCCTGTTAACAGGCGATTAAAAATTTGTTTTGGCGTGCAGCCTTTTGTGTTTTTCTTACAAAAATCCAACCCAAATGAAATAAAAGTCGCCAGTGCACAGGCGATTATTATTTTGTTCACCCATAAACCAGCCAACCTCTATAAATACCAACCCACTTCATTCATTTCAAAACGATCGGTTTTTAACACTTATACACTATTCACAAAAATCCACTCAAAAATACCGTCTTTACATTTTCGAAAGGTAAACCTTTTACCTACGTTTTGGACGTTTGAGACTCGGACAATGGGGTTACATTAACCCCAAACCCGATATTGGCACTAGCGGCCGTATTCGTGAATACTGGCCAGAGCAATTCCCATTCCTAATCCGTCTAAAACTCGCCAATATCGCATAAATAAACGACTCATTATCACTAAAGCAAACCGACGTCACTTTTATAATTACGCAAGTCCTCATTCATGCATTAAATAACGGCTAGAATCACGGATCCAACACTAAATTGTACCGTTTCATAGAGTCTTTTTAGCATGTCAAAACTGAGGGTTTTTCACAAATTCTGAACATAAGGTCGGAAAATAACGTCTATAGTAATAATTTAGTCAATAAATTATTATTTAACGTACATTTCCTATAGCAAAGTCATTATTTTGACTATTTACATTATTTATGCATTTTAATCGAGTCATGTTTATTCGCACTTGTACGTAGCGTGACTTTTAGCCCAAATATCGAAATTAAGCAAATGTTTTCAAATTAGTAGAGACTACTCTTACGTAGGCTTTTTGATTACTGTTTTCAAAACTCATTTTGTCAAAACTTTGAAAAGTAACCTCACTCAGAACCCCTTCTGCGGTTTGAACCTTAGATTTTTAGGTATCGACGCACCTTGAAATCTGAGACACTCGTGTCTTGTATTTCAAGACGCGTTGAATAGGTTCCAAATTCCTTTAATATTTGGTGGCGACTCCGAAAATACATTTCAAAAAGGACTTTTATACTTTTCTTTTTTGATCACAAATTCATGCAATGATCTCCCCCATTTTTAGCAAAACTTCGCGCACTCTTTTCCTGCGAGGCGCATTCCGCTTCCCGACGCCAAGACGGCGAGTAGGCGCTGCAGGCGTCGATAGGTTTCTCTCGCTTTCCGGTACCTTCAGCTGGCGACTCCGCTGGGGACGAGCATGATTTTTATTATTTTTGAAAAACTTGTTTTTCTTTTATTTTAAAATCATAAAGAAGTGAAGCTTGAAACTTTGAAAACATTTACGCTTTCGATATTTGGGCAAAAGTACGTTGAGTCGAATCCTCCTGATTCAAACCACACCCTTTGAGGAACGGCCCCGATAACTCGCTCATGGCGAGGTAACTCGGACACCGTTCTCTACCCTCCACGATTACAAGTACGGCATCCGTACAAACGATCGTAACCAGTCAAACTCGAATGCTCTAGGGCCCGTCTTGAATTCACACCTAAGACGTGTGTAGTCTTGCGGGTGCCCCTACCCAAACGTATCGAGAATGGCCGGAGGGAACCTTACCCTATAAACCAAAAACCTGTGTTTATATGTACAAGTGCAAGCTATAGTACCCTCACTATAGTAGTCTTTCAAAACTTTCTGCATGCAAAAACTTTTCCTAGGCATTATACTTTTAAAATACGCCCATCTTTGAAATAGCTTTTTCAAACTTTTTACACAAAAAGGTCATACTTTTAAAACCACGCCGTTAGGCTCTTTGACCTATGGTCATTTGAGTTTAATAAATAAAATGCCGCTACATTTAAAACCGACCTAGGATAACCACTATATCCCAGGTCCTTTTCAAAACGTAAATGAATTATGCGACTGACGTATCGTCATAATGCATTTATTGCTAAAAGTCTTTCACAAAGCAAAAACCCGAATATGTCAATTCATTTCGGAGATTTTAAATGAAATTAACTTTTAGAACTTTAGAATTAGCCCTAAGTCGAGTGACTCTTTAGTCTTCCCGACTTAACCTTTTTCTCTCAAAAAAACAAAACGCGGGATCGTTCAGATGCGAACCCGTTGATTTACTCTTTGAATCAAGTGACCTATCGTCATTTTTGATTCAAATCCCTGAGTCACACGTAAAAGGCGAACAATTGATCACCTTTTACTCAAATTTTAACATCCTCAGATCGGCTAGCCTATCGCTACTTCGGTCTGATCCTTTTTTATCATAATCCAATGATAAACCCCCGGCAACATACCGCCAAACTGGGTTAATCGGATTATGATCATACAAATTTTCTTATCTCGAGAATAGGGACGTGTCAACATGCCTCTATCTCAAAAGCTTCCCGTGTCTTTTTAAAAGCTAAAAACACGAGTCAAGTCGAGTCACCCTTTTTACACCTTTGTGTCTTCCTTTGGTCGTGAATGTGATTTTTCATTTGAGTCTTTTTCCTTCTCTTTTAGAATCACTAAAGGTTTGAAAACTTTGTCAGGTCCGCTCATTGAAAAACCCTGGATACGCGACGAACTAAGAACCGTCACTTAAACCCACCTCCGCCTCCAAAGAAGCGCTCCTACAACAGATCAAAACCAAAACCTGTCATGGCCTTTCAACACGATGAAGGTTTCGGAGGACCGCCGCCGCCCCCCCAGAGGTAATCACGAAAGCGGTCCGATACCAATGATAGGATAGCCAGCCTCACTACGACTATCGAACAAATGGCTATCATGCAAAAGTTTGAAGCGAGAGAAAATGCCGTGACGCTTAGCCGAGAATCCGAATCTAACGCAAAAAGGATCCGAACCATGGAAGAACGTCTCACGAATTCAAGGGGTTACTCTATACATCAAGAAAACGAGCACATCCCAAAGAACGTCAGATCCATGCTACCAGACAAGCTAGCACTCAGCGATCTTCCCATCTTCAAAGGTCACGAAAGCCCACTCGTTCACGTCAAGGCTTTCAAAGCTAAAATGGCTATCATGGGCGTTGAACCCCCCGCATGGGCTACTTTATTTCCGCATTCACTCGATGCACAACCCAGGGCATGGTTCTATGCTTTAGAGCCACACAAAACCGGAAGTTTCGAGGACATAATCTGGTTGCGTTGATCTTCAAGATCGAGACAACAATGATATCCAAGTCTCGCCACGCACTGGAGGTCCCGACTCGCAGAGACACCAAGGGTTTACCGAGTACCTAACGCGCTGGAAGAAACTATGTGCTCAAATACCTAACCGCCCAAGAGACACCGATTTGATCACCAAGTTTATCAACAACCTCACCCCCGCATACCAGCAACACCTACGATACGGAAATTTTGACAATTTTTCAACCCTCAGCGTCGTTGGCGAGCTCATCGAGGACGACCTCCGTAAAGAAAACAGGAATAAGAGTACGGGCCGCGGGTATCAAGGGAGTTCATCTCGAGTCACTGCCAAAGTCGAGCCCATCCATGCCATCAACGCACTGGACGCGTTAGAAGCACCACCGGTTTTTACGACATCACCAAGACCTGTCATGCCTCCGCCAAAAGCATCATACTCACCCCCTGGTCCCAGTTCGATGAAAGCACGACGAAATTTTGACCCAATATACATGACTTACTCAAAGGCGCTACAGAAGCTTGTAGTCGCAATGTACTTCAACTCATAGGACCTACTAGCCAGCCTCCCCCGGACAAGAAGCCAAAGTCATGGGATCAAAACGCATACTGCGAGTTCCACAGAGGAAAGGGGCATGACACCGAGCAATGCTTCCGCCTAAAGAACATAGTTCAGACTTGATCGACGACAATACCATCGTAAAGCCCAAATTTCAAGTCCTAAGCCTTCAAACCAAATTGAACCTCTACATAACCATGCTATATTTACGAGCACACCCTATCATCGATCGCTCTAAAATGATAGTCTCAGATGATCACGAAGTCAACGGCATCTGGAATACTTCTGAGGACGAAGCCGACAATGATGACACCCGCATATGTCTCCAGGATGAGCCCTACGAAGAGGAAACTCAACCCCGTCAACCGCCAGGCAAGTATGGGGAGCTATGTCACAAGTACCCATTTAGGCTATCGGACAGTGATGACGAAGTAGCCTACTTAACACGTTCTGGACGTCCGTACCAAGCTTCTCTAAAGTTACTTGAACCTCAAAGCCACCCACCAAGGTTGACTGCTCAAGAGAAGAACAAGGGAATAATCATAGACGAGGATTCACCACCTACTTCACCTACCTCCACAACCCCACCTACAAGCATTGCTCCCACGCCGTCAGCCAGCAAAGTGTCATTACCTGACACCAATCCTGTACCTGTCTTGCCAGTCAACAAGGTAGCATCATCAAGTGCTACCCCAACACCCTTACCCACACCTGAAATCGGAGATACGCTCCATAAACAGCTCAACAAGACAAAAGCGGATATTTCAATCTGGCAGCTCTTAAGGGACTCAATGGGACACCGTGAAGCCCTCTACCAAGCATTACAGGTCACCCCAATGACATCAGAAATGTCTCCAGAGAAACTTATCAGTAACATTACGCGCGAATGGCAAGCCAACGCCGTCACCTTTTCGGATAAGGACCTCCCTCCGTTCGGCAAGACGCACAATCTACTCTCTACATCAACGTGGAATGCCATGGCATGACATTGCCGCCGTCCTCATCGACAATGGATCTGCCGATCAATGTCTTGCCCTCAAACAATTTAGAAATTGGGAATTAAGGAAAACGACTTCATCCCTGCACGGACGGCGTCGGGGCTCATTACGAACGCGGCGCAAAGATAAAGGGAACCGCCTCTTCCCCATCATGACAGACCCGCCATGAGAGAAACCGACTTCAAATCATCGACATACCCCTACCTACAACATGCTACTAGGAAGACCTTGGATCCACGCTACCAAGGTCGCCACTCAACCCTACATCAAAAGGTCGTCGATACCTCTTGATGACGAGATCGCCACCATCGACGCCTCGAACTTTCTGCTACCCTCAAGCAAAGAAAGCCAATGATAAGATCGCAGAGATAAATGCCGATCCAAATTGACGACATGTGTGGGTTCGACTTGACTTCAACATCCGTACTCGACCGTGAGAGGAAATCACTACACTCTACGCCAAGGACGACGACAACAAATGGCCCACCATGGGTCTATCTTACGCACCATGGTCCTAACGGTCTCTCAAGGTTGGGAAGCATACAATGATCGCAAGAAATATCATGACTTCCACATGCAACCATACCACATCCTCCCCACCACTACTTCACAAAGAAGGCACTAGCAAGATTCCTAAGGACACGACCACATACACCATTCACGGATTGAGCTCATTTCCGACATCGTGCGCAACAACAACTTCAACCCTACCAACCTGATCATCCCTTACGAAGAGAAAACTCACAACGGATGGTCAAAAACCCTCCAATGGACCGACGAACAAGGCCGTACTTTCAAGATAACTACGGGTCAAGGCTACGGTTTCCAAGATTCCGACTCCCACGAAAACAGTACCCCAAACCAAAAGACTGTCTTAAAGTTTAAACTCCCTCGTCGTCATCTCAAGTCTCTTACCCCAACTAAGCCCCCGGGCTACTTCCCTGACATAGTCATTTTAGCTAAAGAACTAGAGTCATTAAGGTTGTCCAAAGCTCCCTCGTCTGAGCTATCTTCAAATGTAACCGCTTTTGATAACATTAATAACATGAAAGTTTTTGATTACTCTTTGCCTCTTTCAAACTCTACTCTTTCTAATAATTGCGATAAATTTAAACTAAATAACATTGCATTATATAGATACATTGCAAGTATTGTCTCAAAACCCGAACAGAACCCAATTATTGAAGACACAACAACCACCAACATAGGCACACCCGAAGAACCTCAAGAACTGCAACTGGGGGCTTCCCTAAGCACAGAAGAAAGGGCCACCTATACCAAGCTCCTCGCAGAATTTAAGGACGTCTTTGCCTGGTCATATAAGGACATGCCCGGCATAGACCGCGAGATAGCTGAACACCGCATCCCGATCAAGCGGTAAAGCAAGCTTGGCCAAGGTATTCGACGCATCAAGCCGTAATGGTCTCTCATGGTCAAGGAAGAGATCGAAAAGCAGTTACAAGCTGGTTTCATCCAAGTCATCGAATACTCAGTCCGGGTCTCCAATATGGTACCAGTTATGAAGAAAAACGGCAAAATACGAGTATGTGCCGACTTCCGGGACCTGAACAAAGCCTGCCCAAAAGATGATTTCCCACTACCTCACATGGACATCCTAATCGACAACACAGCAGACCATGCCTTACTGTCATTCATGGATGGATATGCAGGATACAACCAAATCAAAATGGCAGCAGACGACATGCCAAAAACCATTTTCGTAACCCCTGGGAACATATCTACACGGCCATGCCATTTGGGCTCATAAATGCCGGCGCTACCTACCAACGCACTGCCACCACCTTGCTCCACGACATGATGCATAAGGAGGTTGAGGTATACGTCGACGACATGATCGTAAAATCGAAAGAAAGGGATGACCACATCACAAATCTCCGGAAATTCTTTACCAGGATCAGGCAGTACAAAATGCGATTAAACCCACAGAAATGCACCTTTGGAGTCACATCAGGCAAATTGCTAGGCCACATAGTAAGCCAGCGAGGGATCGAAATAGACCCGAAATAAGGAGTTTCTTGGGACAAGTCCAATATATCTCCCGGTTCATCAGCAAACTCACCATGATCTGCGAGCCAATCTTCAAGAAATTGAAAAAGGAAGAGCATACGAAATGGGACGACGACTGTCAACAAGCATTCGACAAAGTCAAGAGCCTGCTTACAAATCCACCCGTTCTGGTACCTCCGCAAAAGGATTTGCCACTATCGCTCTACTTAACAACCACGCCAGATGCCATGGGTGCCATGCTCGCCCAGGAAGTCGACAATGAAGAACGAGCCATCTACTACATCAGCAAGAAGTTCCACGATTACGAAACTCGGTATGAACCAGTCGAGAAGAGCTGCCTCTCACTGGTCTGGGCAACCAAAAAGCTCAGACACTACCTACTCACCAGCACTACAAGAGTCTACTCCCTAATGGACCCCCTCAAATACCTATTTGAAAAACCCGTCCTAAACGGGCGCATGGCCAGATGGACTCTGCTTCTCGCCGAGTACGAACTCAAGTACCTCCCTCTGAAGGTGATCAAAGGAAGAGCGGTTTCGGACTTCCTTGCAGAAAATGCTATCATCGAACAGCCCATGATTGATACGATGTCGTTTCCGGACGATGGGATATTCACCATAGAAAAGGAATACTGGCAATTATACTTGACGAGCATCAAATTATCACGGCTATGGAGTCGGAATACTCCTAATATCCCCAAACGGCGATCATACTCCACTCTCGATCAAGCTCGACTTCAGCGTCACAAACAACGCCGCGGAGTACGAAGCCTGCATTTATGGTCTGCAAGCAGCCATCACCCTCAAGGTAAAGAACCTACGGGTACATGGAGATTCATTCCTCATCATAAATCAAGTGACAGGGGCATGGAAGATCATGAGCGAAACCCTCACCAAATACCAAGCAAAAGTACAGAAACTCCTAACCAACTTCGATCGTGGTTGAATTCTACCACCTCCCAAGGGAAGAAACCAGCTTTGCCGACGACTGCCAAAACTCTCATCCCTCCCGAACATACCACCGACATGAAGTTACTACCCATCATCGCCGAAAGACGCGATTTAACCAAAGATACATCCATACCCTTGACCTGGACGAAGCCGAGCAGACAGAGCCATGGTATCAAGCCATAATCAACTACAAGACAGACAACACCTACCCACACGACACCGATAAGCGCGGACAGAGGGCTATCGACTCTAGCTTCCCACCTGTGCTAGAGACGGGACAATTACTCAAGAAAACACCACAAGGGACACCGCCATATGTGTCGACTACAAGAAGCGGGCAGGAAATCGTTACCCAAGTCCACGATGGCGAACGCGGACCCCACATGAATGCTCGTGCACTCGCAAACAGATTCTACCGCCAGGATGGTATTGGACGACTATGGAAGCGGATTGCATCCAATACGTTAAGCATCGGCCATAATCGCCAAATTTTCAAAGAATGTACAGCATGTACCCCCTTCACCACTATACAGCCTAACCTCACCCTGGCCCTTTTCAACCTGGGCATCGACGTGATAGGAAAAGTCCACCCCATCTGAGCAGAGGTCACCGCTCGTGCTAGTGGCCATCGACTATACTAAATGGGTAGAGGCAAAGATCCTTTCGAACCCTCGGCTACCCAAAGAAGTCGCCAAGTTCATCCAGACAAACATCATATGCCGATATGGCATACCCCACGAGTTCATCAACGATCAAGGCTCGTGACTTTCAACGCGAGACTAAGCTATACTCACAAAATACAACATCCAACATCACAAATCCTCGCCATATCGACCCCAAACCAATGGAGCCGTTACAAAGAAACAAAACTGGCCGTCACCATACTTGAAAAAATGATCGACGCTGCAAAGATTGGCCCAACAAGATACCATATGCACTGGGATACCGAACTACCATCCGAACCCCTACAGCATGACCCTATTTCCTCACCTATGGCATGGAAGCCGGCCCAACCAAAGTGGAAATAAATACGCTCTCTACGCATACTAATGGAAAGTAGCATCCCTGGCAGAATGGGCCCGTGAATCCGCATTTAACAACTCATGCTCCTAGATGAACGCCGATCGCATTCCTCGAGCACCGTGACGTATGTACCAAGCCCGCTTCAACGAGCATTCAACAAACGAGTCAAGCCACGAAACATTAAAGTAGGGATCTCAGATTAAAGTCGGGCCTGAGCACCACTCCCAGCTGACCCACGAGGAAAGTTTAAACCTAATTGGCGTGGCCCTACCTCGTCAAAGAGATTTACACTCAAGTGAGCAACAAACTAACCGATCTCGACGGCCAAGAGTTTAACCTCGCCACAAACCTCGATCAACTCAAGAAATACTATCCCTGAAAACCCCTTGCAATGTATCTATAAAATACAATTTTATAAAAACACAATTCATGGACCGGCAGGTCCTTAAACATGCTCATGGACCGGCAGGTCCTTAAACATGCTCATGGGCCGGCATGCCCCTAAAACGTGCTCTCTCTCACTCTCTCTACAAAAATCAAACACAATTCATGGACCGGCAGGTCCTTAAACATGCTCATGGGCCGGCATGCCCTTAAACGTGCTCTTTCCCTCCACAAAAATCAAAAAGCAATTCATGGACCGGCAGGTCCTTAAACATGCTCATGGGCCGGCATGCCCCTAAACATGCATCCATCAAACACAATTCATGGGCCGGCATGCCCCTAAACGTGCACATTCACCACAAAAAAGTCAAACACAATCCATGGGCCGGTATGCCCTTAAACCTACATTCTCGAACTACGCCGGTTTGATTCCACTTTTCGTGGATACGTAGGCAGCTTTACAAAAAGCGCAACCGATATTCAACACAAAAAATGACACGTCCAAAGCTTAAAAAAGCTGAGGATATAGTCAACACAAAAACCGTCTCGTAACCTAATAGGTTAACATAAGGCGATATTCAACACAAAGATGACACGTCTAAAGCTTAAAAAGGCCAAGGACAAAAGTCAACACAAAAATTCGTCTTTTAAACCTAAGAGTGAAAAGGACGACATTCAACACAAAACGACAAACCCAAAGCTTAAAAAGGCCAAGGGAATAGTCAACACAAAAACTTCCTAAAAACAAAAACCACACTTGCATTCTAAACCTTTGAAAAGAGATTAGAACCAAGGAATTTCACACAAAATAACAAGCAAAATGAGGCAAAGTCGTAAATAAAAACCTGATTTTTATTAACATTAAAAAGAACGGTTACATTTTGGATTTTCCGACGTAGGAGCATGACTACGACCTTAGAAATACACTAACAAACACTATATATTACAATACGAGTCCCGGCATGTACATCGGGTTTAGGATAGGTAATATATTACATAATACAACATAATATGAACATAATACTAACAAAGCACACATAAACTAAAACCAGGTTATTCTCCAAAACGGACTTAAGACTTTTCAGCTGAATAGGGGAGCACCAACCCTCAACCCCTACGGCGACCCCCGACATTACCATGACGATCCGGAGCACCTGGCCCTTGAATACGGCGACGACCAAACACGCACTCACCACGAGAAGAAAGACCGAGCTCAAGCACCACCCCTACCATCAAAGGCCCAAAGCGGATCGGTCAGAAGGCGGACGCTACGGAGGCTCGTTAAGTTTCACTACGACGGAGACGAGCCCTCTCCACAAAGACTTTCAAAGAATCTGGCCCATGCGAGTAAGCCCTCGACACCCGGATCGTCCCAGAGTACCACCACAAGCCATTTAGGGCGCATGATCCAACCATCGACCCACTCGCTACCACCTGGTTATTTAACACAACCATGTCCTCAGATCTTCGTGTCCTGGCCAGGAACGAATCAGGCATACCCTATCCGTCGCCTCACCCGCAGGGATGGATGTAAACTCCCATCTCAAACCCACACAATAACTCCGCAGGACCATCACTCATCGCACTCGCCGTCACACCGACCACTCCCCACCAAGATACCGACCAATCTGGATGGCACATGACCTCACAAACTCGGGAAATAGTCATCAGACGCCGTCTGGACCCGACCATCGCATGTAACGATTGGTAATACCTCCGCGATGTATTCGCCATCGGCCAAGGTCATTCAACACACTTAGACGCTCCATCACCACACTGGAGGATCACGGACACCCCAGACGCATGTTCCCTATTACACGCCCTGGCCGTCCAATCCAAGGATCGCCTCACCGTAATTAAAGCGTATGGTCGCAACCTATTTCCATCCGCTTCCACGACTGCAATTAAACGCGGATCTCCCAAAGAACCCCTGACACGTAGTCCTGAAACATGTGGCAATGTACTGCCAAAGGCCAAAGCCCTCCTCCTGGCCACAAAGCAGAGATATGCACGCTTTCATTATTCCTAAACCATTGACACAAACGATAGAGGTTGATACTGCTCCCGACAAATAACTCTTCCACCTCGCCACGGTCATCCGGAGATAATTCAACTTGCCTCTTATAGCCGAAGCTCCCGCTCGACGCACACAGCACGCCAATACGCTGGCCCACCCGCCAATGGCCCCAAATTCCTCAACTAAAGTGGCAAACCTCTCCGCAAGGAAAGCGGAACACATGAAGACTTGGGTCCCAATACTCAAGACAAGCATCCAGAACTCGATTCCATTCGAACCGCTTTAGCCCACTAAATACGCCGACTCCGCATCTTTCAAACGCTTCTTCTCGATACCCGACAAGGACGCACACCAACGGGCGCAAATTTCCTTCAAAATCTCCATAACTCGATTTAATGTTCCGTAAATATTCAATATTTTTGGAAAATCGAGAATAGAAGACGAGAGGATGAGTGAAATGAACTAACTTAGCCCTCCTTTTATAGCCGAGATTCGCAAAACGAAATACAACACAAAAACTTAAGCGCTAGTGCACAAGCGATTAAAATAAATCAAACAAAAACCACAAAACAAAACAATAATCGCCAGGCACAAAGCGACAAATTAAAATCGCCTGTTCACAGGCGATTTTCTTTTTCTTTCTGACAAAATTATTCGATTTTCTTACAAACTCTTACACACCTACACCCTAAACCCAAACTTTCAACCCCTATTACCCCTTTACCGACCTCCAACCTCGCTTTTTACTGGCCCCGTCAAGGCTGCCTCGATTTCATGAATCAATTCCCGCCTTTCATATTTTTCATTTTCACAAAACACGATAATCACACAAAAATTAAACACAACACAAAATATGATTTTCACGCTCACAATTTTTCGCCTCAAAAACGCTGCTTTAGCTCATATTTTGGCTATGTCAAAACGCTCTTTTCACGAGTCTAAATTTTTGCTAAATTAGCATTTTTCAAAATCTTAGTCATTAGCGAAGTCACCTCAATCGAGACGTATATATATGCTTTTACGACTAACAATATTTTGCGTGTACGCTCAAGCAAATATGCAAGGATTTTAGACCCATTACTACGCAGAATGCATTTTTGCAAAGAAGACAAAATAACCGATTAGGCCCATAAACACCCACAAGACCAAAAATCAACCAACCATACACAAGTCCTAATACATAAACCAATACAAACAAATACTAATATTCGTAATACAAGTCCAAAATACACAAGTCCAAGCCTACGACGATCGGGTCACGACGCCGCAAGACAAAGACGCAGGAATCGATCTCAAGACGCGCCTCTATCCAGCCTCCTCACAGACCGACTCCTCCACCGCCTCGGACTTCCGCTAACTCCTCAAGATGCGCAGCCTCCAAATTTCGCCCGCGACCTCGCCCCTCCTCACTCGACCTGGCTAACTCAGTCGCTGGCCGCTTCTCTCTCCGCCTCAAGCCTCAACCACCTTCTCATTCACGATCGCCGCCACGGCTCGCCGCTCGCCATAGCCGCCGCGGCACGCCCGGCCACCTACAACAAACACGAAATGTCCACTTAGCTTTACAACCTGGGGCTATAATCGGTTATTTCAACAAAGTTTGACTAATGATTTTACACTAAAATCTTACTCAAACCGGGGCTATAATCGGTTATTTCAACAAAGTTTGACTAATGATTTTACACTAAAATCTTACTCAAACCTGGCTATCCTACATAATACACATGCTATACAAAAAGTGAATACCTTTTTCACTTTCGATCCCAACTCTCTAGTCCCGCGCCGCTGACCACTTTACGCACAAGGTCGCAAAGACGATCGAATTCGGGAGCACTCGTGAACAACCAGCCAGATCCTCGATTTAACCGAGGAGGCCGGAACTCAAGATCGATCACGCCGCTACAAAACAAAAATAGGTAAAATTTTCGCTTCTCAAAACCAAAACCTATACAAGCGAAAGGATAAACAAACATACCTCGATCACAAAGATCAAGAAGAGTACGCTGCGCCCAAGTCACGTAATCCCTACGGCCGCAGCAGGAATCGCACCGACCATGGTACACGCCACGACGCCGTTAGCATCAGCGCCTCCACAAACAAAACCGGCGGCGGAGGAGCAGTGCACGATGAAGCCCCGCGACCGCCTGGCGCAGACAGACGCCACCAAGTGCCAAGACGAGCCGCATCGGGTCTCGATGTACAGCCGCCGTCCGTCAAGGGGACCAAAGCGAGCTGCAATCGACGGAGGGACGCCAGTAAAATTCCTCCAAGGGTCGCGAACGAACTGCAAAACAAGACCAAATCATAAACTACTAAGAACAAACACAAAACCAAAACCAAGCTACAAAAGACCAGAATACAAAACACAATCACCCTTACCTTATCCATCACCATCCCGTTGAAGAGAACACGAGCCTCGCCATACTGAGGCCAATGTTCGCTGCTCGCCGTCACAGACGCATGGAAGGCCGGCACGCCGGTAACCTGGAACGCACTAAGGCAGAGGCGGAAGTGAGCATAAGACCAAGCCTGGCAAGCAATCGTGAGAACATGTCATAAAAGAAAATGTAAACAAGACAACAGACGCTACAAAATCAAGCCTTACCTCCATAAGAAGACCAGGCCCACAAGCGACACATCCGACTTCGCCGATCCGGCCAGACGCATCAAGGCCCTCAAGTATCGGATCAAGAACCCCAGGCGTGAGTAACCCGCCAAACTCACCCAGACGTGTCAGTCCGACAATACTTATCAAGACAAATTCGCCGACGCCGCTTCCCCTCGTCGCCGAAACGGGTGGCCGCCAAGAACCACCACACCTACGGGCCGCCTCTCGCTTCGGCCGCCGAGTAGAACCTTTCTTCTTCCTCTTCCTCAAGAAGTCGGTAAACCATATAGTCCGGTCAAACGCCTTCTCCTCGCTTCCCGCACCTAACCCCGCCGCTAATCAACCGCACAACCCGCGGACTATCAATAGGAGGACGCCACGCCCTGGCCAAGCACGCTGGCCACCATGAGGCAGCTTCGCGACAATCGCCCACGAGGAAGGAGTCACGCCAACCTCAGAACCAGGCATGTGAAAGCGTGTTGGTAGTATCCCAAAACTCGCCCAAAGAACGCCGAGCACGCCGAGACGCTGCTCACCCGCTTCCCCGCACCTCTCTCCATTTCTCGCACTGGGGACCCAAAGCCGCCCCGAGCACTATGTCCCGCCTCCTGCGTGAGCCTCTCTCAAAACGCCAATCGCCGTTCGATCCGAGAAGGTCCTCATCCCGCCTAACGGAAGCCGACCTTCACCCGGACGACAAGTGCTCCAACGGACTGCACCAAACTCACGCCGCCCCGCCTCTAGCAACCTGGGACCACTGACGCGCCCTCGAGGGTAAGCCGGTCGATACCCACTGGCCGACCATCCCCATGAACCGACCATGAAGCAATTTCGCCTCAAGAAGAATGCAAGAATTTTAGCAATGGCAAAGATCTGCACTGCTCTCACCGCCCTCAACATCTCCTCAATCTGCCCTCACCGCTTCCCGAGCATGGCCTCAACTCGACTTCGACCATGAAAGCGAGCACACGCCAGACATTAATGGCAAATACAAGAAATGAGCCGCAGCTCGCAGCAGCTCGCAGCCCGTGACGCTAATCTCAACTCGACAAGACCGCTCCTCGCCAAGCCTCGCCTCGCCACCCCGAGATCCCTCCGACTCAGAGGATCCTCGTGAACGACTCCCGCCTCGAGCACGACCACGCCTCCGCGGACCTCCACAGAGCTCCCCTCGCCCAACCTCTCAACAACACCGGCGACCTCACCGCCCCGGCCACCACCTCCGCAAAGATCCCGAAGCTCGACGTCGCGCTTACCATCGCCCACACCGTAGGCCTCATCCACCTTACGCTTCCCCGCCACCTCCGAACCCCATCTCGGCCGCCACCACGGCCTCCTCCCGGAGCCACAGTGCACCTCGCAAAGAAGACTTCTGGCCACGCCCCGCTGAAGACATCGCAATGCACTCGGCCTCTACCACGACCTCCTCAGAGTCTCAGACGTTTCCACAATGCCGCCACGCCCGCGCTTCGAAGAGCTCGAACAACACCGAAGTCCGACTCGACCGCCAAGCAGAGACCTCAGAACTCAAGAATTTCGCTACCGCTTAGCACCACCCGAAGAGCCAGCCGCTCAATTGCGCTACCCTCGCGCTGCCTCTAGTTGAAAAATCTAAGACCCTCAACCCGCCTCACGAACGACTCCGCCAAAGAAGACCCCTGGTCGCCAATAGCCTCTCTCGCGCCGCTACCGAAAAGAGCAGTGACTCAAAGAAGAACGCCACGACCCGAGCCACTAGCCGACGGCCAGACCACCGCGAACAAGATCGCGGTCCCAGGCCACCAGCGTAAGGCCCAGACGACTCAAGATCGCCGCGCCACTCAGCGTAAAGGCGCAGAGACGACCCAAAGAGACCTCGCCACTCGCACCCTGGTGTCGTAGGCTCCAGCGCCGTAGAAGCTCCAGCGCCTGAGGAAAAGCTCTCAAGAAGTCCGACCGAGACTGACCATCGTGAAACCTCCATAGCGCAGCATCCCCGGCAGAGTACGCTCGCCCCTGAATCTGCAGAAGTCAACGCCACCAAGACCTGGTCCATGGAGCCGAAGTAGGCATCAAGGCGCAGGATCACCGCACAAAATTCAAAGGCATACCTGCACAACTACAACAAAGCAGATCGCTCAGAAAGGTAAGCACGCAAAGCAATGGAAGCAAGCATTAGCCCAAAAATCGCAAACGAGGCCAAAACAAGGCAAAGGCACGTAAAAGTATAGTTCATAACACACATATGATATATACGCCCTACACAAATAGTCCAGAAACAGAATGCACAAGGATAATGACAAATCAAAACAAGACATCAAAAAGGGAAGCAGGAGGCCTAATTCTCGATGCACAAGGCCAAAGCCAAGCAGGCACAGAATGCACTTTTAAGGACACACGCATCAGATACACGCCCCACACAATGAACACGAGGAGCAAGTCCACGCAAAGCGCAGAAACC
The DNA here is from genome assembly GCA_023091065.1 of Dianthus caryophyllus. NCBI lineage: Eukaryota > Viridiplantae > Streptophyta > Magnoliopsida > Caryophyllales > Caryophyllaceae > Dianthus > Dianthus caryophyllus. The sequence continues at coordinate 7,101,592 of CM041521.1, read as the reverse complement.
AAAGAGAAACAGCAGAAAATAGGCTTTTTAACCTAAAAATAGCGAAAGGACAAAAACGCTACAGAGGCCGTAAACCCATATTTTCTCAAATGCACTCCAACCCATAAATCACGATGAGCACGCAAAAGATTTCGTATAAAACGATGTCCCTAACACCTCGATCAATAGCTTTTTGCAAACACCTCCAAACTACAAAACGACCTTTTATTGACCATAACTCAACCCAAAAGCCCCCACTTCCCACAAAACAACCCCTAGCCAACACAGACAACATACCCTCCAATACTTTACATACACTGGCACGAAAGCGAGGAAGAGCGATTTTAGGAAACCTAGCCTAAACTACAAAAACGCCCAAAACACCTCCAAACCATACATTTCCTACAAAACAAAGCCAAATGTGTACCATACTAGCCATGAAAACACAAGATGTAGAATTCGGCAAGTTTCGAACCGAAAAATTTTCGACCAAAATCGCCCCTATACCAAAACGCACTAAATGACGGTTTTTCGAGCCGTTTTTTGCACACAAGCCACCCAAACCTCCACACTAGCATACTACAACGTTTCCAAAACAACCAAGCCACTCGGGATCGCCATAGGCGACAAAAACAGAGCAAAGCCCCGACCTTAACCCCTTTACACCCGCTTTAACCCAAACGAACCGCTACAAGACATTTCAACAAACCGAACTTACCAACATGATATACTACTAATGGGTAAGCTACACTGAAGTTTTGAGCCATTTTCGAGACGTTTTCAAAAATGACCAAAATGCCCCTACACTACAAAACGCACGAAAATCGAGACCACGAGCCGGGTTTTCACACAACAACAGCAAGACCAGCAAGGCAAGCACTATACTAGCCATGACGAACGTTTTCAAACCAAGACGAAAGCCAAACTCGAATCAAACCAACGAAAATCGACCAAAACCCTAGAAAACGGTATTTCAAGCTAAAACCGACTCAAACCAAATTCAAAACACGAAAAACCAAGTAAGTCGAGTACGTACCTTGGTCCATGACAAATTGTAGGAGTCGGAAAATCAATTTTTGATCAAGAAAATCGCCAAGACGAGTTTTAGTGGTTTTCGATTTTGTTTTGTTTTATTTTCGGATGAAATGAGCCAACCCCTGCTTTCCCGTGTTTTAACCAAAAAACACAGAACAAAAACATAATCGCCAGTGCACAGGCGATTAAATTTTAATTCGCCTGTGTACAGGCGATTATATTTTTATTTCGTGGGTTTCGCTTTGTTTTGGGTCGCTTTTTCTACCAATACCCATTTCAACCCATTTCAAATACAATTTCAACCCGCTTACAAAAATACGCCACCTCTTTTCGAGTCGCTCACAAAAATACGCCACCTCTTTCGAGTCGCTCACAAAAATACGCCACCTCTTTCGAGTCGCTCACAAAAATACGCCACCTCTTTCGAGTCGCTCACAAAAATACGCCACCTCTTTCGAGTCGCTCACAAAAATACGCCACCTCTTTCGAGTCGCTCACAAAAATACGCCACCTCTTTCGAGTCGCTCACAAAAACACGTAACCTCCTCACGAGACGCTCATAAAAACCTAGCCCTTTATGAGAAACACAAAAACGCGTAGCCTCCTCACGAGACGTTCATAAAAACCTAACCTTTTATGACAAAAACACGTAACCTCCTCACGAGACGTTCATAAAAACCTAGCCCTTTTTATGAGAAACACAAAAACGCGTAGCCTCCTCACGAGACGTTCATAAAAACCTAACCTTTTATGAGAAAAACACGTAGCCTCCTCACGAGACGTTCATAAAAACCTAACTTTTTATGAGAAAAACGCGTAGCCTTCTCACGAGACGTTCATAAAAACCTAACTTTTTATGAGAAATACAAAAAAACACGTAACCTCCTCACGAGACGTTCATAAAAACCTAACTTTTTATGAGAAAAACGCGTAGCCTCCTCACGAGACGTTCATAAAAACCTAACTTTTTATGAGAAATACAAAAAACACGTAACCTCCTCACGAGACGTTCATAAAAACCTAACCTTTTATGAGAAAAACACGTAGCCTCCTCACGAGACGTTCACAAAAATCTAAACCACTCTTATGAACCAAACCCCAAAACGCGTAACCTCTCCTACGAGACGTCCAGCAAGGAAAGCAAAGCAAGGAGCGCAAGCCAGAAGCGCAAGCAAAGCAAAACAAGGAGCGCAAGCCAGAGGCGCAAGCAAAGCAAAGCCAGGAGCGCAAGCCAGAAGCGCAAGCAAAGCAAAACAAGGAGCGCAAGCCAGAGGCGCAAGCAAAGCAAAGCCAGGAGCGCAAGCCAGAAGCGCAAGCAAAAGAAAGCAAGGAGCACAAGAGGAAACACAAGCAAAGCACCAGCTGGGAGTACGCAGGCCACATGCGGCCGACACGCTTAAACATGTAGGACCGCTATGTCCTTAAAAACATGTCGCCCTCCTCGCATTTCCCGACGCTAAGTCCTCGCCTCTCCCATAAGACACATGCTTAGCGCCGCCAGGTAGTATCGAGACCGTGATGGTCCTGATATTATCTTTAAGTTTGACTAACGCTTTGTCCAAGCTCACCAAACCTGGGCTCTGTAGATACTCGTGATCCGCATTCCCAAAAACAAACCCGATGATGAAAAGGATCACATACATGCTTTTAAAAAGAGTCAAACGGTACAAAAGTGTCTAAAACGATTTGGTCATTTTTAGCGACACTTGGACTTGCATAATCATAAAAATGAATGTCAACTTTAATCATTATGAGCATAACACTAACAAAATATAGGAACGCCTTTTTAAGCCAAGCCACAAAACAAATTTCAACTAGCTACAAAACGGCCCAAACTTACAAAAACGACCCAAAACGCACACTAACACAACACGTAAAACGGGCCAAAGTGCGTCCCGTGTCACATTTTCCCAAAACAAAACTTTACAAAACCATAAAATAATATACTTTAATATTATTTTATTTTCGAGCCAAAATTGAAAAACACGACGAAAACCGAAACACGAAAACCGAAATTCGGACCAAAACTGAACAAAGACTTAACTCCTAAGCAAACCACAAAACACAATCATTACTCAATCAACACCCAAAACCAAAAGGCGGCTGAAATTAGCACACCAAAACAAATTTAAAATCGCCAGTTAACAGGCGATTAAAAACCTAATCGCCTGTTAACAGGCGATTAAAAATTTGTTTTGGCGTGCAGCCTTTTGTGTTTTTCTTACAAAAATCCAACCCAAATGAAATAAAAGTCGCCAGTGCACAGGCGATTATTATTTTGTTCACCCATAAACCAGCCAACCTCTATAAATACCAACCCACTTCATTCATTTCAAAACGATCGGTTTTTAACACTTATACACTATTCACAAAAATCCACTCAAAAATACCGTCTTTACATTTTCGAAAGGTAAACCTTTACCTACGCTTTGGACGCTGAGACTCTGACAATGGGGTTACATTAACCCCAAACCCGATATTGGCACTAGCGGCCGTATTCGTAATACTGCCAGAGCAATTCGGATTCCTAATCCGTCTAAAACTCGCCAATATCGCATAAATAAACGACTCATTATCACTAAAGCAAACCGACGTCACTTTTATAATTACGCAAGTCCTCATTCATGCATTAAATAACGGCTAGAATCACGGATCCAACACTAAATTGTACCGCTTCATGTAGTCTTTTTAGCATGTCAAACCGAGGGTTTTTCACAAATTTCAACATAAGGTCTGAAAATAACGCCTATAGTAATAATTTAGTCAATAAATTATTATTTAACGACATTTCCTATACCAAAGTCATTGTTTTGACTATTTACATTTTTTATGCATTTTAATCGAGTCATGTTTATTCGCACTTGTACGTAGCGTGACTTTTAGCCCAAATATCGAAAATAAGCAAATGTTTTCAAATTAGTAGAGACTACTCTTACGTGAGGCTTTTTGATTATCGCTTTCAAAACTCATTTTGTCAAAACTTTCGAAAAGTAACCTCACTCCGAACCCCTTCTCTGGTTTCAAACCTTAGATTTTTAGGTATCGACGCACCTTGAAATCTGAGACACTCGTGTCTTGTATTTCAAGACGCGTTGAATAGGTTCCAAATTCCTTTAATATTTGGTGGCGACTCCGAAAATACATTTCAAAAAGGACTTTTATACTTTTCTTTTTTGATCACAAATTCATGCAATGATCTCCCCCATTTTTAGCAAAACTTCGCGCACTCTTTTCCTGCGAGGCGCATTCCGCTTCCCGACGCCCCCGCACGGGGCGAGGGCGGGCGCGCGCAGGGCGTCGATAGGTTTCTCTCGCTTTCCGGTACCTTCAAGAGCACACTCACATAGTATAGTTGCGGAAAACCTCATCAAAGGTCGGGGAAACAGCAATCCCGACGCATAATCACCATCACTTTCAAAGCAAACGACGTCAGCAAGTCGTAGCACGATCAAAACCCGAGGACAAGCACAAGAGTAAGCAAAGCGGTCACTAGCTAGGCTAGGGTAGGCTATTTGGCAATGTAGCTTAGAACTCATGTGGGTAGGGGTAATAGGATCATAAACGAGAGGATAAATATAATGCAAGAACATGGTGAATGAAATGCAATCGACTAAAGCCTCATATGCATAAACAAGTGACAGAATCGTGGGAAACACGGGGTAGGGGCCACACTTATGCGTGTTAATGTTACGTACCCCACGAGGAGAACTACTCTCAATATAAGCACGGGGACCGGGATAGATGAACCGGCCTCTGGAGGCTAAAAACCTCACAATAAGAGTAGCTATAGTCCGTGAATGATAAAGCCAACAAGATAAAAGCACACCATCATCTGCTAACGCGTCTCAACATCCCCGAAAGCGCTAATCCAAACAATATAAAACATGCCAAAGCTCAAAGCTAACAAGGGAAGGGATGTCGGGGAAGAAACAAGGTAAAAACAAGCTCAAAACAACGGTCGGGATACGTATTTTTGGTATTTTTTGAAATTTTCTGATTTTTTTGTATTTTTCTGAAATTTTCAGATTTTTTGGATTTTTGGATGTTTTTGAAAAATGAAAAACGAAAAAGAAAACAAAAAAGAAAAAGCAAAACGAAGCAGAGCGTTCCTCCCCCCAAACCAGACAACACATTGTCCCCAATGTGTCCTACAGCACATCAACACGGGAACCATAATATAAGGGGAGAAAACAGAGACTAGTGGAAAGAAAAACGTACTTACATTATGTACAAAGGAAGCACCCCCCCAAACCAGCATCAAAATGGGGGCGCAGCACGAATCGCCGCAAACGCGAACCTGCTACCATCACCAACGTCATCCAATCGGCCATCACCAATCGATTGGCTTGCAGCAAAGCCAACCATTATTGCGACCAAGGCTCGTAGTAGCCGATCAAAAACCTGCTCATGTGCTAAACAAAGGCAAATGTAGCACCAAAATGAAACACATTTATAGAAAATCGCAGCTAATGATCGACTCAACAAATACATGAGTCTACGAAAATTGTTCTCGAGCACTTTGGCAACATTTACAATACATCCGCTCACAACAGAAGGACCCAAAAACTCATCAAAGCCCTCAAAAGGGGACAACGGCGTGACATCCATGTGGTGAACCGCGGGAGCATACGAGTCTTTCCCTCGACTTGTTGTGTCCGTGGGAATGGAAGCCTTGTCTTCATATGCATATAGGAGCCTTCCAACTCATCCACTTCTGCGCTCCACGACTTTGAGTCACCTGCGTCAATCTCAATACACGGTAAGACCGCCAAAGGATCCTCGGACAAGGATCCAATGGAAACAAACTCAACAGACGCATCAACAAGGGGACAAGTCGGTTCAGGTTCAGGAGCATCATTCACAACTACCTCAGGCGGATTAGGCGATTCACAATCATACGCACACTCATAACCATCGTCATCAAACAAATCATCATCACACAAGGGTGCATGTGAGCTAGTTAAAGCACAAGTTGGAGACGAATAGGTATTATAACCAGGAGCGGGAGAGCATTCATAAGACTCACAATCATCTTTCATTTCCTCGACTAATTTCATGTACGTAACAAGAACCTCGTTAAAGTCAGCTTTTATTTCGGAAATAAGAGCTTGACGCGTGATATCCCAAAAGAGGTCCCAAATCTCATATTCAGGCATATAGGAAATTCTACCATTAGTCACGTAGTGAATGAAGTTATGAGACTCATAGTTCATACCGTGTCGATAATATAAACTTTCTCCCAATCGAGCAATAAAGACCAAACGAACCAATATAATCAAGTAAACCTAACAATGTACTTATGAAATGGTTCATCATGGTATCATGGAAAATCAAAATTGTCATGACGTGGGGAAGAAAGAAAGTGACATATGGAAAACAAAAGACTAGAAACAAGTAACAAACAAAAACAAAAGCCGTCCCAAGAACGGCGCCAAAATTTGATAGGCTTAGTCGCACTCGCCTAGTCAAAAATAAACCTGACAAACCTAAGGGGTAGCTAGGGTAAGTCGGGATCGATATCCACAGGGAGAAGGTTGCTAGTGTAGGTTACTTATGGAACGGTTCTAGTCTTAGCTCTGCTCGAGTATTGGATGGTTCTATAGCTAGGGTGTAAAACAAAAATTAACTTATAAGGAGAAAGTCTAGGAAGCTCGGGTTAGGCAATGGGTAAGGTTAGGTCTAGGAATGATGATCTGTTGAGTAGGTAATCGCATTTGCTAAGGATATAGCTCGCCCTCTCCTGGCCTTAAGCTTCCTCTAGGTCTCAAAAAGCGAGCTCGCTACTTACAATTGAGGGTCCTAATGATTGTCTCGCCTCTCCTCGAACTAGGCTTTCGATCTTAAGTTCAAGGGTGCTAAAAGTTTGCTAAAACGTGATCAAGGATTCAACAAACACATTCAAGCAAAGACAATCAAAGCAAATGCAAAACCTAACTCAAATGATCATAAACATCAACCAAAACAATCACCCATGCTTCACCCTTCTCCCTAGATGAGAAGACTACTCAAACATGATAAAAACGATAATCAAAGCCAGGGGAAAGGATGAAAACATGATCACAAACAATAAGAAATGAAATCACAATCAAAAGAGAGAAGTAAAAACAATAGAAAATCAGAAAATACCAAAGAGAGGATGATGAACAAGAGCAACAAATACCAAATAGACGATTCAACAACGTAATCCGAGTCGGGAAATGAAAGTACAAGAAGGAAAATTAATCTAACCCTAAGTTTTTGATAGAAAGTACTTTAAAGAGTCCTAAGTATGCTGTAAAAATTTCGTGCAAAAATAATGTCTTTTGCTCCTTCAAATAGACGATCTAAAATTAGCACACGAGGAGTCACAAGGTTACCCCGGGCGGGGTGAGGGTGCCCCCGGGCGGGGGGTTCTGGTCCCGGACGGGATAGGGTTGTCCCGTGGCTTTCAGTTTTTTTCAGCTTTTGTTCTTCATTTGTACTTAGTTTTTTTAGCTTCTTTTGCATTGTTTCTCGTCCCAAGGCTAAGGAATGAGGCTCACGAGTAGGGACAAGTCCTAGGATGATTATGGAAGCTTCAAATCCCGAGCCAAGGTCCCGGGACACCTTCATTGGTTGAAACGAGGCTCGTGCGCAACCGAAACGCAACGAAACGAACTCGAAACACCTCGAAACTTCACGAAACTTTACGAAACTTTATGAAACCTCCCGAATAGCATCCTAAACTCCAAATAGCTGCTTAGACCTGCAAAATGAACACAAAAACGCAGCAGAGCCAAAACGGAGCGAAATAGGAAGCGAAACGCAAGTAAAAACACTGAAACGCCAAGTAAAGCTCGTGAAACAGGCTATATATAAGTAAATATATGACACATCAAACTCCCCCAAACCGAACCGTTGCTTGTCCTCAAGCAACCAAGTGTGACAGAAAACAGAGGACAAAGCGAGCAAAAGAAAACTTCCCCAACAATCACCAAACCGCAAGCAGCTCAAGCAAATGACAATCGACCCCTAAGCAACGTGGGACGCATGGAAATAGCAAGCTAACGGATGAGAATTACAAGACGGCGCAGAATGAATAGCATGGCTTAAACAGAGGCTCTCTAGCAATCAAATCACGGACCTCTCGCGGTTTCCACTCTAACACAAATGATGAACAAGACGAAGTATATAGTGACACTCACCTACTCGACTGGTGGAAGCACGCCCGCAATCTAATGTGGACCAAATCTCGCATTCCCGTACACGAATAATGTCACAAAAATGAAGCAAACATGAGGGCTTACATAGGAAATGAGGGTGTAAAGGCCATAGAGAGGATAAGGGTGATAAGGTGGAACAAATGATTATGGATTCGTAGAGCTAAGCCACTAGAAACCACTCGTACTACTCAAGTGCTCGTCCAACCAACAAAGAACCCAACTCTCATGAAAAACGGACCGAAAGCAGCATATCGGTCTCCTTTACACATCAACGCAACATAGCAACAAATTGCAAGTGCTCACTCATCAACAACAACAACAACTTATCATTTTTTGTGCACACATTTTCTTTCTTTTTGTATTTTGTGTTGTGTTTAGAATTTTCTGATTTTTTTCTTGAGCAAAGAGCACACTCACATAGTATAGTTGCGGAAAACCTCATCAAAGGTCGGGGAAACAGCAATCCCGACGCATAATCACCATCACTTTCAAAGCAAACGACGTCAGCAAGTCGTAGCACGATCAAAACCCGAGGACAAGCACAAGAGTAAGCAAAGCGGTCACTAGCTAGGCTAGGGTAGGCTATTTGGCAATGTAGCTTAGAACTCATGTGGGTAGGGGTAATAGGATCATAAACGAGAGGATAAATATAATGCAAGAACATGGTGAATGAAATGCAATCGACTAAAGCCTCATATGCATAAACAAGTGACAGAATCGTGGGAAACACTGGTAGGGCCACACTTATGCGTGTTAATGTTACGTACCCCACGAGGAGAACTACTCTCAATATAAGCACGGGGACCGGGATAGATGAACCGGCCTCTGGAGGCTAAAAACCTCACAATAAGAGTAGCTATAGTCCGTGAATGATAAAGCCAACAAGATAAAAGCACACCATCATCTGCTAACGCGTCTCAACATCCCCGAAAGCGCTAATCCAAACAATATAAAACATGCCAAAGCTCAAAGCTAACAAGGGAAGGGATGTCGGGGAAGAAACAAGGTAAAAACAAGCTCAAAACAACGGTCGGGATACGTATTTTTGGTATTTTTTGAAATTTTCTGATTTTTTTGTATTTTTCTGAAATTTTCAGGTTTTTTGGATTTTTGGATGTTTTTGAAAAATGAAAAACGAAAAAGAAAACAAAAAAGAAAAAGCAAAACGAAGCAGAGCGTTCCTCCCCCCAAACCAGACAACACATTGTCCCCAATGTGTCCTACAGCACATCAACACGGGAACCATAATATAAGGGGAGAAAACAGAGACTAGTGGAAAGAAAAACGTACTTACATTATGTACAAAGGAAGCACCCCCCCAAACCAGCATCAAAATGGGGGCGCAGCACGAATCGCCGCAAACGCGAACCTGCTACCATCACCAACGTCATCCAATCGGCCATCACCAATCCATTGGCTTGCAAAGAAAGCCAACCATTATCATGACTAAGGCTCGTAGTAGCCGACCACAAACCTCCTCATGTGCAAAGCAAAGGCAAATGTAGCACCAAAATGAAACACATTTATAGAAAATCGCAGCTAATGATCGACTCAACAAATACATGAGTCTACGAAAATTGTTCTCGAGCACTTTGGCAACATTTACAATACATCCGCTCACAACAGAAGGACCCAAAAACTCATCAAAGCCCTCAAAAGGGGACAACGGCGTGACATCCATGTGGTGAACCGCGGGAGCATACGAGTCTTTCCCTCGACTTGTTGTGTCCGTGGGAATGGAAGCCTTGTCTTCATATGCATATAGGAGCCTTCCAACTCATCCACTTCTGCGCTCCACGACCTTGTGTCACCTCAAGGCTAATCTCAATACACTCAGAAGATCCGCCAAAGGATCCTCGGACAAGGATCCAATGGAAACAAACTCAACAGACGCATCAACAAGGGGACAAGTCGGTTCAGGTTCAGGAGCATCATTCACAACTACCTCAGGCGGATTAGGCGATTCACAATCATACGCACACTCATAACCATCGTCATCAAACAAATCATCATCACACAAGGGTGCATGTGAGCTAGTTAAAGCACAAGTTGGAGACGAATAGGTATTATAACCAGGAGCGGGAGAGCATTCATAAGACTCACAATCATCTTTCATTTCCTCGACTAATTTCATGTACGTAACAAGAACCTCGTTAAAGTCAGCTTTTATTTCGGAAATAAGAGCTTGACGCGTGATATCCCAAAAGAGGTCCCAAATCTCATATTCAGGCATATAGGAAATTCTACCATTAGTCACGTAGTGAATGAAGTTGTGAGACTCATAGTTCATACCCGTGCTGATAATATAAACTTTCTCCCAATCAGAGCAATAAAGACCAAACGAACCAATATAACTGTTAAACCGAACAATGTACTTATGAAATGGTTCATCATGGTATTGCGGAAAATCAAAAATTGTCATGACGTGGGGAAGAAAGAAAGTGACATATGGAAAAACAAAAGACTAGAAACAAGTAACAAACAAAAAACAAAAGCCGTCTCCCCGGCAACGGCGCCAAAATTTGATAGGCTTAGTCGCACTCGCCTAGTCAAAAATAAACCTGACAAACCTAAGGGGTAGCTAGGGTAAGTCGGGGTCGAAATCCACAGGGAGAAGGTTGCTAGTGTAGGTTACTTATGGAACGATTCTAGTCTTAGTCGGTTCGAGTATTGGATGGTTCTATAGCTAGGGTGTAAAACAAAAATTAACTTATAAGGAGAAAGTCTAGGAAGTCGGGTTAGGCAATGGGTAAGGTTAGGTCTAGGAATGATGATCGGGTTGAGTAGGTAATCGCATTTGCTAAGGATATAGCTCGTCCTCTCGGTCTTAAGCTTCCTCTAGGTCTCAAAAGCGAGCTCTCGCTACTTACAATTGAGGGTCCTAATGATTGTCTCGCGCCTCTCCTCGAACTAGGCTTTCGATCTTAAGTTCAAGGGTGCTAAAAGTTTGCTAAAACGTGATCAAGGATTCAACAAACACATTCAAGCAAAGACAATCAAAGCAAATGCAAAAACCTAACTCAAATGATCATAAACATCAACCAAAACAATCACCCATGCTTCACCCTTCTCCCTAGATGAAAAGACTACTCAAACATGATAAAAACGATAATCAAAGCCAGGGGAAAGGATGAAAACATGATCACAAACAATAAGAAATGAAATCACAATCAAAAGAGAGAAGTAAAAACAATAGAAAATCAGAAAATACCAAAGAGAGGATGATGAACAAGAGCAACAAATACCAAATAGACGATTCAACAACGTAATCCGAGTCGGGAAATGAAAGTACAAGAAGGAAAATTAATCTAACCCTAAGTTTTTGATAGAAAGTACTTTAAAGAGTCCTAAGTATGCTGTAAAAATTTCGTGCAAAAATAATGTCTTTTGCTCCTTCAAATAGACGATCTAAAATTAGCACACGAGGAGTCACAAGGTTGCCCCGGGCGGGGTGAGGGTGCCCCCGGGCGGGGGGTTCTGGTCCCGGACGGGATAGGGTTGTCCCGTGGCTTTCAGTTTTTTTCAGCTTTTGTTCTTCATTTGTACTTAGTTTTTTTTTAGCTTCTTTTGCATTGTTTCTCGTCCCAAGGCTAAGGAATGAGGCTCACGAGTAGGGACAAGTCCTAGGATGATTATGGAAGCTTCAAATCCCGAGCCAAGGTCCCGGGACACCTTCATTGGTTGAAACGAGGCTCGTGCGCAACCGAAACGCAACGAAACGAACTCGAAACACCTCGAAACTTCACGAAACTTTACGAAACTTTATGAAACCTCCCGAATAGCATCCTAAACTCCAAATAGCTGCTTAGACCTGCAAAATGAACACAAAAACGCAGCAGAGCCAAAACGGAGCGAAATAGGAAGCGAAACGCAAGTAAAAACACGGGAAACGCGAAGTAAAACTCGTGAAACAGGGGCTATATATAAGTAAATATATGACACATCAAGCTCAAAATCAACTATAATAAATCTAACTCTAATAAATTTAGCTATTATAAGTCCCAATAAGTTTTAATTTCAACACATTTCAACTTTTATAAGTTCAGGTTTTACAAATTTAGCCCTCATAAATTCAACTCTTATAAGTTCAGCTTTTACAAATTTAGCCCTCATAAATTCAACTCTTATAAGTTCAGCTCAACTTATATAAGTTTAGCTCCTAAGCCGAAAAGAACAGGGCCGAAGTAGCAATTAGCAAAATTCCTGTCATGGAGACTCAAAACCCATGATCTCATGCATCACAGTTAGACTTGACAAAATTGACCTAACCCGAAAAACCCATCCTGTATAACCCGGCCGAAGCCCGATCCGACACTCCCCCAAGGCTCAAAGTTGACCCTAAACCGAATTGACCCGATCGACCAAATATAACTCAACCCGAATGTTTACTACTGCAACAACATTATTATCCATAAAAAGCTCGATATTAGGTAAAAATGACCAAACCCGAAAGAACTGGACAATCCAACCGATTCAAACTACACTCAAAAATAACAAACCCGAAATCAACCTGATCCAATTAACCCGTTTACCATGTCTAATTCACATTATCAACATCGACTACTATGGGTGTAGCATGGCCATTTAGAGTTGATTTTAACACCCTACGTACTCCATACTCAAAACAATTAGGGCAGAGGAGGCAAGGCCCGTCACGACCCAAAAAGCTAGCTCACATAAATCCGACCTTGGTGACATAATGGGCCGGCACGCGGGCATAAAGCGGACTGAGTTGGGGTTTACCTTTACTTCTCATTTTTTTTCAAAAACAAGACTCTGGTACGGTTCGTGGCCCATTTTGATCCGTGTTGGCCTTGCCGAAGCAGATCACGCACATGTTGTGTTGAGCCGCTAGCCCACAACCAACTTCCGTTTTCACAATTGTATGTAGAATTGAGACATATTCCAACGGCCTTTCAAACTACACTAGTTATACGGATTACAATGATATGATGATTTGATAATACTCCATCCATTTCACTCATTTAGCCTTAATTTTTTTTTCGACAATTTCATTCATTTAGCCCCAATATTATACTTGGTAAGCTTTAATAATGAAAATCACATTTTTACCCCTATCAATATACTTATTTCACCAAAATACAAAACACTTTCTCCTTTAAAATGAGACCCACTTAACTAAAATATTAACACTATATTTAACTTTTTCACATTTCTTAAAGTTTATTTCATGCTCCTAGGGGTGGCAATGAGCCGAGCTGATACCGAGCTCACTTGAGCTCGAGCTCGGCTCGTATCAAATTATTTGAGCTCAAGCTCGGCTCATAGCTCGACGAGCTTTTCAATTGCATTCTGAGCTCACCAGATAACCATTTTAGAGCTCGAGCTCGAGCTCGTATAATTTTTTCGAGCTCGAGTTCAGCTCGTATAATAGTTTCGAGCTCGAGCTTTATATCACATTTTAAAGTAATTCAATAGGCAATACGAAAGTTTTGAATAGAAATTGTAACTTGTGACTTTGTGATTTTTAGAAAATTTATTTATATTTTTAATATTTTATTGGTATAAAAAATTTCGAGCCGAATCGAGCTTAGCCGAGCCGAGCTCTATAGGGCTCGGGCTCGAGCTCGTATTCAAAAATTAGGGATCGAGCTCGGCTCGGGCTCATATTTGACCGAGCTCGAGCCGAGTTTTGACCGAGCCCGAGGGCTCTACGAGCCGGCTCAGCTCATTGCCACCCCTACATACTCCTATAGAGTCATCTCATTAAAATGGAGGAAGTATGATTTACGATAAATTGCTACAAGGTCAATTGATTGATGGTCATATACTGATATACGTGATTGTTAATTTGTTACACTCTAGAATCTAGATGATAATAGTGATTACTTATGGATGAAAGTTAGTTTTCTTTTGGGTTTTTCAATATTGTTGGTTTGGTCCTATTATAATATTAGGGTAAGACCGTCTTAGTCAACAATTTGTTTAATTATTTTTGTTTCTGCTTATATTGTCATAACTGAACTTTTATGACTTAAACTAAATACTGGTCGGTGTCTGCAACCCGTCTGATTGAGGTCCCCAAAGTTTTAGTGCGATCAATTAATCTGCTTTTGGATCAATAATATAAATATTACTGCATTACAATAACATCAACAGTTTGGTTGCACAGTTGGTTAGTTGATCCTCTTGGGAACCTAATGGCAAAGCTTCAAATCTTAAGAGGAGCATTTTTATATTTTATTTTTTATTTTTCCTTTTAATCAAAACGATTGTACACTATTTTCAATAATATTCTAAAATGTTAACAACATCTTGAATTTGTGGTTTTTTTTTTTTTTTTTTTTTTTTTTTTTTTTGTTTTTGTTTTAAAAATTTATGATTATATCATTATTAAAAAAAAGTATAAAGTCATTTTACAATATCAATATTCTCATAGGTTCAAGATTAAAATGTGAAAAATATAAAAAAAAAAAATGCTTTATTTGATATGATACGTGTCAAAAAATATTATTCAATACTCCATAAGATATAATAATAAATATATACTCGTAAATGTGTTAAAAAATAAAAAAAATTCCTCTAAAATATTAAAATAATTTTAAAGACATACAATAGTTCATACTATTATGGAGTAGTACAATATAATGTAGAATTAATGGAATAATGGGGCGTAATTTTATATTGTTGCACAGGGCCCCAAAAACTCAGGACGGCCTTGACTAAATATATACTACGGAGTATGAGCTAAAATTAAGCTAACACGAAGTAAAAAAAAAAGAGAGGTCTAGTTACTCATATAATATCTGTAAATGAAAAAAGATCATTACCAGAATATAAGAGGATGACGTGGGACATAACCCTATCCAAACAGGCAGTGATGAGCAATCTTCTATAGTGACATGGCCTTATCCATAACCCTTATATTCATTACGGACTACTCCGTATTATAATTTTTATAATCTTCTATTTAATCTTAATTTAACTCATCAACACCTTCTTCAGTTTCCTCAACATCACATACAAATACTATTAACATATTAATAATCACTTGCATTTATAAACTTACTATAATGGCGTCATTTACTACTACCATCACTAACTCACAATTCATCGCTAACAACAACAACAACCCGTTGAAACAGAAAGCGGCCGCATTAGGCCACTCAGTTGTGGGTCCCACGCTTTTACGAGTACGACAGACGGGATTAAACCGTAAGAAGAGTTTAACGGTGACTGCGGCCGTAGGCGATCTGTCGTCGGATAGTACGACGTATTTGATTGCGGGTGCAGTCACCGTAGCATTGCTTGGAACTGCCTTCCCCATTCTCTTTTCACGTAAAGATACGTAAGCATTATTCATCTTCTTCTCAATTCTCATATCAAATTTATATTTCTGCAAAATTTACGCAATGCAATGATGAGAATAATTCAACTCCGTATACCGTATTGTATGATGCTTGAAAATTGAAAATTGTTGGGATGAAAGGAGAAGAATAAGGTAATTTTGAAAATTTAGAGAATTTTCATCTTTGAAACTCTAATTACGGTTAATTAAGCATTGCAATCAACTTCATCTCTACAATTAGTTAAATGGAGGTATGAAAATTTGAGTAAGTGATCAATTTTTTGCTTACAAGCTAAAAATGGCACGGTCGCAAGTAGTTTATGAAGATACGAGGCGTTGACAAGAACAATTGATGAATAGATTTCTGAAAGACAATAAACAAATAGTGTATTGAGTTGGGTCGGGTTTGGGTCAGTTCATTATTGAGTCTGTCAGTCTGTGCAATTTTATGAAATTAATTCAATTTTTAGCCATTAAAACAAGTATTTCAACCATTATTAGATTTACTTTCTTCATTATTTTATCAAACTAGATATATATAGTAAATTGATTTCAATCTAATCAATGATAAACTTAATAATTATGGTTATTAATTTAGTCAGGTCAATATTGGGTCGGGTTATCATCGCGTCAGGTCTAGGTTAGGTATCTTCGGGTCACTGATTATCGGGTCAGGTCGGATATGGGTCATTGACGGGTCGGATTTTGCTCGTGTCCGGTCAGACTTGCTAGCTTTATCGACATCGACCCGAGTAGGCTTTGCCAGATATAGGACGGGTAGTGGCATGCAGTCGCATCGAGAATATTACAATTTTAATGGTATCGAGCTTTCAGCTCCTTTGCAACAAGGGACGAACCGAACCTTAGCTTGTCTCTATTTAAGTTCAACTTTATCATTAAGAAAGTGCTCAATAGTTAAATTTATTAAAGATTTTTTTTTTTTTTTTTTTTTTTTTTTTTTTTTTTTTTTTTTTTTGAATTTTGAATTGATTTTTTCACAAGTTCTATAAAAATTAGTGTATTTGACAATTTGTCGTCTTTAATTAAAAAATAGACGGCGTTAACATTTGGCATATGGAGTAATAAATATGGTTGCTAAAGCTTAAAAATGAGATGATATGAATATGATATAATTCGTGATCATAATAATCGTCTTAGTCGATATGTGTATGAACCAAATTGGATACAGATGCCCGGAGTGCGACGGAGCAGGATTCGTGAGGAAATCGGGAGTGACACTGAGAGCCAATGCAGCTCGCAAGGATCAAGCTCAGATTGTTTGTCAAAATTGCAATGGCCTTGGCAAAATTAACCAAGTTGACAAATAACTTTCGCTAGTTTGAGACTTTGAGTTATTTTACTATAGTATGTGTGCGATAATCAATTTGGGATTGTCATTTTAGGGTTTATTATGACTATTTTAATGTTTATTTTGATCATTTTTAAACCTTTTTGAAATGGTCATTTTTTACTTGATGATAGTAGTCATAATAGGCATTAAAATGATTAGTTTTTGTGTACAATTTTTTTTTTTTTTTTTGGTATATAGTTAAGTCTTGGAAAGACCGTCTTTCACTAAAAAGGTGAACAACCTTTTTTCAGATACATAAAAAGTGACCACATTTAGGCTATTAGTGACCATTTTTAAGTAAACCGTGACTAATTTTATACCTCTCAATAGTGGTCACGATATATTCAATAGTGGTCACCATTAGTCTAAATGTGATAATTTTTTAAGCATTAAGAGATTGACCTTTCACTTTCTTAGTGAAAGACAATTTTTTTTGAGACTTATTGTAATTTTCATGTACAATTGTACAAACGTAAAGTTTTGATGATTGTACATTGTACCATTCAATGAATAATTCTCGTTGTTTGCTTACAATGACAATTTGTGTGATTAAAATATGATTATAGTCCTTTTTTTTTGTTTTCACTTCTTGAAATCAGGATCATTAGACTGGAATTATAAATCACATTTTAGTTACAACTAAAATTATAAGGTTTGGAAAATGGTTTTAAAAACTTGATAAATCACATTTTAGTTAGTTACAACTAAAATTAGACTGGAATTTATAAAAACTAGATTTAAACTTGTGAAATTATTACTAGATCTTGTAAAGTGCAAAACTTGCAATTTGACGTAAAATGCATTGATATTGCGTACTCTTTGCTCCGGTGTTGGTTCACTACTTCACTTCACTAAATACGCTCATAAATACGTAATACATACTAATTCTCGCTGCAAAGTGCAAACTACTGCTTATTCACTCCCTTAAGTTTGCCTTTTTCAGACTTTGTAAGTACTTCACTTGTTAGTTTATTCTAGGAAGTAGGAAATATAATAATAATAATAATAATAATAAGGTCAAAGTCAATCTCTTTTATCCACTAAAAATAATATTTAATTTAAGTTGAGTTAAGTCAAACCACTTTATCTCTATTTTAAAACTTTCGAGGATCAACTATGAAGTTTACGAAAACTTATTTTATAATTTAAATTGTTAAAATGTAATACTCTGTGAGTGTTTTTGGTATATGACATCTGGTTTAGTCCGGATTCGATCCGATTAAAACCATAATATAAAGGGGGTAAAGATAGAATTACTCTCCACTATTTAATGACAAATGTTAGAATGAAACCGTTGCAAACGTACAACAACAAATAGAATGTTAATTTTTATTATGATACGACATTAAATACAGCGTTGAGTTTAATTATATTGGTTGTTGTACGCATACAACGGTCTTACAATAGAACTACTCCATGGAACTTCGAAAAGTTGTTTGGTTGTCAATGCAACTTCCTACAAACATTATGTAGGACGTGCAATTCATGAGAAGTTGCATTTCCTTTATGATTCGACAATGCCTAACTGTTGTTAAATAATAGTCTCGAGCTTTGAATACGGGATACAAGCTTCCTAATTAGTAGATCAAAATGTCAAATTGGGAAATCAATACTACATCTCAATCTAATTATCTAATTAATCAAACTTGGGACACGAGCAAATCGATCGAACACATCTATTTACTACTACTCATACGAGTAATATATTTCAAAAATAAACGTTTGCTTGAAAAGAATGTTACGCTGATTAACAACTGTCATAAAGTTTAGATCGATGCATTACTTCTTACATAACCCAATAATCTCTTCTATATCAAACATAATAGAGAAATTACTACTCTACTTAATTAGTTGCATCATTCTTCTATTTTTCTCATCTAATAAACTTCCAACCTTAAAACTCATCTACATTTTACTTAGTAAACCTTTTTAACCTTCTTTCATTTCATATATCAGTCGCTAAGAGTAAATCTTTTGTAAGACGGTTTTAAAAAAGACTTAGCAGTTACTAGTGCTTGTTTAGACTACTTTGTGATGAATTGGTTATTGTTCCGTCTTCAATAGAAGTACGCGGGTCATGGGAGGTACATTTCGTTTTTCACTAGTGTTAGCGTTTTGCGCGGCTATTTTTGTTTTGAACGTAAAGGCCGAAGGGATCACACGTCACTACACTTTTAATGTATGTACGCTATGCTTTCCTCATACACTCGATTTTGAATATAAATAGAGTATGTTAGATTTTTACAAACGGTATTTATCATACCTTGGCTCGCTTCTACTCTTTTTTAGGTTGTGATGAAGAGTGTCACGAGATTGTGCCATACGAAAAGTATTGTAACGGTGAACAGCCAATTTCCAGGGCCGTCTATTGTAGCTCGAGAGGGAGACCGTGTAATTATCAGAGTCAACAATCGTGTCCCAAATAACCTCACTCTCCATTGGTATGACGACTTTGAAATATAATGAAATACAGCAAAATGACTCGACAGTTTATGTAGTCCCTAATAATCGTAAAATAACGACATGGTGTTGTTTTCGAGCAGGCATGGGATAAAGCAAATAAGGAGCGGTTGGGCTGACGGACCAGCGTATATTACACAATGTCCGATACAAACAGGGCAAAGTTACGTCTACAACTACACGATTGTCGGACAAAGAGGTACATTGTTTTGGCATGCCCACATCTCATGGCTTAGAGCTACAGTTTACGGGGCGTTGATCATTCTACCAAAACTCAAGACTACTTACCCCTTCGTCAGACCTTACAAGGACGTTCCACTAATTTTCGGTATGAGGCATTCAAAACTCACTCTCGCTGTTGATTCTTATATCTCGATATTTGTGTACATCTTATTCCCTCTTAATTTGTTTTCATGTCGCCGTTTTTTAGGAGAATGGTATAATGTCGATATTGAGTCGGATGTGAATCAAGCGACAAAGACCGGGGGAGGTCCTAGTGTTTCTGATGCTTACACCATCAACGGACTTCCAGGACCACTGTACAGCTGCTCTGCTAAAGGTGAGTATATTCTGTTCTTCGGCTTTTCCATCACGTGTTTTACGAAATATGATCGATTAATGTGCTGTGTAAAACTTATGGAACAGATACATTCAAGCTGAAGGTGAAGCCAGGAAAGACCTACATGCTTCGACTAATCAATGCAGCACTCAACGATCAGCTTTTCTTCAGCATCGCCGACCACACCCTCACAATAGTCGAAGTAGACGCAGTTTATGTCAAGCCATTTGACACACAAACACTTGTACTCGCGCCAGGGCAAACCACAAACGTTCTACTAAACACAAAACCTGAATTCCCTCACGCCTTATTTTTCATGACCGCAAAACCCTATGTGACTGGTTATGGTACTTTCGACAATTCCCTAGTTGCCGGGATTCTCGAATACGAATCCCTGAATGACCGGAACCATCAAGCAATGAATATGAAGAAACTTCCCGTCCATAGACCAACCTTACCTGCTCTCGATGACACGGGTTTTGTTTCTGGTTTTACCCTAAAGCTTCGGAGCTTAGCAACACCTCAGTTTCCGTGCAATGTCCCACAAAAGATCGATAGGAGGCTCTTCTTTACGATCGGGTTAGGGACGTTGCCGTGTGATAATCTGAACCAAACTTGCCATGGACCAAACGGGAATAAATTCGCAGGTTCAGTTAATAACGTGTCGTTTGTAGAACCCAACATTGCTTTGCTCCAATCACATTATGCAGGTCAATTACATCCACCCGATTATTTCCCTGATAATCCGATGCATCCATTTGATTACACGGGAATTCCACCAGATAATATAATTGCCACGAGTGGCACGAAACTTCTTGTTTTGCCTTACAAGACGAATGTCGAGTTAGTGATGCAAGATACAAGCATTCTCGGTGCTGAGAGTCACCCCCTTCATTTACATGGTTTCAATTTCTTTGTCGTCGGACAAGGGTTTGGAAATTATGATGCTAAAAAGGATCCCGCTAAGTTTAATCTCGTTGATCCTGTCGAGCGGAATACAGTCGGAGTTCCTGTCGGCGGTTGGGTTGCTATTCGATTCCTGGCCGATAATCCAGGTAAAACTTCCAAAATATGCTTTCAGGTTCAAAGTTCAACTTTTCTTTCGGTGATGTACGAACGTACGATGAATTCATTTTGTGTTCAAGTATTGAGCGACCAATGCTCGACACGCCCCAAAAAGATTTCATCCTAAAGTCAGGTAGATGAAACTAACCTACCAAACTTACAAACTAGTTTCATCACACGACTCATAAAATTGTGTCCACTAATAATCACTGTATGATGTACATAATGTTTTCGAAGATTATTTTTTCGTAAAAACCTATCATCTCAAAAACAAGAAAACTCTACCTAGAGAAGAAAGTTGTACAGTACGACATACAACAGGCTTACTAGGATCTGCTACAAAGCGAACACTGCACATCAGTTATACAGCAAACTAACTCATATCATATCCTCGTCGAGTTAATTTATGCTGTATTTAGTTGTGGTATATTTATATTTATTTGTTCTAAACGAGTTTAAAAATGGATGTAGGAGTATGGTTCATGCACTGTCATTATGAAGTGCACACAAGCTGGGGATTGGAGATGGCCTGGCTTGTATTGGACGGCGACAAACCCGACGAAAAGTTGCTGCCTCCACCGGCTGATTTACCCAAGTGTTGATTCTTCTCTTTAACCACCAATTCTTTTATTTATTCTTTTTAACTCGGGTTCGTTTTCAAACTTTGTAAAGAAAAACGTCGTGTACAATGTTTAGTATGAGATCAAATATAAACTCGCATTCTAACAACCTGTGGAATATACGTCATTCATTACATCTACATGTAACGTGTCCATGTAATTTTGTACCATAAGACTCATTGAATGATTTGCGTTGGTTTAAGAGAGTCTAAGGGCGTTGTTCTTTTCAAATTTTTGAAATTAATTTATATGAAATTGAATAAACTTATAAAGCCTAAACTTATATGAATCGAATAAACTTCAGAAAAGTTGAAATTGAACCTATAAGAATCGAAATAATTTTAAAAGTTGAAATTAAGCCGAAAAGAATGAGGCCTAAGCCCCGAACACAACCTCGAACGAAAAAGACAAGTGCCATAAACGAACCAAAATCAAAGCATCATCTTTATCTCAACTTTCAATACAAAATTACTGTATTTAATTTAGTTATTGTGTTCTTCTATGCAATTCACATTGCATAGGTTTTTAGACTTCTTTTTATACACAAATTATAATTAAAGAGGTATAAAAACATTAATAAACATTACGGTCTTTACGGACAGAGCGGATTCTCTGTCCCATTTCATGTCTCATTTGGTGTTCCATTATTTATTAAAAAAATAAATCTCTAGTTATATAATTATTTATTCATCTATTATTTACAATCAATGAGATTTATTATCCTATAAAGTAATTGGACATCAAATGGGATATAAAAATGGGACAGGTGATGTACTAAATTTGGTAACATGGTTAAAAATAATTAGTTATAATTAATTATTTATAGATCTGATATATATACAAATATTAAAAAAAATGATTATGATAATAAAACTAGTGTCGTTATTATCAACAACAATAGTACAAAAAAATCATATAACTGACCAAAATAAAGGTCATCTCATAATATTTTATTTGGAAATTGGAAGACGGTTACATTTAAGAATTAGTAGGTGTAAAAACACATTTGATAGAGGTTTGCGGACTGCGGAGTAGAACACCATTAGGAAATATAGATACTCCGTATATTCAAGCAAAATCACTGTGCATATATGATGGTGTACAGTGTACTTATTAAAAGGTAACTACTCTAATGTTTATCATTCTTAAGTTAAATGATCACAATAAGAATAAGAATTCAACAAGAAGTCTCGTGTGAAACCATATCACATTGTGCACCTAACTGTTTCAGTAGCTTCTTTGTGCAAGAGGTTTTACAGTAAATTTATTATGATCGTGTCACCAAAAGATTTGTCTCGAAGTAATTTAACTATCTCAGTGTACTAAAGTTGGCTTGTTGCACGTGAAAGTAACTTAAATGAAATAACGCCATTCTACCATTTTACAGTAAATTTATTATGAAGTAAAGTGTCGCAAAGATGGAGTTGCACAAAAAAGATGACCACATTCAGAGAAAATTACTTGCTCCGTATAAATTAATGAATGCAACATTACTTACTCCGTACTACTCAAAGTAATTAGCATTAGCATTAGCATTAGCATTAGCATTGACATTCTAAATCCAAACATTCTTATATTCCAATACGAGTTGACGTTGTAGATCCAAGACTAAGGACTGGTCAAAAAGATATGTGATTAACGTCAAGAACAATCCTAACTTCCTAATTACAATATTTTATGAAATCTTATATTCCATTTGATAGCTGTGCTACTTTAGTCCTCGATATTTTATTTCGAGGCCAAACTACTCCCTTCATCTCAAAATAATCATTTCTATTTTGGATGAATCTAAGGAGTGTAATGAAAATCAAAAAATATTAGAAGTCAACGTAGATTTAGTCAACTTGATCTAAAAAAAACTATCCGAAAATGACTGCATTGTTAGGCGCTTAAAGACCTAGCACGAGTTAAATCAAAATGTAGCCGAGGACAAGAAACTCGATAAATAGGCAAATGCAAATCAATCGAATCCGATTCCAAGTTTAACATATTTGATTCAATCGAAGAGTCTCCTTTACTCAAAAGGAGTCTTATCACTCACTATATCAATACAAATATTTTACTACCGATCAAATAGTACAAACCTAAATTACTCACATCTCACTGAAAATAATCAAACCCTAATTTAAACTAGTTTGCCTTTGGCTCGATTAAAACCCGAAGCAAATCCCAAGTAGCGTCACATAATGAGTGAAATGAACCGGAACTAGATTGAACTAGATCGAACCGAAATCAATCTAATTTAAACCTCCCAAAACATGACCGTATAACTCATTTCTAACATAACCTCCGTGACACTCCAGTCCCAAAGATTTTGCCCTTCATTTTTCGCTTAGATTACCGTCGGATCCCTTTCACTAACCTTCTCTTAAAAATCCTTGCCCAATGATCTACTAATATGAAGGGCGAAAGAGGAAAGACACGGGACAAAGGGGGAAGGTGTAGGGACGCAAAAGTGGACTATGTTCACATATTTGTAACGTAAGAGTTTAGCTTATGTGGTAAACTTTACCACCTCACGACTTGGGTTACAAACCTAACGTACCGACTCTTTTCACAAAAAATACAGACAGTTATATGTAAACCATAAAAAACAGATGTTGACAGATTATTTTCTTTCTTTTTTCTAAAATGTGCTCATTCCTGTGAAAAAATCAGCAAAAGATACATTAAACTTTACCATTTCTGTTTCATATTACAAATTTACAAAAAAAAATTCATTAAAACTTTCCCAACTTACAAACCATTAACCTATCCATGCCAGTTGCGTAAAAGATCCTTAAAACAGAATGTGTCCTCCCTACATTACCGTATCAGCCCGTCAATTTTTTTAGATCTTTACGTTTTGTCATCTTAACACTCCATATTCGACAAAATCTAGACACACGCCTATCCACAGATATCCTCGTAAGCAAAACCTTTTGGAATATATCGCAGTAGGCTAAGAATTCCGGTGTTTAACCAATAATTCGCCTGGGCCTACAAGAATAAATGAAAACTACTAATACAAAGACACTTCGGTCTCGTGCCCTTGATTCCCAAGTCACTGTGATTGGCTTTGCTAAGTAGCTAGACTGGAATCATTTTATTTCAATCTGATGCTGGTCCAGTAAGTTTATCGTAAGCTGTGGGAAAGCGTGTACCTGAACCGGTGTGTCCTAAAGTGGGGCATATCCAGGTGAAAATATTTGGTCCAAGTACCTATATGACATCAATGAAAACGATCATTAATGCATTAAACAAAGCATAATAATCTCACGAATGGTATGCCTCATAAAACAAATAAATGAATACTGGAAAATACAAAGTTGAGCACTTTGATTCACAAGTAGCATGCATGTTGTAGATCAAATGCAAGAGGGAAGTTATTTTGCTGCTAAAATTCTCTCCATACGCGTGTCAACATTTGACAGCGTGAACTATCAAATATCGTCATATAAAAAGGTTTAATCCCCAAAAGCGAGCGAAAAAGTCTACCTCACAAGAGAGAAGGTTTCATCCTCTAGCAATGCAGGACAGATGTGGATAGCTTGTTAGATGAAATTTTTTTTATGAAGTACCCAAGTTGACAATTGAACATCTGAACTCACTTGTGTCGGTACTTCCAACCAATTCTGGTTAACTTTGGACGAAACACTGTAGGCTAGATTTCAAAAAGGGCAAAGTAGTTGAGAAACTCACAGAGATAAGGTTATCATAAGGACCAAGATCATAAGGATGTCTGTATACTTCTCCTCCTTTCTGCGCAAGCCACATGGCTCTTACTCCTTCATAATACTACAAAACAAACCAGCGAAAAAGATGATTAAATCAGTTCGAGATAGGGCAGAACTGAAGGTGCAGAAGCAAGATGAATGCTAACCTCAATGGTGGTCTTATTTCGTAGAATGAGGTAGATATGCCAACCTAAGAGAACACTGAGTGCTATGGTCAATGGGAATATTAAAATGCATGATATAATCTGTGGAGAAAAAGTAATTGTCAGAAACTGATTTCGAGAAGGAAAAACAAACAGAACCAACTTCATGTGCTACAGCAATAAACAGTTATTTTGACGGGAAAAAACGCTATATTGTTTTAAGAAGTGCAATAAAGGGCCTCACGTATATGGTTTTCAAAGATCCTTCATTATCTGATTCTTCCTTCCCAAAGTCGGTAGCTATACTGCCAAGAAGTAACACCTGAAATTGTATAGGTTCAAACCCTTCATCGTAACTGCTCCTTTGGAAGGTGATTTTGTGATTTAATAAACACCATCTAAAACAAAAATATATACAATAGTATAAGAGAAACACAAAAAATATTATTCATAAAAACATACCGCAGAGTGTATGCATGCAATTACAGCATACAAGACAAATACAAAGAAGATTTTATAGTTTGCATGGCCAACACAATTGTTTATCCAGATGCAGTGATGGTCCTGACATTATGAGGGGAAAAATTTCAGCACATGAACGAACTAGATTATTGGTGTAGGTTGGCATAACAGAAATTGACATACCATTCGTAAAACACATCTTTTGCAAACACGACAATGATGCGCACGCGGTGGCTTGTAATTTGAGCATTTCTGACAATATCTTAGATCACCTCCCTGCGAAACATAGAAACATACCACACAAGAATGCATTTAAACGTCGTCAAAAAGTCGTCAACATGAAGAAAATGGAACCTAGTGGGTAACTCAGCCTAGCCAAGTAGAAAGCAAGAAAAGCATACGGCAGATAAGGCCGCACGGTCAGACTAAGAGAATCTGAATCACTAGATCAGAATATTGGTAGATAAGCTAGAAGAAGAACAAGAAACACTTGTGAATAGCAACGACCCTCTTCATGTTCAACACAGGTGAGAGTGAGATGGATGTAAGATCAAAGAAGAAAGGGGAGTCATTAAGACGAACTCAGCCCTAAGATTCATTAGGCAGCTAAGGATATGGGGCAACAAGAAGTTAGTTGGAGGGCAACCCCTATCTATCAGGGGTTTGATGGGGAAGTGACCCGCTAATATAAACGGATGGTATGAAGAGTAGATCAGTGATAGCGAGAAAGTGACTAGGACTAGTAGTAACAAAAGGGAAATAAAATCTCTTTGAAAATAAGTAGTAGCACAGCCATCTGAGTATCTAATCAATTTGAGGCCCAAACTTATATGAGAACTAAATTATTTAATGGATGAATATGAAATTCATTTCTCTTCAGGAAACAAAGAGAAAAAGTAATTTTCTTTTTGACAGATTGTTTTAGGTGGAAGTTTAATTGAACTAAAGCGATATATTATAAATGTGAAAGCACAAGGATAAGGAAGCAAGAAATCGAGGAAGAAGTTCTTGGTTGGGGAAAGGCGAACATGGATATGACGGACTTGATAGAGTAAGTTAGGGTAAAAGAACTGGGACAGAAGTAAACACACAAGGAAGGATAGTAGTCGGTTGTGCAGAAAGATATATGGGCGGCAAAGGCATAATAAAAGTTGACCAGAACGAGAGAAGGTTTTTAACCATAACTGTTAGTGTTTGTTGATTGGTCCGAGCTGTGGGCGTTGGAGTTTATTTGAGTTCAGCTGGTGAGATTTTAATTCCCAACTTACGTAGTATTCCGTATATGCTACAAATTCAAGGATATTACGGCGAATTTCACAAGCTAACCACAATATCGAAGCATTCATCACAAGATTCTTTAACCAAAAGGTACCCACCTAAGCCAATCTCTACCAAATACCGCACAAGAATGACAACAAAGATAACACCCATTACATGTCAAAGAATATCGAGTATCGTCAATAAGCTTAACAGCAAATAACAAGTCAAGGACGGACCTGATTAGCAATCGTGATATCAACACCACTAAAACACTCACCACATCATAGAAGTCAATGCCACGTGAGTCAAAAAGCTGACAATCAGTTAGAATTACCAGGCACCAAAAACAGCTTACACAATTGCTGATTGTACTGCAAACCTCCACGCTCCATATACACCCACCACAACAGCCACTATCATGTGTAAATGATCCATAGAGCGGTATTGGCCATAGTAACAAGACCACTAATATAACAATAATCCAAACTTGCATAGCCACTTTCACTCATGATGGGGCAAAGATGATCAATTTTATCCCATTTAGAGCTGGCAAAAAGTGACCCGACACAAACGCAACACGAAATTAATGGGTCGACACGAAATATAAATGAGTTAGGTTCGGGTCAAGATTTCGAGACACAAATCTGACACTGTCCCTCGCCTATACAACGAGGGTCACATTGTCTAGACCCTCAGTTCCTCGCCTATACAACGATAAGCAGTCGAATGTTAACAGCCTGTAATGAACAACGCTGCTTTAGGATGACCTGTAATGAAAATTGTTAAAGATTGCATTATACGAGTTGCTTTGCTCTATCCATCATATTCCAATTCGACGATCCTTAGCACAGCCATAAAAGCCCAACAATGCCAAAAGACGAGACATTTAGCTAAGGCTCGTGACTCGCCCACGATCTTTAACAAGCCATTAGCTACTCAAAAGCCTCCTTTGATGTCCACTCATGGTTCAAAACTTCCGCAACAACGATTTCAGATCACTATGCCTAACTCAAAACATCACTATACTAATCTCAGTCTGATAGTCGTTAAACACAAAGTTCAATCAAAACCCATCTCCCTAACACAACAAAAGTCTTCACAAAAACCACAACAACATCAGCTCACTGAAATTGGGGATTCATGGTTCAAAACTACACTTTACTCCCGCCTTAACGACTATGGTTCGCTACACCTAATAATCTTTCGACAGAAAGTTCAACCAAAACCATCTCCCTAACACACACACACACACACACACACACACACACACACACACACACACACACAAACCCTCAATAGAATCAACAGTCTCCAAGCTTTGACCATTACCAAACCAAAAACAATCCCCCAAACAACAATTAAACAAACCAAAATTAACTAAAACACCATTAACACATAAAGTTGTGAAAAAGACGGTCTTTTACAAGAATTACTCAATAAAACAATGGTAAAAGCAGGTACCTTACGCTTGATCTCCTGAATGGGAGTATCACCGTCTTCGATATCGGGCACGAAAGACGCGGGAACACGGCCAGGATCAGTGAACAACGCAACGACATAATTGAAGACGCAGATCACCGTAATGACCGTGAAAGCGACGGCGTTAATTACGCCGGGAGAAGACCAAAGACCGAACCAACGATCAAGAAATACAAAAACAGTGGTAAAATAAATGTAACAAATTGCCGAAATAACTACGATTACTGGTAATGTCACCGTACATTCTCTTTTACCCCTATTATTGCTCATTTCCTTGATCCCTAAATTTTCTAGGGTTTATTTTGGATTGAAATTGAGGATGTAATTGGGAAAATTAGGGTTTGAGTGGAAAGGTAAGTTGAAGAATTGGGGGTGACGGTGAGTGGAGTCACCGTCGGAGGGAGAGGAAATGAGAAGGGGAGTTTGGTGGGAAGGTGTTGTGGTGATTAAAGAGATCATTTTGTTGTTGCTTTGTGTAGGATTTTCTTCATTTTTCTAGACTGATTTAATAATAAAAGCAAAATTAACTAAAGTGATATAATAACAATAAAATATTTTTTGAGACCGTCTCATTTAAGTCTTTCTGTAATAATATTAAGTAATGACCAACTTGATTAAAGTTTTCTATAAATTTTTTTTATCATAACGAATATTAAATATGAGTTATTACTTTTTTTTTTTTCTAATTTGAATTGATAATCTTTGTAATCTTTTGTTGAATTTGCCTAATATAAACATAATCATAAAGCAATCTAAAGTAAGCAAGGATGTAAGAGAGATTATTAAAAATTAAAAAAAAAAAAAAAAAAAAAAAAAACCCAATTAACACCTTTAAAAAAAAATCGGAGTTTGAGGGAAATCAACACAATGGCACGTGCCATTAGTTAGGAAAAAGAGTCAACGTCGTAATTAGTCAAACTATAGCAAAATGGTGGTAATCGACAATTTTTTTTTTATTTTTTTTAAAGATGGTGTTTGGTAATTAACCCTAAAATTTATATTTTTATATAGAAAATATATTGTATGTAACCTGCTGTCATACTTTTTTACTATTCAATCTATAATCAATTAACATATTCACTTTTGACGCATTTTAACTTAATTTAAACACTAATTAGTTCCATTTTTTTAACAAAGCACGACACTTTTTTATTTTTCTATTTTCATATCACTTTAGTTTGCCCTCCACTTTGCCACCCGATCCACTCGCTTCACTCGCGGATGACGGACGGATTGGATATGGATGACAAGTTTTGCGGATGACGGTGGATTGGATGAAGATTTTTTTGAGACGGATGGATGTGGGTGACGCTTCACCCGATCCATTGTCATCCCTAAGTATAAGTGAGTGTGGTACATGCCAAGGTAAGTGTGGTACATGCTAAGGTAAGTGTGGCACGGTTTTGTAGAAGCATGTATAACACTATGAGACGTGAATTCATTTCATGGTTGTATCTATAAGACAGGTTAATGATTAAGGATAGGCTCTGCAAGTTTGGAATGAATATCGATTACCTTACCAATTGCTTTCGGTGTCCAGGAATGTGTGCCTCATCGATTGCTTTCGGTGTCCAGGAATCCTCAGTTTGGTTGTGTTGATGAGATTTTGAATTACTCTCGTTCGGCTAGGACTACAAGTGATCTAGTTCAATTCGTGTCGCTACCCCATGGGCCATGGTTGAGGTTTTTCAAAGATGAGTTCCTAAGTCGGGTCACTCTTGTCTCGACCTTCATTTCAAGTATGAGCGGGTCAAGTCTTTTTTTTTCCTCTCGATCGGTCGTTGTATCTGTGTTGTGATATTGTTTTTCTTGTGCAAATACTTCGCTGAGGAGTTTCCAATACAGGAGCAAGCTTTCGTTTTGATCT
Source organism: Dianthus caryophyllus (assembly GCA_023091065.1). Classification (NCBI taxonomy): domain Eukaryota; kingdom Viridiplantae; phylum Streptophyta; class Magnoliopsida; order Caryophyllales; family Caryophyllaceae; genus Dianthus; species Dianthus caryophyllus. The sequence continues at coordinate 7,071,106 of CM041521.1, read as the reverse complement.
GAAACAATTTCAAATATACCAAACGTTTATCATAAAGACCACAAGACGATCATGTGAATGTAATAGACTTTGTTGACATCCATGTCGCTGGGTCTATTGACAGGCTCTAGTCGTATCACCTTATCAAAATAAACCTACAAAACAACTAACTAGTAGCTAGCAGCAAGCAGGGTCGAAATCCACAGAGAAACGGTGTAATCAGAAGTCTACCTAGATGAACTTAGGCTATTTCAAAGGGTAATAATCAAATATAAAAGAACTAAACTAAAACGAGTAATAAGAAGGGTAAAAGTATAAGGGAGAAAGATTAGGGCATCGGGTTCATTATGACATCAATTCAGGAACTTCAATCAATAAGAAATAACAATCAATTGAAGCTATGCAAGTGACTAGATTTAAGAATACACTCTCTCGAGTCAATATTAACCTTAAGTAGATTTAGCGGGCTCTCGCAACTTACTAGACCTAACTCATCAAATACGCGTAAGTCTAGTTTCAATTAGGCTTTCGATATTAACTACCAAGATTCAATTCAATTTAGGCGTCCCTAAGTTCAATTGATAATATAAATACGTAGGAAGAAGTCAACTTGCACAAGTTCAATCAATTTAAGCAATTAAAACATGTTCCTGAATCAAATATCACAAATTCCCCTAAACCCTAACAAGAATTTAGTTATGCATAATTGAGATCAAATCAAAGCAAGAAATAATAAACATGATGAGCAAATAAGAACAAATAAAGATAAACCTGAAATTAATCTTGAAATAAAGATTGAATCTTGAACAAATCTTGCTAAGTAAACTAAACTAAGTTTTAGAAAATTTTAGAGAGATAAACTAAAACTAATACTAAACAGTAAAATAAAGCATAGGTTTAAGTCTAGGTCGAAAATAAGTATTTATACAACTTCTCCCAAAAGCTAACTTAGATAAAAATCAAACCCGAGAAAAATAACAGGTCAGCCGGCCGGCCGGCCGCCGGCCTGGCTGGACCGGTCGGCCCCCTTGTCTTGGGCCGGGTCTTCTTCAATTCTTTTGGGCCTCATTCCTCGTAGTCCTTAGCCTCTTTTGCGTTTTTTATTCGTATTCCCGAGCTCCCGTATGAGCTCGAGCTTGATCTTCAGGTCCGGTACTCGTACATGCTCCACTCGACTCGGGTTTTGGCTCAGGACCGCCAAAACCTACAAAATATAAATAGGAACAGCAGTACCGCAATATAAAGCAAATAGCTCATAAAATAGTAATAGACTTAACTAAATACAAGCTAAACCGGGGGCAAATAATCTATATAAAATGCACACATCATCTATCCATGCCACCAAAAAATAAAAGTTAGAGAAGGTTGAGTCCGCCTGAACTCCACACGCCATGGGCCATGCCCTGCTTGTCCAAGTACGGCTCGATTCTTGGCCATGATTTTCATGGCCTGGCATGGTGGGCCTCTTCTTTTAAGTAAATTTTAATTAACGGGTCGTGCTCGAACCTTCATTGTGATAGCCCGACCAGCCTGTCACCCCTCCCAGATCGGTTTCGGCCCTGAAAAGCAAGGCTCGACCCAGGGCCACCTCTAAGATTGAAAAGCTACTCATTAGATGTTAGGTCAGGCGGGTTACGAGCCTAAGATTAATTGGGGGTAGGGAGGCCGGCCAAGGTCATCCAATAGTGGTGGGGCTGCCTAGCATAACCACTTCAGGTGGCGGGGAGAGCCAATCAAGGTAGTTCGACGGTGGTGCGGCTCATAGTGGTTTGCAGCGGTTTTATGTTACTATGTTAGGGTCGAATTTGATAGGTCTACTAAGCGGTATATATTTGATAAGTGTTAGTTTTATAGTAATTTAACCTCCGTCGCAAGTTGCTTTTTATCGTCAAAATGCGTCTTACGGGGCCATTTTGTTCTCATATTTCGTCCTAGTGGCGCTTTTGGTATTTTTCCGTATATTGCAGAAATTCCTATATTTTCCGTGCATTTGAGCTTAAAAAAAAAGGATGACGGAATCTCAATAGTCGGAGTGAAGATCGAGCTCGGGACCGAATGCCAAGAAATGAAATTGGGTCGAAATCAATTAGAAGAGAAGAAGAAGGCCCAAAGAAAAGATAAGACTATAAGAGTCTAAGATAATTTGCAAGACGGCCCGACCAACTTAAGTTAACCGGCCGTTTTGACCAAACCGGCAGCCGGTTGACTGGCCGACACGACTAGATGAGAAATTTTGTGACGAAATTGGAAAAATAGTCGAGGCTACAAATACGGCTCAGTTCGATTTACTGCAAGTATATTAGATTTTATATTTTGTAAATTAATTAATAAATTATTTTATTAAGGAAAGATTTTTTAGGTAATTTTAGTATTTGAGCCTAAGAGAGGAGAACTCTCAGGAGACTCATTCATTATTATTCTTAGTTTTAGTTTTACTGCATCCTCAGGTTTTATTCTTGTGAACCTTTATTTTTCCAGCAATTTAATTTAAAAAGAATTCAGTCAATCTCGTCTACAGTATTTTGTTTCTCTTTCAATATTCTTAGTTTAATTTTATTAGTAATCATATTTAGCTTAGATCTTGTTTCCAGTATTGTTTGCTCTAAATTTATGAGTAGCTAAACCCCAATCTAGGGTTTAGGGGGATCAATGTTATAATTGTGTGTGTAGTCTTAATAGAATGATTGTTTGATTGTTGTTAATTGTTGCTAGTCTCTCTTGCATGCTTTTATTGATGATTGATTGATTGTTGGTCACAATTAGTTAATTGACCTTAGAAACCTGAACCTACGCTCAAGAGCCTGGTTTAGGATAGACTTGCTTGCAATAGGGAAGGTAGACTAATAAGTTACATGAGCCCGTTAGTTGAACCTTACGGTAGATTATCATCCGATATGAGTAGTCGTTTTCATAGCATAATTAACTGCGAACTTACATGATTCTGTGCTTGCTACGTTTTATGACATCGTGAACCCGAGACCCTAGACATTCTTTATTATTGTCTTACGACCGTTTTAGTCTTAGTCCTAGTCAGTTTTTTGTTTTAGCCTTAACTTTAGTTATTTTAGTTTAGTCTTAAAACTCAACTTAAAAACTCAGTAGTAATTTAGAAACCTTCGAGTTCAATAGAATCTAGGCTTCTCTTTGTGGATATGATACCCAACTTACCACTAGCTACCAGTTAATAGTTTTGTAGGATTATTTTTTACTAGATGATACGACTTTAGCCTGTCAATATTGTTAAATAATGCGCCACGATTAAGTGTAAATAAAAATCAATCTAAAAATAATATACTCAAATATAAAATTTAATAAAAATATGACGAGATGTATTACCCTCTCCCTAATGGATATAGTTGAGTGTAAAAGAAGTGTATTATACACTTTCTACATAATAAATTAACCTAATTCATTATTAACGAAAAAATTATTACTTTTATTCTATTCAATAAGAATATCTTTAAAATTATATTTGTTACGGTTTTAAATAACCTCTCACGCAAGCGCACGTTGTCGATTGTAGCGTTTGAGAGGGTCGAACCACGAGGGAGTAGATGATTATTAGTGTACTTGTTTACGCGTTTATCTAGATCGATAGCAAGGATTATGATCAAGACTACTAAGACGAATCTACTAAAATAAACTAAAAAGACTAACTAACAATAGCTACTAATAACTAAAAGAAGAATAAACGAGGAGTTATACGATGATTAAAGGACTAGGGGTCGATTTCTCCACCTTCTCACCTTAGTCATGCGATAAGAGGATTAATGTTCAAACGAGGATCGAGGGATTCATGTGGACTCGCCATATAACTACCCAAAATTCTCCCGTCCGGGTTCAATTCTAAGACTCCCTAGTCTAGGCTCGACTTTACTCCCGTAGTAATTCCGCCTAACCTAGAGGCATTAAGCGTGACGGTACCCTAAGGTCGTCCCCCTTCCATTCCCATGGTCAAGGTCGATATAAGGGGATCCTAGAGACGATTTACCCTTCCGAGTTCAACGATTATTTCTAGTCACTAATGAGCGAGCAAAGAGGTCAAAATCTAGCTAACTTCCATTAACGGTCAAGGATTCAAAACCCATCAATTCCTCAACCCAAAGCGATTATTTACCCCATATAAAGAACACAAATCCCACAATCCTCATCTTTTAAAAGGTTTTAATGCATGACTTAGGCGATTAGGGGATAATCAACCCCTAGTTAGAAGACTACTCACTAATCATGCTCAAAACAACAAAATCAAGGAATATAATCATCATCCAAACCAAACCCATACTAAAAGTTTCAATCTTTGATGAACAAAAGCAATAGGAAAGAGAAATAGCAACCAAAAACACAAAAACAAACCCAAATCAAGATGATTATATATAATAAAATAGAATCCAACAAGTTTCTACAATTTATAAACTCTAACTACTACAAACATCAAAACTAATTGATTATAAGAAGGAGAGATGAGAATTATACCCTAATTAGAAGAGAGAATTGGATAATAATAATAATTGAAGAAAAACCGAGACCGATTCACCCAAATTTCAACTTGAATATCAACTTAAACTTTCAAAACTTGAAACCCTAGATAATCTCCTCTAAAATGATTTTATATTACTTAGAAATTACTTAGCAATGAAAAATGAGGGTTTAGAGTATATATAGTCGCTCCAAAATGAAGCCAAAATAAGTCGCGTGAAACAGGGCCAGTGGGTGGGCGACCTGACTCAGATCTGGCGGCCTGACTCGCCCGGTGGGCGACATCTCGCCCTGTGGGCGACCTGTCGTCCCTTCTGACACTGTGTCGCCCACTTACTCTCCAAACTTGCTATTCTTGCTTCCTTTTCGATTCCTCCTTGCTTCTTTTGCTCTAATTCGTCGTGTGTGCTTCCGAGTACCTGCATACAACCAATATAGAGCAGTACCTCGTCCAAAAGCGGAAATTCAAAGCGCAAAGACGGGAAACGAGCGAAAACGACAAAAACGAGCCTAAACTATGACTTATGTGCATGAAAGTAAACGAAAAAGAGTTGAGCAATGCAATAAAAGAGCGGTAATTCTCAAGCTAACAAATTCCCCCACACTAGAACTCTTACTCGTCCTCGAGTAAAACAAAGCACACAAGCCAAGACGACTAAACCAATGACTAACTAACGAGAAATCTAACAACTAATCTATACAATACATCCGATACGAGTCTATTAGCGGGCTCGCTCCGCCCCTTCAACTCACAACGCCACACTCATGAGGAAGAAGTGTTGCGTGCAAGGCAAGTGGGGTCTTGCTCAAAAATGTGAATCGACACCAACAATTAAGCACAAGATCAATCAAAATAAAGTCGATTCGGTCAAAAATTAGCCTACCTCCTCATCTAGGTGGCTCCCTCGCTCTCTACTCGAGCGAGGATACTAATCACGCAATCATGTTAAAAACCTAAGAGGTCACTTGTATAAAAAGGCAAAGTAGTATAACTTTAAATCATGCATACAAGGATTGTTAATAAACCAAACTCGTTGGGACCAAAACGGATGTGGGGAATGATGGGAAATAGCGAACCTCGTGTTCAAAGCCCTTAGTATCGTGTTTCGCCTCCAAAAGTAGGAGGGAGGGTCGTCCCGAATCGACACGACTAATAGATTATCTCAAAAACGAAACAAGTGCCCATAAAGTTTAGCTCCTGAATTATTTACACAATTTTTTTATTTTTTCTCTTTTTTTTTTTTTTTCCTTGGGTGTGGCTAATCCCACGCTCGCTAATTGTCACTAACTCGCCGCGTGTTTTCTCTGCTCGAAGCAAGTGCTCGACAATAGCTTACGGGTATTCACTCTTTACCTCTCGGCCTACTTTGACCGTTAGTGAGGCATCGAAGTGGTCACCACGACCCTTTATTTATAACTTTGGGAGGCTAAAACAACATTAAAGATCAAAGCACTTTGCAAAATAAGCATAAGATGAGATAATTATTGTGTTTTTGTGACATTTTGTGGTAGTCGAGTCAAAATCGGTCGCCTTGAAACTAGATAACCTAGGTACTCATTCCAAAGAGGGTGAAAAATGGGAGTGTAATCACAACCAAAATGACCCTAAAAGTTTGGTTAACAACAATTCAAGTATGCATAATTAAGTAATTCTAATAAGCGTTTTCACCCAAGTGACGAGCTAGATAATCAACAAAAAGCGCAAAAAGTAGTAACTTGACCTCTTTTTGGAAATTTCAAAATTTTCAATTTTTAGGAGTTTTGAAAATTTTTCAAATTTTTTGGTTTTTAAAATAGGAAAAGAAAACAAAAGCATATATATACTAAACACGTTCTCCGAACTCCTCAGCACAACAATGTACAACAAAACCACAATCTCCAAATCCACCAAGTATAGCAAAGCGTCCTCCCCCACACTAGAACTAGACATTGTCCTCAATGTAAATGCTAGGGGAAGGGGTGTAATGGAAAAAGGGAATTAGAATATTACCAAGGAGAGCTCGAGTGGAATCACCAAAGAAAGTAGCTTGAAAATGCTTGTGAAACCCACCGAGTTTGATGGAGAGAGCGTTACCTACAAATATTGACAAACACAAAAGAAAAGTGAAAGCAAAAACAATTTATTACTTGGGTTGCCTCCCAAGAAGCGCTTCTTTATAGTTGTTTCGTGTGTAAACTCGGGGTCTTGAGAGTGACGTCATGGGTGGCCTCCAGGGTCCCGGCCCGCTCCATGAGTGCCCTGCAAGGTGAACTCCGGGCCCGGGGGGCTTGCCCCCGGCGGAGCCTCCGACGCCCAAGTCAGTACCGAAATCTATAAATATGGTGTTTGTGTGGTAAAATATAGAAGTAAAGAGAGAGTAGAGGGAGAGAGTGGGGAGGAAAATATGAGACCAACCCTTTTACCTTTGCCCCCTAGGGGTTATTTATAGAGCTTTTGGGCTTTTGGGCCTCTTGGGCCTATTATTTGTCGTCTTGTCGTCGTAAGCGTAATCGGATATTCGACCCCCAACAATTGCCCCCACCGGATTCGCATGTCATCGTGCGGATTCTGGCCTGACGTCGGCGTCGAATAGAGTGCGCGAAATCGCTGACCTTGGGCAATACAAATGAAAAGATCTTACTAAACGGTCCTCGCGGTAGTAGTACCGTGTGAAAGTGGTTGTCTAGCCGTGGCATACCAAATATAGAACAGGCATCGAAAGCTACGCGATAGTTATTGGGGCGTCTCCGGAACCGCTACCTCGGTAGGAGGGCCATGAGCCGAGAATCCCATGTACCTGTGGGATCGCTGGCCCCTCCCGGTCTGGGGCATAGATGTCTCACCTCCCGCATCGCATTTGGCCTGGCGGCGATCAACATGAGCGAAGTTTTACGGCGCGATCGGAGTTTCGCGGCGTGGCTAGGGGGTGACGTTGAGTACGCAACATCAACGGAATATAGGCTAGCGCCATGGATGATCATACGGCCTAAGGTGACGTAAGTGAATCGCGCCACGGAATAAGGAGGTTGGCCGCGGGACAAGGTCACGTGGCGCGGCTAAGGTGACGCAGTAAACCGCCACCGAATAAAGGAGCCGCCCAAGACGTAGCCATGGACTATTTGTACGATCGGAGCCACCTAGGCACGAAGGCCGTAGTATGGTCTTATCCGGAGTAAGTCACCTAGGCGCGAGGGCCGTTAGGGGTCTCTTCCGATGGTGGTGTAAAGGACGCAGGAGCCGCTCAAGCCCCGGGCCGTGGGCTCTCCGTACGCGGGTAGTATAAAAGGCGCAGGAGCCGCCCAGGCCCCGGGCCATGGACTCTCCATACGCGGGTAGTTCAAGGCCATACGTCGGGCGCGAGCCGACTCGTCATACTCAATGCATATGCCACGTCCGGACGTGTGCATATCATGGCATACACGATCGATCCTATTGCCGAAGCATATGGAATCCGACGCATGCGCTCGACCTCTTCCGATGCCTTTGGTGCTTGAGCTTTACTCAAATGCACCCCTGAGATCATTGGAAGGTTCCCCTTCTTGGAGTTGGTCATGCTGAACCTCTCAAGAATCTTATCTATATAAGACTCGATCGAGGGATAACACCCGCCGTGATCTATCTCTATAGATACACGAGCCCCAAAATACGTTGTGCCTCACCCGGATCTTTCATCCGAAATGGTTCTTTAACCATACTTTTACCGGTTAAGAGAGGTATGTCATTCCCAATCAAGAGTATGTCATCGACGCATGATTAGGAAGACAATCTTGCTCCCACTGACTTGATATATAGGCATGGTTCCTCGACCGATCGAGTGAATCCATTCTCCTTTATCACTTGGTCGGCGATGATTCCAACTCCGTGAAGCTTGCTTAAGTCCATAGATGGAACGCTAAGCTTGCAAACCTTCATAGGATTTTCTCGATCAATGTAACCTTCGGGTTGTACCATGTACAACTCCTCCTCCAAATAACCGCTTAAGAAGGCGGTTTTCACATCCATTTGCCAAATTTCATAGTCATGAAATGCGCAATCGCTAAGAGAATCCGAATGGAACGAAGCATGACTACGGGTGCAAAATCTCATCATAGTGCAACCTCTTGCACTTGAGTGAAACCTTTGCCACTAGTCGTGCCTTGTATATATCCTGGTTGTCCTTCTACAGATCGCTTTATCTTGTAAAGCCATTTGCACCGAAGAGGCCTAGCCTTATCGTAAGTCAACCAAATCCCATACATTGTTCTCGTCATCGAGTCCATCTCGGATTGCATGGCTTCGCCAAAGCTTTGAGTCGTAACACGCCATGGCACCTTTATAGGTTACGGGTTCGTTACTCTCAAGGAGTAAACGTCGTCTCTCCCATTCTCCTCAACCATACCGATGTATCTATCTCGAGGAATGGGAGTCTACCCGACCTTCCGGGTTCCAGCGGACATTAACCACGCAGCAGACGAGGAAGGAACAGCTTCCTCCATCGGTTGTTCGGTTGTTGGTTCAGAATCTCAAACGGTCGAAGGTTCTATTACCTCTCTTGTCTTCGAGAAACTCTTTCTCTAGGAACTTCGCACTAGCCGCAACAAAAACGCGCGTTGTTCGGTTGGCGAATAAGTAATGACCAAACATTCCTTTTGGATAACCAATAAAGTATGTCTTGACCGATCGCGGTCGAGCTTATCCTCGTGTCTCCACTTGACATAAGCCTCGCACTCAAACCCGAATAAAGGACAAGTTAGGGACCGCTCCTTCCATAACTCGTATGGAGTCTTGTCGGCTGACTTTAGTCGGACTTCTGCTAAGTATAAGAGCGGTGACAAAAGAGCATAGCCCCATAATGAGTCAGTACTCATTGTGTGACTCATCATGGATCGAACCATATCAAGTAATGTTCGATTCTCGTTCGGACACACCATTCGGTTGTGGTGTTCCTGTGGAGTTAATCGTAGTACTATCCGCTGCCTTCAGGTGTCGATCAAACTCGGTTGAAAGATATTCGCCACCACGATCCGAACGTAGTGCTTTTATCTTTCTATCCAGTTGGTTCTCAACCTTATTCGAATTCCTTGAACTTGTCGAAGGACTCACTTTATGCTTCATTAAGTAGACATAACCATATCTACTTAAATCGTCCGTGAAAGTGATAAAATACCTATAGCCATCTCTAGCGTTGATTGACATAGGTCCACACACATCAAGATGTATGAGTCCTAATAGGTCAAGAGCCACAAGATTCCAACACCTTTGTAGGAAATTGAGACATTTTGCCTATAAGACATGATTCACATGTGCCAAAAGTTTCATAGTCAAATGGGGTAATAGTCCCACTATCAATTAGCTTTTTCACGCTGCTTCTCATTTATGTGTCCCATACGGCAATGCCATAGATACGCTTGATCTTTGTCACCAACCTTTGCTTTCTTGTTACTCACATGCATGATTTCGTGGTTTGATCTAAAACATAAATTAGTTCATGGAAACAATTTTACCATAAATCATTTCATTTAAAGAGAAAATACAAATATTATTCTTTATTAAAAATGAAAATCCTTCTTTATCAAGAACGGATACAGTAAATAATGTTTTTCGATAAACTAGGTACATAGTAATGCTATTTAGTAATAACTCAAATCCACTGGGAGTTGGATTACATATGTCCCTACCGAAACCGCAAAGAACTCTTGCTCCATTCCCCACTGCAGTCTACATCACCTCTTGCCGTAGTTCGATGCTTCTTAGGCCCTGCAAATGATTGCACAGATGAGAACCACAACCAAGATTCAAGTACCCAAGTTCAAACTTGCATGGTTAATCTCAATCATATGAATAAAAGAAGACATACCAACAGAGCGATGCGGCTGCTTTTATGTCCTCAAGATACACGGACGATTACGCCTCAATGCCCAGGCTTGTGGCAATGGTGGCACTCCATGGTCTGCTTTGCTTTTGCCTTGCCTTGTGAGCTACCGCTAGACTCACCAGGCCCACTCTTAGCAACCACTGGCTTCTTGAATTTTGGCTTCCCTACAGTTAGGTTAGCCGGGGCCTTACCCTTACCCTTCTTGTTGCCAATCATGAGAACATCTTGTTTCGTGCTCCCACTCAACTTCGCATCACTCTCCGTGCATGCGAGGAGTGAATGCGATTCATGCACTTTTACGCATGTCATTCATGTAATAGTTTGCCCTAAAGAGGCATACCCATCATGAAGAGAGTGAAGCACTCGATCAATGATGATCTTCTCATCGATCGTGCAACCAAGCTCCTCCACTTCTCAACGTTCTCGATCATGGCGAGAAGGTGTGGACCAACCGGTTGGCCCTTTGGAGTCTAACTTCAAAGAAACGAGTAGTATACTCAGAACTCTTAATTCTCTGAGCTTTCGAGAATTCCTTAGTAAGTGGTGAAAATCTTGTTTGCACCCTGGGTAATGAATCGCCTTTGCAAATTGGATTCCATTGCATAGATGAGCACGCCCGTGAACGCACCCGCCTCCATCATGAAATCATTATAAGCTACGACTTCATCTCCTCCTCGCATCGGAGTGGTTCACGGCATTGGCTCGATCAAGTACTTGAGCTTGCCGTCAGCTATGGGGGCACTCCGTAATGCGGCCTCCCAATCAGCAAAATTGGACCCATCATTCTTCAGTCCAGGGGGCTGATTCATGGTGTCCATAAAAATTCTCAGCCATGATTCACGGTCAAGTGTGACACTTGGCATTGGTCCTTCAATACGAATGTACCATTTGTTATAGTAGTTATATCCAGATATAACGATTCGAAACTGTGAAAAGAAAGAAGAAGAAGAGAGAAGATAAGAAATCATTGTTTTAAAGATTTAAGTCAAAACAATAACATTTTAATGCAACGACTTATGCACTCATATAATTGACCTCCCTCGAGAATTATATAAGCGATCCCAAGACTCAATTTCTATAAATTGATAAGCTAACTGCTTAGCTAATTCTACTGTTAGAATTCTTGGTCGATAGATTTCAGTAAATCCTATCTTTTAGTCCACTATAACTACGAGATATTACTCGAACTATAGTGTTGAGGTAAACTAAGTTGACAGCCACTACTTACCCAACGTAGAAGGGGTCATATTATGCCTACCGACGAAGAAGGGATTCATAGTGGTTCGACTTATAAAGACTAATTCTCAATTTCAGTTTTAGAGGAAGATCCCATCAACTCATTTTAATTCATTTTAAGTGAACTAATATCTAGCATTATCGTGAATGATTAAATTGAGGTGATAGCTCTAAACAAATGACATCCGTATGTCAATAATCTAGGATGCAACTATATGATCCATTTTCATGCATATTAGGTGGTTTGGTTTAGTTTAGGCGGAATATGATGCTACTATCTAACGAGAATGCAATGAAAAACGGTAAAGAAAACGCAAAAACGAAAAACACCTAGTGTGGCCTATCCCTATGAAAATAAAGACAAATACAAAGTGGAATCCATCCATGGACCCTAAGCTTGTCTTCATTCTTCATCTTGGGCTTTAAGTGGGAGTCCATCTTGAATCTTCTCAAAATTACAATTTTGAATTACAAAAATAAACCTATTTACATTCTAATTCAAAATATGCCAAAATTAAAAAAATTACAAGATTGGAGATTCGAGATCTCAAAATTACAACCAATAATTATGTTTCCTTTCATTACGAAAACATAATCTTCTAAGGCCACACTAGTAAATTACAACCTTTTGTACATAATTAATGCGTATAATAAACCATTCATTCAAACATTCATTCACAAAATATTGCATCAACTAAACAATATAAAAACAATGCATACGAATTGATTTATATCCAAACCACCTCTTTTAAAAGATTATCATTATGCAACAATTCCTTAATTGTTCATAATATCTTATAATCAAAAGAATAATCCAAAATTAATTTATATTATCAGTATAATACAAATTAGGTCATAAAATATTTTAAACTGTTTTAAAATATTTGGTATCCAAATTATGAACCTTTTCATAATTACAAAATATTCATTATCTTTATAACAAATATTACCAAAAATTGAAAAACAACAAATTTCCATAAATAAATAAAACTTTCGGCCAAATCAAATTAAAATACCAAAATAATTTTTTTTTTTTTTTTTTTTATTGAAACTCTCGGCCAATTACAAAAAAAAACAAAAAAAATTTTCAAAAAAAAATTTAATTCGGCCAATCAATTAAAAACATGAATTAAACTGTTTTAATTCGTTTATGCTAATGATTAGATCATTCCTAACTCAATTTTAATCCGTATTAAACATTGATTTAAGAGATTCAAACTAACTTTTTAGATTAAACAACTTAAACTGATAGATCTAATGATTAACATCAAAATATGTTCATTAACATACATAAATTTTTTTTTTTTTTTTGGTCCTTTTAGTTCTAATTCAATCGGTATCAAATTAAAACCTATACAAAATCATCTATTATAGTTTTAACATCTTAAAACATTGATAATTATGAATCAAAATAGACCAAAATAAGCAAAACAAGAACAAAAACTCACGGCCTACATGCCTAAAACACACGGCCACTCAAAATTTTTGTTTAAAAATTATACAAAATCGATTTTTATGAAAACCTTATAAAAATTTCATGTGCCCTAAGTCTCTGATACCACTTGTAAGTTTATATCCGTATATAGACCTTAAAATCCACAGGATTATAATGAAAAACTTTATAAGATTTAAAGGTCATAAAAGAAATTGCATAAAATAAAGATTTAGAATTAACCTTTTAATCCAAGTAAATCGGCTTAAGATCAATACCAAAAGTATGGTATCTCCTAATTGAAACACCCAAGATGAATCTAAGATATGCCCTTTGATTTGCTAGAAAATTAGAGAGAAGAACTATTTATTTTCTTGAGATTTTGTGTTGTGAATTATGATCAATTAATTGAGTAATTAGGTTGAGCCAAAGCCCCTAATATAGCCTCAATATTTTCGGCCCTCCTATAGTATTTGGGGAGTAATTTTACTTTCCAAAAATCACTTTCCAAAAACCAATTCCTTGTTGACCAAGGAGTCAAAGACCAATTAGGCTCTTTCTTGGAGGTTTCCTTTAGTTTTTAATATAATATAATATTACTAGTATCACATAATAATGATCCACTATAATATATCATTAAATTATTAATATCCTCATGTTTATAATTTTCTAATTAATTATAACAGTTTATGATTAATTAGCTTACATTATATCAAATAATTAAATATAACATTTTATATTCAATTCACGAATTACATTTAATTCGTCTTAGCTAAAATCATTTAATCCTTATTAAATGGCCATATTATAATCACACACTCGACTAACATTTTAGTCAAAAACACCGACTAACCTTTTAGTCTTTTAGTAGGGCATCAATATGATCATTTTCTCAAATAATCATATCTCTCAAACACATCCTTTAGGTGTGACTCTTAGGGACCAGTTGATCACCGCCATCTGTATGACAATAACGTCAAACTTATCTAGCAAGCCAACCGTTATCGATAAACGTTAATCAACTGATTAAATACAAAATGTACCCTGTGTACCTTTTAGAGATTTATCTATGTTATTGCACTAACTGTGGAGGACACTAACTCCAACACCCGGGCCATGGACTCTCAAGGCGCGATGTTCATCCGTACGTAGGCAATGGGTTGCCTCGGAGGTCTTACCCATGGGAGGTCCGCAGCCGCCACCGGCTACAAGGCCGGCATCAGACACTGCGGTGAGAGCAGCCTAGGCACGTGGGCCATCATAGACATCCCGGCTCTTTTGCATAAAGGCACCCTCATCCGGCCCGACAAATACGGATGAGCATCGTCTGAGCCATACGTAGGGCGCGAGCCGTCCAGGCCCCGGGCCATGGACTCTCAAGGCGCGATGTTCTTCCGTACGTAGGCAACGGGTTGCCGCGGAGGTCTTACCTATGGGAGGTCCGCAGCCGCCACCGGCTACAAGGCCAGATCGACATCGCGTGGTGAGCAGCCTCAGCACGTGGGCCATCATAGACATCCCGCTCTTTGCATAGGCACCATCCGAGCCCGACGGCCGGATGAGCATTGTCTTGAAGGCCATACGTAGGGCGCGAGCCGCCCAGTGCCCCGCCATGGACTTTCAAGGCGCGATGTTCGCAGACGTAGGCAACGGTTCGCCGCGAGGTCTTACCCATGGAGGTCCGCAGCCGCCACCGCCATAAGGTCGCGATCAGACACTGCGGTGAGAGCAGCCTAGGCACGTGAGCCATCATAGACATCCCGGCTCTTTTGCATAAGGGCACCCTCATCCGGGCCCGACGACCACGGATGAGCATTGTGCAAGGCCATACGTAGGGCGCGAGCCGCCCAGGCCCCGGGCCTGGACTCTCAAGGCGCGATGTTCATCCTAACGTAGGCAATGTGTCATACGTAGGGCGCGAGCCGCCCAGGCCCCGGGCCATGGACTCTCAAGGCGCGATGTTCATCCGTACGTAGACATGGGTTGCCTGGGAGGTCTTACCCTTCTCCGGTCTTTTTTGCATTCATTCCTGCAAAAGGTTAGTAAATTTTTCAAAAATTCCTATTTTTGAATCAGACTATCGTGATTCAGCCGGGGTCGGGGGTAGTCCCCCCTCCTTGCCCCCTGGCCAGCTTTTGTGTGATACAAATCTAAACAAATGCTGGGCAAAAATCTACCAAAAAATACAAGGAAAAGCTCGCGGTGTCAACAATCCTGATCACTCGCTTTACAAAGGTGATTCTTGTGGAGCTTTCGTGGAGTCTCGGGTGATTAAAAGTTGGCTAGGCCTCGCGGAGGTGTAGCGCATAATTCTTTATCACCGTCCTTTCTCCCTTACTCCTGAAAATAATTCGATATAACAAAGTCAGTTAGTACTTCGTATTTAATATATTTAATTGTATATAATGCGTGTGCCAAAGCTTGAGTATAAGCTGAGTTAAATTATGTGTTCGGTATACATATGGAATATATCAAATGAAGCACATGTGTACAGGCCATTAACATTATATATTGGCCCAACAAGAATTGGTGAGGATATTATTATAAATGAATATATTTACGAAAATTATTAGATATGAGCCTATATTTACGAAAATTCTTCTCGGCTACCATAACAATTAATTCTATACCAAATTAATTCAAGTCAGGTGATAGGTCCTTATGAGTAGGACCTTAGGACACTTGGAGCTGTAAAATGATTTGTATAATAAATTGCATGTCAACTAGCATGAAAAAGTGTGCAAAATTAAATCACTTAAAAATTGCAACTGTAGAAATTATAAAGCGCAATCTGCCCCCTCATAGTGGAAAAGCATGGGATGCTCACTCATTTTATATTAATAAATAAACTCAAGAAGATAAGACTTATCTTCCATTTTGGAGAGGTCCATCTTGTAGGCCTTGGAGCAAAGAATTCGCGGCGGCCGGAGGAATGGCCGTGACCCCGGTGGCGGTCATGGCGGACCTCGGCCTGACACCTCCCAGCGGCGTTGGGCGGGGACCCTATGTCTCTCGGTCCCGGTGGTATATGGGCGGCACAGGTGGCCGGTGATGGTGCTGGTATGTGGCCGGCACAGGTGGTCGGTGCTCAGGGGCCACGGTGAGTCGGCCCGAGATAGTATTCCACGAGCTCGAACCCGGATGTCGACGAACTGGAACTCGGATGTAAACGAACTCGGGGCGGACCCGCAACAAAAGGTAAGGTAAGCTGTGGGCTTTCATCATCACAATGAACTTATTTGTTGGATGAAAATCCACCATTTATATATATACATATATAAATAAAAGAAATAAAATAAATGAGCTTCTCAAAGGACTTATCTTTCGAGGCTCGGGACTTGGGGCCGAGAGACCAACGCGGGTTCGGCGGCGTTGCCGGGACAGCAGGTACTCCGGGCCGGAGGTGTGGCCGGCGACCTTAGTCACGGCAGCCGGGAGTGGAGGTCTCGGTGGCGGTGGTGCCCAACGAGACGGTGTTGGCCGGGTCCCGTGAGGATGAGTTGTCGGTCTCGATGTCCGGCGGTGCCGGCGTCGGCACAAGGTCCCGTAGGGTGGTGTCAGGCCCGTTAGCTTAATGGTGTCCCCGGCAGCCGTGAGCTTGATGGCGGTGAGCTTAATGTCCCGGCGATGTTTACGGTACCGGGACTGAGGTGGAGTTGTGCCCCCGGGACAATTCATACGGCGACGCGACAGTGATGGCCATGGATGGAAGCTACAACTGAGCTGCTCATGGTGCCGGCTCGGATGGAGGCTATGGCGGTCCTTGAGGTTGCTTTGATAAAGCGGTCCCGGTGGAGTCATTCACGGCCTTGTTGATGGCGTCTCGAGGATGACGGTGCTCCCGGCGATTGTACGGTGGCCCCGGTCCTGGGAAAGTGAAGACGGAGTGGCCGGGACCGATGGGACTCTCCTGCGCCCCGGGAGCTTCTTCCCGTAATTTTCCCCATTTTCAATTTTTTTTTTTTTTTTTTTTTTTTTTTTTTTTTTTGAACTGTGATGGTGGTGATGTCTTCCCGTAAATACGTAATACTTGGCCTATTCATGCTTTCTACAGCTTTCTTCCATGATTTTTGTGGTATTTTTGGTGGGCTTGAATTTTTGTTTTTTAGTGCTAATTATTTGGTTTCTAAGAGAAAAGGTGAAACCTGGGAATATGTACCTTGGATTTTTTGTCCTTGAATTATGGTGCTCTAATGCCCCATATTAATGTGCTTGCTTTCACTGGAAACTTTTGTCTTCCCATAACCACACACGACATTAAATATAGTAGCAAGGCTGCCCTTATACTGAAACTTCTGGCGAATCGAGATGTTCCCGGGGAAGGTGTGCGGAATTTTGGGTAATGTTGAGCTTGCAGCCCATTATCTTTGTGGGTTTCGTAGGTATAATTATCTCTCCCCACAGACGGCGCCAATTGTTTCGTGTGTAAACTCGGGGTCTTGAGAGTGACGTCATGGGTGGCCTCCAGGGTCCCGGCCCGCTCCATGAGTGCCCTGCAAGGTGAACTCCGGGCCCGGGGGGCTTGCCCCCGGCGGAGCCTCCGACGCCCAAGTCAGTACCGAAATCTATAAATATGGTGTTTGTGTGGTAAAATATAGAAGTAAAGAGAGAGTAGAGGGAGAGAGTGGGGAGGAAAATATGAGACCAACCCTTTTACCTTTGCCCCCTAGGGGTTATTTATAGAGCTTTTGGGCTTTTGGGCCTCTTGGGCCTATTATTTGTCGTCTTGTCGTCGTAAGCGTAATCGGATATTCGACCCCCAACAATAGTCATTAGCTTGACTCTTCAAGATTAGTCACCTAACCGGGGTCACCAATTGGATGCCCAAGACATCCATTCCCTTTTGGTTTTCTTCCTACCTTCAACCTTTTCCCGTTTTGAGCATGAACTACCTTCGACAACATTGAAACAAGAGATTGAATCCCTCCAAGCACTTCACTCATCTCATTTGAATAGTGGTCCTTAACCATCTTCCTTTTCTCTCCAACCTTCTTCTCATTAGCCTTAACCTTCTTTGTCAATAACGGTAGTGAGATGCACTTGACACTTTCTTGAGTACTCTTCTCAAAAGATAGTTTACTTGGAGAGCTCTTGTTCTTCTCATTCATAGTGCTACTCAAGGAAGGACTAGTGGACTTGTTGAGTTCGAACTCAACCTTCTCATTTCCCACTTCAAGTGAAAGCTTCCCACTCTTGACATCGATGTTAGCTCCACCCGTTGCCAAACAAGGGCGGCCTAAGATGATAGGCACATGATGGTCCTCGGGCATATCCATGACATAGAAATCACATGGGATCACAAGCTTTCCCACTTCTAAGGGAACATCTTCGATAACACCAATAGGATACTTCACCGACCGATCCGCTAGTTGCAAAGAGATTCTTGTAGGCTTCAAATCCTCTAAATTCAACCTCTTGAAGGTGGAAAAAGGCATCAAACTTACACTTGCCCCCAAATCACATAAGGCTCTTTTGATCTTCACGCCTTGAATGGAGCAAGGAATCGAGAAGCTACTCGGATCGTCAAGCTTTTGAGGAAGCTTGCTTGACAAGATGGCGCTACACTCGTGGGAGAGAGTCACCGTTTGAGCTTCGTCAAGCTTTCTTTTCTTCGTGATAAGTTCCTTCAAGAACTTTCCATAGGATGGGATCTCGGATATTAAATCCAAAAATGGGAAATCAACATGCAAACTCTTCAAGATATCCAAGTATTTTCCATACTTTTGCTCCATTTTTGCCTTAGCGAGGCGTTGAGGAAATGGAACCGGAGGAGTGTACACCCTTAAAGGTGGAGTGTCTCTCGACTCATTCGTTTCATCATCAATTTCAATGACCACATCGCCATTGCCCTTAGACAAGCAAGGTTTCTTAACATTCTCAATTTCGACTTTTTTACCCTTTGATTTCTTCGGTTTTTCAACCTCAACCAACTCTTTACCGCTTCTCAAAGTTACCGCGTTACAATGCTTTTGATCCTTCGGATTCGGGATGGTATGTCCCGGGAATCGACCTGGATTAGAGTTCATCTCGGTGATTTGTTGAGAAAGTTGAAGCGATTGGGTCTCGCCATCTTTTGAGATGCTCGAATTTCATCGTTTATCCGCGTTTGGGCCACCATGAATTGATTGAAGTTCGAATTTGAGATCATTAGTTGCTCTACGGCTTGATCCAAAACCGGTCTTTGAGGTGGATGAGGGTTCAAAGGATTTTGTGATGCTCGTGATTGAAATTGGATGTTTTGTTGTGGATGAAAGTTATTTGGAGGGTGAAGTCGACCATGAAAATCGGGTGGGTTGAATGAATTTTGTTGTGATTGATTATTGTAGGTGTTTTGATGAGGTCGTGAGGTGTTTTGAGAGTTGTTAGGGTAGAAAGCGTAGCCGGGGTTATATGTGTTTGAGTAAGGATCAAGACGTTGTCGACCCACCATAGCATTAGCTTGCTCCATCTCCGTCACATTCAAGCATTCGGCCGCTTCATGACCCTTAACACCACTGATATGTCATATATTTACTTATATTTAGCCCCTGCTTCACGAGCTTTTCTCTGCGTTTCATGCGCTTTTACTTGCGTTTCAGCTCCTATTTCTCCCCGTTTTGGCACTGCTGCGTTTTTGTGTCCATTCTGCAGGTACACGCGCATATTTGGAGTATAGGATGCTTGTTGAGAGGTTTCGTGAAGTTTCATAAAGTTTCGTGAAGATCCGAGTTGGTTTCATGCCGATTCGCCGCTGCACGCAGCCGCTGCTGACGCTTGAAGGCGCCCCGGACCATGGGACGGAGCACGAAGCTCAATTATTCACTTTAGACCCCGTCCCTACCCTTTGGGATGATCCACGCCTTGTCCCTAGGCCTTGGGTCAACATACGACAAGTTAGGACCAAGATCAAGGTCAAAGTCAAGTGAAGGTGAACTAAAACCGACGCAAGGTCAACTTCAAATGGTTATATCTCAAGTTTTAGACCTCCAATGGATGCAAGACCAAGTGGAGATGATATTTCGTCTCGATAGCTTTCCAACGGCAGTCACACGCTAATTCCGCCAAGAAACGAGCGAGTTAGTTACGGTTAAAAGATCGAACCCTCCGGATGACCCCGTCCCGACGGGATGACTATGTCCCTGACGGACCACCCTTGTCCCGGTCGGGACGGCCCTGTGACTCCTCATTGGCTCAAAATACTTCGTCTATTTGAAGGCCTAAACATTATAATTTCGGATCATTCTTTCTCCAGCATTTTTACAACACTTTTAAGTTTATTCTCAAGAAAACTTAGGTTTAAATAATTTGATCTCTTGTACTTTCAATTCCCGACTCGGATTGCTCTAGTTTTATCGTCTATTTGGTTTTTGTTGTCGAATTCATCCTTTGTTTCATCAAATTTCTGATTGGTATTATCAATTTCTTCTCCTATTTTCATTGTGATTTCATTTTATATTGTTTGTAATCATGTCTTCGTCTTTCTCTATTGCTTTTGTTATCATTTCCGCTTATGCTTGAGTAGTTCTTATTCTAGGGAAGAAGGGTGAATCATGGGTGCATGCTTGGGTTGTTTTTGATGATGTTTTGAGTTAGGTTTTCGCGCTGCTTTGATTGTCTCGTTTTGTATGCGTTTGTTGATCCTTTGGCCAAGGATTTGTGAGCGTTTGTCACCCTTAAACTTAAGACCGAAAGCCTAGTTTAGGGTAGGACACGAGACCAATCATTAGGACCCTCACTTGTAAGTTGCGAGAGCCCGCATTTGAGACCTAAAGGAGCTTAAGACCGAGAGGCCTAGCTTACCCTTAGCGAGAGCGTTTTCCTACTCATTTCTGTCACCATCCTTTGACCTAGCATTCCCCGTGCCTAACCCGATTCCCTAGACCTTTTTCCTCTAAGTTTTAAACCCTTATTCTCCGCTATAGCTTTAGTAACCTCGACCCTTCGAACCAAGACTAGAATCACTAAAAATAACCAACTTAAGCGACCATCTCCCTGTGGATATCGACCCGACTTACCCTTGCTACCTATTAGAGTGAGTTTGGACTTATTTTTGATTAGGAGACGCGACTAAATCCTATCAAATTTTGGTGGTTTATTGTCATGCAGTTTTATAACGGTCTTTACAACGAGTCACGCCAAGTGCTTGACTCCGCGGCGAATGGACGCTTTGACAATATTGATGTGGAGGAGGCCATCGATACGATCGAGGCAATGGCGATTCACAACGCGCAATATGGGAGCTCTAGGAATGTGCCTAGGATTGGAGGTAAGACCGATGGTGATGTGGTAGCCATGCTTTCCGCAAAAATGGATGCTATGACCGCTATGATTATGAGTCAAATGCAAGCGGGTAGTAGTTCCTCGAGTGCTAGTGGACAAACGGTAGCGGCTTTGCACACTTCTTACGATGTACCTTGCAATACATGTGGCGTTTCCGGTCACACTTCAATGGAATGCCGAGGTATGAACACACAATCTCATCATGTGCATGCTTTACATTCTCAAACAAATTTCTACTCGTCCTATAACAACGAGGACTACAAGAACCATCCGAATTTGTCTTACAAGAGCCAAAATGTCTTGAATCCACCTCCCCAACAACAAAACTTCAGCCCACAACTACCACAATACCAAAACAGTCCACAAAATTTCAGCTACCACAATGCTCCTCGACCTTATAACCCTCCCGCTTCAATCGCCCCAATTTTCAACAACAAAATGCCCCACCACCCGTTGTTCCCGCCCTGCTCCCGATCGAATGGATGCCATACAGGCCATGATGATGCAAATGGCTAAAAATCAATAAACAATGATGGCTCAAATGCAAAAGAGCGATCAAGCTAAAGACGCCGCCATCAAGATGCTTGAAACGCAAATGGCTCCACTTGCTTCTTCAAGTTCTCAACTGAAACCGTAACCTTCCCTCGCAAGGCACACAACCACAACAACATGAGTCGATCTACGCCTTCTCTTTAAGGAGTGGCGCGAGCTATGATGGTCCACCCATGCCTACGGTGGTAAGTGAGGTAAACCCTCCTCTTTCTCCTAACGATATGCATGTTTCTAGTGATACTTGTGCAGGCGCAGGTACGAAGAGCAATGGAGCAAGCACGAGTGCACGGCAAGGGAAATGGGGCAGCCGTGCCCCAAGGAGAACAGGCCGTGGGTGGTGGTGGTGTGCAGGTGGACGAGAACGGGGAGCCCAAGGAAGCGGAGAAAGCTAAGCCTGACGAGCCGCCAATTCAGATTAAATTACCATTCCCGAGCCGAGTGGTAAAATCTAAGCTCGATAGTCAATTTGGTAAGTTCATGGAGGTCGTCGAGGACTTGAAGGTAACCGCCCCTTTATCAACTAGTCACTCAAGTCCCCGTATGCTAAATTCCTCAAAGACATACTTACTCGTAAACGATCGCTCGGTGAGGTTGAGACTGCGTGGCTTTCACCGCCGAGTGTAGTGCACTTTACAAAACCAGTCTCCTCCTAAATTGAAAGATCCGGTAGCTTCTCGATCCCTTGCACTATCGAACTACTTTCATTGATAAAGCCTTGTGTGATTTAGGTGCAAGCGTGAGTGTCATGCCTTACTCGGTGTCGAGAAGCTCCACATGGGCGAGTTGAAAGTAACTAATATCACTCTTCGATGGCGGATCGTTCGCCAAACGCCCACTTGTGTTTTGGAGGACGCCCCGCCAAGGTTGGTAAGTTCTTCATTCCCGCCGATTTCATTGTTCTTGACATGGCCGAGGACTCCCAAATTCCAATTATATTGGGTCGGCCTTTCTTGCACACACCGGTGCTATCATTGACGCCAAGAACGGAAATTGACGTTGGATATAGGAGGTGATAAAGTTACTTTCAACCTTTCTAACGCTTTAAAGCGTCCCATGTTAGAGGAGACCGCTCTTTCTGCTGACGTTATAGATGATCGCGTGGATGAGTACTTTCACCGCAAGTCCTCGAGAGGGACCCTCTTGAGGCCGTGCTTTGTTGTGACATGATTGCAGGTACGCTAGGGAGGTTGGATGCGGGTAGAAGTGTAATCAAAGACGATGTGCGCGGTGTTGCTGCTGTTGGCCGAGATGATGGTGCTGTGGATGATGACGTTGGATACGATGATGAAGAAGACGATGGTAGTGGGGTCGTTTATGACGAGGCCCATGGTTGGTGGTACTTCCCGTACCCTGCTGCGCCCCCCGTTTGAAGCTGGTTTGGGGGGGACGATTTCATTTGTATATAAATTGTATGTACTTTGCTTTCTTTTAAGACTTTCTTTGCTCGTTTTTCTCCCTTATTTTACGGGTCCCCGTGTTGATGTGCTTTAGGACACATTGGGGACAATGTGTCGTTCGGTTTGGGGGGAGAAACGCTTTGCTTTCCGCTTTGCTTTATTTTTGCGCTTTCTTTTTCGTTTTTTTTTCCTTTTTCAAAAAATCAAAAAATTCAAAAAAATCAAAAAATTTCAGAAAATACAAAAAAAAAAGAAAATTCACAAAAATACCAAAAATACGTATCCCGTTTCGTTGTTTGCGAGCTCTTTTTACCTTGATTTTTCCCGACATCCCTTCCCTTGTACGCTTTGAGCTTTGGCATGTTTTTATTGTTGGATTAGCGCTTTCGGGGATGTTTAGACGCGTTGCAGATGATGGCGTGCTTTTACTGTTGGCTTTATTATTTCATGGACTTGAGCTACTATTTTGTGAGGTTTTTAGCCTCCCGCTACGCAGACATCTATCCCGGTCCCCGTGCTTTATTGAGAGTAGTTCTCCTCGTGGGGTGCGTAATATCAACGCGCATAAGTGTGGCCCCTATCCCGTGTTTCCCATGATTTTGTCACTTGTTTTTGGTATATGAGGCTTTAGTTGATTGCTTATTATTCACCTTGATCTTACATTGTTTTACCCTCTCCTATATGATCCTTTTACTCCTTATACACATGAGTTTGCTAGCTACATTGCCAAATAGCCTACCCTAGCCTAGCTAGTGACCGCTTTTGCTTACTCTTGTGCTTGTCCTTCGGGTTTTGATCATGCTACGACTTGCTGACGTCGTTTGCTTGAGAGTGATGGTGAATATGAGTCGGGATTGCCGCTTCCCCGACCTTTTAATGAGGTATTTCCGCAACTTGTGAGTGTGCTCTTTTGCTCAAGAAAGAAAAATTCAAACAAAAATCTGAAAAAAATCAAACACAACACAAAAATTCAAAAAGAAGAAGAAAGTGTGTGCACAAAATGAAGAAGTTGTTGTTGTTTTACATGAGCGAGCACTTGAAATTTGTTGCTATTGTTGCGTTGACGTGTAAAGGAGACCGATATGCTGTTTTCATCCGCTTTCATGAGAGTTGGGTTCTTTGTTGGTTGGACGAGCACTTGAGTAGTACGAGTGGTTTCTAGTGGCTTAGCTCCACGATTCCATAATCATTTGTTCCACCTTATCACCCTTAACCTCTCTTTGGCCTTTACACCCTCATTTCCTATGTAAGCCCTCATGTTTGGTTCGTTTTGTGACATTATTGTGTACGGGAATGCGAGATTTGGTCCACATTAGATTGCGGGCGTGCTTCCACTAGTCGAGTAGGTGAGTGTCATCACATATATCGCCCTGTTCATCATGTGTGCTAGAGTGGAAACCGCGAGAGGTCCATGATTTGATTGCTAGAGAGCCTATGTTTAAGCCATGCTATTCATCCCGCTACCGCCTTGTAATTCTCACCGTTAGCTTGCTATTTCCTTGCGTCCCATGTCTTTGCCGGGATTGATTGCCTTTCGCTTGAGCTACTTGCGGTTTGGCGTTTGTTTGGGAAGTTTTCTTTTACTCGCCTTGTCCTCTGTTTTCTTTCACGCTTGTTGCTTGAGGACAAGCAACGGTTCGGTTTGGGGGGATTTGATATGTCATATATTTACTTATATTTAGCCCCTGCTTCACGAGCTTTTCTCTGCGTTTCATGCGCTTTTACTTGCGTTTCAGCTCCTATTTCTCCCCGTTTTGGCACTGCTGCGTTTTTGTGTCCATTCTGCAGGTACACGCGCATATTTGGAGTATAGGATGCTTGTCGAGAGGTTTCGTGAAGTTTCATAAAGTTTCGTGAAGATCCGAGTTGGTTTCATGCCGATTCGCCGCTGCAGACGAGCCGCGCTTTGACGCTTTCAAGGCGCTCCCGGACCATGGGACGGAGCACGAAGCTCAATTATTCACTTTAGACCCCGTCCCTACTCTTTGGGATGATCCACGCCTTGTCCCTAGGCCTTGGGTCAACATACGACAAGTTAGGACCAAGATCAAGGTCAAAGTCAAGTGAAGGTGAACTAAAACCGACGCAAGGTCAACTTCAAATGGTTATATCTCAAGTTTTAGACCTCCAATGGATGCAAGACCAAGTGGAGATGATATTTCGTCTCGATAGCTTTCCAACGGCAGGTCACACGCTTAATTCCGCCAAGAAACGAGTGAGTTACGGTCGAAAGACTGAACCCTCCGGGATGACCCTGTCCCGGACGGGATGACTATGTCCCGGACGGGACCACCCTTGTCCCGGTCGGGACGGCCCTGTGACTCCTCATTGGCTCAAAATACTTCGTCTATTTGAAGGCCTAAACATTATAATTTCGGATCATTCTTTCTCTAGCATTTTTACAACACTTTTAAGTTTATTCTCAAGAAAACTTAGGTTTAAATAATTTGATCTCTTGTACTTTCAATTCCCGACTCGGATTGCTCTAGTTTTATCGTCTATTTGGTTTTTGTTGTCGAATTCATCCTTTGTTTCATCAAATTTCTGATTGGTATTATCAATTTATTCTCCTATTTTCATTGTGATTTCATTTTATATTGTTTGTAATCATGTCTTCGTCTTTCTCTATTGCTTTTGTTATCATTTCCGCTATGCTTGAGTAGTTCTTATTCTAGGGAAGAAGGGTGAATCATGGGTGCATGCTTGGGTTGTTTTTGATGATGTTTTGAGTTAGGTTTTCGCTCGTTTTGATTGTCTCGCTTTGTATGCGTTTGTTGATCCTTTGGCCAAGGATTTGTGAGCGCTTGTCACCCTTAAACTTAAGACCGAAAGCCTAGTTTAGGGTAGGACACGAGACCAATCATTAGGACCCTCACTTGTAAGTCATGAGAGCCCGTGATTTGAGACCTAAAGGAGCTTAAGACCGAGAGGCCTAGCTTACCCTTAGCGAGAGCGTTTTCCTACTCATTTCTGTCACCATCCTTTGACCTAGCATTCCCCGTGCCTAACCCGATTCCCTAGACCTTTTTCCTCTAAGTTTTAAACCCTTATTCTTCGCTATAGCTTTAGTAACCTCGACCCTTCGAACCAAGACTAGAATCACTAAAAATAACCAACTTAAGCGACCATCTCCCTGTGGATATCGACCCGACTTACCCTTGCTACCTATTAGAGTGAGTTTGGACTTATTTTTGATTAGGAGACGCGACTAAATCCTATCAACCACAAAGTTGACATGAAAGGTGTAGTGGGGCGTTAGACGAACTCGAACCGCCACCCATGAATTTGGAAAATTGATTCGTCAAGTCATCGAGCTTGGAGCTTAAAGCTTGGACCGAGTCATTACCCTTCTTCTTTACGCTTCGACTGTCCATATTCCAATTGTGAGAATTCGATGCCATTCTTTCGATAATCTCCAAAGCTTCGTTGGGATTTACCATGTCAAAAGCACCTCCGGCCGCCGCATTTAATCCGGTTTGGTATTCCGGCCGAATCCCATTGTAGAAATAAAGCACGAGCAAGTAAGGAGGAATGCCATGGTGAGGGCATTGCCTCTTCAAATCACTAAACCTTTCCCATGCTTCATAAAGGGATTCATGGTCCTCTTGGGTGAAGGTAGACATGTCGTTCCGATATTTGGCCGTTTTTCCGGGTGAGAAAAACCTTAGAAGGAAGGCCTTTTGAAGTTTAGCCCATGTATCGAAACTATCTGAAGGTTGAGCCCTTAACCACTCCTTGGCTCGTCCTTGAAGAGAATACGGGAAAAGTCTAAGTTTAATGGCATCGTCAGAAGCTCCGTTTATCTTGACGTTATCACAAGCCTCCAAGAAAGTACTAATATGCTCGGTCGGGCTCTTCGTTGGCAAACCCAAGAAGGAATTTTGTTGGACAAATTGAATAAGAGTAGTCTTCAATTCGAAATTGTTTGCGTTCACCGGAGGCCTCGAAATAGAAGAATTACCCGGTGCTCCCGGAGCACTTTGATCACGAATTGACGCTTCCATTGGTGGTGGAGAAGGAGGGTCTTCAACCAAATTGAACTCAATATAAGGGTTCTCTTCACCCGAGATAGAAGTATAAGATGACGAAGACGATGAAGACGGAGGAGAAGGATCACGTGGAGGAGAAATATTAAGTCGATTCCTTCTTTCCGCGTTTAGGTGTCGCACGGTAGCTTCAATCTCGGGATTAATAGGGTAAAGTGGTGGTAACCCGAGAGCCCGTCTACTCATGCAAAACAACACTAAACAAAGATGTTAGTAACAAAAGACGGCACACCGTAGTGTGCAAAAGAGAGAGTGTGATCTAGTCTAAACAAAAACAAACTACACTTATAACACCTTGCTCCCCGGCAACGGCGCCAAAAACTTGTTACGGTTTTAAATAACCTCTCACGCAAGCGCACGTTGTCGATTGTAGCGTTTGAGAGGGTCGAACCACGAGGGAGTAGATGATTATTAGTGTACTTGTTTACGCGTTTATCTAGATCGATAGCAAGGACTATGATCAAGACTACTAAGACGAATCTACTAAAATAAACTAAAAAGACTAACTAACAATAGCTACTAATAACTAAAAGAAGAATAAACGAGGAGTTATACGATGATTAAAGGACTAGGGGTCGATTTCTCCACCTTCTCACCTTAGTCATGCGATAAGAGGATTAATGTTCAAACGAGGATCGAGGGATTCATGTGGACTCGCCATATAACTACCCAAAATTCTCCCGTCCGGGTTCAATTCTAAGACTCCCTAGTCTAGGCTCGACTTTACTCCCGTAGTAATTCCGCCTAACCTAGAGGCATTAAGCGTGACGGTACCCTAAGGTCGTCCCCCTTCCATTCCCATGGTCAAGGTCGATATAAGGGGATCCTAGAGACGATTTACCCTTCCGAGTTCAACGATTATTTCTAGTCACTAATGAGCGAGCAAAGAGGTCAAAATCTAGCTAACTTCCATTAACGGTCAAGGATTCAAAACCCATCAATTCCTCAACCCAAAGCGATTATTTACCCCATATAAAGAACACAAATCCCACAATCCTCATCTTTTAAAAGGTTTTAATGCATGACTTAGGCGATTAGGGGATAATCAACCCCTAGTTAGAAGACTACTCACTAATCATGCTCAAAACAACAAAATCAAGGAATATAATTGTTCGGGGTGATTTTCTCACACGGTTCGATTAAGGTTCACGTGGATCTACTAGTACTATCCTTTTATTGTGGTTTAGATTATTGAGTTGAAATGTAAAGAAAAGCAATGAAAGTACACAAAACACACGATATGTTTACGTGGGAAAAACCCTTAAATGTTAAGGGAAAAACCACGGGCGCCAAGCCAGGAGAGGATCTTCACTAGTTCTGGAACAGGTAGTACAGATCCGACCAACCTGCACAGATACAATAATGGAGTAAAACTACGATTAAGTGTCTAAATGCTTAAGAATTGTGATGAGTGATGTGTGCTTGTGTTGTGTGATAATGAATGGCTTTTTCTTCTGAGTTCTCCTCCTTATATAGTGCCCTTAGCTTCAACGTTTATCTCCTTCTTTGTAGCCAACCTCCCCTAGAATCTCTCCAGCTGCTCCTATCTTCAAGGCTTCGTTTCTGCTCCTTGACCAAGTCTTCCAACGACTCTTTTAGGGTTGTTCTTTGCGGTCTTAGGCTTTCTCTTTGATGTTTGACTTTTTGTTGGGCTTGGCCCATCTTGGCTTTTCCTCTCCCGACCGCACCTTTGTTTTGTGCATGCAGTACCGTGTCTGCACGCCCCGACCTGACCGAGGATCCTGCAGACTGCCTAGGCCTGGCCCAGGGTTCTGGACCAGCCTGGGTTTTTGGTCCCAACAGTTTGTCCCCCATCCCCTTGCCCTTCAGTCCTGAACTGGGGGGTAAGGAGATGCTTTGACCCTGGTCCAGGGCTGAGCTTGGCCCAGGCTCCTTCTCGCTACGCGCTTTCTGGCCCCGAGACCTGAACTCAGAATTAATGAAGTAGTTGGCTTTGCGTGGGGAAATGCGCCTATTTTGGCGCCAATACATCGCGCACGCCATGTCATGGGTCATGTCACGCCTCTTGTCGCGCTTATTTTTGTAAAACTACTCAACTTCCTTTTGTCTTCTTTATATACCCTAGTTTTGTTTTGTTTCTCTCTAACTCATTCCTTCCTTCGATCTCTTTTGTTTTGCAATCAAGAAACCCTAACAACAAAAATCCCCAAATCAATTTCGAAAAAGCCCTAGCTTTCTTCTTCCACTTCTCAATCTTCAACTATGGCACGCAATGATGTTGGCCCTTCCATCGCCAAGCTTCCTACACCCACGGTGACTCGCCTTTCAGCGACCAATTCGATTGAAGACGCCAACATCTTCCCTAATTTGCTTGCCCCGGGCCGTGGCGGTCAAGAGGAAGGTAAAATCCCTGAAGGTGCCGAGGTTTGGGCCCCGCACACGAGAGATGTCGTGGTAGACCGGGTTAGCCCTGGGTGGTTTTCGATTTTTGAATCGCCCTTCAAATTGATTGCCACTTTTCCGCTTTGCCCATCGATGAATGCTTTTCGGGCACCGCATAAGTGCCGCCTTGTCAAGTCATGCCCTCTGCCTGGCGTTTAATCCACGGATTGACTCCTTTCACGGAGGTGCAGGTGGAGATCCACTGGCGATATAAGGAACACTTATCGTTTGCGAATGTACTGAAGAAAAGAATCCATTTTCGCTGAGGGATAAATGCTCGCATCTCTTGACCCGCTCAGATCTTTGGTGACGAAGTAATCGCCCAAATACTATATGTTTATCCGTAGCAACGATCAGGCCCCAATGTCCGGGCACCGAAGTTCTCTTTGAAGGGAACTGGAATGTTTCTCGAACTTTCGAATTTCCATCTGCTTTGTTCTTGCATGTGTCTTTTGTTTAGGCTTTGTTGTGGATTAGTTTTTTAGTTTCTGATTGGGTTCCCACTCCTGACGACCCTGGGTCAAGGAGGAGGATTGAGGCGTTCTAAAGTTGCCTGCTGACAAGAGGGCTTGGCCCAAGTGTATGCGACCTGATGATGATGACGACGATGCTGTTGAAGTGACTCTCGCCGCCAGGCGTCTTTGGTGATGGTGGAGAGTCTGATGAGGAGGAGGAGGAGCCTGGAAATGAGGAAGAGGCTGTGCCCGAGGAGGGTGAAAAGTCTGTGAGTACAGGTCACTTTGACCAAACTCCCATTCATGTGACCCCGTTGACTTATATCGCCTCGACCGTGGACATTCTACTGCCTCTTTGCGAATCCCTGGCGAGGCCGAGTTACGTGCTCAGCACCGCCATGCAGATCGACATATTCTCTTTGGTTCACGAACTGACACATCTCCCGTTCCTTCGTAATCTGTTCCCTGTAATGTTTCCAGCTTCTGGGCCCAGCAAGAAGACTTTCCTGCCAATGGACGCTATCGCTGCACGGATTGCTCAGGCTCGTGAGGCTGCAAAGTCTGGTGGTAGCTCTGGCCCTGTTGTGAGTATGGTGGCTCCGCCTCGAAGTCTTCCAAGGAAGGCGCCGAAGGGTTCAGACCAGTCCACCAAAGTGGTTCTTGAGTCTCCTGGCTACTCCCGACCGTAAAAGAGGAAGAAAATGAAGCTACCTCAAATGAATCCTGTGTTGTCTGCTCTGCACTCTCGAGCCAATCGTAGTCACGCTTCTTTGGGAAGTCCTGTGAGAACTTTGCTACTCGTCCTCTACTCCTCGCCTCTAGACTCTACGCTGCGTTTGGCGCACAAGATGGTAAATTTGTTGTGCTCAGTTTGTATCCTTTCTTATGCTTTTGTTTTCATCCAGGTTGCTTTTGATATGGCTTTGATTTTCTGTTTTGTTCAGACCAGTAGTTGCTTCTATGTCCGCCAAACCTTGGTTCTACTGCGGCCACGGAAAGTGGTAGGGTCAGCCGAGGTCGAGAATGATTCACTTCGTTCTTCCCTGGAGAGCAGCAAGAAGGAGCTTGAGAGTGTGAGCCTTCATTGTGAGAGGATGGCCACTCTGAGCAAGACCAGCTCCGAAAGGGTCCGGATGCAGGATGCCCTTATCGCAAAGTCGACCCAGAGATTGAGACTGTGGTCGAGGTTAGTCAGCATAATGTGGCTTTGGCGGACTCGAGTGTATTTTATACACTTCGTACTCGTGTCGAAATGATGAATGCCAGCCCTGAAGAGCGTGCTGCTTGGGATTTCTCTGCGGAGCTTGCTACCTTCAAATTATTTCGAGGCGGCTATTCGAACAAAGTGGAAGTTACTTCAAGCCAGCCGTAGTCTTTGAGCTACTGCTGGTCCAGGCGTTGGAACTGATGGTGTAGATTCTGGTGCTGATGGGACTGGGCCTTCCAATGCTGACCCTGTGGAGGAACATGACTTTGGGGCTCCCCTAACGGACATTACTCCCTGTCCCGTTGGTGCAGTCGTTCGGGGGCTGGAGCCTTAGATTTTGTCTTTGTATTTGTATTTGTTTTTGGTTCTGGGCTGGACCAGATTTTTGCACTGTTTTGTCTGCACAAAAAGGAGGGTCAGGGCTTGACCGTTGGCGTTAGCCAACGGCCCTCCGACGCTCAAGTCAGTACAGTTGTATAGGATAATTTGTAAAGGAAAAGTTTTGGGTTTTGTGTATTACCAGATATCTTGGTTCAGTATACTTTACATGTGATAGAGCTTGAGGTGGAGTGTGTTCCACGGTCTTGGGATCATGTCTCCTTCCAGAGTTTGTAGTCTGTAAGAGCCTTTCCCTGTTGCTGAATCAATAAGGTATGGGCCTTCCTGTGTCAGCCAACTTGCTCGCAGCCTTGTCCTTGTGTTCAAACACTTTTCTCAGACCAGGTCTCCCGTCTGAACATTCGCATTTTCACGTTCTTGTTGTAACCGGCCACAGATTGTTGGTATCTTTGCCAACCTTATCGCCGCTAAGTCTCGAGCTCTTGGGTCAGATTCAGCCGCCACAGAGCGATTCATTATTCTCGTAAAATGTATTGAGTCCATACCGATTGTTGGAACGTGCACTTCCACGCGCGATCGCTTCACACCCATAGACCATCGAGTATGGAGTTTGCCCTGTAGCTCTCTTTGGTGTAGTTCTGCGCCCATAGTACTAGTGGCGCCTCTTCAACCCATCTCCTTGTTTCTCCATCGCCTTCTTCGATGCAATTGATCACAATCTTGTTGCTGGACTCAGCTTGTCCATTTGCTTGAGGATACCTTGGTGGAGAGGTCACCAAATTGATGTTCCACTTTGTACAGAAATCTCTGGTCTTGTTTCCCACGAATGCAAGTCCATTGTCACATATGATTTCGAGGGATCCCATACCGCCGATGATGTTCTTCTTTGAAAGCAATTACTTCCTTTTCGTGACGTTTTGTATGCATCCGCCTCTATCCACTTAGAGAAGTAATCATCATTGCTAGCATAAACACCTTCTCGTCCCGGAGCCATTGGTAATTTGCCAACTAAGTCCATGCCCCATTTCATGAATGGCCATGGTGCGGATATTGAGTCGCAGGTTAATGCGGTGATGTATCTCTGGACCATGCCTTTGACAGCGCCACATTTGTGGCATACCGGATGCTATCTGCTTTTCATTGTGGGCGATGGTAGCCCGTGCGCAAGATTTTGTTGACCATGCTTCTACCACCTGTGTGGTTTCCACGGTGTCCATCGTGTATTTCGATAATCTTGTCTTGACCTGGTCGTTCTGTGCGTGCCACTGACAGATTGAAGGACCTTCTGAATAGCATGCCCTGTATGATTGTGTACCTGGACGCCTTGATTCTGAATGCTCTTGCCTCGACCTTGTCTTGGGGTAACTTGCCCTGGACTAGCCATTCGTAGTATGGTTTGGTCCAGGTCTGGGTAGCCTGGACTGTGCTCTGCAGATCGTTGAACTTTTCGATCTTTGGTTCCAAGATGTGTATAATAGGTATACCGCTCAGCCGTACTGTGTTCAAATGCTGATCCTATGTTAGCCAAAGCATCTGCCTGCACATTCTGATCTCTAGGGACTTGCTCAACCTCAACGTTAGTAAACTTTTGAAAAAGATTTTTAACCAAATCAAGATATGCAATCATCTTAGAGTCTTTAGCAGCGTACGTACCATTGATTTGGTTTGCAACCAACAAAGAGTCTATCTTTACCTTTAGATTCTGGATCTTCATGTCCAGACACACATTTAGTCCTGCTATCAGTGCCTCATACTCAGCTTCATTGTTGGTAGTCCTGAACTCACAGGATACAGCCTGTACTATCTTGTCCCCCTGTGGCGATTTCAGGACCACACCTAGTCCAGTACCCCTGATGTTGGCTGAACCATCTGTCCAGAGTTCCCAGATCTGCTGTTTCTGGTCCAGATGGAAGATTTCTTTTGTTACCTGTTTTTCTAGTGTGGGAGTGAAGTCAGCCACAAAGTCTGCTAATGCTTGAGATTTGATTGCTGTTCTGGGCTCGTAGGATAGATCATAGGTGCTCAACTTTACTGACCATTTTGACATACGACCTGAAAGTTCTGGTCTACATAGCACTGATCTCACAGGAACATTAGTACGAACGATAATATGATGTGCCTCAAAATATGGGCGCAACTTGCATAAGCAATCGTTAGAGCTAAAACAAATTTTTCCAATACGTAATACCTGGTCTCAAAGATCTAGAAGACTCTTACTTACATAATACACCTGATGTTCTTTGTCATCGGGTTCTCTCACCAGGACTGCACTTACAGAGCTTTCTGTTACTGAGAGGTAGAGGACCAGTGACTCTCCTGGTTCAGGTTTGGATAAAAGTGGGGCTGATGATAGTACGCCAGGTCTGGAATGCTTTCTCATGCTCGCTCCCAGTTGAACTGCTTGTTCTTTCTCAGGAGATCATAAAATGGCTTGCACCTTTCGTAAGACACCGAGATAACTGCTCATTGTGTGCTAGTCTTCCGCCGGTTCTGGACATCTTTCGGGTTCTGAGTGGACTGCAAGTTGATTATTGCTGAGATCTGCTCTGGACTAGCCTCTATGCCTCTTTTTGTCACCATATAGCCTAAGAACTTTCTGCGGTGACACCAAAGGTGCATTTAGTAGGGTTTAACTTCATATTATATTTTTCCAGAATCTCAAACGCCCTTTCCAGGGCCAGGATGTGGTCTTCAGCTTTCTTTGACTTCACCACCATATCATCAATGTAGACCTCCATTGTATCTCCAATCTGGCCCTTGAACATCATGTTCACGAGCCTTTGATACGTTGCACCTGCATTCTTTAGTCCAAACGGCATTGCCTTGTAGCAATATATTCCTCTGCTGGTCATGAACGCCAGTATGCTCTGGTCCGTGGGTGCATCCGATCTGGTTGAATCCGCTTCTTGCGTCCATGAATGTCGGCGCCTCGTGTCCTGCAGCTGGCATCTACCATAGCATCTATGTGTGGTAGTGGAAATGAGTCTTTTAGGCACGCCTTGTTCGTGTCAGTATAATCCACACATACTCTCCACTTGCCATTCTTTTTACGGACCACAACTACATTTGCCAACCAACTGGGTACATCACTTCTTTGATCATGTCCATGTCCGGAATTTCGTACCTCCTGGTTCACAATCTCATTACGTTCGTGCAAACTTCCTCGCGCTTCGCTTTCACGTGCTTAAAACTTGGGTCAATATTTAACTTGTGCGTAATAACGCCTCGAACTTATACCACCATATCAAAATGGGACCAAGCAAAACAATGCTCTTTTTCCTCGTAAAGTCAATTAGAGCAGTCCGATTACCTCCGAGCATCGTAACCAACCGTAACCTTCCTGTCGGGTTTTTCTTCACCAAAACAATTTCATCTATCTCCATGCGTGGGACAGATTCTCAGCGGACTGACAGTCGCTTTAATTGCTATCTGAGGACTTACCTGGGCCGTAAGGTTTCGTGGTCGCCTCAGAACATTCCCGCGATCTGCCGCTTCCTCTCGATCGCCGCCCCCACTTTGTTGGGATCTTGATGCACCGTGGTACGTTGAAGGCGTACCGAGGTTGTGGATCCGTGGTCGCCCAGGATCACGCCAGTACGAGGATAAGCGATCTATTACGCAGTAACTTTTCGAAAGAGGTGACTCGCTTCTACATAGGTTGGCGGGTGATCTCTCCCGGTGTGCTTTGTTTCTCCATCAACCCTACCAGGACGCCGACTTCTTCGTTACATCGCATTCTTTCGGCCATAGCTTCCAGGTGCCTCCATCATGATGATGTTGGTGAATCGCCTCCATCTACCAGGACCCTCCTGACCATGCAGGTTCCAATCTGGACCTTGATCACAAGTCCATCGTGGTGTGGCCCATGCACTCCTTGTAGGTCTGACTCATCAAACACAATCTCCTGGGCTGGACCTGCTTGTCCGGTTGGTGGCTGTTGCCTGTTCTCCAGAGCCACACGCTTTGCAGCAGAGTACGTTAGTCCACAAATATCTGAACCACCAGAAATAAATTTTACCTCATGTGTTGGCGGTGGTGGTGGAAGATCTCTGGGCTCATCTCGTTCATCCTTGTTCCTCCTGTTCCTGGGCAGGATATCCTTCAGGTGGCCATTCTTTAGTAGATGAGCTATCTCCCTCCTGAGAGCTATGCAATCCTCTGTGGTATGCCCAATATCATAATGGTACTCACACCACTTGGTCGTGTCTCGCCTTGGGTTTGGCTTCTCACTCGCTTTTGGCCATCTGACTGCTGAGCCCAACTTGTCCAGCTTGTTGATCAGGCCTGGCAGGTCTACAGAAAAGCAATACTCTGAAACTGGAGGTGGAACCCTGGGTGCATCAGTCTGTTCATCTACGGCGTTGGCCTCCCTCCTGTTTGGCCTCTGGTATGGACCAGGCCTGTTGTTGCTGTGCCGTTGGGTGGTGACCTTACGTTCACCGCCTTACGGTCACGATATCTTGCCCTAAATCAGCCGGGTCTTCTTACCCCGATGCGGGCGAGCCTTAGCCTGCACATCCTCAAAGGTAGAACAAGGGTAGCGAGTTAGTTCAACATATAAATCAGAATCTCTAACCAAACCTTGCCTGAAGGCCTCTATGGCCGTGCCGATGTCACATCCGGGATGGACACTTTCTCTTTGTTGGCGGTGCGGGGAAGTCCCTCGTGAGACTCGTTCGTTACGACCACCGATGCAGATCACCGGGTCCGCTTCTCCAACAACTGCTCTTGGCGAACCGGACGTTGAAAAGGTTGATCACCCGCAGCGACTTGATGGTCTTGATTGGCGTGTTGATGTACCACCGAGGGTCGGACTACCAAGGTTCAACCAAAGCTTTTGCACATGCATGCCTCCTCTTCTTTGGGATAGGGACGTTGAACATCCTCTGCTGTATTGAGCAACGCGTGTTCCGCAGGATCTGCCCCATCATGTAGTTTTAGGTTGAGCCGTGTACTTCTTTGGCATCTCGACCATTGCAATGCAATCATCGAAGGGTGAATCGAGTAGCATCCTGGGGTTGCCTCCTCATGGGTGGTGGAAGCCACTAGAACCTTGCGCACCAAATCGAGAGTTTCTGCGTCTCCATCATCATGTCGCATGACTTCGCCGCACTAACTCCTCTGGTGTCTTTGGGTCTCCACTCCACCTGCAAAGATCATTCTCTGGATTCTCTTCCACATTGAGTGGATCATCTTTGATCCTTTTGATCCTGCAGAAGAAAAAGTAGAGCAGTCAAGATGCTTGATTACATCAGAAAATGGTGTACCTGGTGGGATCCTGGATCCTGAGGCTTTCTTCTGGACTGAGGAATCCAGCTGTTTCCTTAGGGTTGCCTCAGTCTCTTTCAGTTTTGCTGCCTCGGCCTTAGCATCCTCTGCAGCTTTCTTGGCCTGCTCTGCGACCTGCTTGGCTTGTTGCGGTTCTCGGAGCTTGAGCATGGCTTCTGCACTTGTGCCTTCCATCTCTCACGTTTGGTTGATCTCGTTGGTTTTTGGAAAATTTTGTAGGATTAATAAACTAGTATCCCCATAGACGGCGCCAAACTGTTCGGGGTGATTTTCTCACACGGTTCGATTAAGGTTCACGTGGATCTACTAGTACTATCCTTTTATTGTGGTTTAGATTATTGAGTTGAAATGTAAAGAAAAGCAATGAAAGTACACAAAACACACGATATGTTTACGTGGGAAAAACCCTTAAATGTTAAGGGAAAAACCACGGGCGCCAAGCCAGGAGAGGATCTTCACTAGTTCTGGAACAGGTAGTACAGGATCTGGACCAACTGGTACAGGATACAATAATGGAGTAAAACTACGATTAAGTGTCTAAATGCTTAAGAATTGTGATGAGTGATGTGTGCTTGTGTTGTGTGATAATGAATGGCTTTTTCTTCTGAGTTCTCCTCCTTATATAGTGCCCTTAGCTTCAACGTTTATCTCCTTCTTTGTAGCCAACCTCCCCTAGAATCTCTCCAGCTGCTCCTATCTTCAAGGCTTCGTTTCTGCTCCTTGACCAAGTCTTCCAACGACTCTTTTAGGGTTGTTGCTGCGGTCTTGGGCTTTCCTCTTTGATGTTTGACTTTTTTGTTGGGCTTGGCCCATCTTGGCTTTCTCTCTCGACCGCACCTTTGTTTTGTGCATGCAGCCTGTCAGTCTTTATGCGTCTGGACTGGCGAGGATCTGTGCCGTCTAGGCCTGGCCCAGGGTTCTGGACCAGCCTGGGTTTTTGGTCCCAACAATAATCATCATCCAAACCAAACCCATACTAAAAGTTTCAATCTTTGATGAACAAAAGCAATAGGAAAGAGAAATAGCAACCAAAAACACAAAAACAAACCCAAATCAAGATGATTATATATAATAAAATAGAATCCAACAAGTTTCTACAATTTATAAACTCTAACTACTACAAACATCAAAACTAATTGATTATAAGAAGGAGAGATGAGAATTATACCCTAATTAGAAGAGAGAATTGGATAATAATAATAATTGAAGAAAAACCGAGACCGATTCACCCAAATTTCAACTTGAATATCAACTTAAACTTTCAAAACTTGAAACCCTAGATAATCTCCTCTAAAATGATTTTATATTACTTAGAAATTACTTAGCAATGAAAAATGAGGGTTTAGAGTATATATAGTCGCTCCAAAATGAAGCCAAAATAAGTCGCGTGAAACAGGGCCAGTGGGTGGGCGACCTGACTCAGATCTGGCGGCCTGACTCGCCCGGTGGGCGACATCTCATGCAATGGGCGACACAGTCGTCCGCCCGACCTTTGTGTCGCCCACTTACTCTCCAAACTTGCTATTCTTGCTTCCTTTTCGATTTCTCCTTGCTTCTTTTGCTCTAATTCGTCGTGTGTGCTTCCGAGTACCTGCATACAACCAATATAGAGCAGTACCTCGTCCAAAAGCGGAAATTCAAAGCTTAAAAGATCGAAACGAGCGAAAACGACAAAAACGAGCCTAAACTATGACTTATGCGCATGAAAGTAAACGAAAAAGAGTTGAGCAATGCAATAAAAGGGCGGTAATTCTCAAGCTAACAATATTTTTGAAAATTTACAATGAAAATCGACCACTAACTTAAAAGTAAGAGTATTTACAATGAAAATTTACAAAATAAAAAAAAAAAAAATAATAGCCCGTTAGTCACTAACTTAAAAGTAACTTGTACTCCGTACTCCGTAAAAAGAAATATAAAGTTGAAATATCCGATTGACAAAATGTTTTTTTTTAAGGTTTAAGTGACCCATTTTAATTGTGGTTGAATTTGTCGTTACATTTTTCTAAAATTATTTTGAATACTATTCAATCATATTATTGTTAAATTTTATATTTATATTTACACCGTAATAATTAAAAGACATAGCAAATGTTGAATCCCAATTGTTAAATTAAACTACTCTAACAAATAATCAAGAATTATAAATTTGAGGTTTTAAATATTTGAACAAGAATTCTATCTATATATATGAAATATTATCGTTAAAAGTTAGTAAAAAATTACTTAGTGAATGTTTTATAATGAAACAAAATATTAAAACATAAGACATTCACGATATAGACAAATTATTACAATTACAAATTACAAATAAACTATTATAACCATACAAATTATAACAAAAGACTAAAAAACCCCTTGAATATCACGGGTCACAAAATTAGTTATGAGTATATACTCCGTAATTTGAAAGAAGATACAATATGGCGAGTGTTATTCGACGGAAAGGATTACTAAAAGACGGAATGACAAAAGACTAATCTATCCTTCATTAATACCTAATTAACTTAAACTAAACCTTCAAAATTTAACTTTCGCCAATCCTCCTAAACTTCCTAAACAAAATATATTGAAACTTTTCACTCAAAAAAAAAAAAAAAAAAAAAAGAAAAAAAATATATTGAAACTTGAATTGAATTGAATCAAAATCCTAAACCTTCAAAATATAACTTTCAAATTAAAAAAAAAAAACTTTCCCCAATTATAGAAACTCAACCAAAATACGGAGTATATCAAAATCCTCCAATTTTATCAAAACTTGAATTGAATTTGTGGGTATCTTGAAGATTGAATTTGTGGGTAAGATTGAAGTCGATTTTGAAGTGTTCTACCATGGTAG
The DNA here is from genome assembly GCA_023091065.1 of Dianthus caryophyllus. NCBI lineage: Eukaryota > Viridiplantae > Streptophyta > Magnoliopsida > Caryophyllales > Caryophyllaceae > Dianthus > Dianthus caryophyllus. The sequence continues at coordinate 7,031,363 of CM041521.1, read as the reverse complement.
AACCTTAGAACATTTAGGGTTCTACCATGGTAGAACCGTAGAACATTTACGGTTCTACCATGGTAGAACCCTAAATGTTAAATATTCCAAAGTCGTACAAATTTAAAAAAAAAAAAAAAAAAACTTCCAAAAAAAACTTATTCAAAATACAATTTCCATCAAAAAAACAACTACTAAATTACCAAAAATACTAAAAATTAATAAACCATATAAACAACAAAATATATCTAAAAATTACCCCTACTCCGAGGTCACCGTTTTGTCAATTGTGGAACTCCGACATTTAAACCGTTAACTATAATTTTCTTTAAAAAATTTACCGTTTTTAAGAGAGGTTTTACTAGTGAAAATTTTTAAACAAGGTGAAAAATAAATGAAGTAAATACTCATTTCAAGTAAACTACCAATCAATAAATGAAAAACAAACAAAATTAAGCATAAGGGTAAAATGGTCAATTCACCTACATAACTAGTCATTAACTACACTAATGCATTCCGTCTTCAAGTAATCATTTCCGTCGTATAACAATTGGGTACAATAACAATTGGGTACAATATCAATTGTGAATTTGTCCATCATTCTCACGGGTAATTAGACATAGAAAAACGAAATTTAAAATAAAATACTCGTACATTCATATTAATACGACAAATACTACAGCAAGATGATTTCATGCGTACGATGAATTATTTGTGAGTTGCGACTATAATGTGAGCATTATAGCGTTGCATTCACTCTAAAGTTTGAATAACCACTAAAACCTTAAAAAAAAAAAAAAAAAAAAAAAAAAAAAAAAAAAAAAAAGTACTCCTTAGCATATTAAGTGTTAAAGTAGGACAAAATGCTACATTTTACTCGAATGTAACTTGTCGTGCAGCGTAAAGCCGCTTTCTGATAATCACTTGCTTACGCTAATTTAAGCAGTTTCATCATGAGACAATCTTACATTAAATCATAGCCACATTCTGCTACTAAAAAATTAAGTAACAATTAATCATAACTATTATTAATACGATACAATAATTTATTATAAGGTGCAATTGACGCGATAATATGTGAATTTGGATATGGATAAGCGGTGGAATAGAGGAAATAACACCATAAAATCAAGCCATCAATCAATCAACCGCCAACAAGAAACCAACCAACCCCAAAACTATTGAAAGTTAACATCAAAAAACACAAATAAATGGGCACATTATCATCAGCAGGTTGTGGCCCATTCATTTCATATCAATTTCACCGTAAATACACTTCTTCTTCTTCTTCTCCTTCTTCTTCATTCTCATTATCATCATCATCATCATCTTCTTCTTCTTCTTCTTTCTTCTCGAATTTTACAAGCTCATCATTGTCTTGTGCTAAATTTGACGGTTTTCAAACACGACGCCGTTTTTGTGTCGCCATGGCCACTGATTCTACCAAGCCTACTGTTCTCGTCACTGGCGCTGGTGGTCGCACCGGTATACTTTTCCTTAGTTTTGAAATAAGATCGTTATATGCGTACCAATGATTTTACATTTTTATTTTATTCTACTTTTTTTTTTTTTGGCTCTTATTTAAGGCCTTTGTTTTCTATGCAACAATATTTTAAAATTGAAACTGTACGGACAAAATGTTTGTCACTAAATTGTGACTTGTACTTAGATAATCATAATTTAATCGGACGATACAGTGATCATATTTTAGTTACAAGGACCGTACAAATGTATACGTAATCTTATTGGAGAATCACATATTTTAAAAAAAATGTAAAGAATCGTATAAATGTGTAACTGAAAACGTAAAGAATTAGATAAATTATTTTAAAACAAAAAAAAACCGTAAAGAATTACGATTAGTCGATTACAAATAACGATATTAGTATATTAGTTTAATTTTTCTATTAATTTGGAGTCGGCTAACCTGAATCATCTGTGAACTTGTCGATGACACGTTAATTACGGTTTTTATAGAATTGAGGATCCTTGAGATTATATGTGGACTGATACAAGCCCCCGTTTTGTTGTCCATTAGGCCAAATTGTGTATAAGAAGTTGAAGGATCGGTCAGACGAATTTACCGGAAAAGGTTTAGTCAGAACCAGCGACAGTAAGCACGGAATTGGAGGGTCCGACGATGTTTTTGTCGGAGATATCAGAGACGCTGACACCATTGCGCCTGCAATACAAGGTATTGATGCTCTGATAATTCTTACCAGTGCTGTACCGAAAATGAAGCCGGGTTCTGATCCTGCTAGAGAAAGGCCTGAATTTATGTTCGAGGAAGGAGCGTATCCTGAGCAGGTTCCTTCTTTAGCCTGCTTTATTTTGCCATTTTATGAGTTGTTTCGATTGTCGTCGTCGTGTTAACAGACTCTACCTGCTTCCAGGTTGACTGGATTGGACAGAAGAATCAAATCGATGTTGGTGAGAGTTAACTACCCGCAAACATTATGCTGGTGAAGGAAATATGGTTCTTTCATGTGATTAAATCGATTTTTTTTTTTTTTTTTTTTTTTTTTTTTTGTGAATAGCTAAGGCTGCTGGAGTGAAGCAAATCGTGCTGGTGGGATCAATGGGAGGCACAAATCCGAACCATCCTCTGAACAGCTTGGCTAATGGAAATATATTGGTAAAAAGTTTATCCGGGTTTTTGTCCTTTTAAGTAGTCTTGTCGAAACATAGAAGCTAACTGCAAATAAATTTTATAGCTTTTTTTTGGATTTGTTTTTTTATTTGTGTGTGTGTGTGTGTGTGTTTTTGTACTTCTGTGTCTATGATAAGGGTCACACAAGTGACGTTTCTGTGCTGGTTTTATCTTGGCTGTATGACTATGTACTGAAATACATAGATCTGAAGTCTCGGGTAATTGAGAAAATTGGGTTTACTAGAAGATCGTGAATGAATTCATGAAACACGTCAACATTTCTGTGAATGGTACGAGTACAAAATGAATATGGATATAATTGTAGGTCATATATGTGATTGAAATGTATAGCATGCTTCTGTTTTGTTATGTTTTAGATTGAAACTAGACTAACCTTTCTACGCTCACAATGTTACAGATTTGGAAGAGAAAGGCCGAGCAGTATCTAGCTGATTCTGGAATACCGTACACAATCATAAGGTATTTTCAAAATTTTCATCATACTACTGTGTGCTAACGCTAAATAAGTATCCTGAACTGCTTTTCATGTTCATGACAATTTAGTAGAAGTTCAAAACTGTGAAACCGTGAATGGATATTAATATATTATGCTTTGATGTAGGTTTTCTTACTTCCCTAATTATGTTACTAGCTAACTAACGCCAAGCCTAGTTAGTGGACGATGATAGAAATCCTCAACTTTGAAACAAAATTCTTTCAGCATTTTTAAGAGCACATAGCTACCTACAAATTATTTGCTAAATTGTCGTCCCCAAATATTTTCCTCCCTCTGTATCGTATCATACAAGTGATTTAATTTAAAAGGACACAGGCTACTGTCTGTTGAATCTACTCAGGAAATTGGAAAGCATCATTTGGGCAGTTAACCCCATTTGTATATTCGATACAAGTAAAATGATGTAGAATTTGTGTTCTACTCCATATTCTACTTCAAATTTGTAAAAGGAACCCGTAGAAATACTTTCGAAATCATCTACAGGTAGCAGAAACAAAAAAAAAAAAAAAAAGCTTTAGGTTTCCTTAAGCTATTTATCCTAGATAGAAGTGAAAACAAGTTTTTTAATTACATTGATTGGCCGAGTCAGGGCTGGAGGCTTGCAGGACAAACCAGGAGGTGTCAGGGAATTGGTTGTCGGAAAGGACGATGAACTTCTTCAGACTGATATCAGAACCGTGTCGAGGTCTGATGTTGCAGAAGTCTGCCTTCAGGTATGTTATTGTTGGTCTAAACTTAAATTCCTTTGTTTAGTTCTCCCATTCGCTAAACGTAAGTGAGATGGCCAGGCCCACAAGCAAGCGAAGTTCCATCCTAAAACCAATTGGTGATAGGAGGAGTAGCCCACTTACTTATAAACATGTCACCTCACTATTAATCCGCCGATGTGGGACTTTGTTTGCTTTTAACACACATGGGAACCAAGCTCAACAGTATAGTTGTTAACCAAGACGTTAGGCTGTGTGTATTTGACCCTCCTTACCCCGTCATTTGCTCGAATACATTTATACATCATTACATTGCAGCAATGTTATCTTACTGTTTAAAAGTTGACAATCATGATTGCATGTGTGTACATCCGACTTTGTGTTGCACAGTCTGAATGTCCTCGCTAAATTTTACTTGTATAACCTGCGCAGGCTTTGAAATATGAGGAAGCGAAGTTTAAGGCGTTTGATTTAGCTGCAAAGCCAGAAGGAGCTGGTGAACCGACCACGGATTTTAAAGCTCTGTTCTCCAAAGTAACCACTCGCTTCTAATTTCATGACCAGTTCATGTTAAAATCCCTTTCAACTTATGTGATTCAAGTATATGTTCGGCAATTTATGATAAACCATGCTAAATGATGGTTGTTGTCTGCCAATGTTTTTCGGGTGGTTTTCTGTGAAATGAAACTCTGCGCGACACTGCAGATCAATAAAAAAGAGAGGCCCTGGTGTAGATTTATATGTTGTTTTGGCTGCGATATTTATTTGCAGATTTCTATTATCAACTTTAAAAATAGTTGAATGAGGCTTGGCTTTATCGCTTGTGTTATTTCATACGGAGTAGCTTTTAATGTTTTTTTGATATGGTGTGAAAATCCTGTTTAAAGCAAGCACATAACTATGAGCCAAAAAGAGGTGGCAATTGGGTTAGTCGGGTTGGGTCGGGTCATGTTGGTTTCGGGTCACATCGGGTCAAAGTGTCCTTTGGGGTCATGTCGGGTTCGGTTTTGGTCGTTATGGGGTCGGGTCATTTCGGGTTAAATAGTGTGTTGGGTCGGGTTTGGGTTGGGTTAGCGCGATTTTATCACATAACTTCAATTTTTACCCACTAAAATAAGTATTTCGACTGTTATATTATGTAATTACTTCATTATTTAGTCAAATGTATCAAACCAAATACTAATTTGCTTTCAATCTAATCATAATTAGGCTTAATAATTATCGGGTTATCAATTTAGTCGGGTCGATACCGGGTCGAGTCGTCATTGGGTCGGGTCTGGGTTGGGTTGGGGTCACTGATTTTCGGGTTATGTCGGGTTACGGGTCATTATCGGGTCGGTTTTGGGTCTCAATATTTTCGGGTCTACTGGGTCTAGTTTTGCTCGGGTTCAGGTCGGATCACTCAAGTTGGGTCAGACTTCCCAGCTTTATGAACCACATGAGAGTTGAATATAATAAAACATGATATTTGCATACTCAATTGCAACAAAAATTATTATTATTGATTAAAATGATATCGAACGACTTATGGAGTATTACATTATGTTAATGGACAACCAAACAACTTCCTACATTATGTAAATGGACAGCCAAACAACACCTGAAATTGTTACGGACATATCAAATTAATTTGTAATTGGAATGTATTATGATCAATAATACAAAGTATGTAAAGGTATTTATTTATTAATAAAAGCAACAATTAATTTCATATTGTGTTGCCATTAAAATCAAAAATATATGGACTATAATTTATAAAATATTGTCTAAACAAAATGATTATGCTAACAAATTGTATTGTAAGATACTAAGATATACTACTAATAACTATCTACTCTAGTGTAAGTTAAAAGATTAAACGTATTAACTATTAATATTTGTTACTCTCTATTTATTATTACTACTAGTCAAACATCAACTGAAATCCTTCACTTCATAACATTCTCAAGTAATTAACACCAAAACTACGTTTCACACCAAAATCAAGTATAAAAACCACTCTCCACACACCCATAAGGCCATAACCATTACCTTCAACTCAATTCCCAACACAACACGACACAACCCGTTTTCCTCAAATACTCTAAAACCGAAAATGGAGTCAAAGTCCGCAATCTCAGCCATGCTCATGATCACTCTGATCACAGGAACACTACTCCAAAGCGGGCTGGCGCAATGGGCAGAGGCACCGGTCGCACACAGCCCGACTCCAGGGAGCACATATGAAGACCAAAAGGCGGGAATATACGAGTGTTTCCTCACATTGTACACAACAGCACCAATATGTTTGACTGAGATACTAAACACAGTTGTTACTGGACGTCTGAGTTTAGGCCCATATTGTTGTGAAATTATTAAGACCATTAAGGATGAATGTTGGAAGACTTTGTTCCCTGTTAGCCCTGATCTTCCTCCTTTCCTTAAACAACAATGTGACAAGGATAACAAATTTTAAGGCTCGGTTATGCTGTATAACGGTCTTATCTGATAATCTATTATTTTTTAGGAGTTTAATCAATATCATATAAACTAGTTATATTTTTGAAAGTTTAATTAAGTTTAATTACTGAAATTTGACTGTAACTAATTTAAAAGGGAATAGTTACATTTTTGTAAGAAAACATATCATATAAAATTATATTTTGAATAAAAGAATTTACATAAGACCATGTTTATCCGTAGTTGAGTCAAACTACTACAAACTAGTTTAAGCAATAAAATATGAATTTCTTTTTTCTCAACTAGTTTCCTCAACTACTTCAAAATTTTATTTATTTTCATTTTAGCTTTTTATTTAGTGATGAATTTAAAATAAATCCAAAAATTCCACAAAAATTTCAAAACAAATATTTTAAAGTTTGATATAAAAATAATCGATTTTATTCATTTTGACACTTTATTAGTAGTTTAACTTAAACTAGTATAACATCATTTTCCTCTTATTTTATTTATTTTCATTTTAGCTTTTTATTTAGTGATGAATTTAAAATAAATCCAAAAATTCCTCAAAAATTTCAAAACAAATAAAAAAATGTTAACCAATAACCATGTAACATGTATACTAGTTTAACAAGTGTTTAAAGTGTTGGCATGAAAAACTAGTTTAGATTTTTTTATTTCCATTTTTCTTTATTTTTATTCTTAAACTACTTCCTAAATTACTTCCCCAACTACCAATAAACAATTAAACATGGTCTAATAGAAGAAGGGTGAACTCTAAAATGAAATGTCTTACGCATGAAAGGCCAATAAAAATTGAAAGTATCTTATTTACGCATGAAATGCTGATAAATACTATTTGTCGTCTCACGTATGAAACGGTCTTACGATAGACTAACTCTAAAAGTAAATAGCGCGCAAAATGTAAATGTGAAAACCATATATCATAATGTAGTACGGAGTACTCCGTATTATATTAACTCGATGTTGACGTAGAGTAGGGGTGTGCATAAACCGTGTCGGACCGTAAAACTAGACCGGTCCTGACCGTAATCAATGGGACCGGAATCGATTTTTAAAATTCCGGTCTAGTATTCGGTCCGCGCTTTTTTTTATTCCAGTTTCCGGTCCGGTCCGTTTTGGACCTAAAAGACCAGAACTAGTTTTGATTGTGCACCTTAATATTAGTTTAAAAGCGATTGTTTGTCATAATTATGTTAGATTTGAACTTAACAATATAACTATACCTTAATACGCATTTTTTCACTTTTATAATTAAAGCAATAATTTTAACCTTATCTATATCTATATCTATATCTATATATATATTAAAAAGCAAACTTGCAAACTTAGAGTTGTTTGATGTGTTAGATGATCGCCATGTACTCTTTTTTTGCTCCTTATTCCGCCACCTAAGCTGTTTCTAATAGGTTAATTTTCTTTTGCATAATTAATGACCACAATTTATAGTGATTAATAACAACCATAATTATAATTAAATTCATTGATTCAGTATTTATCAATAATCTAAGTTACACCATTACAAAAATTAATAAAAATTTCACACATTATATACAACACACGTTTATTACCATATAAAGATTTAAGAAGATAAATATTTTGAATGTTAGATAAGTTTAAATGTATTATAAACAAAGAGATGTATTCAAAACTGGAGTAAAAAGAATTTGAGGTTAAGTAATGAATAAATATATTTATAATTAAAAAATCTTATAACTCATCGTTAAATACTCGTATATTATAATCATCAATATTTTACAACAATGATAGACAAACACCAAACATTTGTAACGCGTTTGTAACAGTTGATTGATTAGGTATAATAACGACAACACTAGAAACAAAAACTATTTTCTATAAACAAAATAGCTCATTGTTTCCGTTACATCACTTTTAGGTATATAAACATGCTAACTAATTTACAAAATTGAAAATGTAAAATATATAACGATCCCGTGAATCTCACGTTTATATAAAAATTAATAAAAATTTAAGAAGATAAAAATTTCACACATTATATACAACACACGTTTATTACCATATAAAGATTTAAGAAGATAAATATTTTGAATGTTAGATAAGTTTAAATGTATTATAAACAAAGAGATGTATTCAAAACTGAAGTAAAAAGAATTTGAGGTTAAGTAATGAATAAATATATTTATAATTAAAAAATCTTATAACTCATCGTTAAATACTCGTATATTATAATCATCAATATTTTACAACAATGATAGACAAACACCAAACATTTGTAACGCGTTTGTAACAGTTGATTGATTAGGTATAATAACGACAACACTAGAAACAAAAACTATTTTCTATAAACAAAATAGCTCATTGTTTCCGTTACATCACTTTTAGGTATATAAACATGCTAACTAATTTACAAAATTGAAAATGTAAAATATATAACGATCCCGTGAATCTCACGTTTATATAAAAATTAATAAAAATTTAAGAAGATAAAAATTTCACACATTATATACAACACACGTTTATTACCATATAAAGATTTAAGAAGATAAATATTTTGAATGTTAGATAAGTTTAAATGTATTATAAACAAAGAGATGTATTCAAAACTGAAGTAAAAAGAATTTGAGGTTAAGTAATGAATAAATATATTTATAATTAAAAAATCTTATAACTCATCGTTAAATACTCGTATATTATAATCATCAATATTTTACAACAATGATAGACAAACACCAAACATTTGTAACGCGTTTGTAACAGTTGATTGATTAGGTATAATAACGACAACACTAGAAACAAAAACTATTTTCTATAAACAAAATAGCTCATTGTTTCCGTTACATCACTTTTAGGTATATAAACATGCTAACTAATTTACAAAATTGAAAATGTAAAATATATAACGATCCCGTGAATCTCACGGGACACGGAACTAGTTATAAACTTAAAAATCTAAATGGTAAGTAACATAATCCGGACCAACCGGTCCGCATCGGTTGTGGACTGGAAAAATACGGTCCGGTCCATGGACCGAAATTCTTAAATGCAGTCCGATCTTCGATCCTTAAAATTATTGAGTTCCGGTTTCGGACCATTCCAGTTTGGTCTTGGACCTGTGAACAGTCCTAACATAGAGTAGTAAGTAATTGGATTGTAAAATAATTTCTACAATAAATATACTCAATATTTTAACATGGGGTATTTGAAAAAAATTGTAAATATGATCAACTTTGTTATTATAATTGTCGTCACTAATAATGTGACTTTTGATAAAGTACGATTAAATGTGTAATAATCATATTAGGTGTAAACCTAAGTCCCACTTCGGTGGTGAAAAAATAATAGCTCGTACCTATATATGTGTATATTAGTACGACGCCTTTTGGGAATGAGCTCAAGAGTAAATCCGTGAGGGTATGATCCAAAGCGAACAATATCGTATTATCATGGATATTGGTCATCGATATAGCAGAGGCCCGACATCAACAGCCAATGCAGTCTTATTGAAGACTTTTTAACTTTTTTCTTTTTAATTTATATTTTTATATTTAGTATTAATTCTCACACAGGGCCGTAGATTCATTTTGGGGGCCCGTGTTCTGTAATTTCATTGAGGCCCCTAATATTAGTTTTATCATCCTTCTATTGAATAAAAATTGAAAAATCTGTTAATAACTAAAACATACTTTGTCCATTCGAAGAGAAAATTATCTATTTACGCCTTACACTAATGAAAATAAAAAGTATTTTTATCGAGTTTTATATCACTGAACGAGATATATGGACTACATTTGCACCTTTTTGGGGCATTCGAATATTTGAGGCCAGCGTTCTTAGAACACATTAAACATGCTAAAAATTGGTCCTGTTCTCACATATAGGTAAAAGTAATTGGTCTTCTATTATTTTAACATGAGTGTGTCTCACAAGAGACCAACACATTACGTACTTAATTAAAATTTTGACTTTTTAAAATTAAATAAGAGTACTCGTATAACTTAACACAAACTCTCTCACAAACCTCAAAATAATTTGTTTTATATATATATAGAGCTATTTTATCTTCCATAAAAATCACAGAATTTTATATCTCATAGAAAATACAGAATAACTTATCATGGACTTTCTCACAAAGCTAAAAAACAGTCTCTTTTATATAAATATATGAAACGATTATATAAAAATATAGAACGATTATTTTAATAAAAGTGAATTTTATTAAACGGTCCTGTGAATATATTATTAAGTATTTACTCCTACTATTCAAATCCAAAGACATCCTCCATTTTTTCACATTTGTCAAGACGCATTAACGACAATATCTATAATTTTAAATTGTATAAAAATATAAAAATTTGATATGGATATTATATTTAATTATTTATCGAATATTATTTACCTAGATGAACAGTATCAAAAGAAAAGATATGTCATTCGATATATTATTATCTTTTGAGTAAGACGGTGGTGTGTATTACGAGTATTTAAGTCCCAACAAAACTCACAATCCATCCAATCCCAGAACACAAGCATCCCCTACCCGTCCCAAACTCAAACCGTAAAACCCTCGAAAACCCAGAAAAAACAAAACTCCGATTAATTTCACGGCGACGATGACGGTGGAGACGGCCAACGGCACCGTCGACGTAGCGTCGGTGTTGCAGAACAACCTCTCTAACGGCGGCGCAAAACCTAACCCTAATTCCAAAAAATCTAAGGACAATGAACGCCGCCGCCGTCGCAAACAGAAGAAGAAAAACAACAACAATAACAAGAACAATGAGTTTCAAACTTCGAATCAAATCAATGGCGGTGATGACGCTGTTTCTGACGATAAACAGGTATATTATCTTCCGCTTTATACTTTCGATGCGTTTGTTCGTCTGTTTTTGAGCCGAGTTTTTGCGTTATTGGATTGTAATCGAGTTTAATTGTTTGTGCTCTCTTCGTTTCCGTCATTTGTTTACTTATGTGATTCAATTGATCTTGTTTTTGTACGCTGATGTAGTACGATCATATTATTATTCGAAATCAGAAGCCAAAACCCTAAGTTGTTCATCCTCATTGATTTCATAAATAGAATCGTAAACGATTGACGGAAACACACGCTATTTTGGTGGTTTTAGGGTTTACTAGGCAAACGAAAGTGTTATGTGAAAACTGTTATAGATGCAGATGTTGATTTGAGTATATCGTGTTCTTTGTCCATTGAATGTCTAATTGGATTTTGAATGTCTATTTGTTTGGATGTGCGAATCGTTTTATAACATGAAATTGATCGATTGTGCGCACTCAAATGTCTAATTTGAGACGTTGCGCACTGTTATACACACGCGTGTAGAGTAGAAGACTGATGGGTTTTTGGTTTTTTTTTTTTTTTTTTTTTTTGGTTTGTTGTGGTCTGCTATTTGAGAAGTTTTATGACTTGTATCTCGTCTATTTGGTATTCGTGCTCAAGAGTTCTGAAATCATATCAACTTGCCCTAGCCTTGCTCTCATGGGCTTGTTTTCGTAATAGAAGTTTGTTTTCCGATTAACTTTCGCAGCGCATTAAATTTACTGTTATTAATCTGACAGGTTGAGCAAGTTGAGATAAAATATGTGCCTGAAAAAGCAGATTTGGATGACTTGCCTGACGCTTTCAAAGGGGTTTTTGAGAAGTTCTTATTCAAAGAACCTGAAGGAGATGAGGTAAATTTACATATACCTGTGTCTTTAATGGCTTCTCTTTTTAGTCTTCTGCGGATGTAAGCAGGCCTAAATCGTAATCATTTTTCACATTAATTCAGGCTGATGAGAAAAAAGATGAACCAGATCAAGAAGCAGCGGCAAAGAAGAAAGCGGATTCTGATTCCGATGATGATGATCAGGAATCGGAACAGAAAGAGAAGGGTATCTCAAATAAGAAGAAAAAGGTTTTGAATTTTATTCTCGCTGCTTTGTTTTTCTTTTATCCTTGAGAAACTTTAACTCTCTAAATAGTGATCGGATCTGTCTTTTCTTACTTTCAGCTGCAAAGGAGAATGAAAATTGCTGAGTTAAAACAGGTGTGCCGAAGACCCGATGTTGTTGAGGTATGGATATCCCGTTATTGTTTCTGTTTGATTATTTTGCTTTGTCATGTTCATATATCAAGCAATGGCTAGGTGGAATTTGGAAATTGATTTTGGGCGTTTGTGGTTTTGTACTACTGTAATGGTTGGTATATGTTGTATAACAAACAATCAAATGGTTTGTTAACTGGTATTTGGCTCAGTTCTATGTGATTTGATATGCATACGTTTTGTAATTTGATATGACTCTCAACTGATTGTTTTCTTTTCCTCTTTGAGATGTAATTTTTAAGGTGCCTTCTAGGCCAACTTTTTTTTGTCATGGTTATCTGTTTGTGACTGATAAGCAAGCTGAGTCGATTTCTTGAAGTGGTGTTGTGGTTACATCTGATTGATTATCAAAACTCGATTGTGTTTATTTTATCGTAGAGCATCTTATATACGTGTTCTTATGTTCTCTATCTTATATATGTGTCTTATGTTTGTTCATATGTTCTCTATCTGATATATATGTTCATATATTCTCTACGCCAGCCTAACACTAATGTTGTTCTACGATTTTAGATCTGGGACGCAACTGCATCAGACCCTAAGCTTCTGGTGTTTCTGAAGTCGTACCGGAATACAGTTCCCGTTCCTAGGCACTGGTGTCAGAAGCGAAAGTACCTGCAGGTTAGTTATATCAGTTGATTAGTTGCCTTTACATGTAAAATCGTGTATAATCTAGATACTTATGGATCACTTGGTCTCTTAAGACTTGGGGGGAAAGGGTGGTGCTCTGTGACTGTCGATGAGGTTTATCTTATTTGGATATACATGGTTCTTGCAGGGTAGCTGTTGTGGCGATCATGGAGGCCAAATGGGTAGGTGTCTACTAAAGATGACCCATGAGTGGTTGCCCTTTTAATGTGTTTGATGGTGTAAACTAGGATGTGGAATATGGTTGATTATTACTGTACCAGTGTGCTTCTATGTGTCTAGGTTCACCTAGAAATTTGGGGTGTATCGTCATGAGGGTGTAGTTAGCTCTGTTGTCTATTTAATTTTGGTTTGACTGAATATCTTCATGTTTATAACAAATTTCTAAAAGACATTAGCTTAAGATTTTAGATTGGGTCTAGTTTTCTACTTGTTCAGCTCATATTTGATCTGAATATGTAACTCATCAGTTAACGACCTGTTTTTTGCAGGGTAAACGAGGTATTGAAAAACAGCCTTTTCAGCTTCCCGATTTTATTGCCGCTACGGGTATTGAGAAAATTAGACAGGTAACTGATAATCAATTTGATTTGATATGGGCATTTCAGTTTGTAGCATGGGTTATTAGTACAGTGATTAGATCTTTGCACCTTTCTGAAGCAACTTGCATTGCATTTCTATTTTCAGCCTGTCTAAAAGTAATTTAAATCATGGATTCCATGCTATAGTAGTTTTAGCATCAATTATCTTCATTGCTATTTTATTTTGTCACCTCCTTTTCCTAGTAGAGTAAAGAATTTGATTAAGCTTTGTTACCTGACACTTTACTTTCTCTTCATGCCGGCACGATTATGATACTCAATTTTGACCGATGCACTATCTTATTCATCAATATGTACAGACTTTACATGTTCCAGGCCAATTTTTCTTTCTTAACTTGGGAACCTTTAAAACCAACTGCAGTGGTATTGTGGTTCTACTTTTGATGTAAAACTATATTCGATTTATTTAGCTATTTTCTCGACCAATTTGGCCCATATGGGGTTGTATAGGTTTTGCTACTATTTTTTGGTTTACATGCATATGGTCATGTTCACTATAACAAATGAAAAACAGTAGCAAAACCTATACAAACCCTTATTTGGCCCATATGGGTTTGTTTAGGTTTTGCTACTATTTTTGGTTTTACATGCATATTGTCATGTTCACTATTATATTAATTTTAATGTCAACTTGAGAATTGTTTTCAAATTTTGAGTTAAGCAGTAATGTTCATCGTATTTTCGTAATCCTCGCAGGCATATATTGAAAAGGAGGATAGCAAAAAGTTAAAACAGAAACAACGCGAACGAATGCAGCCGAAGATGGGAAAGATGGATATCGATTATCAGGTTTATTGTCTTCTGAGTTCTTTTAGTATTAGTAGTTAACTCAGAGCTATTTCCGGGGAAGAACTAATAGAAAATTAATGATGGATCCATCTGAGGTTGCCGCTGTGGGTGTTTACTAATATTTACTCTTATTGCACATTACAGGTTCTGCATGATGCATTTTTTAAGTATCAGACAAAGCCAAAGCTGACCAGCTACGGTGATATGTATTATGAAGGGAAAGAATTTGAGGTATGACTTGTTTGATTGCATATAGATTTTCATTGTAATCCCAAAACCCGGGTAACACTGGGCAGTTCCTGTTTCCATTGACTGGCCTGCAATAACCCCCTATAATCTATATGTATTACTGGCTTGCAGCCAAATAGACAGCTTCAGTATTTTGTACGGAGTACATAATTCCAGTCTAACATAGTGTTCTCTGATACACTAGCATTTTTAATATCGTATTGGTTTTCATGTTTGTCGCCGTTACTGAATGTTGAGAATCCAGTATAGATTTCTGTCATAAGATTAGGTTCTGTTTTGTTGGTCTTCTCTTGTGGGGTGGGGGTGACGGATGGACAGAGCTGTGTATAGTACACTTCTATTATCTGAAGTCCAGTTATGGAATCTTTAAGATAGAGCCGGGTTGGCTGAAATTGTGTTAATGCTTGGTTACTTGAAACCTTATCTGACTTGTGAGTTCTGGCAACATTTGGGATAACTTTCTGTTTTTACTGACTGTTTTGATCTTTACTCTTTGAGTAGGGTAGTTGGGTACATCTCTCATTGCAATAGAAGAAAGCTTGCGTATTTAATCTCGTAACCCTCTTCACCTGTCATTAGTCACTTTTGTGTAAGATCAATGCGATGAAGTACGGCTCCTTGGAATATGAGATTGGATAATCTCAGAGACTAACTGTTTCACTTTTTAATTTTGTTTT
Source organism: Dianthus caryophyllus (assembly GCA_023091065.1). Classification (NCBI taxonomy): domain Eukaryota; kingdom Viridiplantae; phylum Streptophyta; class Magnoliopsida; order Caryophyllales; family Caryophyllaceae; genus Dianthus; species Dianthus caryophyllus. The sequence continues at coordinate 7,016,002 of CM041521.1, read as the reverse complement.
GTGTCAGGTAAAACTCAGAGAGATGAAACCAGGTACCCTATCCAAGGAACTCAAGGAAGCTCTTGGTATGGCTGAGGGCGCTTCTCCCCCATGGCTCATAAATATGCAGGTAACTTAAATGATTATTAAATTCTTCAATTGTATTTTACCTCGTGCATAAGGTAGTACAGAGTATAAGCACTTAATGACGTATGTGGCTGTAATTTGACAACATAATTTGAGATTTAGTACAGTAACTTTTCTATTAGGCCCTTACTAACTATACTCCCATCTCTCTTTCAAATTTGACAACATAATTTGAGATCTAATATTGTTGTAACTTCTCAAGTTTGCTGTTACTAATAGTAGTATAGTACTACTGCCTCTCCTTCAAATATTAGTCCTCTGTGTGCCCTTTGCTTACTTGCTTCATCATATCTCATGGCACTAAGCTGTCCTCTACCTCCGTTGCCTAGTTGACCCTTTTTGTGTTACTCAGAACCTATGGGAAATAAAGTAGGGTACTGAACCAAATTATCAATTGTACTGTTGTACACGCTCACGCATCCTAAGTTCTGTATTGTTAAGGAAACTATTTGCTCAGTATTGTTTCCTGGTCCTTACTTAGTTTAGTCAGTTTCTTATCATCTATATTTTTTGTTGCAGAGGTATGGTCCTCCACCATCATATCCTCACCTGAAAATCCCTGGTTTGAACGCCCCAATTCCTCCCGGTGCAAGTTTCGGTTATCACCCTGGTGGTTGGGGAAAACCTCCTGTCGATGAAGTAAGTGATTTGTTTGATTTCTCTGTTTCTAGCTTGGATTTAGTGTGACAAATTGAGCCTTAATCCTTCTATGATTTACGTGCTTTATCAGTATGGGCGTCCATTATACGGAGATGTATTTGGTGTCCAGCAGCAAGATGAACCAACTTATGAGGTATTTTGTTCTCATGTCTTCACTTTGATTATATGTGACATTTCTATCTTAATATTAACGCTATGTTGGGTGTAATGGATGCAGGAAGAACCTGTTGACAAATCGAAGCATTGGGGTGATTTGGAGGAAGAAGAAGAAGAAATGGAAGAAGACTATGAGGAGGAAGAGCCAGAAGAACTTGGAGAGGATGAAATGGAAGATGGTATTCAGTCCATGGACAGTCTATCTAGGTATTTTAATTTTTAACTACTGAAATTATATTCCCAGTTCTTGCGCCTTTTTGAGCTGTTAGGCATAGGTTAATAGGTTGTTACTTGTTAGTCTAATCACATCTTATACGAAGTAAATGGCAGATGGCTAAAAGCCTAAAATGTGTTCTTTTTGACCCCTTCACATAATGGGTAATAAGTACGAGTAGTAGACAATTGCTCTTTTTGGTTAATGGGGACTTGTAAGCAGCCTCTCTAGTGTTTTGAGAGAAGGCTGTCTAAGTTCAATCCCTTATCCTGGTGTGGTAGGCTTATTTTAAATATTGGATTAAAGATAATGTTAGTAGCAACGGTAAGCCCGCAATGAAGTTGAGCTGTAATTTTTCTCACTCACGAGCTTGTTTGTCTTTTACAGCACTCCGACTGGAGTTGATACACCTGATGTTATCGAGCTTAGGAAGCAACAAAGGAAAGAGCCTGAAAAACAGCTTTATCAAGTAAGAGGATTTTTAATTACCAGCTTTTCTGGATTAATTGGTATATTGGCTGGTAATATAGATGTAACTCATTTTTTATTGTTCATGAAGGTACTTGAAGAAAAAGAAGAAAGGATTGCCCCGGGCACACTCCTTGGAACATCGCATACGTATGACCTATGTTTTTTTTTTTTAAATAAATTTTGCTGGTATTGATTTTATATACTGTGTTTCTTCTCCTGCTCATATGTTGTTTTTCATCGTCAACAGTTACAATATTGGAGGTGCAGCCCAAGACAAAACTGGAGCGAAGAGGGTAAGAAAACTGATTTAATTAAGTAATCCTACTCAGTTCGGACCCAATTGCTTCTTTTGCCTGGGTTTTTGGCTGCTGTAGTCGTTCTGTGTTTATTCTGTATATCATTTTACATCATTTTTTTGAACGAGGAAGTACACACTTGTTATTTTTTTTTTTGTGTTGCTTGTGATTGGTGTATGTGCACTCTGGAGCAAATCTGAATTTGCCGATTTCTGTAGTGCAACATGCTCATGTTGGACGGTTTGTTATGTTGACTAGTATCAGACATGATGCTATCTATATTGTAAATGTGCCTGAGCAGTTGCTTCTTTCACTTTCTTATAGGTTGATCTGCTTAGAGGTCAAAAGGCGGATAAAGTGGACGTGTCTCTACAACCAGAACATTTGGAGAACATAGATAATATTTTGCCTTCCATGTAAGCTTCGAACACTTTATACCTGATATCTTAATTTTTGTAGTCCCTGTTATGATATCCATAGTTTGGCGGTGGTCTTTTTAGATGCACTTTAAATTCCGAGTTTAACCATTTATGACTCCTGTTTTAATGCATTGTGGTGGTCTTTAAATGTTTGTTGCATTCTAATTCAACCCTTGATCAATATGACAGGTACGAAGAGGCAAGAGAGGAAGAGAGATTGCGCAACCAGCGTGAAGATTTCAGTGATATGGTTGCAGAGGTCAGTAGCGGTGTCAGAGCCTCGTATAATTATTTTGTTCTTGGCCTCTTTTTTTTTGTAACTTGATGGATCCATTTTTTTTTCCACAGAATGAGAAGAAGAGGAAGCGAAAGGATAAGGATGTCAAATCAAAGAAGAAGGATTTCAAGTTTTAGGCTGTTGAAGAATGTGTTTCTGCTTCCTGGGTTCTGTTTTTCGGCGCTCTCAGTTTTCGTCTGTGCCTGAAGTGTTGTGTCCTGTTGTCGTAAAGCAAGACTGATGACTCGAATTTTAGCAGTTCAATGTTCTAAGCTGTGTTTCCTAAGATCTCTCATGTAGACGACTAATTGATACGTTTCTCGTAACATGCTACCTAAGCAACATAACTATGTAATAGTAACAGCCTTGTGTCATCTTGTTTGTCAATTTGGTTGGGCTGTATGTAGACTTTTGCTTTGTGATATGGTGACTGATAAACGTTTAGTGAGACTTTGCTGTTTGGCGACACTCCTCTTGCGTCCTTCATAGCCCTTAGAATCACCTTGCAGTGCGAACGCACGTATGATCTATGTTTATATTGTCGTCTGTTTGGTATCGGAATACATAATTGTTTTTCCTAAAGAGGCTTGTAGCTCCCTGCCCCTGCCTAGGTCCGACCCACCACCAACGTCCGCCACCGCCACCACTCTAATAGCTTAAATTTAATATAAAAATGATGAAATTTACTTGGTTACTGCATAGATCATGATTCAATTATTTTACTAACTTGAGAATAAAATGGTTAATTTTGTCTTGAATACTGTTTATTGAAGAGAGAAAAATACTTGAGAATAAGAAAAATTTATGAGGGTATGATTAGACTTGGGCAAACAGACCTGACTGACCCGACCTGATAAAGCTGACCCGAGACTCGAAAGTGACCCGATAATCACAACCCGAAACCCGAAATGACCCGATCCGACCCAGACTCGACCCGCAATGCCTTGACCCGAAACCCGAATTGACCAGATACAAAATACTCTTCATTACTTCAAATGACTCAAAAAGAACTTATTTGATATCGTGAAATCAATTAACACAAATTATATACGTAAAAACTTTAAAAAGTAACCATTTGACAAAAAAAATCGTTTTTTTGCCAAAAATTTGCATTTTGACCCGAAAAAGACCTGACCCGACCCAAATTGACCTGAACCCCAAAACGACCCGACCCGACCCGAATCAATACATCGCTCAAACCCGAAATGACCCGACCCAGACCCGACCCGATTGACCCGTTTTCCAGGTCTAGGTATGATATGTCCAACTTTATGATGAAATGTGTGCGTTTGGAGTTCTAGTATCACGTGTAGTAATATTGTAATTATTTTCAAATGTAATCAATTTATAGTGATCAAGTTAATGATTTTCGTAGCTTTAAATGTGTATAATTTATTGTAAAATAGTATCTTGAGACTTATTTTAAAAATTTACTCCGTAGTAGTAAGTAAATTATTAGATAGCAAAAGAAAATAGACTGAGAAAAAAAAGATAAGTAAATATACTAGTCGGAGAGATGAAATAATTTTGAGGAGTTGATTTCATCTCCGATCTTTAGAGTATTTATAAGATAAAGTATAAGAGCAATACTATAACACAAAGAGGAGGAGCAATCCCAATCCCAAATTATCCCCTCCAAAAGAACTAGAAGAACATTTGCTAATTCCTAATTCCGAATTCCTAATTCCTAATTTCTAGTTATGATTCATTACATTTCTCTACAGCAAATTGTTGGATAAATTTTGGTCTTATTATATTTACACATTATAAAAATGAAATACTAAAAAAATAAATAAATGATATTTTTAATTATAGAAGAAGTTCGCGTGAATAATTTTTTTCTTGCATATATTAAACGACTCCTTAATATAAGATTATGAGGGAAAGTGACCATAGAATGATGATGGTCGATAAATAGGTGTACAAACTTCACCCGCCTCATCTTACACACCGTTTTGACACATTTTCTTTCAACTTTATAATTTTTTTGTGATATACATACACTTTCTAATTAATTTAAAATAAATTAATAGTCCTAGAACACAAAAAAAAACACATACTAGCACTTGCTTTATCACTTTTTACATGTATCTATCATAACTTATGATTGATCAATAAGTCTTACATAAATCCGTTTCACGCGTGAAACGAAGTTCTTATGAGTAAAATGTGACTATTTTAATAGTTAAAGTGACCACTTTAACTTTAAATGTGACCACTTTAAAACTCCATAAAATGGTCACTTTAAACGTTAAAATAGTCACTTTAAATGTTAAAGTAGGCACATTTTAGTTACAAATACCCCGTTTCACGCGTGAAACGGTTTTATGTAAGTATTTGTGATGATTGATTAGTTGGAATTGGAATCCTTAGCATGCATAATCAAAATAATGTTTGACACAAACTACTCAACCATTGACTTTTCAACAAATTTAATAATAATGTTAAAAATGGAAGGAATTAAAAGTTAACCACCAAAAAGGTACGTACAAGTAACACAAATACACAAAAAACACTACGGAGTACTTAAGTTTATAAGTTAGCTCCTAAAAAAGCTGAAATTATACGAAAGAACCATTGATTGAGTCGCATGTGAGCACGTTACATAAGCTTGAATGAAGCTGATATCAACTAACTAACTAGCTTCCATGTGACCATCACATGCTAACTTTGTCTTCCTTTCATTTTTTTATTTATTTATCTAAATAGTAAATAATTTCCTCACTTAATTGCCTCACGTTTGCTGCATTTATACACTCTTTATATTTTCGCCTATTATAAATAAACTTTTTGGTATTAAAACATAGAGTTATGGGCCAGGAACGTTAGAACTGAGCTTATGTCTAATAGATTCGAGTTAATTACCTTGATAAAAAAGGTGACTGGCCTGATGTGTATTATTTGCATACTGTTATGCATGCTGGGGGGTTTATCTAGTACGCACTGAAAGTAACGGCTGTAGATCCCTACATTATTCAAAAAAGAAAAAAAAAAAAAAGTAAGAGTCATTGAGTCAAATGAAAAAATATAGTCACTACATACACCCAATATACATTAGTTTGAAAATTTAGTCGTAAATATTTAATTTTGACCGCAAATCAGAAAATAAAAATTCACTCTACTACTACTGTGACCGAAAAAGATGTGGTCACAAGTTAGGTCATAACATTCATATCACCAAAACTATAAATGAGACTAAATAAACCTTAAAAAGATTATTGAAGAAACGAGGCGGCCATATCTCACCTAAGGTTTAACAATGATTTTATTGCAAAAATATGTACTCCCTTTTGCTATAACGGAAGGGTTGATAACTGTTGTTCTGTTCCTGTGTCCATGGTCCGTAAATAAACCCTCACGGGCTTACTCTCGTCTCCTTCCGCAAAAGCTCTCTACCATACATTATATCTGATAAATGCTTATAAAAATGACATTTCATCTTTACGCCACTAATAATATAAGACCTGAATTCTAAACCCTAACATATTAATTTTTTCTACGGAGCACTATTTTCTTTCAATTTTTCTAAGGTTAAAATTACAAAACTTATATTCTACTTCTAATAATAAATAAATAAATAAATAAATAAATAAATAAAAGGGGTGAAATTAATTTGAGATCTCCTGATGAAGTGGGCCTTGCAAGAAGCAAAGCATAAATACAACCCACGTCTGAGTCCATAATTCCTTACATCCAAAAATTTCAGTACTCACTACTACTCACCCATAATCACTTACGTTACGTTACTCTATAGTGAGTGTGTGTTTATTACACTCATTTAATAATACAATATTACATACACAAATATATATTATGGGTGCTCATACTACTACTACTAATAATAATATGGTATTTAAAATATCATTATTATTATTAACAACTGCATTGTTGTCAACCACCGTTTCCGGTAGAGTTCCGGGGACTTACCAACCTGGTTCATGGACTCCTGCCCATGCCACTTTCTACGGTGGCGACGACGCCTCCGGCACCATGGGTAACTTACTTACTTTTCTCCACTTTCCTTATTATATATAGTCGTAATAATAAATATATATATATATTACGACCTCTATTCCATTTAATTGTATATGTTTTGTTGAATATATGCAAGTTACTACTTCTGTTTCTGTCATTCGTTATTATGACTAACATGACGTAATAATAACAACGCTACGATATAGGGGGAGCGTGTGGGTTCGGAAACTTGTATAGCTCGGGATATGGGACAGACACAGCAGCATTGAGCACAGCATTGTTCAACAGCGGATTAACTTGCGGTGCATGCTTTGAAATTAAGTGCGACAACGATCCAAAATGGTGCACCCCTGGTAACCCGTCTATACAAATTACGGCTACAAACTTTTGTCCACCTAACTACGCTCAGGCTAACGACAACGGCGGGTGGTGCAACCCTCCTCTCCAACATTTCGACCTTGCCGAGCCGTCTTTCCTTAAACTTGCTCAATACCATGCCGGTATCATCCCCGTCCAATTTCGTCGGTTAGTATTTTATTTATTTAATCTTTATATCATTGTTAGTTCATGCTTATAATTTCATGGATGTACGAGAAATAATCAGTAAATAAGGTTCTAACAACACGTTTAAAATAATACAGCTAAAACTAAAAGTTCAAGTAGATGGTTAAAGACTAGATTAATTTTATACTCTGTAATTAAAATACTCGAACATAAAACTGGCCATATATATAGTCTTGTGAAATTAAATTAATGTTGTTCAACTATATATTTCAAAATTTATTACTCTATCTAGCAATTACAATATGTTGATGAGTGTCTAAATTTATTGCTAATGAAAATAATTAAAATATTGTAAATAATTTGACATAATTAGTATTATGAATATTATACGCAATTTGGCGCGTAATAAAAGCACAAAGTTGCACTTAACAAAAGCAACTAGCTAATTGCTCGAGATTAGGGATCTTAGACGTCCTTTATTTACTAAGTACGGAGTAGTAGGTCAAATATTCCCACGTTAAGGCACATGTGATGTAAGATATATAAATCCGATAAATTTATCATTAGACCTTCTATAACATGATTAGTTATATTAATACTTTTCTTAAATAATTAGTAGGGTTTGCTCATGATGTGAGACAATTATACTGGAAACATAGTGGATAAGAAAATACGTACTCAGTAATGAGTGTCTATTACAAACGGTTTTACGCATATGAGGAGTTGCCTGTGACTAAAATGTGATCACTTTAACATATAAACCGACTACTTTTATCACAAAATGTCACCACCTTGACCTTTTTTGTTTTTAATGTAATAACTTCAAACATTAATATAAACACATTAGACGTGAAAATAATTATATTTTGAATTTTTGATCACATATAACCAGTCGTAATTATACAAATATCTTTATTTATTTTAGGCTTTTTGTGAAAAATAATTTAGTCGTAATAATGAAAAGGGTGTTGAAAGTGATGCACCGTTCGTTAGCATTGGTAAATGGTGACTGGCACAAACCTATGTAAGCACTAACAGAGTTGATTGTCGTGTAGCCCCTTATTTAGAAAACTTCTTTAGAGAAGCTTCATGGTAGTAGAGATGGAAGTTGGGCCGTGGGCTAATTAAATTTCAGTGACGTAATGTGGCCAAGTTAGCCTGGCCACGCGTCGGCACGGCGACTGATGATGGTATGGGCCATGGGCGTCTTTGCAGCTGCTTTTATGAAAATGGCGTCTTGGCACGGCGTAACCGTCTTGGCCGTCTTGGCCGGCACAGCAGCGTCTTGTGACGCTCTGACACATCTTAGCCCTTATTTTTAGTGAATTATAATTAATTTTTTGTAAGTTTTCTTTTATTATACTCCGTTATAATATAATATATTGAGATTTATGAGTGTTGATATTATACAATATATATCGGGTTCACGTTTTGTGAGACTAATTAACTACGATGGTTGTTGTGAAATCAGATCGTTTCGTATTTTTTTAACTTTTTTTAACTTTTAAATGATTAATAATAAAAATTCACTTTGTATTTGCATTATTTTAAGCTTAAAAAAATTAAATTCGTTCAAATTTTCAATCGCTCGGGTCGAAAAAAAACTCAAAATATACAAATACAGCGAGTGGGCCGCATGGGCTGGCATGCCAATGACCCAAGGCACGACCCAGCACGGCACGTTGGGTCGTGGGCCACGGGCCGTGCCTGGGTCTTCATTTTGAAAAGCGAGCACGCAGACGCGGCCGCGTGCGTGGCTGCGTCTGGGCCATGCCAAAATTTAACTTGACGCGCCATTCAGCGCGTGGGCGGCCCAAAGACGCCCACTTCCATCTCTACATGGTAGATACCTTATTTAATTTTTTAATCTAGGAAAAATCGATCCGATTTAGAATAAGTTTAATGTGAGACGTCTCAATTACAGAATGACACCTATTAAGACTTCATATGAGAATTAAAGAAAACCAATCCATAAAGAGTTGAATAGAAAATTATGTAAGACCTTCTCACTAATACATTTATGTACCGCGTATATTTTATTCAATGCATATAATTTTTTTTATTGTAAAACCGTCTCACACCGTCACACGTAAAATAATTCTAACGAAAACAGGTGTGTCACTTTAAAATTTGCCTTTAAAATTCTCATAGCTTTAATCATGTTATGCTCAAGATGGGTGTAATAATACACAAATATGATACTTCGTAAGTAATACAAGGAGTACTACTCTATTTATATGCTCACTCTGTGCCATAATATTAGTCCCGCTTTGACTTTACGCGGTTTCCTCCAATGCACCACTTCGACCATGTTTTTCATCGCTTATATGCGATTGTTTTTGGTTGAAAATTAAACTTTATGAAAGATATTTTGATAACAAATATAAATATGTAGTTATCGTATAACAATTGTTTATATATTTTAAGCTCTATACCGTCAAAGTTTTAAAAAGATAAATGTAAAATGACGTTTGTAAAAATGTAAAATAGTGTGGGAAGATGAAAGAGACGTGGGCGGTGCAAGGGAAGTAGGGTGGGAGTTTAATGAAACACATCACCGTCGCAGCATTTTAATTGATTGTTGGTTTTATGCAGCGGAATATCCGATACTTAAAAGATATGCTCCACATGCACAGTCCCCCATTCCCTCTCATTCATCTCAATAAATGTTATAAATTAGAAACAATAAGTTTTCAGTGAGATTGTCTTACGGTCTGAAACTTACTACTAGTTACGAGTAGTTAAGAGAAAAATCGGTGAGAATACTTAGTAACTGTTTATTTGTGTTATATGTCTCGTAATAACGTTATTGTGAACAATTAATTATGCTAACTCCCATAATATAATCCTTCAAATCAACTTTTGTGTATTGATGTTATTATGTTCTTAAATTATGAGTAGGATACCGTGCAAGAAGTCAGGCGGAATTCGATTCACGATCAACGGTTCCAAGTACTTCAACTTGGTAATAATCACCAATGTCGCCGGTGCCGGAGATATCATTCGAGTAAAAATTAAGGGTCAAAACACGCAATGGATGAGCATGAGTCGAAATTGGGGCCAAAATTGGCAATCTAACGCGGTATTAGTTGGACAATCCCTCTCTTTCCGCGTCACCACCAGCGACCGCCGCACCTCCACGTCCATGGACATCGCTCCCGCCAGCTGGCAGTTCGGTAACACTTATGTTGGCAAGAACTTCAAAGTCCGCTAATCAATTTACCCTCTTTGAAGACTCGTTCGTCTTACATTACAAAGGATTCTTAGTGTCGTATAATTACCGTGTGTTGATTTTTCTCTTTTATTTTCATGGAGAAGGATCAATGGTATCCCAACCGAAAAATAGGTAGCCTATATTACAGGAACAATGATATGACGTAATCGAGTGATATCAAGTTTTAGTATCACCTTTCTAAATATGTAAAAAGGTGGTATTATCGCTAGATAACGTCATTTCATTTTGTTTCTGTTATACTCCGTAGTATTGTTATTGGTACTTGTTGTGGTTTACGTTACATTTTTTATTATATGTAGCTGCAGAGGCTGCAGATAATTAAAGCAATTAGAGCAGCCCGCAGCATTATTGAAATACACTACTTGACATGTTATAGTGTTTTACTAATATATATTTCAATTACCTTTCAATGTACTTCCTCCATTCCATTCAATTATACATCGTTTCTTTTTCGTCGTCGATCTGGCGTTTCTTTTGTTTATATCTTTAGTTACATAATTCTGAAAAATATGAAATTTGAATATTAATAATGCTCTCGAAAAGGCAATTAAAACAAGATCTCACATGACTATTTTTTATTTCATATATTTGACGATATATCGAAAATTCTCCTCACTTTTGAATAGTGTACAAAAAGCAAATGTATAGAAATGAATGGAATGGAGGAAGTATGATTAACCATTTGGGTGAAACTAAGGCATTTTTTTTTTTTTATATTAACAAGCTATATTAATATAAAACTGTATTATATGTGTATAATGCTAAAAAAAAAAAAAAAAAAATTAATAAAAGTTGAGTGATTTTATGACTTGAGACAGTTTGACAATAGAATTACTCGATTTCCCGTTAACTTTTCTGAAGGCATCATAACTTGTCAAAATTATCCGCAGTCTCGGATTCAGAGTTGTTTTATGACAATCCTCGAACATAAATAACCACAGTGGCCCGTCTTGAACAAACGTGTGAAACGACTACGAAGTGTGAAATAACACTTTCTCTTATTCCAACAGATTTTGCTCGAATGCGTTTCATCGTCTCACTATTAATTATCTCCACGTATCCATACGGCCATAAAGTATACCACATATAGGTCATACAAACCACGGTTAACCTGCTGAAACAGCCATTACTATGATCCAACACTTTGTTCTTTAGGTGTGACTAGGACCGTCAACGAAAACTCACTATGAGTCTAAACTCTATTGCTGTCTTGAAGTTAATCCTATTATTCCAAGCTAATAGTCACTGTAAACATGTCGGTAGATCATTTATCAATCTAAGATCGTTGTTGTGCCTCATTTTCAGCCAGCGTGTAGCTTGCGCTTCAAAATTTGCAATTTGATTAGTTAATCAATACCGCGTAACGGCGTAAGGTATGCCGCTCATGGAATATGGTTGGTTTAGCCTAAGCAAGAAAACTTCGTCAATGTTGCTCCACTTAAACAAAAATCGATACTCCCAACATTTCACTCTTTTCTTTTCATTTATTTTATCTAAAGTCTCCTGGGTAATATTTATTTGTATTTCGATTAAAAATATAATTTTTTTAAAGATTTTTTTTAAACTATGAATCATAATTGGCAAGTGTTATACTCCGTAGCATACAAATTTATTACTCCGTATATTTTCATATGTCAAGGGTCAAACTACTAAGGACACAATTTAATTAACAGAACAACACCTCATTTACATACCTTCTGAGTTAAAGATTAAAGCAATGTCTTAAATCAATGGCACGATTAGGAGTAGCTTTCCGTGTGTTGGACTGTTATCCCTCATGTTCCCGATTTCCTGCTCAGTGCCGCGCTTTGCAGTCATGACTCAGTTTGTACACCCTTTAAACCTCATTAGCTTCCACATTGCAAGCTCACAGTCCAAACCTTAAACAAGATAATGGTAGGAAAAACCATTTACGACCTGGCAAAGTCGGAAAAACTCATATTACTGGGCATAAAAATGAATTTTCCCAATAAATATAGTTAAACGAACCCATGAACCAAAACTCTGATGCAGCTACAAGATACACAGATCATTGAATGGTAGGAATAATGATTATCTAGGCTTCTTCAGCATAGCCGATCATTCTGTCTACGTGTGTACAAACAGAAACAGATAGTAAAATACAACGACTCGCTGCATGAAGCAGCCCTCTTAGGCTCTTAACATTTATGAACATGAGTGTACTACATAAGTACATATGCTGCTGAAAAGCCAAATAATTAGTTTCTCCAGTAAAACTCGCCTTACGACCTGTTCACACTACAGGAAATAGTAAAGCTACAGTGATGCGCCTTGCATCGATATCCTGTGGCAAAACACCATCTCATCTACATGGCCTTATAAATGAACTTCCTAACTTACATCATTTCCTATTCCGCAAACAGCATTGCATCTTCAACATTCATTTATGTCACGAGTCACGACATTACTAACCACAAACTCAGTCACCAATTTTATTTCACCAATCTCAAAGGGTCTTTTTTACCAGAAATTTGACAATAGAATTAGGGATCTCCAAGCTATCAATGACACAATTCAATCATCTACATACCAGTACAAAGAAATCTTCACAAAATCAACTTCTTTCCCCACAAGTACAACATCCTTCACTACCATTCATGTAACCTTAAATCTGCCTATTTTTCAGTAAAAGATGCATGCTCATACTAAACCATTTCTTGCGAAGCCAAGCCAAACGGCCGAAAACCAATACACACATTGCTTACATTCCACTAGTGGTCAATAAAGGCTCAATACGAAGGACAAGAAGTCTCTTTGTTACTGCAAGAGAAAGGTTGCATAGTGATCCCCCTTGTTTGAGGAAGAGCATTTATATGTGCTGGGAGCCCTCAGTCAAATTGCATCACAAAATCGCAAAAAAAGAAAAACGGACCGAATAATTTGGAAAAGAGGAGTAAGCGACACCTTTTACGAATGCCCTTGAAAGTGAGGACCCTAAGACAAACTAAACATATCCCAGATAAACAAACAATTACGCAAGAATAAATACCTGAATAGTAAAAGTCTTGAATCTACCAATTTATCTGGCTCCATATATCCTTGGTCAATCGCAACTTGCCCAATATACTTATCATCAGCAGAAGCGGAGTTTTCACCTGCTTTTTCTTTTGAAATCCTTTGGGCCTATAAGATTTGGAAGAGAGTGATTCATCTCATTTAAAAGAGAAGTTGCTGTCTCAAACTTCCCCATTTTCTTCAAGTTCTGTATCAAGGACCTGTATATGTAGACCGAAGGCCGGACATTTCCTTGTTTCATTGCATCAAATAATTTCAATGCTTCGTCAATTCGACCTGATTGACCAAAGCTCTCAATCAAGGTAGTATAAGTTCTTAGATCTAGAATAAGCCCTTTCCCATTCATTTCCTTCATACATTCGACGCAGAGATCTAATCTACCAAATTTCTGCATGTTGTTCAACAATGTATTATATGTCACAATGTCAGGGATTATGCTAGCCTCTTTCATAGAAACAAACTCTGCGACCATTTCATCAAACTGCCCAGCTCGACCTAATATCCCAAGAACAGTATTGTAAGTGAACAAGTCCGGCTTGCACTTTAGATTCTTCATATACTCGAAAATTTGTAGGGACTTCTCAATCTGCTTAACTTCAGCAAAGCTGAAGATAATTCTGTTCAGAATCGTCACATTATTATGTAACATTTCATCGGTTAACTCCTTGATAAATTTGAGAAGAAGCTCACAGTCATCTGTGTTTGTAAACGCCTTAGCAAAATTGCAATAACATCTTGAACTTAGGCATTGAGAGGATAACAACAGCTCCTTGAAAATTTGAAGCGAAAGTTCAATGTTCCTCTGTTTGCTAGTTGCAGTCAAAAGGATATCAAGTGCATCATTATTGAGGACAATCTTTCTACTGTGTAATAGTTTCATCAGGTTAGCGATTGCTGAAACACTTTCATATCTGCAAAGTCGTTCAATTGCATTGCGTATCTCTCTATTTGATGAAGTATTTTCAATGGTACAAACAACTTGATTCACAAATTCGTAAGTCGGTTCTTCTTTATCAGCGCAGCTTTGAGTTGACATTGACTTAACTGAACTTTCGAAGCTACTCAATACAGCGAAAAAAGGAATCCGAATATCGCCCAATAGCGATGCAATATAAATCTGCAATAGGAAAATAGTTACTACGGAGTATTAACTAAAAAATCTTCCAGCACAAGCTGACCATTACCGTATATTTTAAATGCGTGAACATGGTACTAAAAAAGGGTAGTAGCATCGAAACACAACCATAATGTAAAGCTTTTTCCGAATCAGAGAGGCCACATTTTGAACGAAAGTACCCACATTTAGTGGGACCATATGATTGAAAACTAAACCAAAACCGAGAGCATATGCTAGCAAAGGTTTGTGTGTGTGTAGACCGCCTTTTGGAATCAAGATATTGGCAACATAGTCGACAATCTTGTATATACTATATACTACTATGTCTTCACACATTGACAATAATTTCCGCTCATTGAACATCAATTAACCACCAAGCATAATCATCCACAAGTGATCAACTCCGAATATCGCTAAACACAAGCAAATACTCTTTTATCATCAACCACAACTCTAAACTTGACATTGCAGAACGAAATTATTTTCGGCACTTACCCAAAACTAAAAATCTCTAATAAATTTCTCAGATAAGTTTGTCACCAAAGTCTAACACTTGCTACCTCAAACCCCTAAAAATGAACAAAAATATAACATTTTACTACCCCAAATTACATATGAAGATTACTTTGGCCCAGTTCTTTTCGGCTAGAGCGGAACTTATAGGAGCTGAAGTCGGTGTAAATTAAAGCTTAGTGGAGCTTATAAGAGCCGGAGCTGCACTGAACTTATAAAAGCTAAGCTGAATTTTAAAGGTTAAAATTAAGCTGAAAAAAAGGGGGCTTTATGATTACAAAAAAAAAGAAAAAAAAAAAAATGATATGCTCGAAAATATTGATTTCACTACCCAAATTAAAATTTCTAACTTGACCCCAAATTAAAATTTGAAATTATAAGACGATCTTATATTAAGACTTACCCTAAACCCAGAAGATATCCTCCACAAACTACATTTCCGCCGAAAAAACATTATATCATTTAGCAAAACAATAATATCAAATACCAAAACATAAGCTCAAACAAAATTGGATAAAAAAAATTGTAAAAGAAATATAATTGAACTTACATTCACAGAGTTATGGCGGAAAAAATTCGAATTTGAGTCGAACCCGCCAGTTTTCTTCCAAAACCCAATTGAACGGCCGAGATGCAGACGACGACATCGATGATATGAATTTCTGGGTAAAATTGAATGATTACTACCAAATGAATAAATGAGAAATGTAATAATTTGATTTCTGTTTGAACAACAAAGGGTTCTTGAAGTAGTTAGCATGCTATGGTTTCTGGGTATCTTTGATGAGCAATTATTGTTGAAATTGCAGAAAATTAATGAATCGTAAAACTGGAAACGAAAGTGGAGTTGTCAAGTTTGATTTGAAATTAGGTGCGAATTGAAGGTTTTAGGGCTTTAGGGTTTAAGACTATTTCTAAGCCAATTTTTAAAGCTGGCAATTCTCACATCTCACATTAAATTAAAGGCAAAATTACAAAAAACTACCTATAAAACCAACATTTTACAAATAACTGTCTTATATAATTTTTTTTTTTTTTGCAAATAACTACCTTATAACGCCATTTGTATTCAGATCACTACCTAAATGTTACAAAAAAATTTCATTTCGCTACCAAACGGTTTAAAAATTCAAAATTTTCGACAAATATGAACATTTTTTTCTCTCATTTTACTTGAAAATACCTAGTTTAGGCTTAAGAAATATCTTTGTTGTGTTTGGGAAGTCAAACAAAGAGTGGCAAAAAGGTACAAAAACATATATTTTTTTGGGTTAAATAGGTGTTTTAGGCAAAGAGGTATCATTATGAAAAAAACAGGTGTTATACGGTAGTTATTTGCGAAAAAAATTATATAAGGTAGTTATTTGCAAAAAGTTGGTTTTATAAGGTAGTTTTTTGTAATTTTGCCTAAATTAAATTAAATTAAATTAAAGCAAGATCGAAGTATTAAAAATATAAAACAAATTTATTAGGCCTAATTTTTTTCGGTTTTATGGAGCTGAACTTATATGAGTTGCAATAACTAACCTGAACTTATAAAAATTGAACTTGTAAAAGCTGAGGAGCTGAATTTATAGGAACTGAGCTTAACTTATAAGAACTGAGCTGAATTTTAAGAATAGACCCATAGTCCTCTACTTTTATCTTCTAGCGAGGATTTATCCATACAAATAAAACAGGTCGATGGTCTGTCCTCTCGTGTGGTTCTGTCATGGGGAGATGATCTCGGAATATGATTGTCGTACTACAAATTTTACGGTGGGGCTGTCTCACTGTATGAGACAAGAAGGCATAATTACTTTTCAAGAATAATAATGTTATTTTTCATATGCAATACGATTACGTTTGAATAGAACTGTTGTAGATTGACAACGACATATATAGTGTATGAGTGTTCAACGAAATATGGTCAAATATGATATAGACATGTGTTAGATAAATCATGTAACTAACATTATGGTCAAAAAAATATGAGAGTTAAGAAAAATTAAAAAATAACATTAATAATAATTAAATTAAGGTTAATGATATTATTGAAAAGCGGCCTCATAGTAGATGTAATATTGTCGTACGACCTCCACATGGCAGGGGTATCGGCTGACCAATCAGTACATGCAGGGACGTAGCTAGGGTCAAATTTCACCAAGGGCTGAAATTTGCTTCGTTTCCAGAATTTTTTCTTACCTTTCTTTTAAAAATGTCTGATATTGTTGGATTTTTTCCCATTATATGTTAGTTTTTCTAAGAAAAAAAATTTATGTATATATCAATAAATGTAGAGAGAAGTATCAATAAAATTTGGTGAGACACAAGTGTTAAATTTATATAAAATTTTCTTGGTGGAAAGAATTATATTGACTATAGGATTTACACTAATTAAATAAGAATCATATGAAAATTGGAAATTGTTATTTTAAAAAATTAAATAAATAAATAAATTGAAAATTGTATATTGAATATTGGAAATAATAGTACAATATGATAAAATAAATGTCCCACAAAATCTCCCACAATGCAACAATATTCACGTACCAAATTACCAAAATATAGTCCTAGTAATTAGGAAACTTTAATGGGACTCACTCAACACCTATCCGGCTATCCCCATAATTTTATGCTGTTTGATTTATTGTTGTTTTGTTGTATGAGTAGCTTTCATGTGTTTTGGGCCCTTATTTATTTAACACTTTATTTTATAATTGGCCCATATGCAAATTGACTATCAAGCCCTACTGAGCCTGGCCTGAGCTCCGCCTCTGAGTACATGTATCATTGGCGACGTATTAGGTTTATCATGTTGTACGCTTTTTAGGGTGTTGAGTACTTGGTCGTCACTTAAATGTTACCCAAAATTTTGAAAACTATCTTATTAAATAGTGATAAAAAAAAAAAAAAAAAAAAAAAAAAAAAAAAAGTAAAATGAGGTTATTGGATTTTAATGGGAGAATACTGGAATGTCATTTATATAAAAATAACAAGTACATATATAAATCGATAGATATAGACCAACGGTGTAAATAAAATTGACAAAGCATAAGTTGGTTAAAAAATTCATTCCCATCAAAATAAAAATAAAAATAAAAATAAAAATAAAAAATAGATGGAGAAATTAGTAGAACATTTATTCTCTCATCTAATGTGGGAACTTTGGTGAATGTAAATCATGAATCAATGACAATGGTAAAAGCTTCAATTCACATTCCCAATTTATTAGTGAAGACTGAAGACTAAACAAATTGGAGTACAAAAATAGTAAAAAATACAAATATATTGTTTCTCTACTCCAAAACTTCTACCTGTATGAACAATTGAAGCTTGCAGTCAAATAATAGTGTTTTTATAATTGTTTCTGCTGTCAATGTACATGCGCTCCGGTACAAATTCCGTTAATCTTCCTTCAGATCTGGAATACGATGGAGCATTGTCCCAGTTTCCGCCAGAATTTCATCGTGTTGGCCGATGCCCGCAAATTCGAAACAGGACGTGTAGAATATCAAAACTCTTTCTGAACATTCAAAATGGGACGGTTAATATGAATATCATCGGAAAGGTACACAACATTTGAGCTGATGTTAGCATGTCGAAAAGCAAAGCTGCATAAAACTGAAAATATTACTCCGTAATACAACAAACGGTTGTGAATGCCCACTAAAAGTAGTACAAAAACCATATAAATAGCAGCGACAAAATATTTAATAGATGGTCATATATCTTAAATTAAAATAAGGCGGTCTAATAAGAGAATTAGCGATACGTCAAAGACATAGTAAACCTAATGCACAACATAACATCGTAATCGAACATGGAGACAAAGATGAGGCAACGTGATTTTTCAATTTATGTAAATCTAGACAATACACGTAACACCAAAAAATTTCCACGAGGCAGCGCGCCAAGTTGGCAAGCTGATCATGAATTCATGATCTATAACACATGCACGGCATATAAGCACAAATTGCGAAACTCGACATTCTACTGAGAAAACCAGCAAATATATGTGGAGGCTATAGGATAGCTAAGTCATTATCCCTATATCAACACTTGAATATGTTATACTGCCTCCAACCCAAATTCAGCAAATATCACTTTTACATAAACAAGTCAATATTTTCAAGGGATATTTCCCATAGTATCCTCATGCCCTTTTTCTAACCAAAAACTTGACACGTTAGTTTTTATGAATAAGGTGTCAATATGTTCTTTTTCTAACCAAGAGTCGATGAAGCGTCTACCAGCCAAGTATAAGTAAATTTGTTAATATTATGCCCAACAATCAAGTTTTTTGTTAGAAAAAGGGCATATTGGGCATATAAAAACCAAGTTTAGGGATAGTATATGAACAAACTTTAGCCATGAGATACCATGTGTAATTTGACAAAGTTCGAGGATACCATGTGAAATATCACTATTTTCAATTTCAATTTCAATTTGTGAGAAAATCAGTCTAACAGTGGTTCCCTGTGTTCAACAACCTGTTTGTGTCTTTACCCTTTACATTAGGGTTAGAACAAAGCAAGATTTCATCGAAGCAGGGTCCCATCACGGTGTAAACCATAACAAATGTAAAGCAATTAAAGCTAAAATTATATCCAAAAAAGACAACTTACCAAAGACAGGTTCATTCCCGTTTAGGTCTGTCATAAATCATCTCTGACTTGAGTTTTGCCCTTAAATTGCAGACCTAATGACTTTGCATCTTCTATCTCTTTATCTACTGTGAATTCCAGTTGCTTCTCGACAGATTTGATTACAGCTGTGCGATTCGTTCTCAATCGATATGGAGGAGAGGCATTGAAGGACTTGCCACTGAAAAAGTCATTCACAGCAGGAGTACGGGATGGTGGAGTCGGGAGTGTTCCTCCATTCTGACACCCGGACTGATTGTCTGAGCATGATTGCCGATTACTGCAGGAAGCTACATCAGATTTTCCACTCTTCTGGGTTTGAGGAGTTTGAAATTGTGCTCGTCTTTTCCGTATAATGGAAGGAGTATTCGGAAAGGTCTTTGCCGCCATTTTCAAAATCGATTCTGGGCTGTGCTCTGGAAGACTCTTGCTCTTCACACAAGGTGGAGTGAAGAACCCTATTTGTGATTTTCCTGCAGCTGGACTACTGAATTGGTCGAAGTTTGATCGTGAAGGGCTACAACTCTCAACCTGCGGAGGTTTATAATATAACGAACCGAAGGTTGGATTTTTACGCTGCAAAGGTGTACCACAACCCTCATTTCCGTGGGTTGATTTACCATTTCCACAATTATCAAGCAACGGCAAAGAGTCTGAACTTCTACAGGTGAGATCTACATATGATGACCGTTCTACGACTTCAGAATCAGCAGATTCATCAGCATTACTACTGGATGGACCCAAATCTTGGATTTTGCTGAATAATTCCAGTTTAGTGATATTATCTTCTGCCCTATAGAAATCCGTGGCACCAGACGAAGTCTGAGCAGATGAATCGGAATCTTTGGTTAAAACACCAACCATTTTACCATTACCAGTGGACCGTTCTGCATCCCGCCCATTCATATGATGCCCATTCTTCACAACAGGTGGAAGTTTACCAGTGGCCAGATAGAAATCTAGCTTCTTCTTAAGGGAACTATTCCAGTGATTCTTTATCGCATTATCAGTCCTGCATAACCAAAATTAAGAAACAAAAATTGTTATCAGAAATAGAAGAGTCTAATGTTGGAAGATAATTATAGGCATGGGATATGTTAGTGTATATACTGAATGTCTAAAACTTGTTCTGACTAAGGAACATCCAGTGATATTGGTCGGAAACAACCATGAGATAATGAAAGGTAGGTTAAGAAGCAAGAGCAGGTAAAATTATTGGACAGCAACGATAATCAAACAATGAAGATAGTTAATATACTCCAAAAATTTTGGTAACATATAGTTTTGCTCCCAAAAGGTCATTAGCGTAGCTATACAAAATATATGACATGACAGTGAAGAGTCTGCCATTTTTACGCAGCTCAAACGCCTTATAATTTAAGATAGCAAACAAGGCTACATCGAAAGCCAATATTTGTGGGCCATAGAAACTACAAGTTGGTATTTTCTTTAATCAACTATGTCAACCTTTATTGTAACTTTGATCCCTTACGGTTAAAGTGAAGTGCTTAAAATCCTTAAGACGACAGACAAGAGTACATTAAAAACAAAAATTTGTGGGCCGTAGTTACTACAATTTGATGGTTCAACTACGTGATTGTAGCTATTTCATAACGATTATAACAATCTTAATTCTTAACACCCTAATGAAAGCGGGGAGAGGGATGGGGAAAGATACATAAGGAATGACGAATTTACCTGCCCGGTAAATATTTAGCTAGTTCAGCCCACTTGTTGCCATATGTCCGATGGGCATTCATAAGAGCTAGTTCTTCTTCCGATGTCCAAGCGTCTTTTTTTATATCAGGATTTAAATGATTGTGCCACCTGCAAGAAGTTCAAATTCAGATGATTGTGTCATCGATGAAAACAATTTCTCAGATATTTCACGCTAGTATTTAGCATGATTGTAACACCATTAATAAGTGCCCGATACTGACCGCAGGCATTATAAAGAGTGTGACATAAAACAAAAGGCTCATGGAAGATAGTAGTATGTTTGTAAAGTTACCTTTCTCGGCATTGTTTTCCTATGCGTCCTGGTAAAGACTTCGCAATTACAGACCACTTTGTAGGGCCATATCTCGCCACTAATTCAATAATCTTTTCATCTTCCTGCAGTCAAAACATATGTAGTTATTTTTTTTAGCTTTGTGCAGAGATTAGAGTTTGCCTCTTCAAAAACTGTCAAGCAATAGAAGGTATTTCTGACCTCTTGGCTCCATGGTCCCTTGACAAGCTCGGGATTAAGAACCTTTTGCCATCTATGTAGGCACTGAACTTCAGATCTATCAGGAAAAAATTCCGCTGCAACAAACATTGTAACAAAATGTCAAAATTAGATATTCAAATAGTCATTCAACCATCACCAAATTAGTTCAGTGGCATCACTTCTAAACCAAACGTTCGATATTTTCAAAACCCATGTTGATACAAGATTTGACATAGGACAGCAACTTAAAGCCATTTCAATCCATTGCTCTCATCCATAAGTGATATAACAGCCTTTCAGATATGTTATCCCCAATTATGTGAGAGCTAAATACCAAGAATCAACAGAACTTGGTAATTATTAGGAATAACTCCGTATAAATTACTATGCTTCAGATTATTCACCACACCAAAGTTACAATCTGCCCACTTAATAGTTTTGAAGACGCGATCTTAATATGATAAAAATCCAAGAACTAATAGTAGTAATAAGATACATCCGCCATGTCTTAATATTTCACCATCAAGTTAAATACATGCTGAACAAATGATATGCTGTGGTCAAATTATACTAGCAGTAGTCATATGCTACATCTGCCACATTTTCACCAAGCATCAATACAGCTAACATTTTCCCCAAACGTTTACTAGTCCACTGTCACTTTGACAGTGATTTTTAAACATACGTTCACATCAATTTGGGATTTGGGTATTTACGGCCTTGTTTAAATCAGTTTGGGTTTTGGATATATATGACCTCTGTAAAATATCGGGTGCAATTCAAGTTACAATTCAGGTTAGTCATTAAATGTCTGACATCTATTCAGATGTATTCGATCAATATACCAGATCGGGTTTACATTGCCAGATGAAGTATTATCTAGTGTTGAACTATGTGTTGACCTAAAGAGCAACCGAAGGCAAGGCAGTTGTAAACCAAGGTTGATCATCTAAAGAATTATACCACAGTACAAGGATAAAATATTGTGAAAGACTAACTCCAACAGCCACAACACTTCCTTTTGTAACAATGCAAGACAATGTTCGGACTCATAAAGGAAGAAACTAAGAACAACGAATAGATTTCAACACCAGTCACTAGGCAAAATGTAGTGAGGTTATCCAGGTAGTCAGTCTTTTTTTTTTTTTTTCCTCTAGAAAGCCATGACAAAGACATTACAGAGTACTTCAATCAGAAGAATGCTCAATTATGAAAACTCACACAAAGCTTTTTTTGGTACACACAGGTGAATATATCTGTCGTCTCAAACTCACCACCAATGACAAAACATTCCCTTACAACAGCATCTTACAGCAACTAGGTAGTACTGAGCAAGGTTTGTCAGGCAAAGTCTAGGCACCGACGCACTGTGTGTTTCTATGTGGGTATGATACGCAGTACAGAGTTCAGAAGAATACTCAGCCATGAAAAGAGCATCCATAAACTGGATTGTTAACCACAATATATTAAGTGGCAAATTGGCCCACGCTCACAAATACAGTTAAAACTCATATAACTGAACCGTTCTTAATGACAAATGCACATTAAAAAGCAAAGAGCAACCTAAAGGTACAAGGCATATGGCCAGTTTAAAGCATATCGACAAATCAACTGGGCTATTTGGACTCTATCATGTCCACAGATTCATACCTTGTATCAAATTCTAAAGAATGCATTTTCGGTGCAGAAAACAGATCATCCTAAGTGGCCTCATACTACAGTGAAAAGTAATTGAAGAGATATGGAGGACATTGTACTTTTCCTTGCATATGACATAAAGCAAAACTAGGTGGTAAATATCTTAGTTTGTACTGTTAGATGTCAAGAAGAGATGATTCAGGAAACAACACAACAGATTGGTTGAAATTGAAACCATTTAGGTTAAAGACAGATGCAAAAACAATACATCTTCTGCATCAAATTAAACAGTTATCTATCAGACTCAGTAATTGTTATTGCTGGGTTTACAATAAGTCTGTTAAGATGTACAACCCATTGAGTTAAACAACAGACTCAAGCCATTGATGAAACGTACCTATTTTCTTCCAGCTCTTTCCCTTGAAAGCAGCAACAGCATTTCTCAAAGTTTCATCCTGCAGATAAACACACTCTATTACCAAAAAAGGAAAGACACAACTAACAAGTTTAAGCTAGCAGATAAGCATGCTCTATTATCCATCAAAGAAAGGTAGAAAGGCCAATAAGAGCAACATCAGAAATAAGTAGCACATGTGCTCATGTGTTACCAAGATGAACCGATTTTTCTATGAAAGCATGGTGTAAGATATAGTTTTCTAGTCATGTGGAATCGGGCGCCTTAATTTGTAATGTTGTCTTAACCTCTAGAACTTTTTAAAAGCGTCCATATAATCATTATAAAATAACATATGTAGAAGTGGTCTACTTCCATATATCTACAGTTGTCTACTCAAAGGTGAACATGAAATCTAATGGACAGCCACTTAAAAATTAATTATACATAGCATCAAAGATTACAAATGTACTTAAAAAAGACTTGATATTTGAAGTGACAAACAAGTTAGCTTAAATACTAACCTCTTCTTGTGTCCATCCCCCTTTTGCTCTCCTTATGGGGCCAGTTATCCTCCTACAAAGAAATAATTCTCCAAACTTGAGCTAAAAGACAAATACGCACGGCAAGCAAATCCACCTTTTACCCAGAAGTTAAACACTTTATATGCACAAACATGTAAACTATGAGCCTAGACCACTAACAAGCGCACAAGTAACAACTTATTAAAGTATGTCAACTGATCAATGGATATAATCATATAACAAATATATGACACTTATGTAAGCATCACCCATTAAAGGAACAACTGAGCAAACCAGGATGAACTCAAGTAAATGATCATCTTATCCTCTTCACAAGCAGAAACATGCCTTCAAAATAAGAATATGCTTTATACGGAGTAATACGTGAATGAATGTACAAGGGAACACACAAATGAATCCAATCAAACATACAAACACATCCAGTGTACAGGACTTGATTCAAGCATCAGTAGTTATTTTTTTTATATTTCTGAATTAAACACCACTGTAAAGATTGGCCAACAAATATTTTCTTACACTAAATTGCAAATGGTTAACAATGAACCTGAATCTCTATATGCACATCAATCAAATATATCATCCTATCAGCAAGTATATTTCCACTCACCACCCCCAAAGTTAACAACTTTTAGTTTCAACTTCAAAAGCCTCTTTCATGGACACATCAGTACTTTCAAAAGAGAAGGTGTAAACCATATTTAACACATGACAATATTACATTAAAATTTAAGAGTGTTATTGGTTGACCATAGTTACTTTAACTCTCCTGCATGGTATTGTGTTTGACAGCGTAAACACTGTCTTAACACTTGAATTTTGAATTTCAGAGCCCCAAGGACACATTCAACCAATTGTTTTGACCAATGCTTAAGACACAAACAGGACACATATGTCATATAATTGAGGATTAATGAGTATATGAGCTGCCAAGATTTTTTGTTAAAGTAAAGATCTTCAACTGTAGCTCCACCTGAAGCATCTGCTTATTAAGTAAAAGCTGTAATTACAAAAATATGTATTGTATCCATGGATTGCTCTAAAAATGGTACTAAATCCATCCTAGAAACAACCACCATGTTTCCTTTTTGGCTTATCTTCAAAGATCTAATCAACTTTTAGCCTTAAAAGATAATTCCTTTATCCCAGTTTTACTGGATTAATGTTATCAACATATTCAGAAACAAAATTGAAAGAAAAATTAAACTTTATAATCACAACCTTCTTCATACTATACTCCAAAGTGTTGGAAACTCGGTTTATTTAGTGAAACACCATTTATAAAACCAAGTCAACTTCAGACAATATTAGTGGCATGCCCAAACAAAAAGGGTTTGTAGTACACCAAGTGTATCATGTCATCGTACATCACAAGTCACAACCAATAACAAGTTTCATTTTCGAATTCTTCATGACCCACTTGATATTTACGAGAATTAGAAGCAATTCTAATTTTCTTATAGGTTGAGTGTACGATCAACGGGGTACAAGACGATGCACCTAAGAATTTCACTCCCAAATCATCGAAAATCACAAGGAGCAAAATACAAATAGTCCATATGAGATTTAAATTTATCAACTTCAAATGAAAAAACCAGCAAGTCTTATGTGAGACCGTCAATTAAGAAAATAACTAACTTTTATGCTAGTTGAGACTATTTCATATAAGAATTTGTGTGAAAAAACAAAAAAAACAAATTAGGTATCTCCCCTAATTTTCCTTAAAACAACTAAAAACTGTCAAACTGTAAGCAAAAATTTTGAGGCCAAATGAAGTTAATCAGAATTCTACCATATGAATCCAACTAACAACATGCAATTGCAATCTATTAACTCATCAATCAAACACAACGGTATAAAGAACGTATTCATACTACTCAATCAACACAAACAGAGTCAAAGCAACGAAATTTGACATCAAAACATGAAAATTCGAGAGCAAAGAAGTGACTACCGATGCGACGACAAAGTTGCGACAGGGCTGCTCACACCAGAAGACTTGAAACTAGCAGCACTACCACTAGCACTTCCCTCGGAATTCGAGCTCGAAGCCGCCGTCGACTGCTTGTTTTCCAAACAATAATCCTCACCTTCCGCCATTTTCACCAACACATACCCCTAATTTCCACACCTCCAAAACCTAAAATTATTCACCACAAAAAAAAAAAAAAAAAAAAACCACAGCAATCAATCAATCAATTAATCAATCAATCAAAACGAAATCATCCTCAAATTACTCCGCATCAATCAATAAAAAATCACACGACAGATCTTACAATTACTCATCAGATCAACTCAAACACCTCTACAAAATTCATCATCAAAATTACGACTTACTACAATCAAACACAACAACAACAACAACAACAAACAAAAAAAAAAAAAAAAAATGAAAAATAAATCATACCGTTGAATTAACAAGCAGCTTCTAGAGAGAGAAAACGAGAAGAAGAAGAAGAAGAAGAAGAAGAAGAAGAAAAAAAAAAAAAAAAAAAGATAAAATCAAAAATTGACGAAGAATTAAATTAAAGAAAAGAGAGAGGGTTAACGGATATGAAGCACCGACGCCGTCAAACGCCGTTAAGTTGATATTTGTAATCCAAACCCTACGATTTAACGGACGTTAACGGTTTTATTGCGTGGGATTTAATTTAATTTAATTTAATTTTTTTTTGTTTTTGTTTTTACGTTTGAAGAGAGAGAAAAGAATTTAAACCTCAAACGGCTCTGTTGTTGGCTGTTGGTATTTTAATAGTTGAGGGGAGTCTACGACTAGTAGTCGTTACTCTCTTTTTTTTTTTGAGATATCAAGGGAATATTTTCCGGGTGGTTTCTGGCCGTTGGATTTTGAGGTTTTGTGTTTCATCGTGTGGTTGTGGTTTGACTTTGTGATGGAGGGGTTGTTGTTTGATTTTGAGCGTCACATTATACGTAATGGTGTTTGGGGTTTTATTAATTTTATTATTCTATAATTATAATTATTTGATTATTAGAGATTCATTAATGTGAGTGTCAACTTGCAAAGCTAAGATCAAGTGATAATTCTAGTTTTGTTATCACTTAATTTAAATAAGTGTGCTTTATAAATTACGGAGTAGTTTTTATGGTAAGATAGATTGATGTTTGTAGTCATTAAAGATTTAATATGTGATAATAAATAGATAAATAAATTATTTTGAGTAAATACTTAAATTTTTTTTTTTTTGAGAAAAGATCATTATCATTAATAAAAAGCCATACGACATCTACAACATATGTCAAACTCAAACGGATACAACTCGATAATAATCATAGAAAATAAATTCTTGTTCAAAGACTGATCCACTTCAACAGAGTCTCCATCATCGGTTGGCCTCAACAGGCCTTCATCCATAAGACGTCTTTCAACCATAAGAGGGTCTCCGAATCTTCCTTGACGAGTATCGATTTCTTCTGACGTGATTAAGTGTAGCCATGAATCGGACAATATATACTTAAATTTTGGTTCAATGTAATTATTAAGGGTGTGTTTGGATTGAGGGAAATGAAGGGAAAGGGAGGGGAGGGAAAGGGAAGGATTGAGTTTCCATCGTTTGGTTACAAAAAATGGAAGGAGGAAAATGGAGGGGGAGGGATTTGGAGGGATCCATTTTCCCTCCTCAAAGCCTAATTGGAATCCCTCCAAAATAGGCAAGATTTGGAGGGAAAATGGTATCAGCAACATTTCCACTCACCTTCCTTCCCCTCCCCTCCCCTCCCTTTCCCTCCTATTTTGATATCCAAACACACCCTAAGGGTCCGTTTGGATAGCAAAATAGGAGGGAAAGGGAGGGGAGGGAAAATGAGGGAAGGGGAAGGAAGGGGAAGGAATGGGAGAGAAATCAAAACTTGGATGTTTGGATAGCTAAAATTAATGGGAGGGAAGTGAAGGAAAGGAGAGTAAAAATGGCTTAATGAGAGGATGAAAGTTGAGGCATGATGTGTATAATGAGAGTCCAATTAGAGTTTTCCTTCCAAATCTTGTCAAAGATGGAAGGATTTCATTTTAGTTTAATGGAGGGAAATTAAATCCCTTTGTTTCCTTCCCCCTCCTTTTCCCTCCTCCCATAAAAGTGTAACCAAACAAAGGAAAATGTATTCTCCCTTTCCCTCCCCTCCCTTTCCTTCCAAAACCTTCAATCCAAACACACCCTAAGTGTCTTGTAAATTAAAGTGGGCAAAAGGAGTTATAAATGAGACGTTTCGAATCTAATCATAAATTCAAGAAGAACTCAATTTGGGCTCAAAAAACAAACAAGTCCATAATATGAACCCAAATTTCAAGTCTGAAATTGAATAGATACAACTCATCTCATTCAGAGGATAAAACAAAATACAAAATTATGTATGTTCTTATGTAACACCGCTGACCCTTCAAGCAATCAACTTAACAACAATCAATGTCGCTTGCTTCATAAAGTCAAGACAAATTACACCACAAACAGTCAACCGACACAAGAACCAGTGTCACATGCTTCAATAATTTGAGACACATTACACTACAAGCATTCAACATGCATAAATAGTCCGTGTCGCTTACTTTACAAATTCAAGACAAACTACACTGGAAGCGGTCAACAACCACACAAAATCGATGTCGTCTACTTCACAAATTCAATCTAAACTACCCGTACAACATTTTGAGAGCCAAGCTTCTCCGTGACCCTCGCACGGATATTAATCAAAGCTATGCGTAGAGTATATACATCCTCTACAAGCGCATCATCTACAGTTATACACACCCTCTACAACAGCGTCAACTACAATTATACGCACCATTAACACAAGCGCACCCTTTTAAAATATACACATTAGCTATGAAAACGTGCTTCTACTGTTACACGTACCCTCTATAGGTTTACAACGCATTCATGTTCTCTTCCCTCGACAATTAGAATTGGGAATATTAGAAATTAAACACGTTATTTCCTGATATTAATAATAATTCATGTGTTACAGCTATTCACATTCCTGTAATAAATATTTTTGAGACATATATAACCATATTAAGAGAAAATTATTGTATGTAAAGATAATTGAAATTTGATAAATGAAATTAAGTTATTACTCTATAATTTAATATTTTAAAATAATTCACAAAATAATATTTTTATCAAATCAATTACTCCCTCCATGTCGGTCAATATCTGTTTTGCTTTATTGATATCTCGAGTCACATTGTTTCCAAACTTATAAATGTTTGATATTTTTAACGTACTATTGGAAATAATTCTAATAATATCCATTTGCATACTTCGGTATATTTTATGGGTAATATATAAATATTCCAAAACTCTCTCATCTTATGAATAATGTCCAAAAAATAAATGTAACCTATTGAACGAGGTAGAGAGACTTTTAAATAGTTGTGAAAAATTGTTAGAATTACTGTCCAAATTGAAGTGGGACACCAAAAAAGCAAACCAAGGGGAAATTATTTTAATGGGTGATCATCAAAATAATGCTCACCTTAATGGTGAAATACAAAAGATCTACTATCCTAGCCCTTAGGGTCGGACCCAGAAACTTTTTTTTTTTTTGGTGTAGCACTATGCATGTCTTACGGAGTAATAAGTTTCGGTGCGTATGATTTTTTGTTAGCCAGAATAGCCACTAATTACAGATTATATTTTGAACATTAAAGTGCCTCATATTTACGTAATATAATAATTTATTTATCATCTCTTCAATAATTACTCATATAAACAAAAGTATTGATACATACAATACAACCATTTTAAATAACTTGTTTTATTATATAGAGTATTAAACATGTGAAAATGACGAAATCACAATTTCTTGAAGCTTAAAATAAAATCATAACTATAGAAACTACTCCCTCCGTCCCGGTCATTTGTTTACACTTTCTATTTTGGGGCGTACGGGTCATTTGTTTACACTTTCCAAAAATGGTCATGCTTGACCCATGTGGGAGGTGGCCCCTACTCCCTCAACCAATTACATTTGATAATTTTAAGCAAACGGGACCCCCCCTTTGTACTTATATTATTACTCCGTATTTTATTAGTTTTTTCTCAACCTCTCTCCTCACATCGATAAATGTGTATAAAGTAAACGTAAACAAATCACCGAAACTGAGGGAGTATTAGAGAATTTCATGTACTAAATTGTTTCTGGTTTTATTTTTTTGACAAATTGTTTGATTTTTTTTTTTTTTTTAAACAGAAGTTGAATAAATAACCAATTGAAAAGAACATGTGTTACATACTTACATTACATGCTAGCATTTAAAATGGATTAACATATAATGTATACCTATTTATTTAAACTTTTAGGAAAAAAAAAAAAAAATTTAAAAAAAAAAGGCTAGTGCAAGAATCAAACTAAAGATCTCCACTCCACTTAAGTGTCTTTAGACTTAACACAAAAAACCAACTGCACTACATGGAACTTCTATTAGTACGTTTCTTCAGATTACATATACTCCCTCCATTCATTTCCATATGCATCATGATGTCAGTGCACTTATATTAAGAAAAAGATGATGTCATCTAATTTAAAGGAAAATAGAGTATTAATGACTTGATTATGAATGAAAATGGCAAATGAGGTGCATGTGGGTGGATTGAGTTAAGCCATTAATTTCCCACCAAATCAAACATACTCCCTCCGCTTCGGTGATTTGTTTACGTTTACTTTATACACTTTTATTAATGTGATGAGAGAGATAGAGAAAAAACTAATAAAATAATAATAAAAGTACAATGGAGGACCCACTTTATCAAAATTAATAGATGTAATTGGTTAAAGTAGTAAGGGTCCACGATCGAATCATTTATAGAAATGTAAGCAAATGACCCGTAACCCCCAAAATAGAAAGTGTAAACAAATGACCGGGACGGAGCGAGTACAAACTTTTCATTTTCCTCCAAAACAAACACAACCTATATTTTCCACACAAAACAAACACACCCTATATTTCCCACACAAAAGAAAAACATCATATTATTATCACTTGATTAACCTACATCCTCTATTTTCCACTCATAAGTAACAACCCCTATATAAATTGTGTCTAATTTGTCTAATGAAGACAACCAAAATACTCAATTCCTAAAAACAAAAGCAAACAACAAAGTCCATAGTTTTAAACAGTCCATTTACAGTTTTTATTTTACAATATGTTTACATTTAATGACGTCAAATGTCGAGAGTCGTAAGAAGTGTTTGACTGAAATCCAAAGGCTCGATATCTCCACCTTTTTGTGGGAGAAACGCCAAGACGGACATCTTCAACGAGGCAACGACAAAGTGGAGCCTACACCGAACTGCGATCACGAAAATATGGAAAATGGCAAAAGCGAGTCAGTTAACGGGAAGTTTAGATGTAAAAAGTAAACGATACGGTAATAAAAATAGGAAGAGAGTGCTGCCAGATTTAAACTTCATTAAATCACTCAAATTCTCGGAAAGAAGCTCGATAGAAAGCATAGTCAAAAAGTGCAAAGTGGCTGTTGGAATAGTTCACAAACGGGTCATTGAAGGTTTACTTAAGCCTTACTCAACTCCGTTACATCCATTATTAATGGACTTGAACAAAGTGAACCGACTAAAATTCTGCCTCAACGCACTTGAGGTGGAACAAACAGTTCACGAAGACAACCAAGGGGAAGAACCAAGTGCCAAAATTCAGTTCAAAGATATGACAAACACCATACACATTGACGATAAATGATTTTACCTTTCAAGGGTCAATCAACGGTATTATCTCGTTGAATTGATGGTGAAGAATCACCTTACCGAGCATGTAAATCAAAGCGGTTTATGACTAAAGTAATGTTTTTATGGCGGTATGTAGGCCTATATATGGTGACGATGGTGAATTAATTTTCAATGGGAAAATTGGTATTTTTCCATTTACCGTTGAGCAGCCAGCCTTACGGAGGAGTAAAAATCGGGAAGCGGGGACATCAGAAACAAAGTCAGTCGACTCAGTCACAAAACAAGTCACCAAATATTGTCTTATCGAGAGAGAAATTCCAGTAATAAAAGCGAAGTGGCCACCAACAAGCAAGCGGCAAACACATATTCATTCAGCAAGATAATGCAAGACTACACTTTAGAAACGACGACCTGAATTTTAGAAAAGCTACAACAGAAGACAGTTTCAATATTGAGCTAGTATTTCAATCACCGAATTCCCCTGATCTTAACACAAATGACTTGGGTTTTTTTAGAGCTATACAATCTTTACAAACTCAAATATCGACAACAAATGTCCAGCAGTTAGTGGGGGCAGTGGAATTAGTTTACGCTGATTATTGTCTGACGAAACTCAACAAAATATTCTTAACTTTACAATCTGACGCCAGGATAAAAGTCACACATAATCTCAAACGCCGAGTGATTATCTGGATGATCGTAATCAACGGACCATGGTTTATGAACCATGTCTTCAACCCCCTCATCAACCGCCTTGAGCTTCCCCTCAGCAACCGCGGCCTTAACCCCCTCAGCAACTACGTCGTCAACCCCCTTAATAGGATAAACCCTTTGATCTTCAGTGTAAGGAACAAAAATACACCACTCATCAACACAGTCACCGTCTCGACGTATACTCATGATGAAAGGAAGAAGAAAAAAGGATTGAGTGATGTAAGACAAAGAAAGAAGATGAAGAATATGGCCTTAAAAAAAAAGGTAGTGATGTGAAAAATTTTCGCCGTAGGAGGAGTGAGAGGGAGTGAGGAAGCAAATGAATTTAGGTTTTGGAAGAGGAAGAGAGAGGGAGAGAGAGATACGCAGGTATTTGGGCCAAAAATAACGCGTGAAAATGTCGGTAAATTGGGTTGGGTTTCTTAAGGGTGGGATGAGTTTATATTTATGGATTAGTGTTTAGTTGTGTTTGAGGTTGGGTTAAGTATATAATTAGTTATTAATAGGTAGGCCAAATTAAAAATGTTGTCAGTGGAAATGAATGGTCAAATAAGGAAAGAAATCCCAATGGAAGTGAATGAAGGGAGTATATAAATGGTTTTTCAAATTTTTGGTGTTATCAAGGCCGGCAATCCTATTTTTCAACGTGGGTCTGCCTCTGACTACGCCATGTTGACAAAACGATTGATATAGCTTATTAAAGAGATCCACGATGTACTCGATTGGCTAGTGCTTAATGGATTGTAAATATTACTTATATCAACAAGATTCATCTTGTTTTCAGATGTCTCGTACATTAGAATTATTCCGTAGTTAATTGAATACATTTACTTGAAAAAGATATTTAGATGGCCCATCTTTTGACTTGGTTGACAGGGTTAGGCTTTTCTCACTAGGCGAGCGCATCCGATTCTAACTTTCCTAAGGATCTAGTAGGTTGGGTAGCTTTTGCTATCGTTTTTTCCTTTTGGATTTTTTATGAGTAACGGATTCTAGCCAATTGAAAAGATCTTTTGATCAATCTAGAGATCGTTTGTATTCCATTAGTAATGTGAATTAGGAATATCACCCATTAATCAATAAAAGAGATATTCAACAACTAAAAGAAAGATTGATATATTCTTTGGGATCCTTCCTTTCTTCAAACGGTAGGAACATAGATAGAATCAGACCGATTTTCAAAATGTCTTTCTGGATATTTCTCAATGCCTCAGCTATTCACAGAACGAGTAGGAAAAGTAGCGGTTCAAATTTTTCACGGGGCATAAATAACCGGGGTCAAGCCTCCGGTCGTACGAGTTGGACTTGAACCAGCACCTCTGGGAAAAGGGCCCCGCGAACTACCTTGCATTCTAATCGTGACTTTGGTTACCCGGTTCCCCATTAACATAACAACTAAGAGGAGGAAAAGCGCGCTACAACTAACATAACAATAGCCAGCTGAAAAACGTTAATTTTGATATATTTAACAAGATGCGGCCAACTACCCAAGTCAGGGCAAACTACTAGAAAAGACTCCTGACGTGACATGCCTAATTGGCTTGAGTCATGCCTCCTGTATGTTAAGTTATAAAATATTTTTCGGTTTTCATTTGAAACCGTTTAGTTTGGCCATTTGGTACAAGGGTTAAGATTAATGATATATTGAGCCTTATTATTTATTTTCATATGAAAAATCCTAACCAAAATGATATATTATGCTGACCCGCCACATTGACCAACTATATTACAAAATATAACCAAATAACTGGAGGTGACCAACTGTACGCGTTAACAACGTATTTTAACAGTATTTTATATGCGACTTCCCCCGATTTATTATATATTTTTGACATTTTTAGTACGTTTTATCTCATATGTAATTCTCCAGCGGTTTACTACGGTTTATTTGATTATTTGCAGGAGACGACTTTTTTTGCTAAAAGATAGACGAAGTGAAGATGTGTCACGAAATTAAATGAAGAAAATAGGTCTAATTCTATACTAAGGCAAATTGGATTAAAAAAAAGGTGGACCTATGGAGGACGGTGTGCCAAGGCATTGCTAGCACCGTAGGCACTCGTCTTGAAACACGCCAGCAAGTGGCTGGCGTTCTTAGGGAAGGCGTTGAGTGTGCGAGGCATTCTTAGGCACTCGTGCTGAAACACGGTAAGCACCGTGGCTGAAGCTTTGCGGGAAGACATTGAGTGTCCCAAGGCATTGCTAGCAGTGGGCACTCGTGCTGAGCTGCCAGGTGGGTGGGCATTGTCGGAAGGCGTTGAGTGTGTCAAGGCAATGCTAGCACCGTGGGCACTCGTGCTGAGCACGGCTAGCAAGTGGCTGGCGTTCGGAAGGCGTTGAGTGTGCCAAGTCATTGCTAGCAGTGGGCACTCGTGCTGAGCACGGCTAGCAAGTGGCTGGCGTTAGGGAAGACGTTGAGTGTGCCAAGGCAATGCTAGCACCGTGGGCACTCGTGCTAGGCACGGCTAGCACCGTGGGTAGGCGTTGCCGGGAAGACGTTGCGTCTGCCAAGGCATTGCTAGCACCGTGGGCACTCGTGCTAGGCACGGCTAGCACCGTGGATAGGCGTTGCCGGGAAGTTAAGAGGGTAGTTAGTACTCCATCCCTTCAAGTCCAAACACTCTGTAACATTATTTGTCGCTATTTATGAGCTCGAGAAATTTTCGTTATTGTTGTTGATCTATAATTGAGAATATAGTCATGTGTGATTTTGTTTTATTCGTTTTTTTAAGTGCAATACTAAAATTGAATTTGTATAATTTTTTATAATATGTAATTACAAATATTACTGTTGCAAATTACGTCTCGACAAATGGACCATGACATCATGTAGTGTTTGGACTTGAAGGGAAAGAGTAGTAATTAGGAGTATTATCCTTTTGATAGGCTAAGTCGCACTCACCTAATCAAAGATAAACCTGACAAACTCTAAGGGGTAGTTAGGGTAAGTCGGGGTCGAGTCCACATGGAGATGGTTGCCAGTGTAGGTTACTTATGGATTTATTCTAGTCTCGGTCGGTTCGAGTGTTGAAGGTTTACTATAGCTAGAGTGAAAAAAAAGAGGTTTAAACTTATAAGGGAAATATCTAGGAAGTCGGGTTCGGCATGGGATAAGCTAGGCTAAAGGATGATAATCGGAGTGAGTAGGGAATCACATTTGCTAAGGATGTAGCTCGTGTTGGGGTTAGTGTCCTCCACAGTGAGTGCAATAACATAAATAAATCTGTTGGGGTTAGTGTCCTCTAAAGTTAGGGCAATAACATAAATAAATCTCTAAAGGTACACAGGGTACATTTTGTATTTAATCAGTTGATTAACGTTTATCAATAACGGTTGGCTTGCTAGATAAGTTTGACGTTATTGTCATACAGATGGCGGTGATCAACTGGTCCCTAAGAGTCACACCTAAAGGATGTGTTTGAGAAATATGATTATTTGAGAAAATGATCATATTGATGCCTTACTTAATGACTAAACGGTTAGTCAGTGTTGTGGACTAAACAGTTAGTCGGATGTGACTAAGAAGTTAGTCAAATATGATAATGGATATTATTTAATAAAGATTAAATGATATTAGATGAGAGGAATTAACTGTAATTCGGAAATTGAATATAAAAGGTTATATTTAATTACTACGTATAATGTAGACTAATTAATTTTAATCAGTTATAATTAATTAGTAAATTATTAATATAAGGATATTTATGATTTGTTATAATATAAGGATATTATAATTACATTATACATTAAAGGCCAAATAAAACTAATTAATGGGTTAAACTTTTAATTAGATTTGGGCTTAAAAATTTAGAAGTGGAAGAGCCCACTTTACCTTAGTTGGGACGTGTGATATAGGGTTGGAGGGAGATTGATTTCTTCTCTACTACTTAACCTAATCAACTCTCCTAATCTCATCTAACCTAATTTCATAATTATAATAGCACACAACATAAAATTGAGAGAAAAACCAGTTTTCTTCTCTAAAAATTCTCTAGCAATTTTAAGGGCATATCTTGAATCATCTTGGGTGAGATA
This sequence comes from Dianthus caryophyllus, assembly GCA_023091065.1. Taxonomy (NCBI): domain Eukaryota; kingdom Viridiplantae; phylum Streptophyta; class Magnoliopsida; order Caryophyllales; family Caryophyllaceae; genus Dianthus; species Dianthus caryophyllus. Next base: position 6,979,142 of record CM041521.1, on the reverse strand, counting down.
ATTAGGAGATACCATCTCTTTGGTATTGTTCTTAGGCCAAATTCAAAGGATTAAAAGGTTAATTCTTGAATCTTTATACTTTATTATGCAATTTTATTTTATGACTTTAAATCTTATAAAAGTTTTCATTATAATCCTGTGATTTTTAAGGTCTATATACGGATATAAACCTTCAAGTGGTATCAGAGCCTTAGGGCACATGAAATTTTTATAAGGTTTTCATAAAAATCGATTTTGTATAAATTATAAACAAAATTAATAAATTGGCCGTAATTTTTAATTGAATTGGCCGTAATCTTTAATTGAATTGGCCGTAATATTTTAAAGCTAATTTGGCATGTTTGATGGCCGTATGGTTTTTTAATCATGGCCGTTTGATTTTGTGTTATATTTTAATCAATTTGGTTAACTTGGCCTTTTGACTTTGTGTAATATTTTAATCAACATGATTATCTTGGACGTATGATTTGTGTGACATTTTAATCAATTTGTCAAAGTAGGCCGTGAGTTTTTGGTTCCTTTTGGCTTAATTTTGGTCTTTTGATTCATAATTATCGATGTTTTAAGATGTTAAAATTATCTCATATGAATTTGTATAAGTTTTGTTTCAATACTGATTGAATTAAAACATAAAAGGATCAAAATTTTATATGTTAATGAACATATTGTTTGCTAATCATTAGATCTATCAGTTTTAAGTTGTTTAATTTAAAAAGTTAAATTGAATCTCTTAAGTCAATGTTTAATACGGATTAAAATTGATTAGGATCGATCTAATTATAAGCATGATTGAATTAAAATAGTTTAATTCATTTATCTTGTTGTTGGCCGAATTAAATTTATTTTGGTAAATTTTTTTTTTTATATGGCCGTATGTTATTAAATAAAAAAAAAAATTATTTCGGTATTTCCTTTGTTTTGGCCGAAAGTTTTCTTATTTTTGGAAAATTATTGTTTTGGTAATATTTGTTATAAAGATAACATATATTTAGCTATTATGGAAAGGTTCATAATATTTGATACCTAATATTTTAAAAAAGGTTTAAGATATTTTTGAGATCTAATTTATATTATACCGATAATATAAATTGATTTGGATTATTATTTTGATTAAGATATTATGAACAATTAAGGAATTGTTGCATAATGATAATCATTTAAAAAGGGTGGTTTGGATATAAATCAATTCGTATGCATTGTTTTTATATTGTTTAGTTGATGCTATATTTTGTGAATGAATGTTTGAATGAATGGTTTTATTTTACGCATTAATTTTTGTACAATCGGTTGTAATTTACTAGTGTGGCCTTAGAAAGTTGTGTTTTCGTAATGAAGGAAACACAATTTTGGTTGTATTTTGAGATCTCGAATCTCCAATTTTGTAATATTTCTAATTTTGGCATATTTTGAATTAGAATGTAAATAGGTTTATTTTTGTAATTCAAATATGTAATTTTTGAGAAGATTCAAGTTGAAGATTCAAGATGGACTCCCACTTAAAGCCCAAGATGAAGAATGAAGACAAGCTTAGGGTCCATGGATGGATTCCACCTTGTATTTGTCTTTATTTTCATAGGGATAGGCCACACTAGGTGTTTTCTTTTGCGTTTCCTTTACCGTTTTTCATTGCATTCACGTTAGATAGTAGCATCATATTCCGCCTAAACTAAACCAAACCACCTAATATGCATGAAAATGGATCATATAGTTGCATCCTTGATCATAGACATACGGATGTCATTTGTTTAGAGCTATCACCTCTATTTAATCATTCACGATAATGCTAGATATTAGTTCACTTAAAATGAATTAAAATGAGTTGATGGGATCTTCCTCTAAAACTGAAATTGAGAATTAGTCTTTATAAGTCGAACCACTATGAATCCCTTCTTCGTCGGTAGGCATAATATGACCCCTTCTACGTTGGGTAAGTAGTGGCTGTCAACTTAGTTTACCTCAACACTATAGTTCGAGTAATATCTCGTAGTTATAGTGGACTAATAGATAGGATTTACTGAAATCTATCGACCAAGAATTCTAACAGTAGAATTAGCCAAGAGGTTGGCTTATCAATTTAAAGAAATTGAGTCTTGGGATCGCTTATGTAATTCTCGAGGGAGGTCGATTATATGAGTGCACGAGTCATTGCATTAAATCGTTATTGCTTTATGACTTAAAATTTTAAAATCATGATTTCTTATCTTTTCTCTTCTTCTTCTTTCTTTTCACAGTATCGAATACGTTATATACAGATATAACTACTATAACAAATGGTTGTCCGTACAGACGAACCAATGCCAAGTGCCACACTAATGCGAGAATAATGGCTTAGAATTTTCATGGGCACCATGAATCAGTCGACTCGACTGAAAAGTGATGGGTCCAATTTTTCTGATTGGGAGGCCGCATTACGGAATGCTGCCATTGCTGACGGTAAGCTCAAGTACTTGACTGAGCCACCGCCGGCTCTACCAGCTCCCGATGCAGAAGAAGCTGAAACTTTTGCTTACAACGATTTCATGATGGAAGCGGGTGCGTTACAGAACGTACTCATCTATGCAATGGAACCCAATTTGCAAAGACGTTTCATTACCCAAGGTGCAAACAAGGTTTTCACCACCCTTACTAAGGAATTCTCGAAAGCTCCGAGAATTAAGAGTTACGAGTATACTACTCGTTTCTTTGAAGTTAGACTCCAAAAGGGCCAACCGGTTGGTCCACACCTTCTCGCCATGATCGAGAACGTTGAGAAATTGGAGGAGCTTGGTTGCACGATCGATGAGAAGATCATCATTGATCGAGTGCTTCACTCTCTTCATGATGGGTATGCCCTCTTTAGGGCAAACTACTACATGAATGACATGCAGAAAATGCGCATGAGCTGCATTCACTCCTCGTGCAGGCGGAGAGTGATGCGAAGTTGAGTGGGAGCCGCGAAGCAAGATGTTCTCATGATTGGGAACAAGAAGGGTAAGGGTAAGACTCAGGCTAACCTAGGCGTAGGTAGCCGAATTTCAAGACGCCGATGGTTGCTAAGAGTGGGCCTGGTGAGTCTAGCGGTAGCTCACAAGGCAAGGCAAAAGCAAAGCAGAGCATGGAGTGCCACCATTGCCACAAGTCTGGGCATTGGAGGCGTAATCGTCCGTGTATCTTTGAGGACATAAAATCGGGCCGCCGGCTCCTGTTGGTATGTCTTCTTTTATTCATATGATTGAGATTAACCATGCAAGTTTGAACTTGGGTACTTGATCTTTGGATGTGGTTCTCATCTGCGCAATCATTTGCGGGGCCTAGAAGCATCGTAACTCTGCAAGAGGTGATGTAGACTGCGAGTGGGGAATGGAGCAAGAGTTCTTTGCCGTTTCGGTAGAGAACATATGTAATCCAACTCCCGAGCGGATTTGAGTTATTTCTAAATAATCATTACTATGTACCTAGTTTATCCAAAAACATTATTTACAGATCCGTTCTTGATAAAGAAGGATTTTCATTTTCAATAAAGAATAATAGCTGTATTTCCTCATTGAGCGATATGATTTATGGTAAAGCTGTTTCCATGAACGGAATTTATGTTTTAGATCAAACCACAGAAATCATGCATGTGAGTAACAAGAAAGCAAAGGTTGGTGACAAAGATCAAACGTATTTATGGCATTGCCGAATGGGACACATAAATGAGAAACGCGTGAAAAAGCTCATTGATAATGGGACAATAGCCCCATTTGACTATGAAACTTTTGGCACGTGCGAATCATGTCTTATAGGCAAAATGTCTCGAATTTCCTTCAAAGGTGTTGGAATGCGCGCTGCTGACCTATTAGGACTCATACATACTGATGTGTGCGGACCTATGTCAATCAACGCTAGAGATGGCTATAGGTATTTTATCACTTTCACGGACGATTTGAGTAGATATGGACATGTCTACTTAATGAAGCATAAAAGTGAGTCCTCTGACAAGTTCAAGGAATTCCAGAATAAGGTTGAGAACCAGCTGGATAGAAAGATAAAAGCACTACGTTCAGATCGTGGTGGCGAATATCTTTCAACAGAGTTTGATCAACACCTGAAAGACCGCGGAATAGTATTACAGTTAACTCCACCTGGAACACCACAACTGAATGGTGTGTCCGAACGCAGGAATCGAACATTACTTGATATGGTTCGATCCATGATGAGTCACACGGTAGTACCTGACTCATTGTGGGGCTATGCTCTTTTGTTAGCTGCTCTTATACTTAACCGAAGTCCGTCTAAAGCTGTAGACAAGACTCCATACGAGTTATGGAAGGGAACGGTCCCTAACTTGTCCTTTATTCGGGTTTGGGGGTGCGAGGCTTATGTCAAGTGGAGACACGAGGATAAGCTCGGCCCGCGATCGGTCAAGACATACTTTATTGGTTATCCAAAAGGAATGTTTGGTCATTATTTCTATTCGCCAACCGAACAACGCGTTTTTGTTGCGGCTAGTGCGAAGTTCTTAGAGAAAGAGTTTCTCGAAGACAAGAGAGGTAATAGAACCTTCGATCTGTCGGAGATTCCTGAACCAACAATCGAGCAACCAATGGAGGAAGTTGTTCCTTCTACGTCTGCTGCGGTTAATGTCCCTTTGGAACCCAGGAGGTCGGGTAGAATCTCCATTCCTTCAGACAGATACATCGGTATGGTCGAGGAGAATGGGAGAGACGACGTTTTACTCCTTGAGAGTAACGAACCCGTAACCTATAAAGGTGCCATGACGTGTTCTGACTCAAAGCTTTGGCAAGAAGCCATGCAATCCGAGATGGACTCGATGTACGAGAACGATGTATGGGATCTGGTTGACTTACCTGATAAGGCTAGGCCTCTTCAGTGCAAATGGCTTTACAAGATAAAGCGATCTGTAGAAGGACAACCAGATATATACAAGGCACGACTAGTGGCAAAGGGTTTCACTCAAGTGCAAGGGTTGCACTATGATGAGATTTTTGCACCCGTAGTCATGCTTCGTTCCATTCGGATTCTCTTAGCGATCGCCGCATTTCATGACTATGAAATTTGGCAAATGGATGTGAAAACCGCCTTCTTAAACGGTTATTTGGAGGAGGAGTTGTACATGGTACAACCCGAAGGTTATATCGATCCTAAAGATCCTAAGAAGGTTTGCAAGCTTAAGCGTTCCATCTATGGACTTAAGCAAGCTTCACGGAGTTGGAATCATCGCTTCGACCAAATGATAAAGGAGAATGGATTCACTCGATCAGTCGAGGAACCATGCCTATATATCAAGTCGAGTGGGAGCAAGATTGTCTTCCTAATACTATACGTCGATGACATACTCTTGATTGGGAATGACATACCTCTCTTAACTTCGGTAAAAGTGTGGTTAAAGAACCATTTCCGGATGAAAGATCTGGGTGAGGCACAGCGTATTTTGGGGCTCCGTATCTATAGAGATAGATCACGACGGATGCTATCCCTCAGTCAGGAGTCTTATATAGATAAGATTCTTGAGAGGTTCAGCATGACCAACTCCAAGAAGGGGAACCTTCCAATGATCTCAGGGGTGCATTTGAGTAAAGCTCAAGCACCAAAGACATCGGAAGAGGTCGAGCGCATGAGTCGGATTCCATATGCTTCGGCAATAGGATCGATCATGTATGCCATGATATGCACACGTCCGGACGTGGCATATGCATTGAGTATGACGAGCCGATACCAAGGCAATCCAGGTGAAGCACACTGGATGGCCGTAAAGAACATTCTTAAGTACCTACGGAGGACTAAAGATTGGGTATTGACGTTAGATCCATGGGACTTAAGCGTGTTCCTGAGTTGTATTAGTTGTTTGTATGGATTTGACACTTGTATTTCCTAAAACTTCTAATAAAATCATCGTTTTGTCATATATATTGTTTTTCATGAGGGTTGTGCAGACAACGTTGAACACCTCAAAGTGAACTGAATTGCTTTATATTCTGTTTTGGTCCGTGATCGCCTACACGAGCTGATAACTCTGGCAATCATTTTGTGACGTCGATTGATGGTGGGTTCAACGAGCCATAAGTCTAACTGTTGACTGATCGATAACAGATGCGGATTTACTGAAATCGCGCAGGACGGTTTTTGTGACGACTACATGGAGTCCTAAATGTTTCAGAACATTAGGTGCCGGGTCGTGGATAGGACAACCATAGTGTTCCTAGAGTCGATTCTTTTGACTATCGACTGTCTCTTGAGATTAAGGCAGATTTTGGGTGACTTTGGTTTCTTTCTCACGGTCGATCGTAACGAGCGCTGCGATTTTCACTGGGTCATTTCATGCTGCGCTTACATCTGCAAGATTCGAGTTGAGGGAAATATCCAAACTTCTATCGAGTTATAATATTTATTCTCAGGGCCACTCGAGGAGCTGTAACTGAAAATGCATGGCCATGCTCGAATATTGATTCGTTTATCAGTTAAGTTACTCTCTAGTCGGGGAAACCACTCTTGATTCTGATCGCTTGTGAACTACGACCTTTGAAAGTACGGACTTTGCAAATTGGTTTACATTGAGTGGGAGAAATTTATTATGGATATGAGAATCGGTTATCGCACCTACACTTGTACGGACAAGTGGGAGATTGTTGGGGTTAGTGTCCTCTAAAGTTAGGGCAATAACATAAATAAATCTCTAAAGGTACACAGGGTACATTTTGTATTTAATCAGTTGATTAACGTTTATCAATAACGGTTGGCTTGCTAGATAAGTTTGACGTTATTGTCATACAGATGGCGGTGATCAACTGGTCCCTAAGAGTCACACCTAAAGGATGTGTTTGAGAAATATGATTATTTGAGAAAATGATCATATTGATGCCTTACTTAATGACTAAACGGTTAGTCAGTGTTGTGGACTAAACAGTTAGTCGGATGTGACTAAGAAGTTAGTCAAATATGATAATGGATATTATTTAATAAAGATTAAATGATATTAGATGAGAGGAATTAACTGTAATTCGGAAATTGAATATAAAAGGTTATATTTAATTATTACGTATAATGTAGACTAATTAATTTTAATCAGTTATAATTAATTAGTAAATTATTAATATAAGGATATTTATGATTTGTTATAATATAAGGATATTATAATTACATTATACATTAAAGGCCAAATAAAACTAATTAATGGGTTAAACTTTTAATTAGATTTGGGCTTAAAAATTTAGAAGTGGAAGAGCCCACTTCACCTTAGTTGGGACGTGTGATATAGGGTTGGAGGGAGATTGATTTCTTCTCTACTACTTAACCTAATCAACTCTCCTAATCTCATCTAACCTAATTTCATAATTATAATAGCACACAACATAAAATTGAGAGAAAAACCAGTTTTCTTCTCTAAAAATTCTCTAGCAATTTTAAGGGCATATCTTGAATCATCTTGGGTGAGATAATTAGGAGATACCATCTCTTTGGTATTGTTCTTAGGCCAAATTCAAAGGATTAAAAGGTTAATTCTTGAATCTTTATACTTTATTATGCAATTTTATTTTATGACTTTAAATCTTATAAAAGTTTTCATTATAATCCTGTGATTTTTAAGGTCTATATACGGATATAAACCTACAAAATCTCTAAAGGTACACAGGATACATTTTGTATTTAATCAGTTGATTAACGTTTATCAATAACGGTTGGCTTGCTAGATAAGTTTGACGTTATTGTCATACAGATGGGGCGGTGATCAACTGGTCCCTAAGAGTCACACCTAAAGGATGTGTTTGAGAGATATGATTATTTGAGAAAATGATCATATTGATGCCTTACTTAATGACTAAACAGTTAGTTAGTGTTGTTGACTAAAAGGTTAGTCAAATGTGACTAAAATGTTAGTCAAGTGTGATGATATTACTGACTAAAATGTTAGTCAGTAAAATGATGGTACGACTATTTAATACAGATTAAATAATATTAGCTAAAACGAATTAAATGTAATTCGTGAATTGAATATAAAATGTTATATTTAATTGTTGTGTATAATGCAAGCTAATTAAATATAAACCGTTATAATTAATTAGTAAATTATAAATATAAGGATATTTATAACATATTATAGTCGGTCCATACAGATGACACTAGTAATTAATTGCATTATATTAAAAGCTAAAATGACCAAATACAAAAGTGTCCAAATACATTATGGATTACTTGGTCAAAAAGATAATGTATTTGAGAAGAACCAAATCTCCCCAAATACCTAGAGATGGCCGGCCATAGGAGATTAGGAGGGAGTATATTTACTTCCTAATTCTACTCTAATTCCTAATTAAAATTCATTCACTATTTTAAAAACACAAAAAACCTAGAGAGAAAAATAGTTTTCTTCTCTAAAATTCTCTAGCAATTCTAAGGTATTTCTCAAAACATCTTGGGTGAGATTATTAGGAGATACCATATTTTGGTATTGATCTTAGGCCAATTCATAAGGATTAAAAGGTTAATTCTAAATCTTATTGTTTCATTATGCAATTTCTATTTATGACTTTAAATCTTATAAAAGCTTTCATTATAATCCTATGAATTTAATGGTCTATATACGGATATAAACCTACAAGTGGTATCAAAGCCTTAGGGCACATGAAATTTTTATAAGGATTTCATAAAAAATCGATTTTGCATGATTTTGATAAAAATTTTGATATGGCCGAAAGTTTTTGTGTTGGGCCGTGTGTTTTCTTGCAAATTTTGGTTTGTTTTGGTCCTTTTGATTCATATTTATAAGACTCTCAAAAATCTTATCTATATAAGACTCCTGACTGAGGGATAACATCCGTCGTGATCTATCTCTATAGATACGGAGCCCCAAAATACGCTGTGCCTCACCCAGATCTTTCATCCGGAAATGGTTCTTTAACCATACTTTTACCGAAGTTAAGAGAGGTATGTCATTCCCAATCAAGAGTATGTCATCGACGTACAGTATTAGGAAGACAATCTTGCTCCCACTCGACTTGATATATAGGCATGGTTCCTCGACTGATCGAGTGAATCCATTCTCCTTTATCACTTGGTCGAAGCGATGATTCCAACTCCGTGAAGCTTGCTTAAGTCCATAGATGGAACGCTTAAGCTTGCAAACCTTCTTAGGATCTTTAGGATCGATATAACCTTCGGGTTGTACCATGTACAACTCCTCCTCCAAATAACCGTTTAAGAAGGCGGTTTTCACATCCATTTGCCAAATTTCATAGTCATGAAATGCGGCGATCGCTAAGAGAATCCGAATGGAACGAAGCATGACTACGGGTGCAAAGATCTCATCATAGTGCAACCCTTGCACTTGAGTGAAACCCTTTGCCACTAGTCGTGCCTTGTATATATCTGGTTGTCCTTCTACAGATCGCTTTATCTTGTAAAGCCATTTGCACTGAAGAGGCCTAGCCTTATCAGGTAAGTCAACCAGATCCCATACATTGTTCTCGTACATCGAGTCCATCTCGGATTGCATGGCTTCTTGCCATAGCTTTGAGTCGGAACATGTCATGGCACCTTTATAGGTTACGGGTTCGTTACTCTCAAGGAGTAAAACGTCGTCTCTCCCATTCTCCTCAACCATACCGATGTATCTGTCTGAAGGAATGGAGATTCTACCCGACCTCCTGGGTTCCAAAGGGACATTAACCGCAGCAGACGTTGAAGGAACAACTTCCTCCATTGGTTGCTCGATTGTTGGTTCAGGAATCTCCGACAGATCGAAGGTTCTATTACCTCTCTTGTCTTCGAGAAACTCTTTCTCTAAGAACTTCGCACTAGCCGCAACAAAAACGCGTTGTTCGGTTGGCGAATAGAAATAATGACCAAACATTCCTTTTGGATAACCAATAAAGTATGTCTTGACCGATCGCGGTAGAGCTTATCCTCGTGTCTCCACTTGACATAAGCCTCGCACCCCAAACCCGAATAAAGGACAAGTTAGGGACCGTTCCTTCCATAACTCGTATGGAGTCTTGTCTCTGACTTTAGGCGGACTTGGTTAAGTATAAGAGCGGTGACAAAGGGCATAGCCCCACAATGAGTCAGGTACTCCCGTGTGACTCTTCATGGAGCGAACCATATCAAGTAATGTTCGATTCCTGCGTTCGGACACACCATTCAGTTGTGGTGTTCCAGGTGGAGTTAACTGTAATACTATTCCGCGGTCTTACAGGTGTCGATCAAACTCAGTTGAAAGATATTCGCCACCACGATCCGAGCGTAGTGCTTTTATCTTTCTATCCAGTTGGTTCTCAACCTTATTCTGGAATTCTTTGAACTTGTCAAAGGACTCACTTTTATGCTTCATTAAGTAGACATGTCCATATCTACTCAAATCGTCCGTGAAAGTGATAAAATACCTATAGCCATCTCTAGCGTTGGTTGACATAGGTCCGCACACATCAGTATGTATGAGTCCTAATAGGTCAGCAGCGCGCATTCCAACACCTTTGAAGGAAATTCGAGACATTTTGCCTATAAGACATGATTCACACGTGCCAAAAGTTTCATAGTCAAATGGGGCGATAGTCCCATTATCAATAAGCTTTTTCACGCGTTTCTCATTTATGTGTCCCATTCGGCAATGCCATAAATACGTTTGATCTTTGTCACCAACCTTTGCTTTCTTGTTACTCACATACATGATTTCTGTGGTTTGATCTAAAACATAAATTCCGTTCATGAAACTTGACTTTACCATAAATCATATCGTTCAATGAGAAAATACAAATTATTCTTAATTGAAAATGAAAATCCTTCTTTATCAAGAACGGATCTGAAATAATGTTTTTAGATAAACTAGGTACATAGTAATGATTATTCAAATAACTCAAATCCACTTGGGAGTTGGATTACATATGTCCCTACTGAAACGGCAGCAACTCTTGCTCCATTCCCCACTCGCAGGTCTACATCACCTCTTGCCAGAGTCTTGATGCTTCTTAGGCCCTGCAAATGATTGCACAGATGAGAACCACATCCAAGATCAAGTACCCAAGTTCAAACTTGCATGGTTAATCTCAATCATATGAATAAAAGAAGACATACTAACAGAGCGACGCGGCTTTCGATTTTATGTCCTCGGCATACACGGACGATTCGCCTCAATGCCCAGACTTGTGGCAATGGTGGCACTCCATGCTCTGCTTTGCTTTTGCCTTACCTTGTGAGCTACCGCTAGACTCACCAGGCCCACTCTTCGTAATCACTGGCTTCTTAAACTTTGGCTTTCCTACAGTTAGGTTAGCCGGAGCCTTACCATTACCCTTACGCTTGTTGCCTATCATGAGAACATCTTGCTTCGTGCTCCCACTCAACTTCAGATCACTCCGCCTGCATGCGAGGTGAATGTAGTTCATGCGAACTTCTCGCATGTCATTCATGTAATAGTTTGCCCTAAAGAGGGCATACCCATCATGAAGAGAGTGAAGCACTCGATCAATGATGATCTTCTCATCGATCGTGCAACCAAGCTCCTCCAATTTCTCGACGTTCTCGATCATGGCGAGAAGGTGTGGACCAACCGGTTGGCCCTTTTGGAGTCTAGCTTCAAAGAAACGAGTAGTATACTCGTAACTCTTAATTCTCGGAGCTTTCGAGAATTCCTTAGTAAGGGTGGTGAAAATCTTGTTTGCACCTTGGGTAATGAAACGTCTTTGCAAATTGGGTTCCATTGCATAGATGAGTACGTTCTGTAACGCACCCGCTTCCATCATGAAATCGTTATAAGCAAAGGTTTCAGCTTCTTCTGCATCGGGAGCTGGTAGAGCCGGTGGTGGCTCAGTCAAGTACTTGAGCTTACCGTCAGCGATGGCGGCATTCCGTAAAGCGGCCTCCCAATCAGAAAAGTTGGACCCATCATGCTTCAGTCGAGTAGACTGATTCATGCTGCCCATGAAAATTCTAAGCCATGATTCGCGCATTAGTGTGGCACTTGGCATTGGTTCGTCAGTACGGACAACCATTTGTTATAGTAGTTATATCTGTATATAACGTATTCGAAACTGTGAAAAGAAAGAAGAAGAAGAAGAGAGAAGATAAGAAACCATTGTTTTAAAATTTAAGTCAGAAACGATAACATATTAATGCAATGACTTATACACTCATATAATTGACCTCCCTCGAGAATTATATAAGCGATCCCAAGACTCAATTTCTTTAAATTGATAAGCTAACTGCTTAGCTAATTCTACTGTTAGAATTCTTGGTCGATAGATTTCAAGAAATCCTATCTATTAGTCCACCATACCTTCGAGATATTACTCGAACCATAATGTTGAGATAAACTAAGTTGACAGCCACTACTTACCCAACGTAGAAGGGGTCATATTATGCCTACCGACGAAGAAGGGATTCATAGTGGTTCGACTTATAAAGACTAATTCTCAATTTCAGTTTTAGAGGAAGATCCCATCAACTCATTTTAATTCATTTTAAGTGAACTAATATCTAGCATTATCGTGAATGATTAAATTTGAGGTGATAGCTCTAAACAAATGACATCCGTATGTCAATAATCTAGGATGCAACTATATGATCCATTTTCATGCATATTAGGTGGTTTGGTTTAGTTTAGGCGGAATATGATGCTACTATCTAACGTGAATGCACTGAAAAACGGTAAAGAAAACGCAAAAAGAAAAACACCTAGTGTGGCCTAGCCCTATGAAAATAAAGACAAATACAAATTGGAATCCATCCATGGACCCTAAGCAAGTCTTCATTCTTCATCTTGGGCTTTAAGTGGGAGTCCATCTTGAATCTTCATCTTGAATCTTCTTAAATTTACAATTTTGAATTACAAAAATAAACCTATTTACATTCTAATTCAAAATATGCCAAAATTAAAAATATTACATAATGGGAGATTCGAGATCTCAAAAATACAACCAAAATTGTGTTTCCTTCATTACGAAAACACAACTTTCTAAGGCCACACTAGTAAATTACAACCGATTGTACATTTTTAATGCGTAAAAATAAACCATTCAAACCATTCAAACACAAAATAGAGCATCAACTAAACAAAATAAAAACAATGCATACGAATTGATTTTAATCCAAATCACCTCTTTTAAAATTATTAAAATTATGCAACAATTCCTTAATTGTTCATAATATCTTTTAATCAAAATATAATCCAAATCAATTTATATTATCGGTATAACATAAATTCGATCTCAAGATATTTTAAACTGCTTTAAAATATTAGGTATCATATTTATTATGAACTACTTCACAATAAAACAAAATATATATTATCTTTATAATATACCAAAAACAAAAATATCCAAAAATTAAAAAAAAAAAAAAAAAAATAATATACGGCCAAATAAGGGAAAAATGCCGAAATAATTTTTTTTTTTTTTTTTTTTTTTTTTTTTTTTTTTTAATTCTCGGCCAAATTAAGAAAAAAAAAAATTACCAAAAACAAAATAATTCGGCCAACACCATTATCATGAATTAAACTGTTTTAATTCAATTATGCTAATAAGATCGATACTAACTCAATTTTAATCCGTATTAAACATTAATTTAAGGTATTCAAATTAACTTTTTAAATTAAACAACTTAATCATATAGATCTAATAACTAGCAATCAAATATGTTCTTTAACATACAAGAATTTGATCCTTTTATGTTTTAATTCAATCAGTATTAAATCAAAACTTACACAAAATCACATGTTATAGTTTTAACATCTTAAAACATTGATAAATATGAATCAAAAGGACCAAAACAAACCAAAATTTGCAAGAAAACACACGGCCCAACACAAAAACTTTCGGCCATATCAAATTTTTTATCAAAATCATGCAAAATCGATTTTTTATGAAAACCTTATAAAAATTTCATGTGCCCTAAGTCTCTGATACCACTTGTAGGTTTATATCCGTATATAGACCATTAAATTCACAGGATTATAATGAAAGCTTTTATAAGATTTAAAGTCATAAATAGAAATTGCATAATGAAACAATAAGATTTAGAATTAACCTTTTAATCCTTATGAATTGGCCTAAGATCAATACCAAAATATGGTATCTCCTAATAATCTCACCCAAGATGTTTTGAGAAATACCTTAGAATTGCTAGAGAATTTTAGAGAAGAAAACTATTTTTCTCTCTAGGTTTTTTGTGTTTTTAAAATAGTGAATGAATTTTAATTAGGAATTAGAGTAGAATTAGGAAGTAAATATACTCCCTCCTAATCTCCTATGGCCGGCCATCTCTAGGTATTTGGGGAGATTTGGTTCTCCTCAAATACATTATCTTTTTGACCAAGTAATCCATAATGTATTTGGACACTTTTGTATTTGGTCATTTTAGCTGCGCTTACATCTGCAGGATTCGAGTTGAGGGAAATATCCAAACTTCTATCGAGTTATAATATTTATTCTCAGGGCCACTCGAGGAGCTGTAACTGAAAATGCATGGCCATGCTCGAATATTGATTCGTTTATCAGTTAAGTTACTCTCTAGTCGGGGAAACCACTCTTGATTCTGATCGGTTGTGAACTACGACCTTTGAAAGTACGGACTTTGCAAATTGGTTTACATTGAGTGGGAGAAATTTATTATGGATATGAGAATCGGTTATCGCACCTACACTTGTACGGACAAGTGGGAGATTGTTAGGGTTAGTGTCCTCCACAATGAGTGCAATAACATAAATAAATCTCTAAAGGTACACAGGGTACATTTTGTATTTAATCAGTTGATTAACGTTTATCAATAACGGTTGGCTTGCTAGATAAGTTTGACGTTATTGTCATACAGATGGCGGTGATCAACTGGTCCCTAAGAGTCACACCTAAATGATGTGTTTGAGAGATATGATTATTTGAGAAAATGATCATATTGATGCCTTACTTAATGACTAAACAGTTAGTTAGTGTTGTTGACTAAAAGGTTAGTCAAATGTGACTAAAATGTTAGTCAAGTGTGATAATATTACTGACTAAAATGTTAGTCTGTAAAATGATGGTACGGCTATTTAATACAGATTAAATAATATTAGCTAAAACGAATTAAATGTAATTCGTGAATTGAATATAAAATGTTATATTTAATTGTTGTGTATAATGCAAGCTAATTAAATATAAACCGTTATAATTAATTAGTAAATTATAAATATAAGGATATTTATAACATATTATAGTCGGTCCATACAGATGACACTAGTAATTAATTGCATTATATTAAAAGCTAAAATGACCAAATACAAAAGTGTCCAAATACATTATGGATTACTTGGTCAAAAAGATAATGTATTTGAGGAGAACCAAATCTCCCCAAATACCTAGAGATGGCCGGCCATAGGAGATTAGGAGGGAGTATATTTACTTCCTAATTCTACTCTAATTCCTAATTAAAATTCATTCACTATTTTAAAAACATAAAAAACCTAGAGAGAAAAATAGTTTTCTTCTCTAAAATTCTCTAGCAATTCTAAGGTATTTCTCAAAACATCTTGGGTGAGATTATTAGGAGATACCATATTTTGGTATTGATCTTAGGCCAATTCATAAGGATTAAAAGGTTAATTCTAAATCTTATTGTTTCATTATGCAATTTCTATTTATGACTTTAAATCTTATAAAAGCTTTCATTATAATCCTGTGAATTTAATGGTCTATATACGGATATAAACCTACAGCTCGTCCTCTCGGTCTTAAGCTTCCTCTAGGTCTCGATAACGGGCTCTCGCAACTTACTATCGAGGGTCCTAATTTAATGATTGTCTCGCGCCTCTCCTCGAACTAGGCTTTCGATCTTAGGTTCAAGGGTGCTAAAAGTTTGCTAAAACTTGGCCAAAGGATTAACAATCACAATCAAGCAAAGACAATCAAAACAAGTGCAAAAACCCGACTCAAACAATCATCAAAATCAACCCAAACAAACACCCATGCTACACCCTTATCCCTAGATAAAGAAACTACGCACACATGATAAAAATGATAGCCAAAGCAAGAGAATAAGATGAATTCATGATTAAGGACAATATAAACTGAAATTGCAATAAAAAGAAGAAATAGTTCAATACCAAATTCAACACGATCCAAAGAGAAAGAGGATGATTACAAGCAACAAAACCAAATAGGATGATCAAGTATCGAAATTTGTCTCGGGAATTTAAAGTGCAAATTAATCTAAAGTATGAGCTTAGGGTTTATGAGAGAATATTCTTAAAAGAGAGCTAAAAACAATGTAAAAAGCATAAGTGTTGAAAATATGATAAAACTCCTCCAATATAGTCGATCAATTAAAGCATACGAAGATGTGGAGGTCGTCCCGGGGGTCCGGGATGGGTGTCCCGTCCGGGACAAGGAAGAAACACGGTCCCAAGGCTCCGGGATGAGTGTCCGGTGAGTTGCAGCCATTTGCTTCAATTTTTGTTTGATTTCTTCTCCATTGTTTGTCGTCCCAAAGCATAGGGACGAGGCATGATCCGTCCCAAGGGGTAGGGACGAAGTCTAAAATGAGTTCTCCGTTCCTAAGTCCTGGGACCACTTTAAACTTTTTTTAAAGGCTCGTACTCAACCGAAATCATGAGAAATCAACTCGAAACGTCACATATATAGCGATCCCGGAAAGCCTTAGCTTCAACCTGGCTATCATCCATCCTCCATAATTAAGCGTATACCTACAAAATAGAACCAAAACACAAACCAGAGACACGCGGAAGGAAAATGATATAATAAAGCATGAAAAAGCGCTCGAAACGGCTTAAATCGCTAGCGACTCGGGGGCTAAAAGTATATGCGAATACGACTCGTCAAACTCCCCCAAACAGAACCGTTGCTTGTCCTCAAGCAACAAATCGTGACCAAAACGAAACAGAGGACAAAGCGAGACAAAGAAACTTCCCCAAACAATCACCAAACCCCTCATAGTTAGAGACTAGCTAGTGGCTAATTTATCGACCTCCCTGTGATCGACCTGTATGCTACGACATCCGTACTCTTGTGGTATAAATTTAAAGCTCATTAGTACGTGTGACGTTTTGGCCGCCGGGCATGGCATTCTAAGGGTCCGTCCAGCCCAACGAGTTAGCCACCCATTTCAAATCCTTTTTTTGGGACTTGACTCCACCGAACTTGTATTTTTCTACTAATTTATAACGAACGTGTCGGACATGGGCCTGAATTTAAGCAAACCGGGTCCTGATCCGATCCGACCAGTCACCCGAAAGCGTCAGCGAAAGTCCCCGCCCTACCCTTGGCCAGCTCAACAAGTAACTATAAATGAAGGAAAAAGATGGTTGAGCAGTTTATCCAATTTAATTGGTTCCCCTTGTAGTCTAGACCAACAAACACAAACCAACTAATCTCGAACTCCACAAAGCAACGTCTAATTTAGTTGCGTGCAAACACACTTCAACATGCGTTAGTTAAGCAACTAAACTAACCTTCACTAATCACTACCTACATATATATATATACTATTATTCTTACATCATTAACCCCTTAATTAACTTTCCCATAGTTTTCATCATATTTTTGTCCTAAACATACATACATACATGGCTCTTTCCTTCTACACCTCAACTATACTACTCTACGCCGCCGTATGGACCGCTCTTCTCAGTGTAACAGTCGCAGTCGCAGCAATGTCTGCAGAAGTATCCTTCATGTGGGCCATATCTCCCACGTCGTCCTTTTCCACCGCATGTGGTGTCGACAGTGACCTTTTCGTACGAGTGCCAGGGGATTTTCCGACGGATATAGTTTGCTTGCCGGCTAAGTTATTCGTGGGTTCGAAATTGGACCTTGTAGTCCCGCCTATATTTGCCGCGCTTATGGTTGCTGCTTCTGCTTGTGTTGTTAGATTTGTAGGCTTATGTCTTCCTAATAACTTGAATGATTAAAGTAGTTCGAACTTCTTTGTACAGAATATTCATTTCATTCTGTTTTTTTCTTAAATGATTATTTATACAATTTTTTACGTTAATTGCTGGATAATTATTTGATTCGGTTAATTGCAACATCGAATGATAACAATCGATTATTACTCTTTAGTTATACACGTTCATCATAGTTGATCCTTGTTCTCACGTGTGTTAAGAGCAAAAACAAAGTCACACATCGACAGATGTTTATAAGTTAGTGGGTTATTCCCTCTATCACCGATTCACTAGTTGGTTTTAATTTTCCGAGGTTATGTGAACACCATTCATCGAAATATTTTAAGTCCAAACCAAAACACTAATTATCTTCTTCTTAAACACCATTTCAACAGAAGGTTCATTAAAAGTAAAACGACGCATACAAACATTGAAATTTGAAACATTAGTCTTACTGCAGTATCATCTGTAGGACCTTTATATTAGTCTAAGGCTTCATAGTCACATGTAAAGAGCATCCTCCATTTTAATTAACATCTTTCGTAGACGAGGCGACTAACTTTTCACTGAAGTCCCACAATTTCTTGGCCAACGCCTCGTCTTTCGCCAGGTCGCTTGGCTCCAGCTCGTTGCAGTCCGTTAAGTACTTTCCCGTCACGCCTTTCATTTGTGGGCTTAGCGCGACATAACATGTTGTGGCCGCTCCCTGTTAATTAGTTTTATCGCACACCATTATCAGAATCACAAATTCTTACTTAACATGTATTTATATCCGTCTTAATATAAACACGGTTTAAATTTACCTGCGGAACGTTCTTCCAGAACAAGAGGCCTGTGAGAAGGTTTAGAAATCCTGCACAGAGATCAAACAGCCGCAAATAAGTTCATGGACTGTATTTGGAGTTTTATGCTTAATTCATGATTTCGAGTGAGAATGAGAAAGCGTACTCATGAGGAAGTAAGAATGTCTCATGAGATTCGTCATAATAATTCCAGGGTGCACAGAGTTCACAGTAATGTTCGCCCCCTCCGCCTGAAATTCATAGTTCAGAATACTTTTTTAAATGTGTGCTACGTTCTCGACATTTTTACAACATCACAATTTTGCTGCAATGCTAACCTTGAGGCGACGAGACAATTCATTTGCGTGTAACAAGTTAGCTAACTTAGACTGGCCATAAGCCCGCTTGTCTGAATATCTGCGACAAAACAAAGCAAAGTATAAACAAAGGCGTGTGTTCTTGTTAATCTGCTTTGCGTTTCATCTTAGAAAATTCTGGTACTAAAATGAATGCTAAATTGCTACGGAGTGAGTAACATATTACCCGATTTCCTCGTTAATTTTGTCAAACTGAATCCCGTTATTATAAGTATGAAGGTGTGCTATCGACGTCAAATTCACAATCCTCCCTTCGATTCCTGTGTCTTTAGCCGTTTGTTTCATCTTGTCGAGCAGCAGATTTGTTAGCAAGAAATGACCTGTAAAAAAGGCGGAAAACATGACAGAGTTAATTTCACAAAATGTGACCTGACCGAAATAACGCGAACCTAAATCAGACATACCCATGTGGTTCGTAGCGAACTGGACCTCAATACCGTCTTCAGAGAGCTGAAATGGACAGAACATAATACCAGCATTGTTTCTGCACGAGACGAGGATACATGAGCACGTCATATAATCAGACAAAGATGTATGAAGATTTAGGACGCGTCAATATATATATATTTACATTAGAATGTTAAGAGGGAGGTTGAGAGCGAGAAAGTTTTTGGCGCATTCTCGGATGGATTTGAAGGAGCAGAGATCGAGTTTGAGAACGTCGATTCGAGCTGATTTGTTTCCCTTGAGAATGAGTTCTTTTGCTTCATTTGCAGCCTTAATGTTCCTTGCAGCAATGAAAACGTGGGCGTTTCGAAGAGCTAAGACCCTTGCCGTCTCCAGTCCTATTCCGCTTGCTCCTCCTGCAAATGTTTCAAGTCAATCGTTTATTTCAAGGTCCAGGGGCGTCTTAACACCCCGTGCAACCACGCGCGGAGGAATAGGGCCTCCGGTTTTGTACAAAGAATTTATAAGCGTTATCGATGTAATTTTATAGAAACATTAAAAAATCGCGCATTTGTATATTCATATTTGGGGCCTCATTTTTTAGGGTACACTGGGCCTCAATTTATTTTAAGACGCCCCTGTCAAGGTCTTTTTTACCAAAACAACTTTCTTGCAACAACCGTTCGATATTGATGGCGAACACAAGAAAGGAATAAAACGGCCATGAAAATGAATATCCAAACTCCGAATGTATAAAAAGAACATAGCGATTCTACAATCTTCGAACAGATTCAAAAGCTTAAGTTGATGGTTGGAGACCCAAGATCGTTTTTATATTCTAAACAAATAATTCAATCGTCCCAATCAATAGTTTACGTTTGTGTTTTGGACACTATTATTAGGGGATGAAGTTTGTAAAATTAATCCAAATATAATATAGTGAATCAGATTTGGTTAAATTTGTTTTGATGAATACATAATAAATACTCCGTATAAAATTTAGTATACGTTGACAAACACTATTGATTTTTTTTTTTTTTGGTCAAATAGGAGACTGCGCCATTCTGACGGGAGAGGGGAATCGAGCGCAGAGGCCTGCTTCTTCAGAATGCCCCGATCACTACTAGGCCATCACATCCTCGGTAAGACAAACACTATTGATGGGGAGGGTGGAACATTAATGGCCTCCTATCTAATATGAGTATGGGGTGTACAGTTGAATGTTCACAAAATAGACAACCATATAATCAAACAACCTCAAAGTCTGCTTCTGCTTCATGAGTCTCAATCTTCATTAATGTTGTAAATATAAACTACCCACTCTACTCATCAACCAACTACTCTTCTCGCTACTTTATGTTTCAAACTGCTTCATTATTAGTCGCAATCTTCATTCAATACAAATTAGCAAATGTTTGTTTTTTATCTATTTAAAAGTTCAACTATTTCATCCGTTTTAAACATAAAACTTATTGTGAAATCAGAGACGGGCCCGGGCCACACCCACAAGTGGTATAGAGAAAGTCCACCTTATAGGCTCAAGGGGTTCCGTCCTAAAACCAATTGGCAATAGGAGGAGTAGCTTTTAGGCTTTATAAGGTGGACATATTAACCGATGTGAAACTTACATGTGGGCAGATTAATAAGGGATTTTTCACACTTATATACCTCTTTTATGAGACTACTAGAGACTAACTCTTCTACCTAATGTTTCGGTTTCATTTTGGACAAAATTAGGAATAATTGTACTTCCTGCTAGTTTTTTTGTTAGGATCGT